>OX038898.1:284869-1484869 GCA_943789525.1 Agriphila geniculea | reverse complement strand
AAGTGATTAACATAGACCTAGTCAACAAACCCGAGTGGCTATCAAAGAAAAGTGCCTTTGGAAAAGTGCCTGCCTTGGAAATTCAAGATGGCGTTTCAATATACGAGAGTCTTATCACAGTTGAGTATTTAGACGAAGTTTACCCGCAAAGGCGTTTGCTACCAAAGGATCCCATAAAAAGAGCTTTTGATAAGATAATTGTTGAAGCTTTCGGAGCTGTAACGATGTTGTTTTACAGGGCGTTGACTAACCCTGATTCTATCACGTCCGAAGTTCAGGCTTCGTACGATAAAGCACTGGATTTTATACAAGAACAGTTGAAGCTTCGCAATACCACGTATTTTGGTGGCAGTGAACCTGGTTATGTTGACTATATGATTTGGCCGTGGTTAGAGAGAATCGATCTTCTTGATGGAATCGACGGCCATGCAACTATAGATCCGATTAAGTACAAACTACTGAATGAGTATATTGCGAAAATGTTTAAGGACCCGGCTGTCAGCCAATACTTGATTCCTAAAGATGTTTTGTCGAAGTTTTTTGAAGCATACAAGAAGAAATCGGCTATTAATTATGATATGCTTTTGGAAAAATAGTTTGTATTTTTTCTTATTTTTTCAATAAAAAAAAATACAACTTGTCTGTCAAATAAAACTGTAAGTAATTATATTTTCTTGATAATTTCATAATAAAATATTATTAAAAATGCTTATTTTTTCATTTTCATTTGAACCTACCGCATATGGCTTTATTTATTTTATACTAGCGTCCACCTGCGACTTCATCCGCGTGGGCATTCGGAAAATCCCTAGGGAACGAACGAACAAAAGTACCCTATATTACTATCTGTGTGCCAAATTTCACCCAAATCCGTTCAGCCGTTTTTGCGTGATTGAATAACAAACATACAATAAAATATCGTTACTTATTCCTGTTAAAGCTGATGAGTTTCTTGCGCCCGTTCTTCTTGTCAGTTAAAAAAATCTGAAACGGGGTGCTTGGAAAATATATAATATTCTTTTCAACACACTTGCTCGTAAAGTGAGCCCTAATACATCGGTTTTAGGGCCATAAACCGAACTATAACAAACGCGTGCAATAATATTTAAAACACTAGTTGGTTATAGAATTATCCCTACAAAGTTAAATAGGTACCTTACTGCAAGTTCTATGCGAGTAAACAGAGCATTTTCAATTTAACCGAGTAATACAGTTATTTTTTTAGTAACAACAAAGAGGTTTTATGCCGCTGAAAATTAATTTGCATTTTTGGAATAAATAAATGTGTAGGTCCTTAATTAAGTCAAACAAATATTTATTATTATCAAATTATTCCTAATTTACAATATTTTGTTATAAAATATTAAAATATTAGCATTTTATTACTTAAATTTATAATTTTGAAGTAGGCTGTATGCTCACTAACCCTGTTGTTCGCAAATATTCTTGCATTGGGCGTGTGAAAAAAACAAAAAAAAAAACCTGCGCGCCTTTTCTCATCATGATAAATATTCATGATTATCATTTTGTTTTAAATTACTTTGTTTTTCCTCGCAAATGTGTTGAAAAACGTCGTATGAAACTCGTGAGCTCTTACTTAAGCTAACTTGTATCATAATGTACTATTATTTGATTAGAGACAATTTGGCTTTGAATTTCACTTTGTCAATCATCGAAACTCACAAACTTTTAATTTTATTAATACTTATTAATAGGATAGTAGGATTTAATAAAATTGTTTGTTATAAAAAAAAAACTGTTACACACCTACTTAACATACTTTTTCCAACTTACCTTTTGTAATTAATTTCATTCCCATAATTTGTAAACATTTTTTGTACGTAACACAATTTAAACCACTAAAACTCATTAAGACCTAGCGTTTCACTTCACTATAGTCTTAAAAAATAAAAAGTTTCATAAAGGTTTGTTAACAATTTCTAAATTCAAAAAGTTCAAAAACGACATTCGAAATTTAAAAAGTTCGAATGCGCGCGAAATACTTTACGTTTCGGTTTTTATTCCCATTTTATTAGCGTATTTCGATAATAAAATTAGGGACAAGTGTGCACTCCTGTGTTGCGTTTATCAAAATGACCTGGTTGTGATAAAAGAAGCTATAGGTTCCGACTATTTGTTATTATAAATTCATACTGGGGTTAATAAAGATTATTATTTGACGCGCAGAGTAGGCGCTCTAAACTAGTTATTTATTTTTATTTTTTAATAATAGCATTGGCCTTCATCTAACATGTGTCCCCAACGCGCGTTAAAGTACTCGATATAGTCCAATAAAACTAGCTTTATCGGGACATAATAAGATAACTGAAATTTTCTTTTTCTATGTCATAAATTAGTGTTAGTTATAGTTAAAATAAAAGGAATTAAACATTTAATAACTTCGCATAAAACTAAAAAAAAAATAACTACTGAGAAATACATTATTATTAAAACGTAAAAAATAAATGTTCAATTTTTGTCTAAAATGTGTAAAAAGACGCATCATAGCTTAATAAGATACAAGCATCATAGTTATCATTTTGGCTTATCTAGATATTGAGATCAGATGAATACTGTGAAAAAAAACGAACATGCGAATTTGGATTCAGTTTAATTTCGCTATTAGGTGATAGCATTTTAATGCACCATAAAATTATACTAACAAGTTATTTGGTTAACTATTTTGCTTTTAGGAAAAAACAAGGTAATGTACGAAATCTCATGATTTTTATATGAAACAGTTACCACCCCGGATTTCTTACATCACATATCTAATTAATATTTTACACTTAATATCAATATCCGATAATAGTTATTTACATCATACTTGCTCGGTAACTAGGATTTACTCATATAGTATGAGGCTGTGTAAGTTGGCATGTGCAACACAGTGCATTGTTTAGATAGAACGTTCCATTTTCAAATCACTTTACAATTCAAGGATGGTGAATGCTTTAACTGTAAGGTTACTTTACAATTCAAGCATTTAAAACTCCTTAGTGAACCAATCTCATTTCTTTTATTATAAACTGACGAAACTTTTGGCTGAAAAAAAACAATGAAAATGGCGGCATTTCATTTCAGTTGAAGCTAGGTATGCAAAATTCTGCAATGCAAAAACAGCTGTTTTTTTTCGTGATTTCGAGGTTGGTCCCTTAATGAAAGTTGTTCAGTTTAATTGTCTGATCAACCCTACGAGTTTTCAATGAAATAACCCTTTAACGTTTTATTTTTGTTTTAATGTTTTTGTATTTTTTTTATTTTTATTTTTATTTTATTTTTATTAAATTTACCTCGCATGAATGATGTAAAATAGTATGCTTACCTCGGTTGTAAGTAGCTATTACACCCTCGATCCATTAGCGCCCTTTGCGAGCTGCGCTCGCACGGGCGCCAAATTGGATCTTGTTCTGTAATAGCTCACTTACATCCCTTGTGTAACAAACTACTATTGTTATACAAGAGAGCAAAGTCATTTTTTGCTGCGAGTGCTGACTTTCAAATCACGAACTAGCGAAGTAGTCTAGAATTGAATCACGAGCGTAGCGAGTGATTCTATTATAGACTACTGAGCACAGTGAGTGATTTAAAGGCACGAGACATCAAAAAATTTGCTCTCGTGTTAAACATACAACTTTTCACCTCTACCAGCGAGAAAAGGTGTTAGAAATTAAAAAAGCACTTTGCCTCACGCTCGCGAGTTTTTACGCGCCAAAAGCACCCTTTTCGTGCTGGAGAGGTGAAAACTAATAAAAGCAACGAGTTTATTAATTACGTCCAGATAAAGCTATTTTTTTGGACTAATAGAGAATTTGTCTATGAGAAATCTCATTTCACTTTTCGGCGGTAGATGGCGCTATACAAATTTCCCATACAAAATCACTCTATTGAAAGTTTTTACGAGCTCTATTTTTTATAGTTGTTCGTGATGATAACGCTGAAGGTGTAAGCTCACTTCAACTGGTTTTCTCAGCTACTGAGGAACTGGCTATCTTACCTCTGTCGGACCTCAGTTACAATATTATTATATCTTTGTAATGGCGGCAGACTTAGAGTAGAATGTGGTAGTTTGTCAGGTAGACTTGAAATAAGTCTTACCACCGGTAAATTTTTAAGTAGGTATATCTAAAAATGAAATAGGGTTTTCAGACCACGTAAATGAACAACTCTTGCTATGGGGCCAACCACGAAATCGCGAAAAAAAAATCAGCTGTTCCATACAGTATAGTCGAGTCGATGTTGTACTTTTCTATAGAACAGCTGATTTTTTTCGCGATTTCGTGGTTGGCCCCATAGTAAAAGTTGTTCATTTACGTGGTCTGAAAACCCTATTTCAGTTTTAGATATACCTACTTAAAAATTAACCGTGTATATAGCAAGTTGAACTTTGAAAAGAAAAAAAATACAAAATTATTCAAAACCTGTAAGATATTTCGGTATTTGCCGTTAATCTTAAAATCAAGTAGGCAGGGAGCAGGCAGGGAGGCCCTTTTTAGGGTTCCGTACCAAAATGGTAAAAAAGGAACCCTTATGGTGTGACTCAGTCTGTCTGTCTGTCACAGCTGGATATCTCGAGAACTACTAATGGTATCAACTTGAAATTTGGAATAGTTTAATATGACATTTGTCCAACTATTTCGCGAATAAGAAATAAATAAAAAAATAAATATCTTTTTTACAACAGGGACTGAAAAGGGGTCTTAAAAATTTGAAGTGGGGCAACTAGGGCATGTGGGGTATCATATGAAAGAGCGTCGTTTGCACGTTTTTAAACATTTTTTCTTTTTTTTTTAGGCCGCATAGTTTTCGACTTATGGCGAAAATTGTAAAAAAAAATACCGTTCCCTCCCCCTTATCTCCGAAGTTTGCAGAGAGAAAAATCTGAAATAATTCTATGTGATAGTAGTTTATGTAAAGATTACAGGAAAAATAAAACGATGTCTCAATATAACACACTTTTTAAGAAATTCAAAAAACAATCAAATATTTTTTAGTTTTACTACCAGTCAACAGATGGCGCTGTCCTAAGCATGCTAACCTAAGGAAAAATATAGTTTCACTATCGGTCAAGAGATGGCGCAACCTAACACTACAATAATAAATTGGTGGCTGGTTCTAAAATAATTACCTACTATTTGCCGTACGAATAAACGAAGAATAAGTTCCTACTTAGTAATATAAACAGTTTGCAATGTGGAGTGGCTGAAACGTTTTTCAGTCACCATAAGCAGCTGTGGTTAAGATTTGTAAATTAACTGTCCGCCTGTTCGCCCTTCCAACTGTCTGCCGTTTATCCTACTTTTTTAAAGACTGTACTAAAGTAACTTATCCAAATATATTTATGATTGTACGGAACCCTCGGTGCGCGAGTCCGACTCGCTCTTGACCGGTTTTTATTTTTGTATCAAGAAGGAACAATGCATTTAGGCTTAGAGTAAGACGCGCTTCTGTCCCAGAAAGAGAAGCCATACGAAGCGTTCCCCTCTGCCGAAGTACAAGCCCAAATGGGCATACGCGGTTAATAAAACCAGTTGCGCCCGGATTTCTTTCTAGACCGAGTCCAGTCGCGCAAGTGAACGCTGCAGTGTTTCAAATGCCGAATTGATGAGTTTTTTGCCGTTTAAAGAGGTCTGGAACATCAAGTTTACAAAAAGACGGTGTTACATTTTACATGAAAGTAATTTTTTGTCGTATTATTGCTATTTGTTTACATTTAAACATTAAATTCGTATATTTTATTCTTGATTAGTTGTCAAATTTGTTCAGTGACATCGGGTCTGCTCGTCCATGGCTCGTCCGTACAAATTTCAGATCTGTCGCTAGATAAATCCGAGTTCTCGCCGATGAGCAACTTAGTGATGTTTACCGTATCACAATGTTTGTCGATAAAGGACATGGCCTGGTCCTGCTCAGCAGTCTCATAAATGTGATATACCTGAAATATTCCTTAAATATTTATTAATTCTTTTTAACTTCTGACAGACTCACACTCAATTGCAAGAAAGATTTTTATCTTTTTAATGCCACATTAAACCCTAATGTTTCATCAAAGTATTGTAGGAAGGAAAATTAGATGCATTTTAAAGCTCCTTTAAAATTTAAATATGGAAATGTCAAATTTATCTAATGAAGTGTCAAACCACCCATTTACCGGTATTTTGTATTGCACGAAGCAACTTTAGCGCATCAGAGCTCATTAAATTACATTTAAAGCACGTTCCAGACGGATTAAATCACGCCCCCCAACAGAGGTCACCTTGGTGGAAGCTTGATTGGGGCGTGGTTTCTATCCACGGATTGTGTTGCGGCTACACGAGTTTGCATCAAGCAAGGTCACCTCTGTTGGGAGGCGTGATTTAATCCGTCTGGAACATGCTTTAGAGGTAGAATTTTTAATGGGGCGATGACGGGCCATTAAAGCAATTTACATCATGTTTACTTTGTATTTTCGCTGAACATGTCGTTGACTGACCAGCCTATCGTCATTGTCGGATCCAAAAGATGTTCCTTGTCGCCACCATATCCCAGACAGAATAAATTTATTTGAAAAACATGACGAAGAAAAATCCCGGGTGCACTACTGTTTTTCAAAGGAGGCAGCGCTCCTGCTTCGAGACCGCCTCAATCTGGAGCCACAAACTCTGAGGAGTAAGGCCATTTGTGGTCTTATCTAGCTTCTGATCTGTTTGCGGTTCTTCGCGACAGGCTCCTTCCAGATGGTACTAGCTGATCTGGCGAACATAGACAGCTCTACCTACTGTCCCCTTACATTACATCACATCAAAATGAAACATCTGTTCGATCAGCCCTTGTAAACACAAGAGCACGCAAGAGTATATGAGACTAGACAATAAGACTGAGTGTTCTTGAGTCCGTATTAACTTGTTTAAGACTAATATAAGAACGATGACAAGGTACAAAATAATTATAAGAGCCCTGGGGCCCTATTTTTGAATCGCTCGGCTGGCGTCAAGCGCTCGTTTCTACTGATTTTCGTTCGACATCTCATTGTTTTGAGTCATATGTCGAACGAAAATCAGTCAAGAAAGAGCGCTCGATGCCAGCCGAGCGATTCAAAAATAGGGCCCCTGTAAGCCTACCACTCTAAAAACGTGCGCATCCTGAGACTTTTTTGCTTGTTGGGTCTTTGTTGTTATTCACCCCATGTAAAATATTTGAGTTTGTTACCTTTATTCCTTTTTCCGTATCGATATTACTGCAACGACAGTTGAGCCCAGCCCTTTATGTCAAAAACGTGTCATATTTTGATGTGTGACTCATCCGTACACAAATTTTTGCTGTTTTGTTTTATTTTTTATGTGTTGGTGTCGTCTTTACAGTGTTCTTTTTGTATGTGAGTATGCGGAACTGAACTTGTGTGCACTTTCCCCCCCCCGCAAAAAATGCCAGAATAATTTGAATAGAGTAATAATCGCTAAGGCTGCTCCCTTCCGCGATGCTCTAAGCATTTAGGCATACCAAATGGCATGTTGGACTCGGTCACGCTCATAGAAATAGAATGTCAAAGAACAACAAAGTCATGTACAGGTGATCCGAAAACGAATCAATACATTTAATATGAGATACGTAATATATGACTTAGATTCATAAAATATGACTATATTATGGCAAAGGAAATTAATAAACTATGTTCCATACTATTTTCTTTGTCGATAAACGAATAAATGTAGCGAAATTTGGTTTTAGAGAAATGTGTGGCAATATCTTATTTACCTTTGAAAAGTGTGATTATTTGGATTGTTTCTTTTAGTCACATCACAAGTACAAGACACTATGGCTCCACGATATCTTTATTTTAAATTCTAATTAAGATTTAAAAATATTTTAAACAAACTGTGATTGCTAATTTGCTAGGCGGGACGCTAGGGGCTCTTACTGTAAAAAATGTTGGCACATGTCACTTGATCCTTTGTCTCTTTTTTACATAGACCGTGTCCGTATGATGTTAACTTCTCTTTTCCACGCTTTGTTGGTCTTCTTGAGCGCAGCGAAAATTTTTCTATGTCTATGGTCACGCTTGTGGCATGTCCCTCGCCGCACCCGGCCCTCCCGCCAAGCCTAGTAGGCTTTGCGTCAGGGAGGCCCTTTTTTTTATTATAGTGAGGTAAATACGCTTTTTACGTATACATGCTTTTATGCATGTATACTGGGCTCGGTCAGGCACAGGAAGCCACTCCTGATCTGTCTCTCGCCACCCCCGGGTCTCCCGTCGAGCCTGAATATTAGGCTCGGCGGGGGATCCGGGGAGGCAGGGAGGCCCTGGATGTTTGTGGGACCTTCGTTATTTCTGGTTTCCATCACACAAGTGCTTTGGGATTTATGTATAAAATGCAATTAAATTTACAATCTAGGTACAACAGAAGTAACTAACTTCAGAGAGCGTTCAGTAAAAAACGAAGTATTTCAATCTACCTACTCTTTGCCATACATTCTCGAGTTATGTTGCCGCTTCTGTTGTACATACGCAAATTATGTATGTGATCACATGTTGTATAGCTGTAGTATATCATGCTCACTTTAAACATTTCTGCGGTGGTTTCGTGTGAGGCGGGTCGTTACGATCCCTCAAATATGGTTGAGCGAAGCGGTTCATGCGTCATGCTCGTGAACGGATGCTGCCAGTGGGAATAGGTCTGCTTCTGTCTGCTTGTATTAAGGGTGTCTCGCATATAAAAAATTTGTTTTATATTGTCTGTATGTATGGCACTTCTTACTAGAAACGTATATATCATAATAACTTACATTGTTTTGATTTATTTAATTGCAATATTTTTACTTTCTATAGTCAGTAGTTTTGTATTATAAGGCCTATGAAAAGCTTTTGGATATTAGCTTTCAATTCGATGCCTTAACATGGGTAGCCTTATCTCGTGCTCTCTTTAATCATTTCTGCGGTGGTGTCGCGTGAGGCGGGTCGTTACGTTCCCTCAAATATGGTTGAGCGAAGCGATGGCTGGTTCATGCGTCATGCTCGTGAACGGGTGCTGCCAGTGGGAATGGGTCTGCTTCTGAGTACCTATCTTAACGCATCTAGAATCGTAAAGGTTTTTTTTCTCTCTTGTAACAGCCTAGACTGAATAATAATTTCAAACTTTGAATTTAGCTTGAACCCTGTAAATTGAATAAGAAAATTTGTAATTCATTAAGTAATGATCTTATTATAATTTTATTTATTTGTTAATCTTTGTTAATATATAAAGTCTGGAAACGATATACATATTTGTAAATATCGTTCCATTTGATTAAGCTGATAAGATTTTTGCGCCCATTTTTCTTGTCAGCTAAAAGACATCATAATGGGTGGGTGGTAAGGTAAAAAAAAATTGACGATTTAAAAACGCTCAATATGTGAGCTTATTTGAATAAAGAATTATTCATTTCATTTCACTGTGAAATAATATTAATTATTAATTTAAATGAAGCATAAAAATTAAACTAAAAATCATACTCAAACTCTTTGCCTTTCAGCTTTCAGTATTGATAAAAACTAGAGTGGGTGTTTGTGGCCCAATATGATAGCTGACAGGAACTTTCTTTTTTAAATTACTATCTCAGCTGTGATAGCAAAATACATTATATAAACTTTTAACAGTCATAATAATAATTAAGTATAGCATAGTGAAAAAAAAAATACAGCTTAGCACGTGATTTGACAATCAGCCATTTTTAATATCCCCACTGCTGGGGCACAGGCTTTTCTTATGGGTGGATAAGGATGGGCCATAACCCACCACGCGGGCCCAATGCGGATTGGTGGGTGTTAACGATGCAAATACACCCGAGACCAACGGCTTAACGTGCCTTCCGAAGCACGGATTCAAGAAAATAAATTTTTGGTCACCCATCCCATGACTGACCCTTGAGAAAGTTGCTTAACCTCCGCAAGCGCTAATCACCTGTGCCATCGAGCATGTGATTAGATAGTAGGTAATTAAGCATTTACAATACAGGGTGCTTGGTAATAGTCTTATGAAGCCGAATATGGTAGATAGGAACTACTTATAGGACCAAATCTGAATCAGCTGTTTCATACATTTTGACATTTTCGTTATTATATTTTTATGAAACAGTTGATTTTTTTCGCGATTTCAGAATTGGTTCCATAGTAAAAGTTGTTCAGTTTGATGGTGCCAAGATGGTCTGAAGAAATGGATTTCTCATTTTCGGTTCATTCATCAACACGTTGTATAAACTTATAACAAGCATCATTGAGTAAAAATAGTGGAATAAAAAATTACAACATAGTACGTAATTAGGTAGGTAAGTACCTATTTACAAAATAAACAAGATAATAAAGCGACATTTCAACGTTTAATTAAATAGTAAATAATTAGGTATGACATACTTATTAAGATACCTGTACAAAATAGTTTTTTGAGTGTCCGCGCCTTAACATACTTAGAAGGTACTTAAGTGTAAGCGGCATATTTTTGCTTAGCAAGTTTGGTAGGAGTTTATAATTTATGAATAATAAGTTATTTCAATAAGTGATAATTAATTAGGATAAAGCGAAGCTGTCATGGCGGAACTTGACAGACTGATATTACTTGATCACATTTGTTAAGCGACGCTCGGTCTGGTTAGGTGTCGGATGGGTGACCGTTAAAGTGGCATTACAACTGAGCGCTTCCGTGCTTCGGAGGGTACGTTAAACCGTCGGTCCCGGCTGTTGTCATCTGATAACAGTCGTTAAGCCAATTCAGAGGCCTTACAGGCGGTTTGATATATTCTAACACCAGAGGTGGCTACTAATCCTCATTCGATAAGAAAGCAAGAAATAATTAGGATAACTAACATATAAATAACAACCTTGAACGATAGTTGCTTACAAAGCGCACTGTCAAAAGCAGGGCTGGAAACCGGTTTCTAATTAACCAGGTTAATTTCGATCTCAAACAGGTTTTTTCGTAAGTGTTCACTCGGAGCGGAATCGATTCGCGAGCGATATTGCTTCTGGGATAAACCTGGTTGATTCCACGACGCGCGTGAATAGTGCAGCGATATATTTTGTCTCTTTTTATCTGCGGGCGGGATCAATGAATTCATAGTTTTACTCGTCTCGTCTTTCGTTTCGTTGCTTTGTAATTGCATCGGGTGGGCGGAGCGAACAAAATCATTTTGGTATTAACCAGGTTTTGAGAGCGGAATCAAAACCAAAACGGTCTACGAGCTTAACCAGAAATAATACCGGTTTCGACGAGCACAATCGAAATAAAAACGCTCTTTCCAAATTTTTGAAGCTGCGCGAAACCTGGTTGCAAATTTTAACCAGGTTTTCCAGCCCTGGTCAAAAGTGACGCAAATAAAAATGAGTCAAAATTTCTTCAGCTATCAGATTTTTATCCTTCATACGTTACCTTATCGTATAATTCTTGAAATTTATGTAAAACTTTATCATATTTTAGTCACGTTTTTACCCTCACGTGTTTAAAACTAGATAAAGCTACCGAAGTCAAGGGGCACGAGATCATATACTTACAAATGGTTAACAGCGAATCGGTCTGTTTAATATAAGTGTTATCTGTTAGGTAAGTATTGATAACTTTAAAGCGCTCATGGCGGAACTTCGTCGTACTTGACCACGTTTGTTAAGCAACGCTCGGTCCAGCCAGGTGTCGGATGGGTGACCGTTAAGTGACAATACAACTGAGCGCTTCCGTGCTTCGGAAGGCACGTTAAACCGTCCCGGCTGTTGTCGTCTGATGACAGTCGTTAAGCCAAGCTAGAGGCCTTACAGGCGGCTTGATAAACTCTAACACCAGAGGTGGCCACTAATCCTCATACGATAAGAAGAAGAAGACTAGTAATTTAAACTAATATTTAGCCACCTCTGTGGTCTATGGTTCGCCTACTCGTCTAAGACGCACATGGTCGTCGCAACGTCGAGAGTTGGAAGCGATTATCGGAAGGGACCTCTCGCTTCCCAGCGTCACAGTCGCTATGCTGGGGAGCGACAGGTCGTGGTAGGCAATGGTCTCCTTCTGTGAGGACTTGATATCACAGAAGGAGGCCGCGGAAAGGGTCCGAGAAGTGGATGTGCGGGCGGACCCACTCCGGCGGAGAAGGCAGGGTAGAAGGAGAAGGCGACATGCACATCTTCTTCCTCCCTAGCTGTTCGGGGCCAGGGAGCCGCGAAAATGCGCTGGTGTGGGGAACTTAGCATCTAGTTCCCCAGTTGGGGCCAAGCGGGCGGTGGGAGGTGACCCAGCGCCTGCCTTGCACGGCCCTGACGGTGTGGGGAGATGGCCAAACTTGTCCGGCCAGCAGGAGTGAGGACGCCTGGCGGTTGACGGGTCATCTTGGGGTGATTCCCTCAAGGGCCCCTCATTACCAGTCGGCGGCGAGAGGGCAAGTACCGAAGTTTTTAGTGGGTATTCCCCCTACGGAGATCACTCGGCTTCCTCAGTAATGAGGATTCCGGGTGTAGTGCGCTTCTACTTCGGCCTTATCGTCACTTAACATGGAGAGGTGAAGGCCAAACACGGGCCCGATGTGAATAAAACATGAAAAACACAACAATCTTTGGAATTAACTCATTATCAACCAATTTTACCCCACTGCTGGGGCACCAACCTTCCTAAAGCTAGGGTTTCCTAGGATGACGGTGCCGTCATATTACGGCCGTAATTTAGCGGCGTAAAACGTTTCTATGTAAACAATACGGCGCGCCGTACTGTTTACATAGACAGCGTTTTACGCCGCTAATTTACGGCTGTAATATGACGGCACCATTAGTTTACTTACTCATGTGACGGCACCGTCATCCTAGGAGAACTAGCTTTATGGGTAGATGGATATGGAAATGGATGGTGGGTATTCAGAGTCCAAACCACACAGGTTGCATTGTATACCAAGCTGTTGATTACGTAGGTCTGTCGCTAACAATTCTCGATTGAAATCGATTGAAAGCGCAGTTACATTGCTGCTTTAAGTAAGATAGTTGTCACATTGGTTCTTGCCTAAAGCAGCAATGTAACTGCGATTTCTGTCAGAGTTGATTGCAACAAAATTACATAATTACCCCCCAGAAAGGTGTGCATCCTCTTTAGAAATAACATTTTATAGCGAATAAAAATAATTATAATTAGCTTCTGCCAAAAATCCTTAGGAAGTATGTTTTAATGTCTTCAAAATCAGCGATTATAATATTAGTGTAAAATTCTCCAATCATAATAAAAGGCAATTGTTCTTATATCCAACTTAATTTAATGGCCATTTCATTATCTTTGATCCAAAGGTCACAGCCCTGTCTCAAACAGATTAAAATACAGACGCCTTACAGACGAAATACAACAGGTCCTTTAATAAATAAAAGTGACATTATGTGCACTTCACTGCACTTCCTTATATTTACAGGCAAAGTCACAAATATTTTTGTGACGTCGCCTGTAAATATAAGGAAGTGCTATTGCACAGTCTGCGAAGATAGGTTTAGACTTTAGATTATAGCAAAAAAATACTGTAATAGCAAAAAAAATTTGCCGTACATTCTCGTGTGAAGTTGCAGCGGTTCACATTGTCAATTTAATCGTATTGTATAGGCTTAGAATAATAACACCTAGAACGATAGTTCTCTACAAAGCGCACTGTCAAAAGTGAGGCAACTAAAACAGCCAAAATGGCTCTGTTTTCAGATTGTTATTCTACATTATTCCATAATCATACTGATTAAGTACAAAACTGATTCAATTTTCCCACATTTATAAGAATAGTTACTTTATTATTGGGTTTCAGTTACGATTAGTTAACGTATGAAGGATATAAATTTGAAAACTAAGCCATTCTGGCTTGGTATTAGTTGCCTCACTTTGCATACGAGGACACGGCTTCTAGGTGTTATTAAGGTAAGTACCCGTTTCTTGACAAACAGACACACATGTGCCACTCAGGTGATTTCAAAAGGGTTTTTTGAGCTTCATAATCCTAATATTTTTCCGAAAACTTATATTTTGGGTAGTATTTAATCGGATAACAATAAATTCCAATTTTGGGTATCAAAAAATACTGAAAATAGATTACTGAAATACTAAATGGACGACGAACTGAGGGTAACTACAAATATTGACAATTTATGACTTTAAAATACAAATTGAGTAACCATTTTCATTCAAAACGGGCAACCAAATTTCTATTTGGGCGACAACCTTAGGGCACACAAAACGACATACTTATATTTTACTAGCGGCGGCCCGCGACTTCGTCTGCGTGGAAAGGTTATTTGCTTTCCCTCGGGAACAATACTTTTTTTCTGGATGAAAGTTACCCTATGTCCTTCTCTGTACTCCTGACAACGTGTATGCAAAATTTCATGATGATCGGTTCAGTAGTTAGGACGTGAAGGCGTAACAAACAAACAAACAAACGGACTTTCGCATTTATAATATTAGTAAGGATAGTAAGGATTTAAAAAAGGCGGTTATTAAACTAATCGAGATGACAAAAATACCATGATGGGCAGCTTAAATCAGCAAATAGTTACCTACTTGGTATAAAAGTTGCCCACTCAGTATTTTTGTCACTCATTTAGAATTTTCAATGTTAATAAATTATTTATCTCCCACATGTAGTTGCTCGTTGTACTTATTTTTACACGACTACCCAAAGCAAAAAGAGTGTATTATGTGTTCAGGGTTCATGTATGTTTGTGGGTATGTGAGTTTCTTTATTCCACCATAACTTCCAAATGGCTCAACGGATTTGGATGTATGGGGTATTAGAATCCTTACATCATTCCGAGTGACACGGACTATATTTTTTTAATGTTAATATGGCGACTGTATGACGCCATTGAAAAAAATTTTTCCATCATCAAATGAAAGGCCTTAATGAGCACATTTCAAAAATATATAATTTGTCACTAAAATGTGTAAAATAAAAATTAAAAAATTAAAAAAAACCGGCCAAGTGCGAGTCGGACTCGCGCACGAAGGGTTCCGTACCAAAAAACGGCAAAAAAAAAATACGTTACAGCGGCAATAAAAATACATCATCTGTGAAAATTTCAACTTTCTCGCTATCACGGTTCATGAGATACAGCCTGGTGACAGACAGACAGACAGACAGACAGACGGACAGCGGAGTCTTAGTAATAGGGTCCCGTTTTAACCCTTTGGGTACGGAACCCTAAATAAAAACGCGACTGCCCTGCTTAAAACAAACTAAAAAGTTAAATCACAAGTGTCATTGCAGTCAGGGGACCTCTTCCTTTAAAAATTGTTCCACAAAACGGTCCCCCGACTGCAATGACACTATTTAACTTTTTAGTTTGTTTTTAGCAGGGCAGCCGTGTTTTTTTTTTATTTTTATTTTTTTGTTATCCACAGTTTGTCGCCCGTTAAGGTTTCTTGTCGCCCATAAAATAAACTACTGCCGGGTATAGTATTTAAGTATCCCATTAACAGTCCCAATTATTATTTCCAGAGAGCAACGAGGCTCCGTCTGGAACGAAAGCCGCGTTGCTCTGTTTCCAGTGACCCAATTAAAAATATTCCATATTTTAATACAGTAAAAAAATTCACAGATCTCGTGCCTTTCACGACCTTCTGGTACATTGAAAATGAATTTAATGAATTAACTAAAACAAAATTTATTCGTAAACATTTTTTATTATTATTAAAAATAGGTACCAGTGGCGAAGGGTCCATACAAGCCGATTCCCATCGGCTTACCTTTTGGAAATCCCACCCCACTGATCCACTGTGCAGATCACTACATTTTTCATCATTTTTGTAGAGCGGCTTACCTTCGCCATAATTTCACCCCTCGCCACTGATAGGTACCTATGTAAGTACTATAACTAAAAACATCATAGAATTTCTACAAATAAATACCTAATAAAAAATTCTAATCAAAATCAAATGCAGTCTCGCACTGATTTCATCATTTGAATATGTGCGATAACAATGTTGATCTAGGCATCATCTTCACATTCTCATTTAGAGACCGTTGTAAAAAATCATTGGGAATCGTAGCGTACTAAGAAAAACATGAGACATGCCCGATCGAGTAATTTTAAATCTCGAAATTGAAATAACAGCAACCCACGAATATACAGCAACATCTTCAACATTGACATAGGTACCTATTTATTTCACTTTTTACACGTTTTGAGTGTAATTTATCTTAAAAATTTTAACCAATTAGTGCAATGCTTTTCTGTATTTACTACTAAGTATGGAAACTACAAACTCTCTTCTATTCAACCTTCGCTCAAGATTCGTTTGCCTATACAAAAAAGTGCCGGGTATCACGAAATCCTACGGTGCGGTGCAGGCAATGGTGAGGAAATATTATAGGCCAAAACAATAGAAACAGATGCGCCGAAATAGTTTTTTCGATGCTCACGTGCAACTGCAAGGCAAAGCCCGGCCTTTTGCATAAGTATAATAGGGTTAATAAATAAATGATATCTTGTTTCTCGTATGGGTAATACTAATGGTGTTTATTTAACTTAGTTGTTTTATTCACTTCTCAAGCTTACGCGCTCACTAGACATGAAATAAAACACTTTTTAACGGATACTAGCGCGGTTTTATTGAATGTACTTTGGTATTTAGTTGGTATTTGGTATGATTTTTGATTTTTCCCGACGTTTCGGCACCTTTGCAGCTGCCGTGGTCACGGGGGACTGAAGCTACCCGTGAGCCTACCCTCAAGCGATGAATTTTTTTTTTTTTAGACGTTCAGAAAATAAAATTTAACAAATTTTTTAATTATTTTATGTTGATTTATAATTTAATTTTATGAATTATTTAATGCTAAAAAGAGAGAGAATCTACTGAAACTACCACCATTTCATAAAATTGGGAGGCCCCTCCAAGAAAGAAATGGCGAAAGAAAACTTGGAGAGGGAGCCGACCTCCGTCTTTTGTATTAATTTATTTATTTGCAAAAGGAACTAACCGTATCATTAGATCTTACAGTGTGTGTGAGGGGCTTTAGCTTGTGAATGATGGGGTCCCAAGCTGGTGGAATTTTCCAACCATCATCTCTATTGAAATTAGGATATTTATTTATTTCGATGGCCTCGCGGAGCATTCTAGGGATAAATCTACGTTCCCTAGCAAGGATTTGGGGTTTGTCAAATCTAATATAATGGTTGGGCCCCTCAAAGGCGTGTTCACTCACTGCAGACTTGTTATCGCGCCTATGTTTCATGTCAGCTACATGCTCTTTGACGCGGGTCCCTATGCTTCTCTTTGTTTGCCCGATGTAGGAGAGTCCACAGTCACAATCTAGTTTGTAGACGTCTGCAGCTTGAAGGGGGATATTACACTTGACAGGTCGTAAGAATTGGTTGATCTTCTTCGGCGGCTTGAAGTAAGTTTTGATTGACGCTCGCTTCAGAATGTTTCCAATCTTGTCAGTGACACCCTTCAAGTATGGTAGGATGGCAGGTTGACGCTCTACTGTGGCTGGTTTGGCGCGTTTTCTGTGATTGAGGTGTGGTACTTGCAACTTGTTGTTACGCAACTCTGGACTCTCCTACATCGGGCAAACAAAGAGAAGCATAGGGACCCGCGTCAAAGAGCATGTAGCTGACATGAAACATAGGCGCGATAACAAGTCTGCAGTGAGTGAACACGCCTTTGAGGGGCCCAACCATTATATTAGATTTGACAAACCCCAAATCCTTGCTAGGGAACGTAGATTTATCCCTAGAATGCTCCGCGAGGCCATCGAAATAAATAAATATCCTAATTTCAATAGAGATGATGGTTGGAAAATTCCACCAGCTTGGGACCCCATCATTCACAAGCTAAAGCCCCTCACACACACTGTAAGATCTAATGATACGGTTAGTTCCTTTTGCAAATAAATAAATTAATACAAAAGACGGAGGTCGGCTCCCTCTCCAAGTTTTCTTTCGCCATTTCTTTCTTGGAGGGGCCTCCCAATTTTATGAAATGGTGGTAGTTTCAGTAGATTCTCTCTCTTTTTAGCATTAAATAATTCATAAAATTAAATTATAAATCAACATAAAATAATTAAAAATTTTGTTAAATTTTAATTTCTGAACGTCTAAAAAAAAAAAAATTCATCGCTTGAGGGTAGGCTCACGGGTAGCTTCAGTCCCCCGTGACCACGGCAGCTGCAAAGGTGCCGAAACGTCGGGAAAAACCAAAAATCATACCAAATACCAACTAAATACCAAAGTACATTCAATAAAACCGCGCTAGTATCCGTTAAAAAGTGTTTTATTTCATGTTTAGTTGTTTTACGTTAGATTTGACACCTAACCATTAAAAAGTCATAAATAAATAATTATTAAAAAATCACATTAACAAAATTTAATACAAATATTATCTCATTTAATCTAATTTTACTTGATTAAAGAATTTTACATAAGTATCAATAAAATAAAAATATATTTTTGTTTTGCTTTTAAAAACACTTTCATTACGTACCTATCCGATTTTTTTATAATAAGAAAATAACATTTTATTACATTTACAACTCAAAATATAACTATAAACAAACATTTGTGTTTCAGACCATTAGCGTTGATACGACTAGGTACGTACGTACGTCGTACATACACTACTGCGCTCAGCGCTCACAAACACGCTCCGCGCAAACTTTACTTCATAAAGGTTAAGCTACAGAATTATCCTTTTATGTTATTTACCTCAAACATTTTTTTAAAAGTAGACCAATGTCATATCTCGAGGTGTTTTTAAAATCGACCCGATATCGCGTTTCGTTTACGAGATATGATTTTTTCTCGCCAAAACCGGTCTTAAATCGACCAAATTTTTCACATTTTTGCGATTTTCAAAAAAAGATTTTGAGATTTTTGAAAATTTTTTTTTTGTCTATTTATACTCCTTGATTAGACGCGTCATTTGATATCTCAATCATTTACGTAGCTCTAATATCTACGACACCAGGGTGAAATCTCACTTTGGCTGAAAATCGGGCCTATACAGATGCCTCAAAAAAAACATTTTCAATGTTAAAACATAAACAATTCCCAAATTAAGATAATAAATATATCGCATTATAAATTGCGTAACCATATCAGATTCATCGCATAGGGTCATATGTTAATAGAACATAATATATGTTGTGACACCCTGCCCTACTCGTATTCGTGTTATCTTCTGTTATCTCGTAACATAAGAGTAGTTCACGTGTTTTGGGTTGAAATGTCATAAGATTAGAAGATGGAAATCTAAGATACAATTAATTGATAGAACTTTCTTTGAAATAAATTATTAATTATACCTATGAAATTGAGATTTGTTTGGAGAATTTTCAAGAAGATGCATTTTTCATAGCATTTCCTTTGTTCATTTATCAACCGTGAATACTCATGTTACAAAACTTTTATTGTACTAATGTTTGAACACTATTTTCATTTACGATAAGCTAAAAAAATAAGTTTTGGCTAAGTTACAACCCTTCCGGTCACCCTTTTTTTGCTCACGACCTAATATTAGGTGCCTATAATATATACACATCAACTTTGTCTAGGGATAGGGATACAGGTGTCACTTTCATACAAACGAGGTAACTTTGAAGCCTTGGTTTTCGGGCAGAGATGTACCGTGCTGTGATCTGATGACGGCAATCCAGAGAGTGAATGGAGGAGATTCAGATCGCAATACACACCCAACTGATCTGATCAGCATTCTAAAAGATTAATGGGTCAAAGTTCTCAGTTTGAGGATTTCCATACATTTTCATGCTATTTTCGCGGTTTTTTTAAACATGTCCTTTACGTTTTGAGAATGCTGGTCAAATCAGTTAGGTGTGTATAGCAATCTGAATCTCCTCCATTTACTCCCTGGATTGCCGTCATTAGATCACAGCACAGTACGTCCCTGGCAGGATACCAGGCTTCAATGTTACCTTGTTTGTATGGAAATAACACCTGTATCCCTAGACAAAGTTGATGTGTGTAATATATTTTAGCGCCTGGTCCTGCGATTGCGGTAGTTAAGCAACTTTCACAAGGGGATGGGAAGGATGGGTGACAAATAAATTAGTATCTCTGTGATTCTGAAAGCACGTTAAGCCGTTGGTCCCGACTGCATTTGCAATCGTTAACACCCACCAATCCGCATTGGGCCCGCGTAGTGGGTTGTGGCCCGTCCTCCTTATCCACCCATAAGGAAGGCCTGTGCCCCAGCAGTGGGCACATTAAAAATGGCTGATGTCAAGGTGCCTATGAAAATGTCAATTACATAGTTTGAAGTCTTTTAGAAGTTGCATTTTCCATAATAACATTTACTTTATTCATTTAAAAAAACGTGCACACTATTGTTATACATTTATGCAAGTTAATGCCACAACTAACTACAAAAATTTTATGTAATAAAAAAAACTACAACAGTAAATTTAACTTTATTTATTCTTGAAATGCATTAAATTATAATTAGGAATCTGTCAAATTATACATCAACAGTATAATTCTTATACAAAATATTTCAACTTGCTGTATATCAGCATAATTTCTTAAATTATGTTCTAACAATATGTCAACTTAACTAAAATAAATTCAAATAATACTTTTCATAATAAAAAATAATCTTTGGCGTTTAATTCAGGGACTAAAGTTATTGCTGAAATTGTTTTAAAGATTTCATTTAAAAATATATAAAGGTAATGCATTTAAAATAGATTTGCCTAATTTACTTTAAAAATTGAATAAATTGTACACATTATGTGTATTCACAATAATGATATTAATCGTAATAATAATAATAATGAATATAATTTTTAGTGTACTTTGTAATATATTTTTTTCTCCCTGACTAATTCTTAATTACTATTAATCACTTAAATTAGTGGTAACAAAAATGTTCCAAAATACAGTACAAAACAAAAGTACAATATCTTATCCAACTAAATAATAAAATAAAATAGTTTCTTACAACTGGAAACTTGCAATTGAAATTTAAAATAAAATCAAAACAATAAATAAAGTATTGTTTTAAAGATAAGAGTTTTATCTCATGCCTCAAGTTCTTTACAAAAAGCCTCAACAAACTTTACTCATAGAGAAAGTAGTATTTAATACAACCAACTCACGCACTCACTGAGCTGCTTATTTACCGGGCTATTCCCTCACTGAGCTGCCCACTGACTGAGCTGCTCACTCACTGAGCTACTCACTCACCGAGTCACTGAGTGGGTAACTATTTGCCAACATCTAAATTTCGTAATTGCCCATTTTACCTACAAAATTTGACATAAAGAATCTATACAATTAACAACTTTGCGACAAATTATTTAGTTGTTTTTAGACTTTTGTGCTATAAATAGTGTTCATATTGTAAAGTAAGCAGCTTGAATGGGCTTGCAAGCTAATGGAACTCACAGATCGTTATTTTTTCTCAAAACAACTATACCAACACACAGTTTTTCCTTATTACTCACTGTGCCACATACACTCACTTTTACCACATACACACTAAAGAATTTAATAATTCACTCTTACTTATAGTTCTTTTTTATAGCTCACATCTCATATACCCTCACTTTTATTTATAAACTGTGAGTGTTTAGATAGTAATATTATACACTTAAAAGCAGTGTCACTATATTTATGTAGATCTCTTATGCCTCAAACTGGCAGCTGTGTCCTTAATCCACTGGACATAGGAAGCTACTCTAGTGTAAGCCCCCGATCTCGCTCGTCTTGCACAACCTGATCCCCAAGAAACTACCCCGTGTAGTTGCCATCTGTTCCCTGGCTTACATACTATCAAATTTCATATTTAAATGTGAACTCACATTTTGCTGAGTAACTCACAGTTGTGCTTACTAACTCACTGTCTGACATACACTCACTTTTATTATTAAAACTGTGAGTGTTTAGAAAACAGTTTTAAATAGGTACTCACCTTTATGAACAGAAAATGTTTAGTTAACTATAAAATGTCATAAAGTAGTTATTTACGAAGAAATCTTATGCCCCAAACTGGCAGCTGTGTCCCTAATCCACTGGACATAGGAAGCTACTCTAGTGTAAACCCCCGGCCTCGCTCGTTTGACACAGCCTGAGCCCCAAGATACTATTCCATGTAATTGCCATCTGTTGCCCAGCTTACATATTAACGAACTTCATAATAATTCACATAATATGAACTCACATTAATTAACATTTTGCTAAATAAATCACAGTTGCTTACTTACTCACTGTCTTACATGTAATCACTTTTATTATTAAGACTGTGAGTATTTAGAAAATAAAACACTAACTGTTATATATGAACAGCAAAATGTTTAGATAAGTGAAAATGTCATAAAGTAGTTACTTAAGAAGAAATCTTATGCCCCAAACTGGCAGCTGTGTCCTTAATCCACTGGACATAGGAAGCTACTCTAGTGTAAACCCCCGGTCTCGCTCGTCTTGCACATCCTGATCCCCAAGAAACTACCCCGTGTAGTTGCCATCTATTCCCTGGTTTACAAGCTAAAGGACCTCCGGAATCACCTCGGCAAGCATCTACACCACCTGATAATACTCCTGTAAGAAAAAACATTAATAATTCAAAAATAATCTAACCTACTAATTAAAATAATAATTACACTAATTAAAAAAAGTTGAAACTGTTTTTTGTAATTGAACTTTTAGATTTTAGACATTCGCAATGCCATTTTTTATCAAGATAATTAATTTAATAGAAAAATACTAGAAAAAATCGACTCAACCGTTAAGTCAATTTTTTATTTTTTTTTATGAAATTAATATTTTTTCTGTTTTTTTGTTACTCAACTATAAATATTTTTTTATAATTTATTTATTTATTTTTAGATTTAAAAATATTTTGTAAATGCTAATTAATTCTAACAAAAAATACATTCTTATAAAAAAGTATTTGTTAGTTTGAATATAACTACTTATTTAAAAAAAAAACAATTTAATCTAAGTAAAAAAGATTAGATTTATTTTATTCCAACGTAATGTGGAATTTTATATACAGTAGCGCTCACATAATTATTAAAGATTCGACCAGTCGATTTATATCTCTTAAAACTCTGATCAGATCAGTTGGGTATGTATAGCGATCTAAATCTCCTACTATAAGTCCCTGGATGTTCATCATCAGACCACAGCTAGGTCAATCCCTGGCGGAGAACCAAGGCTTCAAAGTTACCTCGTTTGTATTGACGAGTGTCTTTAATTATGACCACCACTGTACACGAAGTCACAGGCAAGTTAGTGGGGCCGTTCAAGTATTACGTAAGCACTATGGGGGGGTGGGGGGGTCTTTGGTTTGCTTATTTTGAATGACATGGGGGGTAGGGGAGTCTAGATGATGATTACGTCATCGGTAGTTATTTACTTTTTTACACGAATTCCATTCCAACCCTCATATCTTTGCTTGAAAACAAAATGCATTTTCGGGGATTCCAGCAAACAATGCATACGTTTTCTTATTTTTAAAATTATAATTATAACATTTAAAAAAATACACTTATAATTGAAAAATGTTTACGTAAGCATGGGGGGAGGGGGTAAGAGCTTTGCTTACTTGGGTTCTTGTGTGAACTTGTTAGCTCATAAGATCTTTTTGTACCTACCACAAGAATAGCAAATAAATGACTATTGAACTATTGAACTTACTTTTGCTGACAAGGGGGATGGGGGGGGGGTAAATAATTGTAATAAATCTACTTATGTCATATTTGAACGGCCCCTTTACAAATAAAAATGAAATATTATATTTGAAAGATTTTCAGTTCGTAAATTAAGTTCAAATAAATTCAACCAAAAATGTTAAATAATTAACAAAATTCATCTTACCTGCACATAGCATAGAGTCCAAAATGGCTTGCTGCCTCCCACCCAGGATTTGGTTGTTCCTGCACGTAGTCAGATCCAAGACTGGTACTGAAGCGGCCCTCAGAACTGGCGCAAACGATTCTGTGCTTTCTGCGAACGAAATAAACGCAAATTCAGCGTACATCGTGTAACGCAACGCAAATATATACATTTTATAAATACTGATTCATTAGATTTTTGCCTGAAATAAAACAATTTTTAATGAATACCGCGGTTTTATTGAAAGTACTTTGGTAATTAGTTGGTATTTGGTTTGATTTTTGGTTTTCCCGACGTTTCGGTTCGGCAACTTTGCAGCGGCCGTGGTCACGGGGGACTGAAGCTACCCGTGAGTCTACCCTCAAGCGATGAATTTTTTTAGACGTCCAGAAATTAAAATTTAAGAAAATTTTTAATGTTGATTTATAATTTAATTTTATGAATTATTTAGTGCTAAAAAGAGAGAGAATCTACTGAAACTACCACCATTTCATAAAATTGGAAGGCCCCTCCAAGAAAGAAATGGCGAAAGAAAACTTGGAGAGGAGGACCAACCTCCGTCTTTTATATCAATTTATTTATTTGCAAAAGGAACTAACCGTATCATTAGATCTTACAGTGTGTGTGAGGGGCTTAAGCTTGTGAATGATGGGGTCCCAAGCTGGTGGAATTTTCCAACCATCATCTCTATTGAAATTAGGATATTTATTTATTTAGATAGCCTCGCGGAGCATTCTAGGAATAAATCTACGTTCCCTAGCAAGGATTTGGGGTTTGTCAAATCTAATATAATGGTTGGGCCCCTCAAAGGCGTGTTCACTCACTGCAGACTTATTATCGCGCCTATGTTTCATGTCAGCTACATGCTCTTTGACGCGGGTCCCTATGCTTCTCTTTGTTTGCCCGATGTAGGAGAGCCCACAGTCACAATCTAGTTTAAGACCCCTTTTCAGGCCCTGCTGTTAAAAAAAATACATTTTTTTATTTATTTCTTATTTGCAAAATAGTTGGGCAAATATCATCTCAAACTATTCTAAATTTCAAGTTGATACCATTAGTAGTTCTTGAGATATCCAGCTGTGACAGACAGACAGACAGACTGAGTCACACCATAAGGGTTCCTTTTTTACCATTTTGATACGGAACCCTAAAAAGGCTTACAAAAATTATGAGCAAGCGTTTGTTTTAAATATATTTCAAATGTTAATAAAAGGGTTCCGGGTCGGACGGAATTATTCGAGTGGCGACGGTAAAAACTAGATTCGGGATCTTTAAACGTCCTGTCCTATATTCTATTTCTACTCAATGATTTTCTGTATTTTTTTACACGTAAATTTAGTTGTAATTTAAAGTTGTTTAGGGCTTAGCCATGAAGCTTTTACATTTCCCATTTAAGTATGCTGTGTTTATATCTAGCTGATGTATTTCTAGACCCATTTCTACAGCAAGGGCCATCAGAAGTCTCACTGACTCTAATCGCGCTACAGCCGCAAAAGTTTGCTCGTAATCAATGCCATAACGTTGACTGAATCCTTGAGCGACAAGCCTTACCTTCTTCTTGGTTGATTTGTCTAGATTAGTTTAGTTAGAACATATCTACATCCCACAATATTTTTATTTACAGGTCTTTTAACAATTTCCCATGTACCTTTTTGTACAAGACTTCATACTCGGAAAGTATAGCGTCTTCCCATTTTGAATTCTCATGACGTCGCAAAGCATCTTCTAATGTAAGTTGTCCAGTCCCTATAAAATCAACATAATTTTCTATGTCTTCTATCTCAGGTTGATCAATTCTTTCTTCTTCTGTACGATCTTGATCATCGTTATGAGATCTTGGCTCCTCAATTCCACCATTCTATAGATCTTTTTTGGACGACCAGGCCGGCCAGAGTGGTCTAACTTGGTGTAACGTGGTGTAACTTTGGTCTACCACCGCCTCTTTTCAATAATTGTGGATTTTCTAATTTCACAGGTTCAGTATTCTCTAGCGGTATGGATGAAAAATTTGAGATTGAAGCCCTGGTTCTCCGCCAATTATCGACCTAGCTGTGATCTGATGATAGCTATCCAGGGAGTGAATATAAGAGATCCAGATCGCTATACATACCTAACTGATCTGATCGGCGTTCTAAAAGATGTAAGGATCGGAGTTCTCAGTTTCATAATTGCCATACATACATTTTAATGCTATTTTCGCGGTTTTTTTAAACATTCTCCTTAGAAATCCAAACTTACCTCGTTTTAAAAAAAAAACTACTGGTGTCCTGAATTATGTGGCCATCACTATACAGGGTTATTTGTAAAACACCAACAACCTCGCAGGAGTAGATTACCAACATCATCATGTCAACATTTTTCTACGACTTTTGATAATTCGTTAGATTTTACATTCATACAAAAAAAACTATAATTTTAATTTAACATTCGTATGTTCATAAGTCTACGCGTGGCGCACGGAGCGCCTGGTGCGCGCGAAAGCCCGCCTCGCCGCCATCCATAGACGTAAAAAGTGTCGAACAGTACATTATAAACTCGTAAATTAATTTTTGGTGAATGTATTGAGTTATGATAAAAGTCGTAAAACAAACGTTGTTGTTTATGATGTTGGTAATCTACTCCTGTGAGGTTATTGGTGTTATACAAATTACCCTGTATAGGACGCACGTGCGAACCGAACTGCACGCACGCCGCGACCGCCGCGAGATACCACAACTACGGCGATGTCGTTGCTGTAGGAGAATTTGTGACTCTACTAACCTTTCTTGCACCGCTTTGATGAAAACGCAGCCTATGGTCACCAATATTACATAATCCAGATAAATATAGTAGTATATGTAGGAATTGTAGTATAGTAGGTAGTATGAAGAAAGGGGTGGCCACTGGTAGGAAGGCCAAAGTGGAAGATCTTCCTCCGGGCTGGGTGATCTTAGCCCGGGGACCGCGGTCCAACCGATGATGGTTAGAAGTTGTATATATAGTTTGATGGCTGAGAAAACTCCGATAGCGAGATGTAGGTTTCTCCATATATTCTTCATATTACGAGGTGTTATTCCTTACTAATCTTTACTAGCGCCATCTAGTAACATGGTGGTTGAATCTTGTTGTAACCGTGTCGCTATGTGCGGCAGTACGGTAGATGCCGCTACAGTATACAAGCAGCATAATATATACACCCACCCTTTATGTAACTAACGTGCGAACAGAACTGGATGCCTCGACTGCCGCGAAATACCACCGTTAAGCCGATGTCGTTGCTGTGGAGGAATTCATTTCTCTCTACTCACCTTTATTGTACTGCTTGCTACTTACTTACTTACTTACTTACTACTTCGAAGAATTTATTTAAGTCCTTCGATTTAGTAAACACTTTCTGTGAACCTACAAGAATCACTGCTACATCTAGAACTTGCCTAGACAATATTTTTAGCAATTGTAACATACTTGATAAAGGAATAATAAACTGTATTCGTTCTGACCATAGCGGACAAATAGCTTCCTTTGAGCACCATCATGTTCCTTATCAGTGTAATATAATTTGCAGGCCTCTAACGAAAGGTAAATTGGAAAATTTTCATAATAATGTCACCGCCAAAACTCTTTGCTTACCTAGTAAAGATGATCCCAATTCTCATTATAATGATTTATTTAATTTAATTAAGGTAGAATTTGATAAGACATTTAAGCAAAGAACTATTCAATCAAAATTTTTCGAAAAAAAATTCAGTGATTGGGCAACACCAGGCATCTATGTTAGCAGAAATAAGTTGTTTGAATTGTATGGTCAGAAAACAATTACAAATGATCCCGAATTTCATGAATATGTAAGAAACTATTCAAAAATGTTCAATAAAGTATGTACTTTAGCAAAAGCAAAATGTATATCTACAATAATTCATCAGTCAGATAATAAAATAAAAGCCACTTGGAATATTATAAACAAAGAGACTGGGAAAACTAAAAGTAATGACCGTAAATTCTCATTAGTATCAGACAATAAAATTATTAAGTCAGATGAGGGTGTGGCAACAATTTTTCAGGATTTCTTTTCTAAAATACCTCTTGCAACTACCAGTAATTTGAATTCATCTCCAAACATCTCTGTCTCCCTCTTGGAATCATGTGTTGATAAGTGCAATAATATATTTAAATTTAGACATATTTATGGTGATACCATTCTTAAAACATTTAATTCAATAAATATAAAAAAGACTGAAGATCTCTGGGGCATTTCAACTCACGTAATTAAATCTATAATAACTACCATTGCTCCCCATCTTGCTTTTATTTTCAATAAGTGTGTTGATGAAGGGATATTTCCAGACTTAATGAAATATAGTAAAATTATCCCTCTTTTTAAATCTGGGGACAAAAGCGATCCCGCTAACTTTAGACCCATTTTCATTTTGCCAGCACTAAGCAAAATTTTTGAAAAGATCATTTATGATCAATTATTAGCACATTTTCTTATCAACAAACTACTTCACGAGAAACAATTTGGTTTTACTCGTGGTAGATGCACAACTGATGCTGGAATTGCACTTCTAAAACACGTCTTTGAGGCATGGGAGGGTAAACAAGATGCAATTGGTATATTTTGTGATCTCTCTAAAGCATTTGATTGTGTCAGTCACAGTACTTTATTGAATAAATTGGAACATTATGGTGTATCAAAAAATGCAGTAAGCCTTATGCAATCGTATCTTTCGGCGAGAACCCAAAAAGTTGTTGTAAATAAAACAGAATCTTATGAAGCACCCATTACCATGGGCGTGCCGCAGGGATCGATATTGGGTCCATTACTTTTTCTTATATATATTAATGACCTTCCTTACTATACCAAAAACTTGTGTGAAATAGTACTGTTTGCTGATGATACTTCTTTAATTTTTAAAGTTGATAGAGGATGTGACTGCAGTGACGATGTAAACAGCACTCTTTCCAAGGTGATGCATTGGTTTACTATTAATAATCTGAAGCTTAACTCTATTAAAACTAAATGTGTCAAATTTTAACTTCCTAATGTGAGGCAGGTTCATACCACAATAAATGTAAATGGCGAAGTAGTCGAATTGGTTGACTCAACAAAATTTTTAGGTATTACTATAGACTCGCGGTTGCAATGGGACCCTCATATCGATGCCCTGTCAAGCAGACTTAGTTCTGCTGCCTTTGCCGTTAAGAAAATAAGGCTTCTGACCGACATTGAAACAGCAAGATTGGTTTACTTTAGTTATTTTCATAGTATTATGATCTACGGTTTGATGTTGTGGGGCTCAGCTGCTAATATTAATAACATATTCATCTTACAAAAAAGGGCAGTGCGCGCTATATACAACTTACGGTCTAGAGATACCCTTCGTGACCTATTTAAAGAAATTAAAATATTAACGGTTGCTTCCCAATTCATCTATGAAAATATTATGCATGTAAAGAAAAACTTAGATAGCTTTGTAAAAAATAGTAATATTCATGAATTCAATACAAGAAACAAGGACAAACTTGCTGTTCCAAGACGCAGATTGCATAAAACCGGAAGCTCTTTTTTGTGTAGATGTATTACCTTCTATAACAAGATTCCACAAAAAATCACAGAACTGCCCTTGGAAAAATTTAAAAATACTGTTAAATCCAATCTTATGAGTAAAGGCTATTACACTGTTGACGATTATTTGAAGGATAATAACGCATGGGCATAGCTTTTGTATTTCTTAATTATTACTCTAATGCCTCAGTATAGATTAGAAAAGTCCGTGGTTCTTTCATAGGTCTAGATAAATAGTTCTTTAAAACTCCAAGTAATTAAAAACGTTGATTTTCTCTTTTAACTATGAATTGTGAAAAGTGTCCTACCTACTTAATAACGTACCACTGGCTTCTTGACTCGACGACTTAATATGGGTTGCTTTAGTATGTCATGCTCACTTTAAACATTTCTGCGGTGGTGTCGTGTGAGGCGGGTCGTTACGTTCCCTCAAATATGGTTGAGCGAAACGATGGCTGGTTCATGCGTCATGCTCGTGAACGGGTGCTGCCAGTGGGAATGGGTCTGCTTCTGTCTGCTTGTATTAAGGGCGTCGTATATAAAAAATGTTTTGTTTCTATTTTATATTGTCTGTATGTATGGCACTTCTTACTCGAAACGTATATATCATAATAACTTACCTTGTTTTGATTTATTTAATTGCAATATTTTTGCTTTCTATAGTCAGTATTTGTGTATTATAAAATTCATAAGTGCTGACTATGGAAAGTAAAATATAAAATACATAAATATTGCCTATGAAAAGCTTTTGGATATTAGTTTTCAATTCGGTGCCTTAACATGGGTAGCCTTAGTATGTCATGCTCTCTTAATAATTTCTGCGGTGGTGTCGCGTGAGGCGGGTCGTTACGTTCCCTCAAATATGGTTGAGCGAAGCGATGGCTGGTTCATGCGTCATGCTCGTGAACGGGTGCTGCCAGTGGGAATGGGTCTGCTTCTGACTACCTATCTTAACGCATATAGAATTGTAAAGTTTTTTTAAAGTTTTTTTTTTCTCTCTTGTAACAGCCTAGACTGAATAATAACTTCAAACTTTGAATTTAGCTTGAAGCCTGTAAATTGATTAAGAAAATTTGTAATTCATTAAGTAATGATCTAATTAAATTTTATTTATTTGTTAATCTTTGTTAAAGTCTGGAAACGATATACATATTTGTAAATATCGTTCCATTTGATAAAGCTGGTAAGTTTTTTGCGCCCGTTTTTCTTGTCAGCTAAAAGACGTCATAATGGGTGGTAGGGCAAAAAAATTATTTGACGATTTAAAAACGCTCATTATGTGAGCTTATTTGAATAAAGATTTTTTCATTTTCATTTTCATTTTCATTTTTTCATTTTCACTACTTGCTTTGATGAAAATGCTGCCGCTGCCTATAGGTGACCAATATTATGCTAGATACCTAATGCTAATACAACGTGTTAATGAATTAACGCAAAATGAGAAAACCGTTTCTTCGGGCCATCAAACTAAACAACTTATACTATGGGACCAACTCTGAAATCGCGAAAAAAAAATCTGCTGTTTCATATACAAAAATTAATAACGAAAATATAAAAATGTATGAAGCAGTAATTTTTTTTTCGTGATTTCAGAGTTGGTCCCATAGTAAAAGTTGTTCAGTTTGATGGTCCAAAGAAACGGTTTTCCATTAACACGTTGTAGCAGTAATACAAGCAATCTTATAATTCCCAGAAGTGGGCGTTGTATGTAAGGTTGATATAATGACGGAAGGCGAAAATATTATCTATCCACTTCTTTTCTGTTAAAAATTGTGTGTGTCCACGTCATCGCCAAAATGTGGTATACGTCTGGTATGTGTATGTTATTTATTAGTACTATATGCTTAAAGTGGTAAGGGGGGTGATGCACAACCCCAGGGTATAGAGGGGATGCCACATTTACGAAAGTCGTCTATTTACGATTCCCGCTGGACAAGAGAGTGCTCCACCGACAACCGGTATCATTGTCTTCAGCATGATCTCCTGAACAAGAATACAGCAGTTGTCGCATTATAAAGTGGTGGAGGGGGGAGGGGTGGAGGGAAGAGATGCGGAAGTCGAGTATCGGAAATCGGTTGATTTTCTCAACAACCACTTGACCGATTTAAACAAATAATGTGTTTTAGGGTAGGTAATATCTTTGACAACATATTTTTATTTGCAATGTTTTTTGTAAATACTATAGTTTATTGAATAATTAGAAAAAAGTCAAATTTCAAACAAAATAATTTTTAGTTTTGTAGATTTGAAGCAGTAAATTAAATTAAGTACAAAAGTACATATAGTATAAAGTACTACGTAAAATTGCCACAATCATTGGCTTGCTGTCTGTTTTTTAGTTTTGAAATTTGGTTGGAAGACAACAAAATTATCATCGATATAGTGCGGGAGGTCACTGTCCGAATAATATGGAAACCGCTTTAACGAAAGTCGTCTAATGACGATTCCCGTCGGACCGAAGAGTTCTCTACCGACAACTGGTATCATTGTCTTCAGCATGATCTCTTGAACAAGAATATAGCGGTTGTTGCATCATTTTAATCAGGTTCAGGGGGAGGGAGGGGAGGGAAAAGATGCGGAAATCAGGTATCAGGGTTTGGATAATTTCTCAGTAACCGCTTGTCCGATTAAAACAAATAACGTTTCATATGGTAGATAATACCTGTAGCAACATATTTTATTTAACAATGTTTTTTGTAAATACTAAAGTTTATTACAAAAATAGAAAAAAGATGAATTTCAAACAAAGGCTTTTTTAGTTTTGTAGAATTGAAGCAGTAAATTAAAAGAAAGTACTATGAAATTAAAACTATGAGGATTTGCCCAGAAAAAAAATATTAATACATAGCACAATTGTTCCACTATATGAAGTAATAAACTTGTTAAACATTTTTATCTAGTAACTATGCTAAAAAAAATTTTTGGGTCATGTGGCGAAATGTTTTCTACCATTTTTTTCGAAAATCCTCCACAGAAATAAAACTATAAAGATTATCCTCGGAAAAAAATACTGGTGAATAGTCCAGTTATTCCAATATATATAAAATAATAAACATGTTAAACATTTTTGTCTAGTAACTATGTTAAAAAATTATTATTTTTTCACGAGGTGAAATTTTTTCTACCATTTGTTCGAAAATCCTCTACAGAATTAAAACTATGAAGATTTGCCCCAGAAAAAAAATAGTAGTGAATAACCCACTTATTTTATTATATAGAATAATAAATTTGTCAAATATTTTTGTCTAGTAACTGTGTTAAAAAATATTTTGTGCCGTGCAAACTCGTTTAAACATAACTTTGTAGGTCCACCGTGTTATGTGACACAAAACATTTTTTAACACAGTTACTAGACCAAAATGTTTGATAAGTTTATTAAGCTATATAGTGAAATAACTAGTCTATTTACTGTAATTTTTTTTCTGGAGAAAATCCTCATAGTTTTAATTCTGTAGAAGATTTATGGAAAAATGATATGTTAGGGAAAATTTCACTGCGCGATAGAAATCATTTTTTGAACATAATTTCTAGACACAAATGTTCAACAAGTTAATTTTTCTATATAGTGCAATAACTAAGCTATTCACCAGCTATTTTTTTCTAGGGCAAGTCATCGTAGTTTAAATTTAGATTTTCGAAAAAAAAAGTTGTAAAGAAAATTTCGCCACGCAACACAAAACATTTTGTAACACAGTTACTAGACAAAAATATTTAACAAATTTATAATTCTATATAGAAAAATAACTGGACTATTCACTATTATTTTTTTATGGGGCAAATTTTGATAGTCTTAATTCTGTTAAGGATTTTCGAAAAAAAAAGATAAAGAAAATTCGCCACGCAATAAAAAACATTTTTTTAACATTATTACTAGACAAAGATGTTTGATAAGTTTATTATTCTATATAACAAAATAACTGGGCTATTTACAGTTATTTTTTTCTAAGGCAAATCTTCATACTTTTAATTCTGTAGAGGATTTAAGAAAAAAAAAATGGAAGAGAAAATTTCGCCATGCGACACAAAAAATTTTTTTTTAACTAGTTACTCGACAAAAATGTTTAACAAGTTTATTATTCTATATAGGGGAATGACTGGGCTATTCAGCGATATTTTTTTTCTGGAGCAAATCTTCATAGTTTTAATTACATAGTAGTTTATTTCAATTTACTGCTTCAATTCTACAAAACAAAAAAAAATATTTATTTGAAATTCGTATTTTATCTAATTATTTCATAAACTATAGTATCTACAAAAACTATTGTTTGATAAAATCTGTTGTTAAGGATATTACCTACCATATGACAGTTTACTTGTTTAAATCAAACAAGTGGTTATTGAGAAATTAGCCAAACTCTGATAACCGAGTTTTGCACCTTTTCCCTCCCCCCCCCTCCCCCCTCCACCACTTTATAATGCGACAACCGCTATGTTATTGTTCAGGAGATCATGCTGAAGACAATGATACCAGTTGTCGGTAGAGCACTCGCTTGTCCGACGGGATTTCAATTTTGAAGGCCTGGCCTCTCCTCTAGTATTGGAAATGGTAGAATTTAATGTACCGAATGGGTACGCGGAGCGGCGACGGCGGCCCCCACTGCTGGCGGCGCCGCGCACGCGCACTAGTCTTGCGCGCAACTCGCCACTTGCGCGTTCGTTGCGTGTGATCAACGCTATGGCTGAGCGACTTTATTTTCGTGCTCGCTGAGTGAGCTCAACAGATTATCATTTTATATAATATCCACTACACCATCGCATTAGGTTTATTTACCTGTAATGATTGTGTATGTTGTGAAATAATAAATAAATAAACGTTACTTATCGGCTCAACTTCCATCCATACACGGCGTTACTTTGTTACAGTGTCCCACCGAGAGTGACATTCGCTTGACTTGACATCTTTCTGACATTTGCCATACTAGGCAAAGGAGACGACAGCATACATCATACATCCTACAATCCTTCCGTCGCTGAACATGATATTCGCTGAACATGATATTCTCAAAACCTGATATTCTTAAAACATTTACATCCACATATACTACATATAAATAACCAGTACCTTCTTCATACCCCCACCCGCTGACAGCGCACCAGTCCCCAGCAGTGGGCGCCGGCTCCGGCAGACATATGGGGCGCACGTGCGACCCGAACTGCACGCCGCGACCGCCGCGAGATACCACCACTACGGCGATGTCGTTGCTGTGGGGGCCGTCTGTAATCAAATATTTATTAATTTAATTAAACAGAAATTAAAGAGAAAATGCAGACATAATTATTATTTAAAATGGACCTACCTATCATATGATTATTATTTAAATAAAATTTATATCTTTAATATGGCCTAAAACAAGTTGATAGCTTGTCTAACGGCACCCAAATGTAATATTAGTACAGTAGCCCGTAGAACATTTAAATCACCAAAAAGGTTACCGTTTGCCATTGTGATATAGTTATTTATTACGAAATTATAGATACTTTACCCCAAGTTTTAGAGATCGCAACCCGCCGTAACCTATTTGTATGTCTTTTTATCTAACCCAAGGTATTACTTTTAATGGTGCATCTTCGAGTGTAGAAGATCGAAGTGGCACGTTGAAATTTAAAGTTACTAACTTTAATGAAATAACAATTATTTTCACAATATGAAGGTATACTACCATCACACTATGTAAGTACAATGTGAGTGTGACTCATTGAATCACTCATTAATTTCCGCGCCTCATTTCACACTCTCACAGACTCACTGTTTTACTGCCGGACTAACTAAAGCTGAGTTTATTTTTCTTTTCAGTACTAAAACGTCTGGGTGGTAGGGTAAAATAATTGACGAATTAAAAATGCTTATTATGTGAACTTATTTGAATAAAGAATATTTTGATGAATTGACTGATTGACTCACTAACACACAGGCTCACTGACTCAAATACTCACTATCTCACAAACTCACTAACTCATATACTCACTAACTCACAAGCTCACTAACTCACAGTTTAACTGAACTCACTTTTTCTAAACTCCGGGTGTGGCACCACCTTCTCAGCATGGAACCTGGCTTCATGCTTATCCTGGACCTTCAGTTTGTGCTCACCCACCACTACACGGAGGTGGTCTAACTGTAGCGGTTGCTAAAAAAGATAGATAAGAACTTTTTTTTAAATATAATGTGGTAAGAAATGATGTGATGATATTTAAACGGGTGATAGTGTTACTAAAACTGAACAAATTTCTGCAAGGAACATAGGTCGGAAAACGATTTTTTACGCCTTTCCATAGGTAAGTATGTCAGCTGACCACTACATTTTGTATGGGAATATGTTTTTTTTTCGATTTTCGACCTATGTTCCTTGGAAACCTTATATATTTTGGAGCAGAACTATCACGATTTTACTAAAATAAAAGAACGACTAAGGTCCGCCACGACAAACGGGATTTGGAATTCCAAAACGGAATCATTGAAAATGCAGCAAATACATACAAATCTATGGACCTACCACATACATTTATGAGTTAATTTTCCGTTTGAAATTTTCATTTATTCCAATGTGATAAAATAAACAAATGTAGCTTACTTCCGCAAATAATATATGCAAGATGCACCGCCCGCCCGCCCGCAAAAATATTCACATGCACACCACAAAATATCAGTGCACAATACTTGCACTTAGCCCGACAGCAACACACCTTGCACCTTCACCAATTAGGCTACTCTACACGACGGGTGGGTCGATTTTGATCATTTTTCGAATTTTGCTTCACGAGACCCCTCAAAAGTTGCGTAATGCGACGTAGGTTATAAGGAAAATAAAATAAAAAATACGATTATCACTTTTAGCCCTCTACTAGCGTTCGAATTTTTATAAAATACCTGTGTTTCGTGTATATTAGACTTAATAATTTTGCATTAAATGACCCCTCAAAAGTTGCGTAATGCGACATAGGTTCTAGGAAAAATAATAAAAAAATAGTAGATAGGAACCGAATTTTGTAAAAAAATATTAAACAAAATTAGATTTTTCCAATCGGGTTTTGATAAAGTTCCTGTTTCAAAGTAATAAGCTTATTTTTTTAATTATTTTTCCTAGAACCTACGTCGCATTACGCAACTTTTGAGGGGTTTTTTAATGCAAAATTCTTAAGTCTGATTTACACCAAATACAGGTAATTTATAAAAATTCAAACGCTAGTAGAGGGCTAAAAGTGATTATTTTATTTTTTTATATTATTTTTTCTATTATCTACGTCGCATTACGCAACTTTTGAGGGGTCTCGTGAAGCAAAATTCGAAAAATGTTTAAAATCGGCCCACCCTACTACACGTGTTTCGCCCCAACCCGAAGCATCCTCAGGAGTTAGATCGTGCGTAAACCACACCGAATCTCTTGAGGACAGCTATATAAACCGCTGCCGGGTTTAGTATTTAAGAATCCCATTAACAGACACCTTTATTATTTCCAGTCACCTAATTAAAAATATCCCTTTTATTTAAATTAAGATTTACGAGTATTTTCATTAATTAGGTACCTTGTCAAAACAGTGCGCAGCTGACAGCACAAGTCTCTCTGCGATCACAGCACCCCCACAGTGGTGCTCGAACGTCAACTTGTCCAAATTTAGCAGTTGGATCTCCACCTGGATGAAATAAAAATTAAACATATTATAAACTAGCGGCCGCCCACGGTTTCACCCGCGAGGTTCTCCCGTTCCCGTGAGAATATCGGGATAAAAAGTATTCTATGTTTTAATCTAGGCTATCTACTATCTACTATCTGTGTGCCAAATTTCAACCAAATCCGTTCAGTAGTTTTTGCGTGATTGAGGAACAAACATCCAAATATCCAAACCCACAAACTTTCACATTTATAATATTAGTAGGATTTTTCGCCATTTTGCATCTGTATTCGTAGCTGCTACGTGCTACGGCGTAGCAAAGAAAAATACTATCAAATGCAAAATACAGGGATATTTGTAAAACAACAACAACCTTGCAAGAGTAGATTACTAACATCATAAACATTGTTCAATGAACAAAAATAATTCTACTTTCCATACAAATGCGTGTCTTCAGTAATATGTGTGAAGGGTTGGCTTTAGATATGGGGCGCCTGATTTTGGAATTGAAATACCTATATCGCATTTTGCCGAGTTTTGTAAGGCCTTTCAAATGATACTATACTTCCGGCGAGAATTTGTATTTTTATTATAATTTTAGTGTAAGTATGGGAAAAGAAACAACATTTTGTATGACAAAATGTCAGTATTTCGTATTTTTGCAGTGAATAACGGAATACATTTTGAAGAAAGGCCTGTGGTAAACAGATAATCGTCTGTAGCGTCGTCTCTCGACGATGAGCGAGCGTAGCGAGCAAGGGAACCGACCCTGCTGGCGTGTATGCATTATGCCACAAGCTGTTAAGGCATGGGCACACCGGCTGCGTCGACACGCGCGTAGTGACGCGCAGCAAAGATACGTGCGTGTTCGGTGCGACGTCCAATAGGGAATGCAATTTAGTACAACGTCACGAGCTGCAATGGATAGGGTTACGCATCAGTCTACGTGTTACGCAAGCGGTGTACCATGTCTCATAAAGTTTCAGACATTACAACGTCATGGTACATCTACGTGCACGCTTACGCATCCGCTTACACATCCGGTGTGTTTCGCACTTTATGCTCATAAACGTTAGGAGGCGCGGAGGGAGGACAGCCTTCGCCCACTGTAACAAAGCTAAGAAACGCGTGCAAGTCGTAGGTAGTATGGGTTACTGTGCTTTGTTACGCAAGGGCGGTAGGGAGCAGCCCTTAGATGAAAGAAACATGGTGTTTAAAGGTTAGGATTTTTAAAATCTTATATCTCAGTTATTATAAATTTCCTCGCGGCAGGAGTGGCACTGGGGGGTTTCCCTCCCCCCCCTTACCCTCTTATCTATCTCAATCCTCATTTCAGGAGCCCCATTTCTAAAAATACCCTGTGTGATTTCCGTTTTTCATTTTGAAGTCAGTACCAAACCCCAAAAAAATTCATTCGTTTTAAAACTTGTTAATCACAATACAACTTAAAGTTATTTTTGGATTTTGAGTTATGATGTAACATTGAGTGACATTATTTGCACAAAACGTCGATTAAGTTACGTAACATAACAATCGATTGTAAGACAAGGATCAGGATTTCGATCAATATTCGATTCTGATCGTTATTCGATTTCGGAGAAATAATTCTTTTAATGACAGGCTGTGCAATGTGATTACGAACGAACTTTCGAATAAAATATTATTAAGCAAATACTTTTTTATTTTACCTTCTATTGAAATTTTACCAAAAACAAAGTTAGAAGAAGCAAATGCATTGTAGGGAAAGAAATAAAATGAATTAAATATAATTAAAACTTATGAAAGTTGAAGTTTGGAAAGGACATCATCCATGTTTCATACATGTTTGGTCCAAATATGTAAGTGCCGGTCAAAAGACAAAAGTGCTTTATACTGATAGATTTTGTCCATTTAAGCATTTTTAGGGTTCCGTACCAAAATGGTAATAAAGGAACCCTTATGGTGTGACTCAGTCTGTCTGTCTGTCTGTCACAGCTGGATATCTCGAGAACTACTAATGGTATCAACTTGAAATTTGGAATAGTTTAAGATGACATTTGCCCAACTATTTTGCAAATAAGAAAGAAATAAAAAAAAAAATTTTTACAACAGGGACTGAAAAGGGGTCTTAAAAATTTGAAGTGAGGTGACTAGGGCATGTGGGGTATCATGAAAGAGCGCTGTTTGCACATTTTAAAACATTTTTTCCTTCTTTCTTAGGCTGCATAGTTTTCGACTTATGATGAAAAATTTAAAAAAAAATACCGTTCCCCCCCCTTATCTCCGAAGTTTGCAAAGAGAAAAATCTGAAATAATTCTATGTGATAGTAGTTTATGTAAAGATTACAGGAAAAATAAAACGATGTCTCAATATAACAAACTTTTTTAGAAATTAAAAAACAAAAAAAATTCTTTAGTTTCACTACCAGTCAACAGATGGCGCTGTCCTAAGCATGCTAACCTAAGAAACATAAAATACTTCCACTATCGGTCAAGAGATGGCGCGCCCTAATAATACTACAATAATAAATTGGTGGCTGGTTCTAATATAATTACCTACTATTTGCCGTACGAATAAACAAAGAATAAGTTCCTACTTAGTAATATAAACAGTTTGCAATGTGGAGCAGCTGAAACGTTTTTCAGTCACCATAAGCAACTGTGGTTGAGATTTGTAAATTAACTGTCCGTCTGTTCGCCCTTCCACCTGTCTGCCGTTTATCCTACTTTTTTAAAGACTGTACTTAAGTAACATATCCAAATATATTTATGACTGTACGGAACCCTCGGTGCGCGAGTCCGACTCGCTCTTGACCGGTTTTTTTATTATGGCACCGAAGCTGTCGCACCGCTTCACATTTGTGTCAAAATGTATGAAAATACAGACTTTTTAATTTGTATTAAAATCTAGTACAGTGGTGCTACAGCTTCAGTGCCATAATAAGAAATGCTTAAGCGGACAAAATCTATCAGAATTTGCTTTTTGGCCGACTGTTTTACATTTGTGCCAAAATGTATGAAAAGTCAGACTTTTTGAACTTATTTAAAATCAAGCATAGCGGTGCTACAGCTTAGGTGCCATAATAAGAAATACTTAGGTGGACAAAATCTATCAGAATAAAGCACTTTTGCTTTTTGGCCGGCACTTTCACATTTGGACCAAAATGGATGATGTCCTTTATTCGAATATATTATACTTTTCGCTGGTACGAAGCCAAGTTTATTATTGCTCAGCAGTATGGTATCCTTACTATCAGAATGGTATGCAACGTCTAGAGAAAATTCAAAAAGTATTTTTGCGGCGGTTATCTTATGTGGCACATGTATATTACTCAGTAAGACGTTACGTGGTAGATTGCAATATATCAACTAGTTTGCAGAAGCGGAAAAATATATTAGGATTACTATTTCTTTATAAGCTTTTGAATAACTCAGTCGACCGCCCATATCTTCTCTCACTTTTGAGTATCAATGTGCCGCGCATGTCCGCCAGACTGCATAATTTTGAGCCCTTTCGATTGAAATTCAGTAGAAACAAATACAGTAGAGCGTCGATTATCCGAACTAATTGGGGGACATGGGTGTTCGGAAAACCGGTATTTTCGGATAATCGAACTAATGTATGTATGTATGTACATATATTGATTCAGCCATACAAATTTACGTACAGGTAAATGAAAACCATTTTATTTACATTTATGAATATCTTTAATGACGCGTGCACATCTTAAGTGACATACGAGTACAGTAACAAGTGAACAAGTCGCGACAAGTGGGCGAAAACTGACGCGCGCGAGACCCGCGTGGTGGGAGGTTAGCATTGACCCGCGCGTTACTACGTTCGGATAAGCGGTCGTTCGGTTGAGCGACGTTCGGATAATCGACGCTCCACTGTATGGGCAATATGCGCCTATGAATACCTTGTTAAATTCATACAACGATGTTTTCCGCCTTAACCCAGATATTGACATTAATAGTAATGGGTACCATGGGTCATTTAAAAAGAAAATTTTAGAACCTTTAGTGTAAGTATTATTATTATTATTATTATTGTATATTCTTTAAATGTTTTGCATGCGACATTGTTTTCCGAATTCATTGTCAACTAACTGTTTTGTTATAAAATCCTGTAAGTGAATGTTGTGCTTACCTGTAATTTAGGTACAATTTCTAATTTAAGAGGCTATTTACTAATATGATTTAAGTTAATTTCCGAATTGTACTTAGTTGGTATGCCTTAATAAATAAAATAAAAATAAAATATACGTTTTTTTAAATTTGAGATTTTTGCATTTACAATGCTATTTTAAACAATACTAAATAATATACTAGAAAAAATACGACTCGCACCAGATCAATACTCAGACGGGAATCGAACCCGCGACCTTTGGATATCCGGTCCAATGCTCTGACCGCTGAGCTACCGAGTCACTAGTGACATCGTCGAATTTTTCCTAGTATATCCTAAACTCTTACGCTGTAAGCCAGCGTTATTTCACCAATGTGAGGAATTACCTCGACATTCAATTGAAATATCTTTCCAGATATTTTAACAATTGATTAAGATGAAATAGCTATATAATTTTTAAATTTGAGATTTTTGCATTTACAATGCTATTTTTAAACAATACTAAATAATATACTAGAAAAAATACGACTCGCACCAGATCAATACTCAGACGGGAATCGAACCCGCGACCTTTGGATATCCGGTCCAATGCTCTGACCGCTGAGCTACCGAGTCACTAGTGACATCGTCGAATTTTTCCTAGTATATCCTAAACTCTTACGCTGTAAGCCAGCGTTATTTCACCAATGTGAGGAATTACCTCGACATTCAATTGAAATATCTTTCCACATATTTTAACAATTGATTAAGATGAAATAGCTATATAATTTTTAAATTTGAGATTTTCAAACAATACTAAATAATATACTAGAAAAAAAGTTTAGGATATACTAGGAAAAATTCGACGATGTCACTAGTGACTCGGTAGCTCAGCGGTCAGAGCATTGGACCGGATATCCAAAGGTCGCGGGTTCGATTCCCGTCTGAGTATTGATCTGGTGCGAGTCGTATTTTTTCTAGTATATTATTTAGTATTGTTTAAAATATACGTGTTAAAAGACCCCGAAAGCCGAATATGGTAGATAGGGACTATCAAACTGAACTAATTTTACCATGGGATCAACTCTGAAATCACGAAAAAATAATCTGCTGTTTCATACATTTTGATATTTTCGTTACATATTAATTTTTGTATGAAACAGCTGTTTTTATTCGTGAGTTCAGAGTTGGTCGTATAGTAAAAGTTGTTCAGTTATATGGTCCCTATCCTTACTAATATTATAAATGCGAAAGTCCGTTTGTTTGTTTATTTGTTTGTTGTTAACAAACAATTGTTACGCCTTCACGTCTTAACTACTGAACCGATCATCATGAAATTTTGCATACACGTTGTCAGGGTTACAGAGAAGGACATAGGGTACCTTTCATCCAGAAAAAAAGTATAGTTCCCGAGGGATAGCAAAAAACCTTCCCACGCAGACGAAGTCGCGGGCGAACGCTAGTCTACCATATTAGGCTTTAGAGATTTCTTAAAACGCGTCATATAGGGTTATTTGTAAAAAACCGGCCAAGTGCGAGTCGGACTCGTGCACGTAAGGTTCCGTACCAAAATCCGGAAAAAAGTATGTTTGTTGTATGGGAGCCCCCCTTAAATATTAATTTTATTATGTTTTTAGTATTTGTTGTTATAGCGGCAACATAAATACATCATCTGTGAAAATTTCAACTTTCTAGCTATCACGGTTCATGAGATACAGCCTGGTGACAGACAGACAGACGGACGGACAGCGAAGTCTTAGTAATAGGGTCCCGTTTTTACAATTTGAGTACGGAACCCTAAAAACCAACAACCTCGCAGGAATAGATTAGTAACATCATATACAACAACATTTGTTCTACAAATTTTCCAAAAATAGACTAAAAAATCGACTTTTGATACAAAACTCGATCAGCTGTTCGGACATTTTGTATTGAGAGTCGATTTTTTTTGTCTGTTTTCGGTAAAGTAAGTAAAAAGTAAGTAGATTTAAAATGTTAGTATGGAAAATGCAAATTCCTTAAAATTCTCCATACAAAACGGCAATTTCATACTTAAACACCTAATACAAATAGTGATTACATGCATCATTAAGAATTCAAATAAACAAATGAAGCACGCTTAACGTTTGTACACAAAACAGCAGACAAAAGAAAATCGATTTGCAAATAGACGGCAAGTGAAAGTTTCACTCACAATGAGCAAATGAGCAATAACAAAACGCCTCGCGGGTGGCCGTCATCTGTCAGTGTGACAGCTCCGTGATTTTGGCGGCAAATCGGCCATTTTTGTTGCACAGATTATGAAAGAGTTTGCATAACTTTAGAACTTGCATAACTTTTGAAAAAAGTGGCCTTGATAAGCACATTCCGAAACTATATAATAAATAAATAAATACTTAAAAAAAAACACGACTTGCCCTGCCAAAAACCTACCTCTAAAAAGCAAGAAATAATATTCGTAATAATAAAAACACGTCTATTGAAGTCGGGTGGGGCTGGAGTACAAATTCCTTTTTTTTTATTCTAGAAGCCCCACCCGACTTCAATAGGCGTGTTTTTATTATTACGAATATTATTTCTTGCTTTTTAGAGGTAGGTTTTTTGAAGTCGGTTTTTTGTTTTTTTAAACAATTTTTATTTTTTTATTTTTAGTGTAGATACCTTTTGTATTAGGTAGTGTAGGTATTATTTAGGTAGAAAAATCGGCTCAGCCAAACGTGAGTAAATCGCGGAAACATACATACATGCGGGTCAAACTGAGAACCTCCTTTTTTAAGTCGGTTAAAGAACTACACTTAAGATATCCCTTTTCCAACAAAAAATAATTATCTTATTCAGTTCATAAACAAAGAAGTTATACGACTGATCATTGAGGTAGTTCACACAAAATCATACTATTTTCGTACTTTTTTCAAGATTACTTGAAAAGTACTGAACCGATTTCAAAATTTTAAAAAATGGGACCAACTTGAATTTTTACCTAATGTAATAACGTTTAAATCATTTCAATCGGTTCAGCCGTCTTCGAGTAATCGGTGTACATACAAAAAAAAACGGGTCGAATTGAGTACCTCCCTCCTTTTGAAGTCGGTAAAAAACTAACTAAAAGGTTAAATAATAAGTGTCATTGCAGTTGGGGGACCTCTTTGATTAAAAATTGTTCCACAAAATGGCCCCCCGACTTCGTTTGGTAAGTTAAATAGGCTTGGACGAATAAACCAACGTATTCGTCCAAGTAAATAGGTCGAAACCTCACTACTTCGCGCCACAAAAAGCGTGTAACTTTTCGGAAATAAGATGGCTGGTTTTTGTTGAATACTGTCAAAATTCTAAAGTTTAGATTCATCAGTAAAAATTTTGAAAAGCTTTGCACAAATTTGAGGATATGGGGTAAGGGGGGGAGCTACCCTCCTGTGGCACTCACACTCCGCGGAAGTATATAATTATAGAGATATTGCATTTTAAATTTCATTAAAGCTGACTACAAAATGTATGAAAAAAGTCATTTAACGAGCAAGGGGAGGGGGAAAAAGGGTACTCGCCCACCCTTCACAAGCTTTAAGGGCTACAACTGAAGTGCGCTTGTGGAACAAAACGACGTAAGTATTTTAATCTGTAAAATTTACTCTTTTAAATACATTCTCGAGTAAAGTTGCCGCGGGTCAATGTCTATTGTCAATTTAATCGCATTGTATTTATTAATGAACTCTAATTTAAATATAAATAATTTTATATTATCTATTTAATAAGTTACTTAATGTATTTAATTTACCTACCTATTTAAAGTATCACAGTTCATTAGCATTTTTAGTCTGTTAGTATTTGTATAAATATCATAAAGCACTCATAAACTTTATTTCATTATTATACAACGTGTTATAAAATAACCCCTAACGCCGAATATGGTAGATAGGGACCATCAAACTGAACAACTTTTACTATGGGACCAACTCTGAAATCGCGAAAAAAATTTCAGATATTTCATTGATTTTCATATTTTCGTTATTAAGGATTTCGCGATTTCAGAGTTGGTCCCATAGTAATAATTGTTCAGTTTGATGGTCCCCATCTACGGGTTATTCCCAAAGCTCCACAGCTCTATTGTTTTCAAAAAATGTAAGTTCATACTTTGGTTCCCAACGGGTCCATACGACATTAAAAATTAAAAAGCATTTTCTTTCCCAGCGGGTCCATGAGAATATTTGGTATAGTCAACAGTAAAAGCTGAGTTATTTTATTTTCAATCACTTTTGGATATATTAAATATATGTTTTTCAATCCTCTCTAAGAAAAAAAATAAATTTAAAAATATTAAAAACCCTCCTGCATAAAAAGACAAGTCAACTGAAAAGATGGAAACAAGATTAAATATTAAGAGTCCGCTTGCAAATTTTTTACGTGCGTTCGCTGCCCCCCACCCACTTATTTTACTCGCAACTGTCTCGCTCCCGCACTTTATCGCGCGGCCGAGCGCTTTGTGTCCATCGTTCTGGCAGCGCCCCGGTTTCCGATTTTTAAAGTGCAAAATTTTCAACTGATTTAAAAAATATATTTTATATGATTTATAATATGTATCTTTTCGCCTGCAAACAAGGCTTGATCTGTTCTGAAAACACTCATTAGAATTATAAAGGTAAGTATAAAAGTAAGTAATATAACTATAGATAAGTATTTATATTTTTGTGGCAAGCTTACATAGCTTAATAAGAAAGAAAGAAAATTAAAGAGAATGCTTTTTACTATTCCCCATTCAGTTTATACACATATTATTAGTTAGGTACTAAGAAGAAAGAAAGAAGAAAGAAAGAAAGAAAAACTATTTATTGACCGTAAAACATTATAAACAGTAAGGTAATTAAAAATAAAAGTTATAAAGCAAAAAAAAGAAAACAATGTACCTACACGAACTAATTTGTGTGCGGCCAACTAGGCCCCAACCTCAGCAATGCTACAGTGGCACACCAGAGCATACCACTGCATTGCTAGTATTCTGGAGGAGCCTACTTGGTGACGACAACCGACAGACAAACCAAAAAAAAACAATTCTACTTCCTATAAAATACAGAAAAGACAATTTCAACGAAATAATACCTACATAATAATAATACCAACGCGATAATGTGATATCAGTGGCTGAGTTCTGGTCCTCACAAATATAATTATACATATACCGAGTCGACACGTTAAGAAGAAGATAATACCAACAAGCATCGATTCTACATGCACAAACAAATAAAAAAACCGGCCAAGTGCGAGTCGGACTCGCGCACGAAGGGTTCCGTACCAAAAAACGGCAAAAAAATGACGTTGGTTGTATGGGAGCCCCCCTTAAATATTAATTTTATTCTGTTTTTAGTATTTGTTGTTATAGCGGCAACAAAAATACATCATCTGTGAAAATTTCAACATTCTAGCTATTACGGTTCATGAGATACAGCCTGGTGACAGACAGACAGACAGACAGACGGACAGCGAAGTTTTAGTAATAGGGTCCCGTTTTTACCCTTTGGGTACGGAACCCTAAAAATATCAAGAGGAAGTAAAAAAAAATATCTATTTGGCGCATGGAATTAGGTCTCTTTGCCTCTCTTATGACAGTTTGATCTAGTTAAAAAATAATAAAATAAAAATATACTCTTTGTCGGTGTCAAAAAACAAAGAAATACTCTTTGTTTTGGGCTGCGGTCCGCATGGCGATGAAATCGAATTTTAGCGCGAATCCGACCAAATTAAATAGTAGTCTCAAAATATTACTATCCCCGTCACTACATTTACGGTAACATAAAAAACGTCAAAGTTAAAACTAAAAAACATAAAATTTAAGAATAAAATTACTTAATGACTAAATTGGTAAAACAAGGCAAAAATAAGGACACTGTGTGTGTGTATTGCTGTGGTGAGCAACATTCAGAGAATGTCTCAAGAAGATTAATTTACGATAATGATGTTATTTTTAAATTAAAACTTTTCTACTCGATGTACCAATGGGGAATGTCCGAAAAAAATAAAAATGGCTGAATATTTTTTTATAGGTAGGAATAAGCTCCCTTAGTTTTAGAAAAAAGTTTCAGAATTTTCGGTTGCGTCAAAATTTTTTAATAAATTAAAGTCTTTTCGACGTCACAAATGTACGAAAGTAACAGCAGAATGGCGATTATACCTTTGCCACCACCTGCCACAACAACAGCAAGTATTAAAAAAAAAGTTTTGACATTTTGCGTTGAAACTTTTTTTTAATAGCATGTTGTGGTTATGACAGGTGGCTGCAAAGGTATAATCTCCATTCTGCTGTTACTTTCGTATATTTGTGAAGTCGAAGTGACTTTATTTTTTATTTTTATTTATACGCAACCGAAAATTCTGAAACTTTTTTTTATTACTAAGGGAGACTTATTCCTACCTATAAAAAAATATTCAGCCAAATTGAATTTTTTCGGACATTCCCCATTGTATGGCATATTAAATCAACGGCTTATTTCTCGGAAAGTAGCTGTGTTATACTCGTTACAGATATTTTCCGAGTTTGCTAAGGTAGAACTAAATATTGGCATGCTCAGTTTGGTTACAGGTGCCCTGAATTTTGCTGTACAAAACAAGAGACACTAACATTTAGCAGAAATGTCGGCTAAGTACATCTATAAAATTCAGCACTGTATCTCTTCCGGTGACTGAAATACAATACTTTTCGATATTCCTTAAGAATTCGCTGTGAAAGGTAACCATATAATATGAATGAAACCAGGACAAGTAGTTTTTTTTATTTACTTTGACATCATACAGACGACCTGAGTGGTGCAGTGGTCAACATGCCGGTCTACCACGCAGAGGTTCCGGGTTCGATTCCCGGTCGGGCCGAAATTGAAATGATGAATTTCAATTTCTGTGACGGGTCTGGGTGTTACTATGTATAATAAGTATAGATTTAAAAAGTATATAAGTAATATCAGTTGTCTAGCACCCATATTACAAGCTTTGCTTAGTTTGGGGCTGGATGGCGCTGTGTGAAAAATTGTCCAAGCATTATTTATTCATTTGTATGCGTGTATTTGTTTGAATGCGTTGTGGTAATCATACAAATACCACAAAGCGAAATTCGCGTCGTGGTCAACATACCAAACGACCACATCGCGTTGTGGAAACGAAAAAAGCCATATATAACAGAAATTTTTGCTAAATGTAAGCGTATCTGGTTTTGATTCCATTGTTATCTGAGGTAGGTACAGTAAGTAAGTTGTTTATATGCAAAACGTCAGCATTGAGGAGCCATACAAATTGCGTTTTCCAGCACTACTGAGCTAAAAATTTTAGCAAGTACTTTACACATTTGCTGCTAAACGATGCATTAATTTTCTAAAGTATTCAACGGGTACTTAGCGAGTTCCAGAATGGCTCCTCAAACCTGATGTTTAGACTGAGGAGCCACCTTTGCATTGATACCTCTCGCGATATATTATGATGCTAACTTCAAGATTTGTGCTACAAAATAATCTACTTTGCTGCTAAATAATGGTGTGACGTGGCTCCTCAAATCTAATAATGGACATATACGTACATCTTCGGATGTACCTCTTCCAGTGGGGGGGCGATCAAACCTACTTTCTCCCGAGCTCCCGACTGGCAAAAAATTGACATTCGTGATGTATTTAATTCACGCAAATCGGAGACCGTGGCGCTGCCAGAACGATGAACACGCGCGCTTTGCTGTTTATTACCCATACCACAGTTATACAATCTTTATCATAGAAATTTGAGGGAAACCGCCCTAGCCCTCGCGAAATCCCCTCCGTTGCTCTGCGCAAGTACATACGTTAAACAACTGTATAGATAAATTGCAAAGCAATGCTCGTACTGATAAAAAATTCGATGCGCGAGCGACACACGTCCTACCTCGACGGCGCACTGCGCAGTACTAACGAAGGCGGCGCCCGCAGCGCGCTGGTATTTAATCTCTTTTTTGGTAATAACAATAGTAATAATTAATATATACGATTTTTGTGCCGTCAGTCACTGGAATACGTAATTTGCTTATGATTTACATAAATTTTGCTCAGAAACGATGTATAATTAAAGAGATATTTTAAAAATTCCCCTAAAAAGGACATGTTTTCAGAATAAAAAACTATCGAGCCAAACTCAATAATTTCTGAAATCCTGCCGTCATCCACTAAATGAAGGTCCATAAAAGCATATATCTGAATTTGACATTCATTGAGATTGTACAGACGTCACTATTTGAGTTCAAATATTGCCAAATTCTGGGAGCCTCCTCTTAAAGGCAACATTATAACATGCAGTCGGAGGCATGCATAAAGAAAGTGACATTATGAATGATTTGAGTTATATGCCTCCGACTGCATGTTATAATGTTGCCTTTAATATTTAATCTTGTTTCCATCTTTTCAGTTGACTTGTCTTTTTATGCAGGAAGGTTTTTAATATTTTTAAATTTATTTTTTTATTTATTTATTTTTAGTTATTATTTATTACAATCATGATATACCTTTTTGAAATCCTTTTAATGAGACCTTTAATTTGACACCCATATTGCAGTATTCTAAAAAGAAATTTTTTTTCCACTACCTATAATAGCACCGTGCAGCCGCCATGTTGGTTTTTTTATAACGCCACTTTCTTAAGAACACTTGGGATGGCAAGACAAATCTAACGATATGTTAATCATGGAAATCCGTTCAGTCGTTTAAAAGATATGAGGTAATAAAGAATATTACATACAAACATACTTACAAGATACGCGCGAAAAACATAACCCTCTTGCAGTCGGGTAAAAACGTCTCTAAAGTACCAGGATCACATAAATATAAAGAAGGTTAACTTTTGTAACTTTCAAAACTCGTGATCTTTAATCTTCTATAATCTTATTATTTAAAACTTATAAATGTGACTGTGCGACGCCACTTTCAAATGGGAAAAATAAAATTATCTTTGATTGATACAATAAATATGGGCCTCAAATTAAAGGCCTTGATGAGCACATTCCAAAACTATATAATTTTTCACTAAAACGTGTAAAACAAAAACACTACTGCCCTGGAAAAACGAACTAAAAAGTTAAATAACAAGTGTTATTGCGGTCGGGGGACCATTTTGTGGAACAATTTTTAAAGACGTCCCCCGACTCCAATGTCACTTGTTATTTAACTTTTTAGTTCGTTTTTGGATGGGCAGTTCTTTTTTACTATTTTTATAGGTTTATCACAAACATTTTTAATAATGAAAATTAAGAAAAAATATTAATTACCTGCCAAGGAAACGCTCCATACGGTGTTTCAGTCCCACCTACAATTTTCCCTGTCCTTCTAGGATTAAAATCAACTATCCTAGTACCACATTGTATTTTCTCGCCTTTCCCTGGCTTCGAAACGGAATTTTGATTAAAGTAATTTGTAGAAAAACTCGTAAACGCTTTCGAAGGGCGCGTTCTATTTCTATAGTACTCCATGTGATTAACTCTATTTAAAAAATACTCCGCGTTCACGAAATTAAACAGAAAAAATGCAGCCAAAATCATTGTCACTATTTCACTGTCACTTATTTTTTCACGACCACGCGAAACGATGTTCGAATTTCAAATGAGTATGAAAGATGGCGTCGATTTATTTTTTTAAAGCGTCCTCATACACATTTCTCGTGGTACAATACGATGACACACATGCATTATGTGGGTCAGTAGATTGATCTCGAGATGCATCTTCATGGTCTCGTTTTTATTGTAAGGTCAAGGTGAAAAATGCGCGTTTTTGTCGCATCAATTGTTTGATCTATTTTTGGATACAAATGCATGAGGAACAATGAGTTGAGGCATTCTATTTTCGTTTTCTATGGTAGAAGTAGAAGATAAATGAACGTCAGTGAAAATTCTGTCTATTTGTTTCGTCTTTTATCTTTAAAGCCTTGAAACAATTTCATTGATTTACTTTTAAAATTTCTTTAAAACTATTTTATCACTGTTTTATTTAGCCATGGATATACCAAATTATAGTTTTTTTATTTAATTTCAACAACATCAGTATGAATTTTTAGGTATTATGTGGTACGAATTATCGGTTAAGCTTAAAATCAACACAATGATTTCTTTTTATTGCTTACAATTTTACTTTCACTAAAAATGTTAGAAATTTTTTGACAGAAACAATTTTTTCAACTTTTAGATTTTTTATGCATTCACAATGCTATTTTTATATTAAGATTATTTATACAATTGAAAAATATTAGAAAAAATCGACTCACCCATAGTAGCTCAGACGGGACTGGAACCCGCACCCTTAGGATTCCGGCCCAATGGCCTACAGCGGAGACGTGAAAAGTATTAGAAAATTTCGTCAATCCTGCTAGCGACTCGGTAGCATAATTGGTTAGTGCATTGGGCCGGAATCCTAAGGGTGCGGGTTCGAGTCCCGTCTGAGCTGCTATGGGTGAGTCGATTTTTTCTAATATTTTTCAATTGTATTAATAATCTTAATATAGAAACAAATTTATTACCACAAAACATACATTAAGCATTATTAATTGAAATATCTTAAGATAATTAATATTTCTATCGCTACTACAAAATACTGTGTGTATTACGTTAAGCCAATGTCACACGGTATCAATGTTACATGGTGTTGATTATTTTTTAATTTTCTTAATAATCGCATATTAACAGTTAAGGGTAATACCACAGTATATAACACGGATAACATACGAAGAGATTTTTGAAGTGAAAACTTCTTTAGCGGCGTTGTAATGGGGAAAAAATGCTAAACTCGCGTCAGTAAGAATCACGTGGCTGATCGAAAATGCGTAAGACGGATGTGACGGATGGAGAGTAGACAGGGGCGCATTGAAAATGGCGGCGCGTCATTTTAAGACGTAAACACTTGTGTCACCAGCAACGCGCTAATTTTTAAAATGGAACTAATAGCAGCGATCTCTTCGGTGAAATCATAGACTTATTTATACTCTGTGACTATAAGTTAAAATCGTAGAATGCGTGCATGTAGAAATTAAAAAGGCCACTGGCGCGAAATCTTTAGAATTTTTCTCTAATTACAAACTGATTGAATTGTATAGTAATAGGAAAGAAATAATTTTAATCCTTTGCCGCTAATTTCAAAATATCAAAAATGCACAACGTTAATATTCAAGTTTTCACTTCTGCCGGCACTCCCGGAGTGCAACCCGATTTTTTTAACTTTGGTTTGCTAATCTCTACAAGTATTTTTTGTTTGCATTTTAAAAACTATATTGATGTAAGGACTTAAACCTTCATAAATTCACTATACTTTATTTTGGGGTAAATTCACTAAAACTTTGACGTGTTTAAAATTAGAATAGAATAGCATTTTATTAGCAGCTCATATCACATACACAAAGTGTAACAAAAAAAACGGTCAAGAGCGAGTCGGACTCGCGCACCAAGGGTTCCGTACAATCATAAACATATTTGGATACATATGTTACTTTGGTACAGTCTTTAATAAAGTAGGATAAACGGCAGACAGGTGGAAGGGCGAACAGGCGGACAGTTAATTTACAAATCTTAACCACAGCTGCTTATGGTGACTGAAAAACGTTTCAGACACTCCACATTGCAACTGTTTATATTACTAAGTAGGAACTTATTCTTCGTTTATTCGTACCGCAAATTTATAGGTAATTATATTAGAACCAGCTACCAATCTATTATTGTAGTGTTAGGTTGCGCCATCTCTTGACCGATAGTGGAACTATTTTCTCTCTCTTAGGTTAGCATTCTTAGGACAGCGCCATCTGTTGACGGGTATTGAAACTAAAGAATTTTTGTTTGTTTTTTTAATTTCTAAAAAAGTATGTTATATTGAGACATCGTTTTATTTTTCCTGTAATCTTTACATAAACTACTATCCCATAGAATTATTTCAGATTTTTCTCGTTGCAAACTTCGGAGATAAGGGGGGGGGGGGGGAACGGATTTTTTTTTTTACATTTTTCATCATAAGTCGAAATTTATGCGGCCTAAGAAAAAAAAAATGTTTTAGAATGTGCAAACAGCGTTCTTTCATATGATACCCCACATGCCCTAGTCACCTCACTTCAAATTTTTAAGACCCCTTTTCAGTCCCTGTTGTAAAAAAGATATATTTTTTTTATTTATTTCTTATTTGCAAAATAGTTGGGCAAATGTCATCTTAAACTATTTCAAATTTCAAGTTGATACCATTAGTAGTTCTCGAGATATCCAGCTGTGACAGACAGACAGACTGAGTCACACCATAAGGGTTCCTTTTTTACCATTTTGGTACGGAACCCTAAAAAACATTAGGACAGCACAAAACTTACAAGGAAAAAAAGAGCAGTCACTGTGATTAGACGTGCATCTGAACTGAGAGCCCAAATTTTAAAGAATAGTGTATCAGATTGAAACTTATAGAGGACTAGCGACCCGCTCTCGCTTCGCTTCGGTGTAGTGTGGAATTTGACACCATGTTTTATACATATAAACCTTCCTCTTGAATCACTCTATCTATTTAAAAAAACCGCATCAAAATCCGTTGCGTAATTTTAAAGATGTAAGCAAAAATAGGGACAGACAGCGGCAAGCGACTTTGTTTTATTTATACTATGTAGTGAGTGATACCTAACCTACCTACGCAAATTTTAGTTTTCTGAAACTTTATTACTTATATTGGAAATTGTAAACCATTTTTTCATTAGTAGATCTGTGTTTTATGTTGATATTCATTACTGAAAACATCGGAAAACAACAAAATCATAAAAAAAATTTGCTTCCTTACTAACTTGTTACATTAATTTCATCATTAAAAAAACCGGCCAAGTGCGTGTCGGGCCACGCGCCATAGGGTTCCGTAGTTACCTTATACCATACCATATTTAATACCACCTATAATTTTTCGTCTGTAAAAATAACTTTGTTTTTCACAGTGTTGGTATGAATGACAAAGTTATATTTGCGGTTTTGGAAAATGTGCTATATCTCGAAAACTAATTAATATATCTCGTTCAAACTAATTTTGGTTGAAAGTGTTTATTAAGATCTACAGCATATATTTTTTTTTAGATTTTTCACTATCTTATTTCAAAAGTTAAAGGGGGGGGGGGGGACACACATTTTACCACTTTGGCGGTGAATATCTTTCAAACGGTTGACTTTGAGAAAAAGTTGTCTTAGAAACCTTAATGTCATTTTTAAAGACCTATCTATGGACACCCAACACGTGTTGGTTTGAAGAAAAAAAATTCGGTTAACAGAATACATCAACCTACCAAGTACTTTCGGAATAAAGTGGCTGTGACATACGGACAGACAGACAGACAGACAGACAGACAGACATGACGAATTTATAAGGGTTCCGTTTTTTGCCATTTAGGCAACGGAACCCTAAAAATCAGCTCAATTTTCATCAATAACAAAAAAAAAACCCTCACTTTTCCATTAACAAATAAGCTAACTTGTCATATTAATTTCCCGTAAAAGCCGTACAAAAATAACTGGCAGATAAGTAACAGTTAGCCTTAATAACGACCTAGTTGTTTTATTTATTGTATCGTATCGCTATCTCTCCCGTAACTTTGACCCATAATATGGTGCAAAGGACGAACCACATGTGGAAAAGTAGCGATAGCAAAAAAAAAGCTTAGAAATTGCAATTTTTTTATTATAACCTGTGAATTTGTATTTAGTTTTATATTTATTTAACGAGGTAGTGTACTTATCTTATTTAATAAATTTCTAATTTATTAGCTGAAAAAAATATATAGTTAAACTTTCATAAGACATCTTTGAGGAATTTTAGACACTATTAGTATTAATTTCTCATTTGTGTATTGAAAAAAAAATCAAAGGATCATGCCGGATTTTGGGCCATGCATGATGCGTCTTAACCATACATACCTCAAAAAAAAAAAAAAAAAATTATGTGCCCAAGGTCAGTGCTTGGCCTTCACCTTACCTGATAGTAAGTGACGATAAGGCCGAAAGTGTAAGCATAAGCACACTACACTCTGAATACTTTTTTAAAATTGTTGTTATGGCGTCAGACTTAGGAAAAATGGTGATAGCTATTAGCTAGCCAGGCGGACTTGAAAAGAGCCCTACCAACAACCAAACCGAGTAGAATGCCCTCTCCTGGGAAAAAAAACTGCTGTTGCCTAAATAGTACAGTAGCCGGTAGAACATTTAAATCACCAAAAAGGTTACCGTTTGCCGTTGTAATATAGTTATTTATTACGAAATTATAGGTACTTTAACCCAAGTTTCGCAACTGATCGCAACCCGCCGTAACCTATATTTGTATATCTCCAAAATTGAAATTTTTATTTTTCCCGGTTTACCACATAGTTTAGCTATTGTCGTGTTCTACAGCTTGGTTTGATTGCCAGAGATAGAAACACTATAAAAAGTAGCCATACACAGATTTAAGACCTGATGAAAATGGTTGGACTTTATCTGGTCTTAAATCTGTGTATGATCACTTTCTATGAAAAGTAAAAGTGGAAAGTAAAAGATAATAGTAAGACTATGGCCCGTAGAACATTTAAATCACAAAAAAGGTTACCGTTTGCCGTTGTGATATAGTTATTTATTACGAAATTATAGATACTTTAACCCAAGTTTTATAGATCGCAACCCACCGTAACCTATATTTGTATATCTCCAAAATTGATATTTTTTTAGTTTTCAAGGTTTACCACATGGTTTAGCTATTGTCGTGTTCAACAGCTTTGTTTGATTGCCACTGATAATAGTAAGACTATGGAAAGTGATCATACACAGATTTAAGACCAGATAAAGTCCAACCATTTTCATCAGGTCTTAAATCTGTGTATGGCTACTTTTTATAGTCTTACTTTTATCTGTGGCAATCAAACCAAGCTGTAGAACACGACAATAGTTAAACTATGTGGTAAACCTCAAAAAATAAAAAAAAATTCGGAGATACACAAATATGGGTTACGGCGGGTTGCGATCTGTAAAACTTGGGTTAAAGTATCTATTATTTCGTAAAAAATAACTATATCACAACAGCAAACGGTAACCTTTTTGGTGATTTAAATGTTCTACGGGCTACTGTACTAAATATAGATATTTAATTTTCTATGGTCTCTGTGCAGTATTTTGAAAATAGATATATACACACACACACACTTACGCATGCAAAAACGAAACGTATTATGATATATTTTTCTTGAATTATTTACTTTTTTCCATTGACAGTTAATGAAAATGGAAGAACTATTTTTAATTAAGTAAGAAATAGGTACCTTTATCAGAAAGCTCTTTCTTACTTAGAAATGTCATCTCAATTTTGTAATCATCTGATTTGTTAACGAATTAAAGCATATTGAATTACCGTTATTGTTTCTAATTTACATAACCCAAGTACTTAGCTACTTTGAAACAAAGAATGACAATTATTGAATATTTTTGTTGACTCTTCTCTCAGTTATGAATGCTAAGCGTACACATAACTCTGTTTCGCGAGGTCACGTTGCATCAGCCACAGAATATTAGTATTTTACTCATTGTTATGAAGCCGTGGCAAAATATTAACCAAATAATATGAAGAAGGTTTTACAGTTTATATAACAAAGGACATGACACAAAATAATGATTTGGGTGAAATATAAATAGGTAAGTACCGAGATCATAATCACCTCCTTGCGATGACAACGTGACATTTTTTTATGCACAATGGGATAGGCCGAAGGTGGAAGCGCGCTACACCTGGTATCCTCATCACTAAGGAACTCTATCTTAACTCTAACTGCCGGAACACAACATTTTTTAAATCGTTGTTATGGTGTCAGACTTAGGTACGATAGTGGTAGCTAGCCAGGCGGACTTGAAATAAGCCCTACCATACCACCAACTGAATTTTTCAAAACATTTTTGAAACTGCAATTTTCCAGGAGGCTAGTTCCAAACTCCAAAGAAGAACGTTTCCCAGCGAGATGTCACGTTGTCATCGCAAAAAAGCGACGCCTCTTCGAAATGACAACGTGACATCTCGTCGAAAACGCTTTTTTCATTGTTTTGTAGTAGCCTCGCTTGGAAGGTTGCGTTTTTGGAAATGTCACGTTGTCATCGCAAGGAGGAATTATTATCAATATCATAGTTATCATAATAGTCTGATGTCGTATCGTAAAAATCGGCAAGCAAATGTGTGAGTAATGCCTTACATCGCGTGGCATAAAGCATTATAGTGATTCACCAGAATAAAATAATAAGTATTATCAAATTTCATCAATGCATCGTATAACTGATATACCAGCTTTCAAACCCACCCAGTCCCTTCATTATTACCTTCAAGATGACCCACTTTTGCATGACGAATCTCTGTGACAGACTTAACTGTATGCACATTGAATGCAGGGAGTGGCGCGCGCGCATCAACACAATGCGACGATCGAAAAACTCGGTGTCACAGGGTTGCCAGGTCTTTTTCAAATAAATACCTAACAGTGAGCAAAAGAACATTGCCTTACGATTCAACTGTCAAATCTGACAGTTGAATCGTAATTAGAAAAAAATACCGAACCGTCCATACTTCGGTATTTTTGTCATACCGAACACAGAACACAGTGCTAAAATACCAAACGGTTCGGTAAAATACCGAACACCTGGCAACATACAAGTGTACTGCACATATTGATATTATTATTAATCTTTTTACCTAAAATAATTTCTAAGAATCATTACCTCGCTTAAAGAAAAACAACAAGGCCTTACAATGTCACGGTAATTTGATGATAAAGCCCCTATAAAAAAGGTTTTTCTATGATAAGTTGGAAATGACTTTTTTAACACAATAACGGGATAATGCTTGGCCTTCACCTCACCTGATGTTAAGTGACGATAAGGCCGAAGGTGGAAGCGCACTACACCCGGAATCCTCGCCACTGAGGAACTGGCTATCTACCTCCTGCCGGAAGACAATAATTTTTAAAATGTTGTTATAACTGGTGCGGTATTGGGATTGATCACCCATTCCAACACATCCCCTGGCGAAAGTTGCATAACTATCGCAATTGCAGGTCCCCTTTTTAACCATAAAATAACACTACAGTTTTTTTAACTTTCTCTAAACCTAAAAGTTCTACTTCACTAAATATAAATCATGAATAATCATTGAATGGTAATACAGATCATGGTATTGTTAACAAGATCCATACAATTGTACCTCCCACACAATAATATTGACATAGTGACATTTGACAAGGTTGACACATTAAAACGCCTTTATTACAAACGCTTAGAGATCAAAATTGTATAAGATTTGATGAGGAAAATGAAAGCACATGTTTGTAAGAAAGTGTTAAATGTCATTGAATTGTATATGTAATTCTTAGAAATCGACAGGATTCTTATGAAGGGCTGATATTTTATTCTGAAATTAGTCATTTTGGTATTTTAAAGTAAGTTTTCATGTCTTTTTTATTACGGTCAACATTCATACCGATTGTTTAATTAGTTCCAAACTTAGCAAAGCTTGTGCTAAAATACTAAATAAGTAATAGATAAGAATCCATGGTTCAGGAATAATGAAACTGTTTATTCTCAATCTCACAAGCAAAAAATACAAGAATACCTTATTTTATATTGTCTAAAGTGTAAAGAATAAAACTTTAAGTTATCTTTAAGTATAACGGGTATTCAAGGGCTTAGCTTGTATATTCGGCCCCCTGTATTTGTTGTATGGTCTATGGGCCCCCTACAAGGTAGACTGACAATAAAAGTGACAATTGTAAATTACAATGACGATTTTGTTTACGTTGCGATGTCTAGACATCGCAACTTAAAAATGTAATAACTTTTTTGATCGTTTGAATATTTAATCAAACGATCAAATAAGTTATCGGATTTGACAGAAACTCTATGAAACTGACAGCTTCCTAAAAGTTAAGGAGACATTATCCAAAGATTTTAGCTAAGAAACCTTTGAGTATTTCTACCTTCAAATTGGTTGATGTAATGGATATAAAGGGCGGAGGAGCTCAGTGGCGCAGGAGTTTAGCGCCTGGCCCTGCGATTGCGGAAGTTAAGCAACTTTCGCAAGGGTCGGTAATGGGATGGGTGACCAAAAATTTATTATTTCGAGCTACTCCGTGCTTCGGAGAGCACGCTAAGCCGTTGGTTCCGGCTGCATTTGTAGTTGTTAACACCCACCAATTTACACTAAACCCATGTTATGGCCCATTTTCCTTATCCACCCATAAGGAAGACTTGTGCCCCAGCAGCGGGGACATTAAAAATGTCTGATGGTCAATGGATACAAAATTGTCATTTGACAATTTGACATGTTTATATGACCCTTGTGCGGTGCGCAGTTGGATGCGGGCAGCGCAGGACCGATCGTCGTGGAGATCCTTGAGGGAGGCCTATACCCAGCAGTGGGTGTCGTGCGGCTGATATGATGATAAAAGGTTGCTTTTAAACCCTGTGCTTACTAAGATAAGAGCTAAATAAGATTAAAAAAACTTGCCAAATTGAAGTTGTTAGACATAATTGAGTCAACAAGATTTAACCGGAGCATCCGTTATTTTCATGTGATCCAATAAATCACAGTGATGATTCAATGTGATCGCGTTACATAAACTATTAACCATAGATAAGATTAATTAATTTTTATTTGGACGTCGTTAATCATTGTAGTCATAGAGACGGGAAGCATTGTGTTGTGACCCGTGTTTTATGGTCCAAAGTTTTTTAAAAGAATTTGAGCATTATTATACGAGGAACTGGCTATCTTACCTCTAACTGCCGGAACACAACAATTTTTAAATTGTTGTTATGGCGTCAGACTTAGGTAAGATGGTGGTAGCTAGCCAGGCGGACTTGAAATAAGCCCTGCCACCAACCAAACCGACTACAAATTATACCCCCCCTGGGATCGAACCCGGGACCTCTGCGTCTTATACGGGTGGGCAAACCACTAGACCACAGAAGCGGTTAAAGCGGTGAGATAGCATGAGTGCTGCGCAATGCTGATGCTGCTGCGTACAATATGCTAATAATGAATGATGTAAGTATGTACTAGCACTTCTTTCAAATCTTATTTATTTTCAGAACCCTAGCTCTCAGTCTACTCAGAACAGAGATGTACCAAACTGTAACATATTACAGACCGATCCGTCACCCCGATATCGGTCACTGTGTCATGTGATCACAATGGAGCATACTCGATGAGTAGGCGTGTGATTTCATTATAATCTGTCACTATACACGGTTTGGAGATCCTTCGATAAGAGCTTACGTTTTTAAAGTTTATTTTAACTCAACTTAAGATCACTTATTTCCACTTGCTACGATCCTTACATAATAGACGCTTCCATGTAGCTATTAGCTCTGCGAAAATCTATTCTTATTTAAATAGTTATGCAATTTGACCTAAGACCTAACTGACCTAACATCGCAATAAGGCTAAACTATTGAGAGTTGGCTTCTAGAATTTTTGTGAAATTTTAATGTTTTAAAAATTATACACAAGAGCTCGGTGGCACATTGGTTTAGCGCCTGGCCCAGCGATTGCGGAGGTTAAGCAACTTAGCAATGGATAGTCATGGGATGGGTGACCAAAAATTTATCGTAGGAAAATTTATCGGAATGCACGTTAAGCCGTTGACCCAAAATGTATGAAACAGCGGTCTAGCCATCTATTCTGTTACACATACATACCTACTTCTTCTTATTTAATGAGGATTAGTGGCCACCTCTGGTGTTAGAGTTTATTAAGCCGCCTGTGAGGCCTCTGACTTGGCTTAACGACTGTTATCAGATGACAACAGCCGGGACCGACGGTTTAACGTGCCCTCCGAAGCACGGAAGCGCTCAGTTGTAATGCCACTTTAACGGTCACCCATCCGACACCTGACCGGACCGAGCGTTACTTAACAAACGTGATCGAGTACAATCAGTCTGTCAAGTTCCGCCATGAGCGCCTCATAATAATACCTACTTACGCTGACTTATAAATTATTTTATTATAGTTATACGGAACCATCCATTATAAGTTTGTTTATAAAACCACAATCAGACTGACTGATTGTTATTCATCTGCCATCGACACCAGCCTTAAAAAGTGTCTCGACATTTTTTATAATCTAATAAAAGTAATGTAACGGTGCGGTATTGTATTGTACCTACATTTGAATATTAATAAATAAGGGCACGGAACACCTGATGATTGATTGAGCATCAGTCATTATTAATGTCCCCACTGCTGGGGCACCATTTCAAAGTCAAATAAGCTTTATTCAAATAAACTTAATAATTAAGTACTTTTGAATCGTCTATATTTTCCTACCACCCGTTCCAGACTTTTTTAAGCTGACAAGAACAACGGGCGCAAGAAACTTATCAGCTGTAACAGCCATAGTAACGATATTTACAAACTTGAATATATCGTTACCATATAATAGGCATGTTGACAATTTTTTTATTTAATGTTACATAAATTACCCCTAAAAAAAGAAACATTTGTAAAAGAATTATTACGCTAGCATGAAAACTGCCCGAGATATCACAGTTTGAAATGCACAAAATTGGACTCACCCGAAAACGCTCCATACTAACGACTACCAAGTTATGACGTCACGCCTTCCTATGTTGTATGCAACGAGTAGGTAATTTGTTCGGCAGCTATATTAAATATTGTGTTTATCAAAATGGTTTCTTTGACAAATTTGCTATAAATTTTTCGGACTAATTAAATATATTATTTATTTTAACAAATTTTATACTTTTTAAATGGACTTGTCCACCCAACTTTGAAGGGTCATAAAACAAATAATACGCAATATATAAAACCAAGAGGTATACAAGCTACTCCAAAAGTTTGATATATTTACGATTTATATTAGTATTTCGTTATTTTATTCATAAGTCAACATCCCTATTACAACAAGGTGACAGGATTATTGGCAACAACATTGACTTATTATATTACTTCAACAAAGTACTTATAGTAGCAAGTTATGTGTTACATCATTTCCACGCATTTTGATCTTTAAGATAATCGTCCATTTTATAATATAACCTTTACCCATGAGCGATTTTTTAACATGGTTTTTAAATTCATGCAAAGGAAGATCATCAATCATCACAGGCCTTCCTTATGGGTGAATAAGGAGGATGAAAGGCGGGAAAAGAAAGAAAAGATTGGAGTGCTCATGGCGGAGCTTGACAAACTAATCGTACTCGATCACGTCACGCAACGCTCGGTCCGGCCAGGTGTCGGATGGGTGACCGTTAAGTGGCATTACAACTGAGTGCTTCAGTGTTTTAGAGGGCACGTTAAGCCGTCAGTCCCGGCTGTAGTCACCTGATAACAGTCGCTAAGCCAAGTTAGAGGTCTTACAGGCGGCTTGATAAACTCTAACACCAGAGGTGGCCACTAATCCTCATACGATAAGAAATAGTGATGGGACTCGAATCACAATTGATTCGAATGATTCGGATCAAGTCAATCCAAGCTCGATTCGAATGAGTATTTATGCTGATTCGAATCAGCACCTGATTCAAATCGGTTGGCTGATTCGAATTAGTTAGGTGATTCGAATCATTACCTGATTTGGATTGATTGGCTGATTCGAATGACCGTTGGAATTAGAATAAATTTTTTGTATTCGAATCTTTGATGGCGTAACAAGCTTACCTAACTGAGAAGGTAGTTTAATATGCGTTTTATTAAGTTCTTTAACCATTATTTAGTATTTTTGCCCACGTAAATTTAATTATTATCCTTAGGTTAATAAATTATTTTACGATATTGTTATTGATTCGAATCATCTTATTGATTCGAATTATTCGACTCATCGCCTGATTCGAATTGGCTAGCTGATTCGAGTCATCACATTGATTCGAATCATCGTATCAATTCGAATCATCGTCAAATTCGAATTGACGATTCAAACCACTTACGGGTGATTCGAAACGACTGTAATACATTTCTTTGATTCGAGTCCCATCACTAATAAGGAAGAAAGAAAGGAGGACGGGCCATAACTCACCACGCGGGCCCAATGCAGCTTAGTGGGTGTTAACGACTGCAATTATTGTAGCCGGGACGCATATAAGCAAAATCTAACTCTCGAGTTCTCATGGTGATCTCTGATTGGTCAAGAAACTCAGTAGTTAGGTTTTGCGCGCAAACTCTAACTCCCCAGTTTCGCGCTAGTTCGATAGTTATCTCTGATTGGTCAAAAAACTCAGTAGTTAGGTTTTGCCCGCAAACTCTAACTACTGAGTGCGCATCCACCAATGAGCGAGCTTCAAAATTCAGTTGTCATTTGTCTTTGAACACAACTGTGGTAAATTAATTTATTTTTTAAAAATTGTTTAAAAAAACAAAAAAACCGACTTCAAAAAACCTACCTCTAAAAAGCAAGAAATAATATTCGTAATAATAAAAACACGTCTATTGAAGACGGGTGGGGCTTTTAGAATAAAAAAAGGGAATTTGTACTCCATCCCCACCCGACTTCAATAGACGTGTTTTTATTATTACGAATATTATTTCTTGCTTTTTAGAGGTAGGTTTTTTGAAGTAGTTTTTTTTTTGTTTTTTTAAACAATTTGTTATTTTTTTATTTTTAGTGTAGATTATATAGATACAGATACCTTTTGTATTAGGTAGTGTAGGTATATTTATTATTAAGTAAGAAAAATCGGCTCAGCCAAACGTGAGTTAATCGCGGAGAAACATACATACATGCGAGTCAAACTGAGAACCTCCTTTTTTAAGTCGGTCAAAGAACTATACTTAAGATATCCCTTTTCCAACAAAAAAATAATTATCTTATTCAGTTCATAAACAAAGAAGTTATACGACTGATCATCGAGGTAGTTCACGCAAAATCATACTTTTTTCATGCTTTTTTCAAGATTACTTGAAAAGTACTGAATTGATTTCACAATTTTAAAAAATGGGACCAATTTGGAATTTTACCTAATGTAATAACGTTTGAATCATTTCAATCGGTTCAGCCGTCTTCGAGTAATCGGTGTACATACAAAAAAACAAAAAAAAACGGGTCGAATTGCGTACCTCCCTCCTTTTGAAGTCGGTAAAAGTGATTTCTAATCTTAAAAGTTTTTACGAATATAATCCAGTATACCCAGATCTGAACGCAAAAGCTTTTTTTCTGCTAAACTAAATATTCCTTGCCTATGAAATTGACGTTTTGTATGGAATTTTTTTAACAATTTGCATTTTCTATTTTAACATTTTCACAATCTATTTAACAACTGTGAACGCTATTGCAACAAAACTTTTCTGTAAGTACAAATGTTTAAACATTAAGATAACCTAGGCAACATAGTCGAAAAAAATAAGTTTAGGCTACGTTACAACAGATTAAGTGGTCATTTTTGCCAAACAAAGGAAGTCACTTTCAATGTATTTTTAGATGACTTTAATTATTCATCAGAACAATCAAATTACATCCAATTATAAGCATAGAAGTCAACTTGATAGTCATATAGCCGTAATATCCAGCAACTGATAAATAATTTAAATCGCTGGAGTTATATGGTTCTCTGTGTGTGAGAAAAAAACGCCAATTTCATAGTTAAGGACCCAATATTATAGTTTGTGGCATATGCCACTTGGCATATGGCAAGCCATATGGATACAAGAATGCTGAATAAAATTGACCAAATGGATTGTCCAGAAAACCAAACCTGCGTCACAACGAATCATAATTGCAAGTTAGTATCTACTTAAAATGCATTTATTCTTACTTGTCCTATTTGGTTGCGCTATGCCGTTGTGAATTTTGCCTGACAACATGCTTTGGTGGACGCCAGAATCATCGACACGATGAAGAAGAAGACTTCTCCTGTGTTTGGGTTAAAACTTTTGAGAATAAAACAATAGGTACCTACTTAATAAACAACAAAATAAATATTTATTGCACAGAAACATTCTTAGTAAATTTTTCTTCAATTCAACATTCTTATTCTTAATCTCAATACAGTACGTAGGATAAGGCTAAATGGTTTGAAGGGATTCGCCTTTCTTTTTTTGGTTTATCGTTTATCTGTAAACATTTTTTTTATTTCAGTAGGTACAGCCAGCAACGGAAATTATTCCTTTATTGCCCGTGATACTACCAGTATTACTACCAGTGGTACCACGGGTAAAAAAAATCCCGTAGTACTACCAATCGATCCAGTAGTACCACGGGAAATATTTAATTCGATTATTTTTTTTTCTAATCATTATTAAGTGCCATAAATTTCTGATGAAAATATATTGCAAAACTTCTTGTTATAACTAAACTAGCAAAGTCCCTGAAATCAGTTATACAATTACGCGCTATATATTACAACTGACAAAAAAAATAAAGATGTGAACTCAGTAGTTAGAGTTTGCGGGCAAACCCTAACTACTGAGTTTTTTGACCAATCAGAGATCACTATCGAACTAGCGCGAAACTGGGGAGTTAGAGTTTGCGTGCAAAACCTAACTACTGAGTTTCTTGACCAATCAGGGATCACCATCAAAACTCGAGAGTTAGATTTTGCTTATATGCAGCCGGGACCGACGGCTTAACGCCCCTTTCGAAACACAGAGTATCTCGAGTTATTACATTTTGGTCACCCATCCCATGACCAACCCTTGCGGAAGTTGCAAAACCTCCACAATCACCCATATTACAAGCTTTGTTTAGTTTGGGGCTTGATGGCGCTGTATAAAAAAATAAGTAAAAAAAAAGAAACGGAAAAGCTCTTACAGATTATTAAAAAATATATAGAAATAACCCCTTTATTTCTTAATAACAATTTATATAAAATCAGACGATCTTAAACAGCGCCTTCGCAATGCTTCCAGATTTCAAGTCCTCCAAAGCCTTCTTGTATTCAGACAGGGAGTAGGTTTTTACTCCGAGCTTTTCGTAGTCTATGTACCTGGAAAATTAATAAGCAGGGTGTAAAAAAGTAGCATTTACGTTTTATTATTAATTAATTATTAAAAAGATAAGTACATAATCTTGCAATTTGTCTCGCAAAACATAACAGCAGGTTTGTCTGCGAGTACATAACTTAATCTAATTTAAGCATTATATAAATACGATATGCTATTAGTACGTAATCACTATAGAACGTAACATAGTCATAAGTATATACAGAGGTGGCCAGGGGCCGTACCGGCTAACGCATCGATTATCGAATAGTCTGCCGAGTTTCAACTTTAAACAGAAAAATCTAAGTAAGGAATTTCGTCTTGTACTGTCTGTTGACGTAATTTGAAAGATATCGATGTTCGTGTGACATTATGAATTGGAGTTCGCCATTTTAGCCCAATTGGGGCTCGATTTATCTGTTTTAATTTGAAACCCGGCAGACTTTTCGATAATTGATGCGTTAGCCGGTACGGCCCCAGATAATAAAGGACACCAGTCGATTTTCATATTCTAAACGAGGTAACTTTGAAGCCTTGGTTCTCCGCCAAGGGTTGATCGAACAGTGATCTGATGATGGCCATCCAGGGACTGAATGGAGGAGATTCAGATCGCCATACACACTCAACTGCTCTGATCATCATTCTAAGAAATATAAGGATCAGAGTTTTCAGTTTCAGAATTTACATACATTTTTATGCTAATTTCGCGGTTTTCTTAAAAATATATCCTTATATCTCTTGTATAAAAAATATTTTCTTGATATGAAATACTAGCAATAGCAAGATTGTATCACAAATTAAAAGTAAATATTACAAATAAAAAATATGAACATTGTCATTTACAATTGTCACACAGACGTGACAATTGTAAATAACAATGATAATTTGATGTCCATGGCGTCAGCCAATTTGAATTTAGTAAATATATCGATCAAATTACTAACAGACACCGCAACGTACACCAAATTGTCATTGTAATTTACAATTGTCACGTCTGTGAAATAGGGGCGTCACCATTAAAATTATCAATTTGATAAAAACGTATGTTTACCTTTTGCCCATAGCTTTGATCCAGGCTATAGCATTTGGGAAGCTATAAGGATTGATCTTGACTCCAATGATGGTCAGCTCTTTGTCGTATATCTGGAACGGGTTGATGCTGGAAATGAAAAAAATAGAATCTGTAACCTGCAAATATTTTAAACTAGCCTCCGCCCGCGACTTCGTTCGTGTGGACAATAGAAAAATCCCCAGGGAAGCATCCCTTTTGCCCGCAATTTAACAATAAGGCGATCAGTTTATTTTTATTTTTTTTATTTTATTGGATAAGGGAAATATACAGCTCAATATTATACATATGAATGAAAATCATTATGTTTGTACATAGGCTAACACAGTTTCCACAGGGAATAATTAATGCAAAACAAAAGTTGAGTATAAATACACACTACATAAAGTTAATGAATTATGTCATAGCAAATATAACTGTTTACAAGCAACCATGGGAAAATTAATACACGACATAGTCAAATGGTATAAACAAAGAAATACATTATATAACATTGACATGTTGATCAGCTTTAATACACTTTTTGAACTTATGAAAACTAAGGGAAAAAATATATATTTGATGATAGTTCTTATCGTAAGAACTACAAGATCTTATAGAGAAGCGGTTTTTGGCATAATTGGTGCGACAAAAAGGCGGAGCAAAGGTTTAAATTATCTCCTTAGTGTATGAAAGCTAGAACTACGGAGAGCTTAAGCTGTTTCCCAGGTTCTACCCACCCTAATTAGATAAAACACAGCTTAGATTTTAAGTTGGACCCCAAGGTACCAAACTGTGAAAATCCCATCAAAATCCTTTCAACGGTTTTTGAGTGATTCGCGAAACTTTATATAATAAAAGACATAGTTTTACAATTTTAATATAGTATTTCTTGTATACTATGTGCAAAACACAGTGTTATTGTTAGGGTTCCGTACCAAAATGGAAAAAAAGGAACCTTATTGTGTGACTCAGTCTGTCTGTCTGTCGGTCTGTCTTTCACAGCTGGATATCTCGAGAACTACTAATGGTATCAACTTTAAATTTGGAATAGTTTAAGATGACATTTGCCCAACTATTTTGCAAATAAGAAATAAATAAATATCTTTTTACAACAGGCCCTGAAAAGGGGTCTTAAAAATTTGAAGTGGGTCTACTAGGGCATGTGGGGTATCATATGAAAGAGCGCCGTTTGCACGTTTTCAATATTTTTACTTCCCCCCCCCCCCCCCCCCCCTTATCTCCGAAGTTTGCAAAGAGAAAAATGTGTGATAGCAGTTTATATAAAGATTACAGGAAAAATAAAACGATGTCTCAATATAGCACACTTTTTTAGAAATTATCAAATTTCTAAAAAAGTTAACATTAGTTCCACTATCGGTCAAGAGATGGCGCTGACCTAATACTGCAATACCAATTTTATTATTCTACTCTGCAGTGTGGTTTAATGTTGCAATTATGATGGTGCGGAACCCTCGGTGCGCGAGTCCGACTCGCTCTTGACCGGCTTTTTTTATGGAATGAACTTACTTTAGAATTTTTTAATTATATAACAAACTTACGTTGCCTGGTGTGTAGGGGGACAGCAACCGAACAATACATATTTACCTCCACAGTTCAAGTAGTTCATACTAATCTCCATCACTTTTCCTACCCCTGTTGAGAAACGGGAAAAAATAAGGCCAACACGTCGAACGAAAACCACCTCTGTGGTCTAGTGGTTCGCCCATCCGTGTAAGACGCAGGGGTCCCGGGTTACATTCCAAGGGAGGGTACATATCGGTTTGGTTGGTGGTAGAGCTTATTTCAAGTCCGCCTGGCTAGCTACCACCATCTTACCTAAGTCTGACGCCATAACGAATTAAACATTGTTGTGTTCCGTCAGAGGTAAGATAGCAAGTTCCTCAGTGATGAGGATTCCGGGTGTAGTGCGCTTCCACCTTCGGCCTTATCGTCACTTAACATCAGGTGAGGTGAAGGCCAAGCATTACTTCGTTGAGCATAAAAAAACGTGCACCTTTCACCTCACCGTCTCATAATCCAGGCACCTGGTTGGCCACCGATACTCTCAGAGCAGACCAGCGGGTCTATCGTGTAAAAACAATGAAGTTAATGTAAACCAGGGTTGGCATGATTAAAACAAGTTGTATTAAAACACGTGTTTAAAACAGTGTTTAAAACAATTTGAAATAAATCAATGTTTTTTATTATGTGTTTAAAAACACAGTTTTTAACAAAAAACAAGGATTAAAACTACCTTTAACTGAGAATGAATGGTGATTTTTGTAAATAAATGCACTTTTTTCCCAAAAATATGTTTAAAAAATTCAGATCTTTCAGAAAATACATAGAATGACAGTATAAAAGTGTGATTTTATTGTATACGTTTTGCCAAGATGACTAATCTTAGCTAAGTATTAACTTTTTTATCACCGATTAAAAATAGTATCTTTGACTGGTCCTTTTCGAAAACTAGTTCCTCCCCCTATACAATATTAGGGTTTCCCCTATTAATAATGAACATTATATTATAACATGGGCGTACCTCAGCGTTCAGTATTTATTAGAGATATAAAAAAATGTTCATCAATTAACTAAGCGATACTTAATTGAAAATATTTACTATGGATTCTAAGAAGAATTTGGAAATAGTCTAAAAATTAAATATTATATGTCTAATTGATTTGAAATTGATGGTTTAAAGTAAACAGTAAAAAAACATAAAAAGCAAAAAAAAAACACTTGTTTAAAACTTTTTGAACTGTTTGTTTTATAAAATTTAAAAAAACTGTTTTTTTTCCAACCCTGATGTAAACAGTGATTTGACAGATGTATGTGATACATTGCTACTATGTTTTGGCACCAATAACAACTTACCAAGAAAAAAGTACTGCAATGCAATGAGGGCTTTTCAAAATGCCAAAAACTGAAGGCTCGATAGATGGCGTTGATAAAATTGTTTGTGTTAATGTGATTTTTTTTACCAAGCTTCGAAGAGTACTCAGGTAGGCAGGCGGATGTAACCTTAAACGTTTCTCTTTGGGCAGATGTCAGCCAGCGAGCTCTTACTTGCCTCTTTGGTACAAGCCGTTTATTTTTAAAAGCCAATTTTGACACTTCTCTTTTCATCAACGCCGTCTAGTGAGGCAAATAGTTACTAAGTATTTTTATTTTTTAAATGTCACTTTGAAAACCCCTTATTGCACATTGCAATCAGAGTATGATAGCAATGTAAGTACCATGGATTTATCATAACGGGTTAACCGGAATGGCGAATCAAGTAGGTAGGTACCTACCTACCTAACCGATTTTTTTACCTGTACAATCAATGATGACGTCATAGAGTTGATTCTCCTTAGCCAATACATCCGGTGTAATTAATCTGAATCCGGTGTCTGGAATATAAAATAAATGAATAAAAATAATAATTATTTAACTGTTTTACAGATTATAATATGGACAAACTGAAGTGGTTAACTTCAGAACGCTTGCAGTACGGTCCATTCGCTTAGATAGTGTCGGTACACCCGCAAGCACTTGCGTTCAGAGACAGGAATACCGGTAACAAACACAACCTTTCACTATGGCATTTCTATGTAAACTGCCAAAATCCAAATTGACTTGCGGGCGTACGCCGCACGCGGTATCCTTTGTTTATGCGGCGGCGGCATCCTTTGACAAGAAGCGGCACGTGCTAAGGCGGCGAGATAAAAAGGCTATCTAAGTGAATAGACTTTACAAAACAACGTATTTAACATTTACTCTTTGCCATACATTCTCAAGTGAAGTTGGAGCGGATCATTGTCTATTGTCAATTTAATCGTATTGTATCTCGCCCGGCACGTAACTTGGCAAGACAAAAACGAGACACAAAACTCGGCGCATGTTTTGTCTCATCTTTGTCTTGCCCAAGTTATAGGTATGCCGGCACCTATAACGGGTAACAAGACCTTCAACGAAGCCGAAGTCCACGTATTCTGGCCATTATCAGGATCATTTTTGTCTTTAAGACTATACCTGGGAAACCAATAGCTACGAAGTTATTCAAGGTCAAATAAAAAAAAAATTTAAAAAAAATTATGTCATTTTATTTTATTCGTTATTCCTAATTTTTGTTAAAAGAAACATTTTAAGTATTTTGTAACAAACAATGGCTTCAAAACGTCATCTCTCAATGTACTGATCTCATGAGCATGCACATAAACGCTGCCTTTCAACTCGGCCGCACGCAGCTGTGTAGCATACACTCGCAGGCGCGGTCTGTTGTACGCGTTACATTGTGTGGTAATGTAAGCAATACTTTTTTAACACCAAAAATTAAAATCGTCACCCAGCAATAATTTTGAACAGAAATGGTCCTGATGATGGGCAGAATACGTAGACCTCGGCTTCATTGAAGGTTTTGTTACACCCGGTATGTGCAAGCAGATTGCATGACCATCAGCCATTTTAATGTCCCCACTGCTGGGACACAGGCCTTCCTTATGGGTGGATAAGGAGGATGGGCCCTAACCCACCACGCGGGCCCAATGCGGATTGGTGGGTGCTAACGACTGCAAATGCAGCCGGGACCTACGGTTTAACGTGCCTTCCGAAGCACGGAGGAGCTCGAGATAATACATTTTTAGTCACCCATCCCATGACCGACCCTCTGGGCTAGACGCTATACCACTGCGCCACCGAGCTCCTCAGACGGCATATTAGCACCTTATGTATAAAACAGTTATTAAAAAAATATTTCGGTTGTTTACATTCACAAAGTTGTTTATAATGATCATCTCCATAATTTTCAGGATTTGGTTTACAAAAAAAATCAAGACTCACCCAATCTCTTTACAATGTCAAGTCGTGATCTGTTCATTTCAGATACGGTGACGTCTCTGTGACCTTGATGGTGCAGGGTGGTGATCCAAAGGTTTCCTGTGTAAGAGGGTTTAAATTAATAAATATAACAACATAACATAAAAGGTTATTCCGAAAGAATCCACCCTGAGGTGAATTGACGATACGACAAAAAGATAACATGACCTTTTTATTAACATTTCGAAGAGAGAATGAAAAAACCGGCCAAGTTCGAGTCGGACTCGCGCACGAAGGGTTCCGTACCAAAAAACGGCCAAAAAAAACGTTTGTTGTATGGGAGCCCCCCTTAAAAAATAGTTTTATTCTGTTTTTAGTATTTTTTGTTAGAGCGGCAACAAAAATACATCTTCTGTGAAAATTTCAACTGTCTACCTGTTGTCGTTATTATATCGAGCAAAAAACGGCAAAAAAATCACGTTTGTTGTATGGGAGCCCCCCTTAAATATTAATTTTATTCTGTTTTTAGTATTTGTTGTTATAGCGGCAACAGAAATACATGATCTGTGAAAATTTTAACTTTCTAACTAAGTATCATGGTTCATGAGACTGCCTGGTGACAGACAGACAGACGGACAGCGGAGTCTTAGTAATAGGGTCCCGTTTTTACCCTTTGGGTACGGAACCCTAAAAAGAGATGACCCAAATATTATTATGTTTTTTTTGTAAAATATATTTGACTAAAATAATAATGAATTAAAAGATTAAAAATTTTGCCGGAAGTAACGTAGGTTGCCCAAAAATTTAAAGCAAAATATAGTGGATTTCCATTTATGGAGTCAAAAAACAGTATCTATATAAAATACTAGCGGCCCGCCCCGGCTTCGCACGGGTGCAATGTAGTTACTAAATGTAAAACTGTGCTAATGTGGTGTCAGCGTAAAATAATTAGATTATACTACAGGATACATATACCTAGGAGGACGACATATACCTATACGACGTACGCAAGGGGTGTTATAGTATAATTGACGTGTGTGTGTGTCTGTCTGTCTGAGGCAACCAACCTAGCTCCCAAACTTATGGATCGATTTTAATGAGGTTTTTATGCATAGTTTAAGACAAGCGTATAGATGGCGGGAAGCGACTTTGTTTTATACTATGTATAGCTTTTGCCCGTGGCTCCGCCCGCGTGGCAGTCGGTAATCGTTGTAAGTCTTCCCTTGGAAACCAATGATCGGGATGAAAAGAAGCCTGTGTTAAGTATTCCAGACTTAATCTATATCTGTGCCAAATTTCTCCTAAATCCGTTCACCCGTTCAGACGTGATTGAGTATGATATGATTGAGTAGGTACCTAACAGAACAACATCCAAACATCAAAACTTTCACATTTATACAATTTTGTGATTATATAGGTAATAGCTGCACCCCGCGGTTTTACCCGCGCAGTGTGTCGATTCTGTAACCAAACTCGCATCTCACTTCACTTCGCGTGAATTTGTTATTAGACATTTGTTTACTAAATGAGCTATTTTACTGATGGCAAAAAATTTAGGTAGCCTGCGTAGCTATCTAATAGTACATTACTGCCGCGGTATATAATGACTGCGTTGCTGGCAGCGATTATGATGGCCGAGAGCGGAGCTTAGCGCAGGTCCAGGCCGTCACAGCGCGGTCAGCATTGCAGCCCTTGATGGCCAAGCTGAAATAAAGGCCGAGACCGGAGGTCGAGGCCTTTATAGCGCGGACAGCAAGGGCTGCAATGATGACCAAGCTTGAAGGCCGAGAGCGTAGTTTAGCTTAGCTCGAGGCCATCATAACGTGGCCAGCAGTGCAGTCATTGTGGACCAAGGCTTGTATAGTGCTTTACTCAAAAATGCGAGTACTACCTACTACTATAGTGGGTACGTATAACCTAATTTCGAAAAAAATACAAAAATGCAAATATCTCAGAAACGGTGCGTCGGAGCCAAAAAATAAGGTTTTTTTCGACCCCCTAAGGTACCCCGGAAGTGGTCAAAAGGCATTTAATGAAAGGTCAAAAAACGGTCAAGTGCGAGTTTTTTATATTTTTCCTTACAAATTTTACATAAAAATACAAATATCACCTGTGTAATAGGGTTTTCTCCCCTCAATGTAAAACACCCGCGCAGATAAAGAATGGGATTGAAAATGCGGCTCACCGCGCTTACCACAACGAGTGTGACCGAGAGAACGATAGGTGTGGCGTTCTATATTTGAAACAAAACTCGACAATAATGGATTCTCAAAGGAAATTGCTGGTAGCTAAAACAAGACAATAATGAAATCTCATACAACTTTGCCGCGTCACCATCGGAGGAGCGCGGCAACCCCGACTTTGCTCAAAGAAGGTTGTCAAAATAATGACCATATTACAAGCATTTTTGAGTAAAATCTTTTGTGATAAAAAAAATTCTTATCATTATCTTATTTATGATTCAAAATTCCCGTGCAGTGAAGTAAGATTCGAAGTGGGGTTCGAGTTTGGTTACAGAATCGACGCCCTTAACGATTCTGTATTAGTTAGGTAGGTACTTAATAAAATTTATTAGCGGTAATTTAACAAAATACGTATAATAATATTATGTTACATTTAATACTTCCCTTATAGTTAAAAATTTTAATATCTTTGCTTAATAGTTATCTTCTTTATAAATAAAAATCGATGTATGTGTATTTGTTTCCTTTGCACTCCTAAACCATTCATCCACATCCGATTATGATGAAACTTTGGTGAATGTTTGGTGAATTGTTCTGCTTACTACTGAAAAGGTTTTTGGCTAAAAAAAACGTGACATTGCAACGCATGCCGGGCAAAGATTTATGCCGGGTGCAACTAATGTTGTGCATTATTATCAGGCTCTCCATCGAAACACTTCTCTAAATACCATATTCCTTGTCACGTTATCTGATATTTGCCAGATGTTGCCGTTTTATTTGACTAATATTTCGTAAAGTAGTGAAAATAGGGATAAAATCTTATACAACACTAGCTTCCGCCCGCGACTTCATCCGCGTGGATATTAGAAAAAATCCTAAGGGAACCTTCAACCAGGATCCCACCAGCCGTTTTTATGTGATTAGGCGGATCCCCACCAAGCGCGCTGCCTCGCAAGGCAAGACTCGCAAGACGTTTGCCAAGACGCAAAACGCAAGGCGTTTGTCACACGAGGCTCGCTCGCTTGGTGGGGACCCACCTAATCGCGTAAAAACGACTGGTCGTTCCCGTTCCCGTTTCGTTCCAGTTCCCGTCCCGTTCCCGTTTTGTTCCCGCTACCGTTCCCGTCCCGTCCGGTTCCCGTTCCCGTCCTGCCCCACTGCTGTTGCCGTTCCCGTTCCCACCCCGTCCCGTTCCCGTTCCCGTTCTATTCCGCCCCGACCAGTTCCCGTTACCGTTCCCTTTCTCCCCGTTCACTGGGGCTGAATCATGCATGTCCTCCGAGTTGGACTTCAAAATGAATGTCATTTTCGCAATCACCATCCCATAAAACCTCAAGAAAGACATCCATATATAGATTTTTATGATTACTTACCCCATTTACCACCTAATTGGTTGATTTTCAAAATCACAAAATATAATGTTTGCCTTTTTATTTTTAGACGTGCTCCTACGAAGTTTAAAGTTATAATGTCTATTTTATATTCTTTTTCCATACAAAATTTGAACCTCATTTTCACCCTTTTAGGGGTTAAATCATGTACATCGTGTTGGACTTTAAAATAATGTGTCCCGTCCCATTCCGTTTCGTTCCCGTTTCCACTCTCATTCCATTCCCGTCCCATTCCATCACGTTCCATTCCCGTTCTCACTCTCTTTCTCGCTCCCGTTCCCGTCCCGTCCCGTCCCGTCCGGTCCCGTCCCGTCCCGTCCCGTCCCGTCCCGTCTCGTCCAGTCTTGTTCCGTCCCGTCTTGTTTCGTCCCGTCCCATCCCGTTCCGTTTCCGTTACCGCTCTCGTTCCGTTCTCGTCACATCCCATCCCGTTCCGTTCCCGCTCTCGTTCCCGTTCCGTCCGGTTCCCGTTCCGTCCTGCTCCCGTTCCCGTTCCCGCCCCGTCCCGTTCCCGTTCTCTTCGGCCCCGTCCAGTTCCCGTTCCCGTTCCCTTTCTCCCTGTCCCCTGGGGCTGAATCATGCATGTCCACCGAGTTAGACTTCAAAATGAATGTCATTTTCGCAATCACCATCCCATAAAACCTCAAGAACGACATCCATATAATAATATAGATCTTTATGATTATTTACCCCATTTACCACCTGAGGGGTTAATTTTCAAAATCACAAAATATATGTTTGCCTATTTATTTTTAGACGTGCTCCTACGAAGTTTAAAGTTATAATGTCTATTTTATATTCTTTTTCCATACAAAATTTGAACCCCATTTTCACCCATTTAGGGGTTAAATCATGTACATCGTGTTGGACTTTAAAATAAATGTCATTTTTGCAATCACCATCCCATAAAACCTCAAGAACGACATCCATATCGATTTTTATGTTTACTTACCCCATTTACCCCCTAAGGGGTTAATTTTCAAAACCACAAAATATGTGTTTGACTTTTTATTTTAGACGTGCTCCTACGAAGTTAAAAGTTGTAATGTCTATTTTATATTCTTTTTCCATACAAAATTTGAACCCCATTTTCACTCTTTTAGGGGTTACATCATGTACATCGTGTTGGACTTTAAAATAAATGTCATTTTCGCAATCACCATCCCATAAATCCTCAAGATCGATATCCATATCGATTTTTATGGTTACTTACCCCATTTACCCTCTAAGGGGTTGATTTTCAAAATCACAAAATATGTTTTTGCCTTTTTATTTTTAGACGTGCTCCTACGAAGTTTAAAGTTGTAATGTCTATTTTTTTATTCTTTTTCCTTACAAAATTTGAACCCCATTTTCACCCCTTGAGGGGGTTAAATCATGTCTATCGTGTTGGACTTCAAAATAAATGTCATTTTCGTAATCGTCATACCAGAAAACCCCAATAACGATATCCATATCTATTTTTAGGTTTATTTACCCATTTCACCCCTATTTCATCGCTATAGGGGTGGAAGTACTAACAATAACAATATACGTTGCGTTAGATTTTCTTCTATAAGCCTATAATTATAAATTAAGTGTTTTTTATTTAGAAAATGAAAGATTTTCTTCTATGCACAACTTCATACCCCTTTTCACCCCTTCGGGGGTAGAATTTTGAAAAACGCTGGGACCCGTATTTATTAATTTTCAATTGTCAGCCTAAACACAAAATTTGAAGATCCTAGCTCCAAAACTGAGGGACTTTCATACAAACTTTCATCCCTTATTTCACCCCCTTAGGGATAGAATTTGCCAAAATCCTTCCTTAGTGGATGTCTGCACTGTATGAGGTATCTGTGTGCAAAATTTCAAGTCTCTAGGTCCAGTGGTTTGGGCTGTGCGTTGATAGATCAGTCAGTCATTCAGTTTACGATTTTATATATTATTAAGATTAAGATTATAAGAATCAAAGCTTGTCTTGAAAATCGGGAAAATTAGAGATTAAACGTCAGCCAGTGCAGTGACAACTGAAATTTATTTTTCTTAATCATTCAAATGCACTAAGAAGTTTTGATTCCGATATCGAAGTCAACCACCCTAAAAATAGCTTTCTACCCATTTTCAACCCTGTTAAGGGATACATTTCAAAAAAATACGAAACACGTGTTCAATTAATTTTGTAAAAGAATGTCTATGCCAAATTTCAAGTCTTGCACTAGCACTTGTAGTTTCTGAGATTTCGTGATGAGTCAGTGAGTGATTTACGCTTTTATATATATAGATATAGTATCCTTTATTTATTAATGAGAAATAGTTTTTACAACCTTTATTATTCGACCTACGACACCCAAGTCAAAGGGTTTTTTTTATTTTAAGGTTTCCGAACGCCGTAAGCCGAAATGGAATGGATATTATTGAAATAATAAATAACCCGAGTGACAGTGTAACCGTTATATTGCTGAAATATATATATTTTTCCAATATACAGTATACATGGCCCAAAATATAGTAGGCTACTATATTATATACTTAGTAGTTTTGGCAACCCTAAAGTGTAGCTCTGAGGCTCGATGTAGTGATGTCATTGCCACACAATGCCTAAGATTATAACAATGTAAATATCAAAACAGAAAACACGTGGAAAACGCTGTCACTGTCAAACAATGTAATATTTTGAGTGACCTATTTTTTATGTGGTCTACAAGGTGAGCAAATTGATGACTGTGTAGCTTTTGTCATGCCGAGCTGTGACGTCACTATAAGGGCTTTCCACGTTTCATTTATTTTCTCCATAAATATTGCTTTAAAAATTCTAAAACTATTCTTGGACTCCTGAGGGGGAAATCTAAAAAAGGTTTTTATTTATTTTGAGAACAACATTTTTGGCGTATTGTCCATTCTAGGAAACTCAAATCCGTGTATTTACCCTAAGCTAACCATAGTTCAGCAAACATAGTTCACCCTTTGCTAGGTACCAACCTAGCATAGGGTGAACTAGGTTTTCCAGAATTCACCTCTGTTTGAGTAAAAAGCATTCTCCCCACTAAAATAAAATGTGGATTTATTGGGGTAACAGATCCAGTGTTGCCAGATAAGGAAAATGAGATTACAGTGTTTTGGACGTTAAAATACAGTGTTTACAACAAAAAATACAGGGAATTGTTCACAAAAATACAGTGTTTTTTACAGTGCATTAAAAAGACATTTATATCGTTAAATTTTAATTTAATTTATAATAAAAAACCTTATAAAAAAATTTACACTTATAGCTAATCGCTATCACTATAATTTAGTCCAACGGCTCTCTCTTTGTCATAAATGCTAGAATTAAAAAGTTTAAATATGGCTTCAGCAAGTCCAAAAACGCAGTTGACGCTTTGGCGTGAAATTGCTTGCTTTGCCAACATATTTTGGTTTCAATCATTTCATTCACTTCCCTATAACCTACCCATCCAACAACGGTTAATGCACGGGGAATCCCCAACCAACGCATGGAAATAATCTCTTGACCCTACCGTGGTCGCATGCTAAAAATAAACCAGATTGGTCGCGAGGAGTGTGGACTACACGTGTATGATCATAAATTTTCAAATCCATTCTTATGTTGTGCTCCTATTTATCAAAATATCGTGAACCATTGGCTCTGTAGAAATTACAGTGCTTTCGCCACTGTAATTTATTTTATACAGTGTACAGTAGATGACGTAAAATTACAGTAGATCTCCTGTAATTACAGTGCATCTGGCAACACTGAACAGATCGGAATAACTGCATAACCGCCTCTGTGGTCTAGTGGTTTGCCCACCCGTGTAAGACGCAGGGGTCCCGGGTTCGATTCCCAGGAGGAGTACAATTTGTACTCGGTTTGGTTGGTGGTAGGGTTTATTTAAGTCAGCCTCGATAGCTACCACCATCTTACCTAAATCTGACGCCATAAGGGGCCATCCATAAATTACGTCACACGAATTTCATGATTTTTGTCCCCCTCCCCCATCCTAGTCACAGCGGGTCACATTTGTGAGACCTAATGTGACGTCACATATTTTACAATTTTACATCTAGAAATAATGATTTAATTAAAACAGCAGTTCAAAAATTTGTTTTAAATGATTTTGAAATGTGACGTCACAATATTTAGGACCCCTCCCACTCCCTTGTCACACAATGTCACACTTCGTCGACCCCCTCCCTCCCCCTTGACGTGTGACGTAATTTATGGATGGCCCCAAGAACCTTATATTCATATTCTATGGCCCCTAACAACAACTTTAAAATTGTTGTGTTCCGGCAGTTAGAGGTTAGGTAGCCAGTTCCTCAGTGATGAGGATTCCGGGTGTAGTGCGCTTCGGCCTTATCGTCAGTTAACATCAGGTGAGGTGAAGGCCAAGCACTATCCCATTGTGCATTTAAAAAATACGAATGAAAAAAATATATTCTTCTGCTGATGGCATCCGACGATGGCTATCAACTTAAGGGACCATAATAGGAAAACATGGTTTTCGCGGGCCATATTTTTATATAGAAAACGTAAAGTTGTAACCCCAAAAAAATCATACGACAAGCTAAAGAGATTATCTAGTAGCTACAAGTATTAAATTGCGTATAAACCTCACAGATGATTGTAAAAAAAACCAGAATATCATCAAAAGCGCTTGCCGCGGGCCATATTTTTGGCGTAAATAATAGCGGGAACGTATTGAATTCTACATCAATATACACTTTAACGTACTGTGCAGGTAACTGCAGTAGTTTGGAGTGATCCAATAACTTTTTTTCAAGAAAGATAATAGTGCTAAAGATAATGATGAAAAAACAACGAAAAACCTCAGAAAAGTGCAGAAGTATTTTCCATAACTCTTTACACGTAAAGAAAAAGACAGAGACAAATGATTTCGCATACCGGAGCCTTAACTTACCGATAATTCCAGCTCCCAGTACCAAGATCTTGTCCCCGACTTTCAGCGGGGAAGCGCGGTCGAACCCGTGGGCCACACAAGAGTACGGCTCGCAAAGACCCGCTGGAAAGAAAAATAATAACTACAGACATTGAAGCGCTCATGGCGGAACTTGGCAGACTGATCGTATCGTACTCGATCACGTTTGTTAAGCAACGCTCGGTCCGGTCAGGTATGGGATGGGTGAGCGTTAACTTTCACGTAAAAAAAATTACAACTGTCACGTAAAACCGTTGGTCCCGGCTGTTATCTGCTAACAGTCGCTAAACTAAGTCAGAGGCCTTACAGGTGGCTTGATAATTTCTAACAACGGAGGTGACCACTAATCCTCATACGAAAAGAAGAAGACTATATTTTGACATAATATTTTCCATTTGAATTAGAGAATAAGCCTTTCAAAGCCTGCTTCATCGATACTCAGCTTGTCTATCAAGATGATGATGAGGAAAATATACAATGACGTCATAGAGTCTACGACGTCGTTATATACTTTCCTCATCCATCATATGGTGCTGCTGAGTGCGTCTGTCTGTGGCTTGAGAAAACTAGCTTCTATCTGTGAAGCATACGCCGAGTCGCATGGCCTGGCTTACAATGTAAATAAGAGCCAGATTAATGGTCTTTGAGACTGGGAGTCGACGGATCGACAGAATGCCACCGGTACGGCTTAATAAGTGCGAACTCAAAAGAACGTACTCTTTTAAATATCTTGGTCATTTGACGTCCGACCTCAAGGACAACGATGACATAGAAAGGGAGCGGAGGGCGTTATCAGTCAGAGCGAACATGTTGGTCCGCAGGTTTGCACGCTGTTCACGTAAAGTTAAGATTACATTGTTTCGAGCTTTTTGTACATCCTTTTACACGTGCAGCCTGTGGTCTAACTACACAAAGCGCTTATCACGCCCTCCGAGTCCAATATAATCGTTCAGGATGCTTTTTGGGGTTGCGTCGCTACTGCAGTGCATCTGGGATGTTCGCAGAGGCCAGCGTCGATTGTTTCTACGCAACTATGCGCAAAAGATGTGCTTCCCTGGTGCGTGCGCAGGGTGCGGGGGAGCCCCAACAGCATCCTGGGCATGATTGCGAGCAGACTTGACTGCTCGTATATCAATCATTGCTGTGTCATATCAAGTGGCATGGCAAAAACATAGTCAATAATAATCCTAATCATAAATACTATTATAGTTTATAAGAAACATTGTTACTAACAAATGAGTTATTTTAATTACCTACTTTAATAAATAAATTATTATTAATTATTATTCATCACCAGCCATTTGTGAATATAGATGTGGATGGATATAGGCTTCAATTTAACCCACTGAAGACTCGATGCGTATTGGTGGATGTCGACAGTTAAAGAATAATAAAAGAGATACGAAAAAATAAACTTACTAGAAAACATCGACTCATAATTTTTTCAGGAGGGAATCGAACCATCGACCTTTGAAAATCTGGTCTTCCAATTGAGTTACCGAGTCACTATAATTGGAAGAGCTTTGGACCGGAATTCCAAAGGTCGTGGATTCAATTCCCGCCTGAGAAAATGATCAGCCCCCTACTCAAAAGGCTATTTTACAAAAATCAACGATAGTAGAATAGAATAACAATATATGGGAATGACTGCTAACGCTAGCTCCTGTCAATCCCATTCAGTCATTCTATTCTAATAGCGTTCATTTTAGTAGAATGACCATTTGAGTAGGCTGGTGGCAAGTCGATTTTTTTTCTAACTAGTATATTATTTAGTATTATATAAAAACAGCATTGTGAATGCTAAAATCTCAAATTTAAAAATAAATAAAACCGGTCATGAGCGAGTCGGACTCGCGCACCGAGGGCTCCGTACCATCATAATAAATACACTGCAGAGTAGATTCATTCATTCAGTTTTAGGTCAGCGCCATCTCTTGACTGATGTGGAACTAATGTTACTTTTTTAGAAATCTGATAATTTTTAAAAAAGTGTGCTATATTGAGACATCGTTTTATTTTTCCTGTAATCTTTATATAAACTGCTATAACATTGAATTATTTCAGATTTTTCTCTTTACAGAGATAAAGGGGGGGGGGGACGGTTGTTTTTTTTCACATTTTTCATCATAAGTTAAAAACTATGCGGCCTAAAAAAAGAAAAAATGATTGAAAACGTGCAAACGGCGCTCTTTCATATCATAATTTTTAAGACCCCTTTTCAGTCCCTGTTGTAAAAAAGATTTTTTTTTTATTTATTTCTTATTTGCAAAATAGTTGGGCAAATGTCATCTTAAACTATTCCAAATTTCAAGTTGATACCATTAGTAGTTCTCGAGATATCCAGCTGTGACAGACTGACAGACAGACAGAGTCACACCATAAGGGTTCCTTTTTTAACATTTTGGTACGGAACCCTAAAAATGACATGCTGTTCCACACCTAATGAAAAAATAGGAAGAAAGAATAGGTATACCTTGTTCGGTAGTGATCCCATCTGGCAGAGCGTAAACCTGGTCTTGCGGCACTCTGCAGTACTGCGCCCAGCCGCCATCCTTCCAGATCCCAATAGTGCTGTTGATGCCAGCTGTAAGGCAGTACTGATAGTTGCCTTTACGGCAGAAGTCGCAGAGAAGACACGCTCTGGGGGGCAAGAGGATTTTTTTATTCACAAAGGGATAGAGGTTGGCCCAGGAACTTATTTTAAGATTCGGTGCCCTAGGCCAATAAGGTATGCCACCCCTAGGGTCGCCATCTACGTAAGGGAAGATACCTGCCTAGGATGCACAAAACGCCTGGTTTTTTAGAAAAATGCTCGTTATGCTAAAGAAGTTTTCACTTCAAAAATCGGCAATTTCATACTTTAACCCCTATTATTTTCCTCCCCAGTAAAAGAAGTTATTTTACCTGTTGGGATCAACGACCACCTTCTGTCCGACCTTGAACCTTGCAGCCTTCCCGACCTGGTGCACCACTCCGCTGAACTCGTGGCCCAACGCCAGGGGTTCCTTGGATGCGGGGAATTCGCCCTGAAAGGAAAGAAAATTGTTATTGTGCTTTACAGAAAGTGTTTTGCTGACAGCCAAGGAAATGGAAGGTAGAACAGTGGATAGAAGTTATGGGTAAAACCTTGTATGCACTTGAGCATGCTTAGGCGAATGAGCTGCTTATTCGCCTAAGCATGCTCAAGTGGATACAAGTTTTAATATCCCCGATCTGTATTGTATTGGTTATGGGCCCTCCACAACACATGCACAGATGGTCGGAAAGACCGAGAGGGACAGAGCAATACGAAGAATAGTCAAGTCCAGTCAAATAAGCTTTATTCAAATAAACTTAATTAATAAGTACTTTTAAATGGTCTATATTTTCCTACCACCCGTTCCAGACTTTTTTAGCTGACAAGAAGAACGGGCGCAAGAAACTTATCAGCTGTAACAGCCATAAGTAACGATATTTACAAACTTGAATATATCGTTACCAGATAATTACAACAGGGTGACAGGTTATTGGATTATTATTAAAGGAAATCTATGTTGTCAGTATGTTCATTCTCTTTGTATTGCTCCGTTCCTCTTGGCTTCTCCGGCTACCTGTGCATGTAGAGGGCCCATTAGCTTTATCTTTTTTATACACCCTTTACTAATTAATTACGAATAAAAAGAAATATGAATTGCGATAAACCGATTGGTCGATCGACAAGACTTTAGGGGAACTTTTATTCGAACCAAGAAAAACTTTCCCAATGTCACCTAACTGATAATTTGACCCACCTGAATGATATGAATATCCGTGCCACATACGCCTGAATATTCCACCTTCACAATCACATCTGTGTCATTAATTATCTCTGGTTTGGGGTACGCCTTCTCGTAGCTCAGTTTTAAAGCTTTCCCATCGAAAATTACTGCCTCCATTTTGAATCTGAAAAACGGAAAAGATTGAGAAAGAGCATTTTGAACGTCTTGGCGATCTTGGCGAAAAACACCAGTCGATTTTCATACAAACGAGGTAACTTTAGAGCCTTGGTTCTCCGCCAGGGATTGACCTAGCTGTGATCTGATGATGGCCATCCAGGGAGTGAATGGAGGAGATTAATACGGCTTAGCACACCAACAGGACTCTGCTGAAAGATTTGAAGAGACACCGTTCGATAGTTTTTCATGATTTCGTAGCGGAATGCCTACTATCGCACTTAGCCGAATTTTAAAACACAGGACACTGACACTCCCTTTGAAACTTGTGTTGCTGTCGGTGTGACTGCACGTATAGTAAACCAGCAGGTTTTACTGGATGTATAAAGCATGCATTGTTGTGTTGAAGTTATTGCGAAAGTAAATATTATTTTTTGCATTCATTAAAATAAAATGAACTTCCGACGGGTACAGTCAGCAATTAAATTTGTCATTGCAACTGTTTTATTTATTTACAACAATAAAATAAAGTATACAACACTTCCGCTTTACCACTTCTAAGGTTAAAATCGCTTGCACTAACCGATGCATATCTGTAAGAGATACTCCCATCTCTCATTTCTCTAATACGTTATATTATCCTTACTAATATTATAAATGCGAAAGTCCGTTTGTTTGTTTGTTACGCCTTCACGTCCTAACTACTGAACCGATCATCATGAAATTTTGCATACACGTTGTCAGGGGTACAGAGAAGGACATAGGATACCTTTCATCCCGAAAAAAGGATTGTTCCCGAGGGATAGCAAAAAACCTTTCCACGCAGACGAAGTCGCGGGCGGCAGCTAGTTTATAATAAATAACGTCTTAATACTCTCATTTTGCTGGGTTTATGCATACCAGGGGGCGATACGCGCCCACACGATTTTTTTCTGCAAAGTTGTAAAACACGTGAGTTGCCGATTGTACTATAATGAAGCGACTTTGTCGCTGACAGTATCACTGATTCTATTTAAATAAATATGAATAATCTCTTACCAATAGTTGTCCGTTGCTTATCACGCACTCGGTGTATCTGAGAGATAATTTTAATGTTGTTATTATACTAGCTTTGCTATCTTTATGTACACGTATTAATTTACTATGGCGACCATGAAAACGACAATGGAAGAGAACGACAATGGAAAGTATTATAGTGTACCTATGTACTAACATTAATAAAATAGGTACCTATCCATATTTACCTAACTTAAGGGTCCATGATAGGAAAACAAAACATGGTTTGCGTGGTCCATCTATATATATAAAAGCGTAAATCACTCACTGACTCATCACGAAATCTCAGAAACTACAAGTGCTAGGAGTCTCAAATTTTGCATAGGGGTCCCTTTTAGGGTGTAGGTGCTCACTAAGACGGGATTTTGCGAAATTCAATCCCTAAGAGGGTGAAACTGGGTGGCAAAGTTTGTATGGGAGAACGCGATTCCTTGGCCCGATTAACTTGAAATTTGGCATAGACATTCTTTTACAAAATTAATTGAACACGTGTTTCGTATTTTTTTGAAATGTATCCCTTAACAGGGTTGAAAAGGGGTAGAAAGCTATTTTTAGGGTGGTTGACTTCAATATCGGAATCAAAACTTCTTAGTGCATTTGAATGATTAAGAAAAATAAATGTCAGTTGTCACTGCACAGGCTGACGTTTAATCTCTAATTTTTCCGATTTTCAAGACAAGCTTTGATTCTTATAATGTTGTAAAAGATTTTATTCCTATTTTCACTACTTTACGAAATATTAGTCAAATAAAACGGCAACATCTGGCAAATATCAGATAACGTGACAAGGAATGTGGTATTTAGAGAAGTGTTTCGATGGAGAGCCTGATAATAATGCACAACATTAGTTGCACCCGGCATAAATCTTTGCCCGGCATGCGTTGCAATGTCACGTTTTTTTTTAGCCAGAAACCTTTTCAGTAGTAAGCAGAACAATTCACCAAACATTCACTAAAGTTTCATCATAATCGGATGTGGATGAATGGTTTAGGAGTGCAAAGGAAACAAATACACATACATCGATTTTTATTTATAAAGAAGATAACTATTAAGCAAAGATATTAAATGTTTTAACTATAAGGTAAGTATTAAATGTAACATAATATTATTATACTTATTTTGTTAAATTACCGCTAATAAATTTTATTAAGTACCTACCTAACTAATACAGAATCGTTAACAGGGCGTCGATTCTGTAACCAAACTCGAACCCCACTTCGAATCCCACTTCACTGCACGGGAATTTTAAATCATAAATAAGATAATGATAAGAAATTTTTTTTATCACAAAAGATTTTAGATAGCTACGCAGGCTACCTAATTTTTTTGCAATCAGTAAAATAGCTCATTTAGTAAACAAATGTCTAATAACAAATTCACGCGAAGTGAAGTTAGATGCGAGGTAAAACCGCGGGGTGCAGCTATTACCTATATAATCACAAAATTGTATAAATGTGAAAGTTTTGATGTTTGGATGTTGTTTTGTTAGGTACCTACTCAATCATATCATACTCAATCACGTCTGAACGGGTGAACGGATTTAGGAGAAATTTGGCACAGATATAGATTAAGTCTGGAATACTTAACACAGGCTTCTTTTCATCCCGATCATTGGTTTCCAAGGGAAGACTTACAAGCGATTACCGACTGCCACGCGGGCGGAGCCACGGGCAAAAGCTATACATACCCTCTTACTAATAAAGATCGAATAGCAGATGTTTAGTTACACAATGGTTACTCTCTGTCAAACAAATTGAATTTGACATTAAAAAGAAAGTGACAAAACACTGTGTAACTATGCAGCTGCTATACAATCTTTATTAGTAAGGGGGATAGTATAAAACAAAGTCGCTTCCCGCCGTCTATTAAAAAATTAAAATCGATCCATAAGTTTGGGAGTTAGGTTGGTTGCCTCAGACAGACAGACACACACACGTCAATGGGGAATGTCCGATAAAAATTTAATTGGCTGAATATTTTTTTATAAGTAGGAATAAGCTCCCTTAGTAATAGAAAAAAATTTCAGAATTTTCGGTTCCGTAAAAAAATTTTAAAGAATGAAAGTCTCTTTGACTTTACAAATGTACAAAAGTAACAGCAGAATGGAGATTATACCTTTGCCACCACCTGCCACAACAACAACAAGTATTAAGAAAAAAAAGTTTTGACATTTCTTTTTTTAATACGGTGTTGTGGTTGTGGCAGGTGGTGGCAAAGGTATAAATTCCATTCTGCTGTTACTTTCGTACATTTGAGAAGTCGAAGAAACTTTCATTTTTTAAAAAAATTTTACGGAACCGAAAATTCTGAAACTTTTTTCTATTACTAAGAGAGCTTATTCCTACTTATAAAAAAATATTCAGCCAATTTGATTTTTATCGGACATTCCCCATTATATTATAACACCCCTTGCGTATGTACGTGGTATAGGTATATGTCGTCATCCTAGGTATATGTATCCTGTAGTATAATCTAATAACTTTACACTGACACCACATTAGCACAGTTTTACAATTAGTAACTACATTGCACCCGTGCGAAGCCGGGGCGGGCCGCTAGTATTTTATATAGAAAACGTAAAGTTGTGTCCACAAAAAAAAACATACGACAAGCTTAAGAGATTATCTAGTAGCTACAAGTATTAAATTGCGTGTAAACCTCAAGATGATTGTGAAAAAAAAGAATATCATCAAAAGCGCTTGTCGCGGGTCATATTTTTGGCGTAAATAATAGCGGAAACGTATTGAATTCTACATCAAAATACACTTTAACGTACTATGACACTGTGAGTGATGTACCTAGCTCCAATAACTTTTTTTCAAGAAAGATAATTGTGCTAATGATAATGATGAAAAAACAATGAAAAACACCGAAAAAGTGCAGAAGTGAGGTTAGTTTACATACTCTTTACACGTAAAGAAAAAGACAGTGGCAGATGTTTCCGCATAACCGAACCTTAAACGTTAAGGTGGCCTTCCATGGTACACCCACCTTATTTTGGAATCGGAGCTCGAAGCAATATGCATCCGATGTAGTACTTACTAGTCAAATGATTATAATTATTATTAAATCTTAGCAAATACGTAAAGTTTTCACGAATTCTGTTGTTTATTTGTTTTGTAAATGACATTTCGGAATTATTTAATGATTATTTTATAGATATAGCTAAAAACACAGGTAATACGCTATCAAATACAAATTTTTGTACCCTACATCTGAAACTGAGGTACAAAAAATCATTATGGGCTTGAAAAACACTAAATCAGTAGGTTATGACGAAATAAGCACTGATATTCTAAAAATGTGCGCGCCGAAAATATGCGTGCCTTTGGCACATATAATAAATCTTTCTATGGAGAGCGGCATTTTTCCAGATAAGCTTAAACTATCCGTAGTTAAGCCTCTATTTAAAAAGGGAGACGATAGTGATATGGGAAATTACAGGCCCATCACACTTATACCTGTAATATCAAAAATATTTGAAAAAGTGATGGCTATACGTCTCTACTCTTTTATCACCAAGCATAAAATTATTAACAAACAACAGTACGGTTTTCAGGAAGGAAAATCAACTGCACTAGCCTGCTTTTCTTTAATAAAAAAAAATATAGAAGGTATCAATGAAAAAGTACCAACTGTAGCAGTATTTCTTGACATGTCAAAAGCTTTTGACCACGTAAATCATGAAATACTGTTACAGAAGCTTCATGACTATGGTGTAAGGGGAATCGCCCACAAATGGTTCGCTAGTTACTTGGCAAATCGTCAACAATGTACCGAAACAACGCGAACGCTTCCGTCCGAGTCGCCAAGTTGTCAAATTCCAACAAAAGTAAATGTCAGATCAAAATATCGCCTAATAAGTAACGGCGTACCTCAAGGCAGTATCTTGGGACCTTTACTCTTTATATTGTACATAAACGATCTTCCCGATATAACTACCAATAATTGTTTCTTATTTGCAGATGACTGTACACTTCTATTTCAAAATAAAAATATTGACGAACTTGAACATGACATTAATGATACTCTATTTGACATAATTAATTGGATGAATAAAAATGACCTTAGAATTAATATATCGAAAACGAAAGCAATTCAATTCCATACATATAAAGCGAAAAAACTTAACATTGACATACACTATAATAACAATAAAATTGACATCGTAGATAGCACAGTTTTTTAGGTATAAATCTAGATAAACATTGCAGTTGGAAAAAACATATAGACGGTCTCTGCACTAAACTAAATAAATTTGTATTTGCACTAAATAGAATCAAAAATATAACGTCTTTTCAAGTAGCCTTACAGGCGTACCACGGATACGTCTCTTCTCTACTGCGTTACGGCATAATAATATGGGGCAACAGTGTAGATGTAGACAGAGTTTTTAGAGCACAAAAGAAGTGCATTCGTGCCTTATGCGAGATAAAACAAAGAGAATCATGGAAGCCCCTATTTCAAAAACATAGAATATTACCTCTACCATGTATATATATATTAGAACTATGCTTGTTGGTAAAAAAACGATAATTTACGAGCATCGAGAAAGAATAAACTAGCAATACCTAAATCCAATCTAGCTATATTTCGAAAGAATGTATATTGTATGGCTATCAAAATATTTAATAAGCTACCGCTGGACATTATTAATCAACCAATAGAGAAAAATATTTTCAAGAATAAATTATTTAATTGGCTCCTACAGCACAGTTTCTACTCGATCAAAGAATATTTGGAAAATAAATGACATCTCTACTCAATCTGACATAGTATTAAGGATAATTTTGCATAGCTGACATTTAATTTTGAGTATGAGATTTCTATTGACAATTTTGTAATTATAATTGACGTCAGTAATACTTAGTAGTAATAATATTCATTATAGATAGCTGACACACTTACACTTACTAACATTTGCATGCCTACTGACTTAAGGCAGAATATTGTTGAAATTTTATTAGGAACATTGTCATCGATCTCAATGTAATGTACACAATATTGTGCAAATAAATATTCTGATTTCTGATTTGCTAACTTCAGTCAATATCACTACTTTGTAATTTTAACTGCTCCATTTTTATTGGGAACTAAAGATATGACTAGTCTTACATACATTTTTAATGTCCCTACTGCAGGGACACAGGCATCGTTATGAATGGATTAGGAGGATGGGCCATAACTAGGCTTGCCAACCATCCCGGATTTTCCGGGACGTCCCGCTTCTGAGTCAATTTTGAGCCGTCCCGCCGAGACCCCTTGCGGCCTTTTGTCCCGGAAATCAGTTAAAGTCATTAATAGAAGAAAAACAAAAATCAGCCCCTGACAAGTATTGGATGCTTATGAAGGAACATGGCACAAATTATTTATGTCCATGAAAGAGTAATAATATTCCATGATTAGTGAGATTAGTAGACAAAACTGACTTATAATCTCGCTGTGCGGCTGTTTTTTTTTTTTCTTACTTTAGTCAGGCAAAATTACAAGAATAGTGGATGAAACTGACAAAAAATCGCTCTGCGCGGCCGATGTTTTTCACTAAAAAATTGGCAAAATTATGAGATTATTGGATGAAACTGTTCAAAAATCGCGCTGCGCGGCTTTTTTTTAATATAGACAGGCATTTTCCTAAAAAACAGGGTTTTTGTGCATCCTAGACAGGCATCCTCCCTTACGTAGATAGCGACTCTAACGGCCCAGCCACGGACAGCGCGGCAGGAGGCGAGGCAGGCGGCGCGGCAAGCGAATTCAATAATCACTGCGCGCTATCCCGATGGCGGCCTCTCAGCTCGTCGTCACGACCGCGCAGTGGTTACCGAATTCGCTTGCCGCGCTGCCTGCCTCGCCTCCTGCCGCGCTATCCGTGGCCGGTCCGTAGGGGTGGCATACTTTATTGGCCTAGGGCGCCGAATCTTAAAAAAACCGGACAAGTGCGAGTCGGGCTCGCCCACCGAGGGTTCCGTACAGACCTACATCTATACATAAAATAAAGCTATAGAAAAGTTGTGTCGGTACAAAGGAAATATTTTGAAAAAAAAGTGGTTGGTAGTTATTAGTTTTTTATATGAAAACTGTACTACGGAGAGTTCAAGCTTTATCCCAGGTTCTACCTACCGGAATTATGTGAAAAATTGCTTAGATTATAAGTTGGACTCCAAGCTACCAAACTGTAAAAAAATACCATCAAAATCCGTTCAGCAGACTGCTATATATAGATAACCATTTGAAATCCTTTGTCGCCACGTAGAAAATAAACCTTCCAGGGATTACGACAAAGAATTGACCACGGGCGAAGTTTGAAATGGAATAGTACATTACTGCAGCGGCACTCAAGACAGGCATTGAAGAACATACGTTAGTCCATCAATGCCTAGTTGCGGCCAAGGCTTGTGTAGTACTTTTAAACTTTTAACTTTTTAGTTTTAAAAGTTTTAAGCTTTTTATTTTAATTTTAAATTACTTACAGTAATTGAAAAAAGAAAATGGAAAGTGGAATGTGCACATAAAGGCCTTTCATTTAATACACATATTGAAAAAAAAAAACCGGTTTTTTCCATTTATTTCCAGTTTTTCATTTTTTTTCCAGTTTTTTGGAAAGCGCTCATCAGGGCCTTTCATTTGATACCCATATTGCAAAAAATATATTATTCTTTTGTTGTTTTTTTTCAGTTTTTTGGAATGTGCTCATCAAGGCCTTTCATTTGATACCCATATTGCAAAAAAAATATTTTTTTTTGTTTTTTTTTTTCAGTTTTTTGGAATGTGCTCATCAAGGCCTTTCATTTGATACCCATATTGCAAAAAAAACTACCTTTCGTTTTTATTTTTTTCAGTTTTTTGGAATATGCTCCTTGATGAGCATATTCCAAAAAACTTTTTCAAAAAACTTACATTTAATTTTGATACCCATAGGTATCTAGCTAGCTAGGTATTGAAAAAAAAAAATTTTTCGTTTATAATTTTTTATCTTTTTGGAATGCGCTCATCAAGGCCTTTCATTTGATACCCATATTGCACCAAAACAGTTTTTTTTTCGTTTTTTTTTTTTCAATTTTTTGGAATGTGCTCATCAAGGCCATTCACGTGATACCAGTATACCGAATATTAAAAAAAAAAATTTTGGAATGTGCTCGCTCATCAAGGCGACATTTGATACCTATATTTGTGTTTCATTGAAAAGTTCGCTCCATTTCTGAATTACACGTGTGTAATGAGTTTTAATAGAAACATTGCTGGACAGAAGCCGGCAATTTTGTATGAAAATCCATTATTACACGTTAGTAATGGATTCTCATACAAATATTGACGGCGCGGTTTAGGTCTGTCCGTAAACTCCGATTTAGCACGAAGAAGGTTGTCAAAATAATGTTCGAATTTTCAAGCATTTTTGAGAAAAAATAAAATAATTACAAACCCACCGCACCTGTATAAAATACAAGTACTGTTGATTGTCAACAGATGGCGCTGTATATCAATAGTACACTGTATAATGTTCTGTGAAATGGTTTTATCTATAGCAATGTTATTAGAGAAAATGGGTGTATTCCAACAGGACCCTTTGGTTGTGTGAAGACTTTTATTGTAGTGGTGGCTACCTCGGCTGACCTTACCGAGTAAACTGTCTTGATTATACTTGGTGCCAAATGCTCCAAACAACATTGGAATGCGATGCACCCGCATTTTAATGTAAACTGAAACAATCTACCACTGAACTATTCAACACTTGACACTGGCAAAAATTACTTCCTAGAAGAAAGTAGATTGCCAAAACAAAAATAAGAAGAAGAAGACCCCCTGTCATACAGCGTGACATACCGCCATGTTGCGAAAATATTTAGAGCCAAATTTGTTACTTTTTAATTTTATTTTTAAAAGTAATTAACTATAACAATATTTGAAAGGATCTGAATAATTAATAATAATAAATATTGATATTTTTAAAAGAATTAGTGGCGCGATTAATCCAAAAGTAATTAGAAGTTAAACTATGACCGCGCATACCGTTGTTTCACCAAGATGATTAATAATTACGTATTTTAATGACCATATTTTATTATGATTTAATTACAAATATACAGTTTTCAGATTTATTCCTGTAAGTGTAGTATAAGACGCTATTACCTGCCAAATTTCATAGTTCTAGGTCAACGGGAAGTACCCTATGAATTTTGATTCCTTTGAGAGTATCGAAAATGCGTTTTTTGCGCCCTAAACGGCAGTATCTTTTTTTTACGTTAACTTAGAAGTTTGATTTTTTTACAGCTTCAAGGGCCCGTAGATTTTAGTATATGGTTTAAATTTCAATTCGATACCTTCACGCGTTTCCGAGATAAAGGGTCTTGACAGACAGACGGACGGACAGACAGACAGACGGACAACAAAGTGATCCTATAAGGGTTCCGTTTTTTCCTTTTGAGGTACGGAACCCTAAAAACGTCCCTGGGCTGGACTACAAATTAAAATTAATTTTGACCAAAAATTCAGCAAATTTTATAGCTACGTTACGTAGGTATATTGCAAAACAAAAACTTGTTAAAATGCGCAAAAAATCTCAAAATAAGTAAAGTTTTAAATTTAGAAAATAAATGTAATTTAATGATTTAAAATGTTTGTCATACATTTTCTATTGATTTTTTTACTAACTTAAATTACCGATAGTTTTTTTCTAACCATTTTGTATGTAGTGTGTGTTGTGTCCCGCGTAATATACCCAAGTCCCGGATGTCGAGCTAGGTAATCCCGGAAATGCCTTTTTTGGAGTTGGCAAGCCTAGCCATAACGCCCATCGGGTCCAGTGCGGATTGGTGGGTGTTAATGACTGCGAATGCAGCCGGGATAAACGGCTTAACGTGCCTTTCGAAACGGAAGAGCTCGAGATAATAAATTTTTGGTCACCCATCCCATGACCGACCCTTGCGAACCTCTGCAATCGCTGTGCCAGGCGCTAAACCACTGCGCCATCGAGCTTCTCAGTATGGGTAGGTGAACATGTTGTGAAAATGTAATATTTTTTTTCCGGAATTACTTTTGTAGGTGTTTATGGCTTTGTGGTGCCATCATCACCCTACTCCCTTATCATATCACAAGTGCTGCAGCCAAAAATTTCGGGAAATCCAAAATTTTGTATGGAAAATCTTAGTTTCTTTTAATAAAATAGGTAGCGCTGCTAGGTTTACTTACTTACTTACTTCGCTGGCTCAGCGACCCGAAGTGGATTTTGGCCTCCGACATCAAAGCGCGCCATCCTTTCCTGTCTTTTGCCAGATCTGACCAGTCGGGCACATCCAGCTCTTTGAGATCTTTGGCGACTTCGTCCTTCCAGCGATATCTCTTTCAATTTTTTTCGATTCAATCGAGATATCGCTTTTTCATTCAATCGCTCTTTATTCAATTAGGTATCTAGGCACTTACCTAGGTTTATTTATCTAAATCTAACTAGGTACTAGAAAATAAAATAGTTTTAAATAGGTATAGTTTAAGTAGATACCTACTTATGTAAATTTATCCGTAAATATTCAACAGTTATTGCCACAATACAAGATGGGGATAAAATGTTATCAAGCAGTTAAGTGTATTATTATTAAATTATCACGTTATACACTTGTTTACTCTTAGTACTTTTTGATATGTATTTGTTTGGAAATAATAATAATGTAGTTAGTTGGTAGATAGGTAAAAAATGTTTAACTTATTTTAGTTACGAAACTACCAAGGAATTTCCACACTTTTATGTTCATTGCGTTGATGTGATAATTTATTGCGAGTTCTTAGTACATTATGTTTTAAAAATTTTGGTAAAAATAGATAGGTAAATATACCTACTTTCTTTTATTTCGTACCTACTGTAAATCTGCAATATTTATTTACATATAGAAGCCTTTATTATGTTTACAGCTGCCATCTAGCGCCGAATGGATGACTGACTATAAAATACTCCTAGCGCTGTCTCGTGACGAGAAGAAGCACTTCATTGCAAAAGAACGAATGAAAACTGTTTTACCGACATACCAAGGCGTGGCTCATTCGATAAATTTTAAGTGTTGCCAGCATTTACATTTTTCCAAAAAACAAAACTAATCAATCAGTTAAAAAAATAAAAACTTTTAGTATTTAAATTCGTTACTTTTATTTCCATATGAGAAATAATATAATATCGAAAATAAATAAGAACTGTAAAAAATTGCTTAGAAGGTTATGTACACTTTTAAGGTTTCTGCGCGTAGGTACTATTTTTTGAAATAAAACACTTTTACGGCTGGATAGCCGTATATTGTTAGTGAAGGGTTATTTTAGAATTTTTAAGTTTGGATTTATTGTTTTTTTGCGTTCCCGACATTTCGACACCTTCCCAGGTGGCCACCGTGGGTGGTTACGGTAGTACATAAGTAAATAAACGGAATAGAATGCAAGCTTTCAAAACTTATACCGATTCTGATAGGGTTGACACCTGTCGCAAGTTAAAAATAGGTAGTAGAGAGAAAAATAAAATAAGGCAAGTCCATAATAAATGTGTATTTGAACGAAACGAACGAAGACTAATACTTAGTGCATATGATTTTTTGGGTATGAAAAAATAAATATCCTTTTTTCCCCTAATTATTCATACACACGGTGCAGCAGTTGGGCATATTTAATTTATTAAATACTAATAGACATAAAATTCGTTTTATTTTACACGCTGAAAAATTATAAAATCTTATAATATTTTTTCAACAAAATCTTTGTCACGACTCTTTTATGCGACTCGTATGTTTACTCGTATGTTACTGAGCCGGAACAAACCAGTTTTTACCTCGGCGGCGGTCTGTTAATTGTTAAACCGTCGGTGAGAGGTCAAGCACACATCGCCACGCTATGTATGAGTGCACCCACAGCGGACAGTTTGTAGGCAGCTTGTATTCTGTTCTGTTTAAGTTTATTTACTCATATACCAAAGCTGCTCACTATATTATGACAGAATACTAATTCTACTGGGAAGGTACAAGTTTCAAACATTTGAAGTGCCAAAGTCAAAGCTCTTATTAACATTCTGGACAGCGTACCAACTGCGTGGCGACGCGTTCTCATTTTATGTCGGTACGGTTTTGTTTGAATCTGTCACATAGAGATGCAAAAGCGAACCGTGATTCTATGTGACTTGATTTAAGTTGCACCGTACATAACAAAATAAAACCTCCTTCAAAAAACCTTTAAACAAAAACAGCATCAAAATTGTCTCTAAAAAGCAAGAAATAATATTAAAATCATTAGATACGAGATACGCATATCAATTTTAATAAAACACGTCTATTGAAGTCGGGGGGCCTGGAGGACAATATTTTTAATTTTAAAAGCTCAACCCGACTTCATTAGACGTGTTTTATTAAAATTGATATGCGTATCTCGTATCTAATGATTTTAATATTATTTCTTGCTTTTTAGAGACAATTTTGATGCTGTTTTTGTTTTAAGGTTTTTTGAAGGAGGTTTTTTTTTTTTAAAGCTTTTTATTTTAAACTTTTTTATGCTAGGTATGACAGAAGATATTTTGACAATGGAATAAGTAGAGGCAGCTTTAAAATATTTAAATTTGATATTTTAGCATTTACATTTTTACTTTATAATACTAAACAATACCCTTAGTAGAAAAATTCAACTCGTACGAGATCATATTCCCAGGCAGGAATCAAATCCACGACCTTTGGAATTCCGGTTGGCCTGTAATTGTTGAGGTTAAGCAACTTTGGCAAGGGTCAGTCGTGGGATGGGTGACCAAAGTGTATTATCTCGATCTCCTCCGTGCTTCAGAAGGCACGTTAAGCCGTTAGTCGAAGCTGCATTTGCACTTATTAATACCCACCAATCCGTATTGGGCCCGCGCGGTGGGTTATGGCCCATCTTCCTCATCAATCCGTAAGTAAGACCTGTATCCCAATAAAAATTGCTGATGCGAAACCTTTCAATACCTCAATGTAATCATTAGTCCACTATCCTATTTGATTTTGAAGAGTTCTCATGTGTATCTTCGAAGTCCAAAGTCCAATGACAATGAAATTAACACGAAACAACTCTTAAGGTATGTTCTTTTCAACAAAACAAGAATCATCCAAATCGGTTCACAAACAAAGAAATTATGTCTGTAGAGCCGTAAAAACTCGTGCAATGGTTACCTAAAAAATTACAGTATTTTCATGATTACTCAAAAACTACTGAACCGATTTCAAAAAATGAAACCAAATTGAGAACAAACCTGACGAATTAACGTTTAAATCATTTCAATCGGTCCAGCCGTTTTCGAGTAATCGGTAAACATACACAAAAAAAACAAATATACAGACGAACATAGAACCTCCTCCTTTTTTTGAAGTCGGTTAAAGAACACTTCACTACGCATTCGGTTCGATGTTTGAACCAGCCCCTTGATTACGTAAGTCTGTTGCTAACAATTCTCGATTGAAATCAATTGAAAGCGCAGTTACATTGCCGTTTTAAGTTAGATACATTGGCGGATCCAGGGGGGGGGGCCAAGGGGGCCATGCCCCCCCCCCACGAGGCCGATTGCCTTTGCGGATAACATTGAACTTGCAATGAAAAGGACAGTTATTTTTTTTTAGTTTTATGTAGGTAGTGTCAGTGCCTCTTTTTTTAAATCATAAAACGTGACCCGAGTAGGGTTATCATCTGACAGACATTTGGCGCATTTGACAAGCATTTTACGGTTTCAAGGCGTGCAGCTGGAACAAAGCAGAGACAGGCGTTTTTTTAATTTAGTGAGTCTCGCTGTTTAATCATGCGTACATGCTCCAATCACGCAAGCCTTGCTGCGCAAGCAACCCGCCTGCCCGGAGGAAACCACATATTACAACTAATCTTGTAATATGTGGTTTCCTCCGGGCAGGCGGGTAGCTTAGGATAAAAATGGCGCAGCGCGGGCCCCGTTTTTTTTTACTATAAACAGACAAGATTAATTGACGAAACTAACTAAAAATCGCGCTGCGCAGCCAGATTTTTACTAAAGACAGCCAAAAGTACAAGACTAACGGATGAAACTGATTAAAAATGGCGCTGCGCGACTGTTTTTTTACTAAAGACAGACAAGATTAGTGGATGAAACTGACTAAATATCGCGCTGCGCGGCCGCTTTTTTTACTATACACAAGCAAGAGTACAAGTATAACAGTTGTAACTGACTAAAAATGGCGCTGCGCGGTCGTTTCTTTACTAAAGTCAGACAAGATTGGTGGGGATGATAATGACTAAAAGTGGCGCTGCGCGGCCGTATCTTTTACTATAGATAGACAGACAAGATTAGTGGATGATACCGACAAAAAATGTTTTTTACTACAGAAAGGCAAGAGTACAAGTATAACGGATGAAACTAACTAAAAATGGCGCTGCGCGGCCGTTTTTTACTAAAGACAGACAAGATTGATGAATGATAATGACTAAAAGTGTCGCTCCGCGGCCGTATCTTTTACAATAGAATAGACAGACAAGATTAGTGGATGAAACTGACAAAAATCGCGCTTCGCGGCTGCTTTTTTTACTACAGACAGGCAAGAGTATAAGTATAACAGTTGTAACTGACTAAAAATGGCGCTGCGCGGCTGTTTTTTTACTAAAGACAGACAAGATTGGGGGATGAATGAAACTGACTAAGAATCGCTCTGCGCGGTCTTTTTTTACTATAGACAGGAAAGAGTACAAGATTAGTTGATAAAACTGACTAAAAATAGCACTGCGCGGCCGTTTTTTATTTACTATAGACAAGCATTTTTCTGAAAAATCAGGCGTTTTGTGCAACCTAAGGCATCCTCCCTTAAATAGATATCTATGTAAGGTAAACCTAGACCCGAGGCTCCGAGGGCCCCCCCCAAGCTTGAATCCTGGATCCGCCCCTGGTTAGATAGTTCTCACATTGGTTCTTACTAAAGCAGTAATGCAACTGCGATTTCTGTCAGAGTTGATTGCTACAAAATTACATAATCAGCCCACAGGGCATTAATAATAATAAATTGAATTTTTGGAACTATTGCAAACAAACCAAACCAATTTATAAATGGAGGAAGATTTGAAATTAACTCAGGCAACACTGACACTAGCAGACACCACTTTTCATTCATTCTTTACTCACGTCATTCATTGAAGCCGGTCGACGGTCGTAAAAAACGTCAAAATAATTTGTTGATGTGCGGCGAAGCGTAGTGTTTACAATGGCGGTATTAAAATTAGTTTATTTATCAGTTTTCTTCTGTTTATTGAGCATTGGTAAGTTGTTTTAATTAATGCACACTTTATATTAAAGTTGAGTTTTTAAAAAAGTCGCTAGAAACCAATTTTTATCCGGGTTTTTGCACTTGTTTTTTGCATAGAGTCACACCCTCCTCTCTTTAATATAAAAAATACACGTTATTAATTTGCAATTTAATTGCAATTGTTACTATTTTGTCATAATCCATTAGTTTCAAGCGCTTATAATTAAATTGCGAGGTATTTAAAACCAAAAGCAACGGTTTTCATTTACGTATTACCTGCTGATGATTTAAAAACGCCTTTTCATTCTTAATTTCAGTTTAATCAGCTTTTAAGGCTATTAAGAAAGCTTGATCAGTGCTTATGTTCAATAAAATAGTTTTTTTTCATACAAAAAAGTTACTGGCAAAACTGTCAATAAGGGCTGGTTTATATGGGGTCAGTGACTGGATCCAGTGACTCGGAATTTTGGACCCAGTAACTGGATACATGTAGACAGGATCGGCAGTAAGTCGTACTGTGCCCGAAAATAGAACGGGTGGCTAGTCGCCTGGACTGACTTGTGAGCGAGAAGTCAGCACTGGACTGGGTTGAAAGTAGTGTCTACCCGAGCCCAGTAGCAAGTCAGCGCTGGACTGGGTTACTGTACTGCTATGTTTCTGATCCCGTATAAAGGTATATCCCCACATATCCAGGCCGTGCCGTGTCCAGGGCCCAAGCTATGTTGGTTATGTTAAGATTCTGTATGAGAAACAAATAAACGTTGAGCTCTGTCATCAACGACTTCATTCAGAATCCAGAGTTCAAACTACATTGGTCCTTTATGTAGAACATAGAGACGTCCAACATAGCTTGGGCCTTGGACACGGCCCGGATATGTGGGGTTATACCTTTAGACATAACACCTTTTTATGGATTGATTGTCATGTTTTGTTGTTATTTACAGTAAAAGCCCAAAGAACACCGACAATATCCCACATTACTCAAGAACAGATAAGAGATATCGGTAGTCAAGTGGACTTGGATTGTTCGGTGCACTACGCCAGTGAATATCCTGTCATTTGGGTAAGTATTTTCAGGGTATATCTACCAGTGGCGAGGGGTGACATTATGGCAAAGGTAAGCCGTTCTACAAAAATGTTGTGAATCGCAAAGTGGATCTTTGGGGTGGGATTTCTAAAAGGTAAGCCGATGGGAATCGGCCTGTATGGACCCTTCGCCACTGATATCTACATATATGGAGGCCGTGACGTGTATAGGGCCCAGGTTATGTTGGTGCTAAGTTTCTGTAAATGTGAAACAAATTAATGTTCAGCTCCATCATCTGTGGCTGCGTTCAGGAGCTCAAAATACGTTGGTCCTTAATGTAGAACATCGAGACACCCAATATAGCTTGGGCCTTAGGCAAGGCATGACCCGGCTACTTTACCATACATAGCTTTAAACTGCATATCAAAAAATTTTATATCCATACTGAGATTATAAGAATTGATGATTTGAAAATGCTTATTAGTGTATTTGAAAAAGAAATTTCATTTTCACTTTCCACTGCTGGAGCACAGTCCTTCCTTATAGGTGGATAAAGAGGATGGGCCATAACCCACCATGTGGGCCCAATGTGGATTGGTGGTTGTTAACAACTGTAAATGCAGCAGGGACCAACGCCTTAAAGTGCTCTCTGAAGCACAGCCCGATGCGAAAAGAGGGACGTTATAAGTTTGATGTGTGTGTGTAATCGTCTGTCTTTCTGTCTGATGAATGTAGCTCCCAAACGAATAGACCGATTTTGATACGGTTTTGTTTATTTATTTAATTACAAAATACTCAAACGAATCTTAAAGTTTAGGCCACCTTAAATTCAAAAAAGTTGTCAGATTTGACAGAAACTAGGAAATTGACAGCTTCCTTAAAGTTTAGGAGACATTAACTTAAGGCGCTGTAGGTAGTGAAACTAGCGCCGCCACTACATTTATTTTTATTACTCGTAAACCAAGTCAATATTTAAAAAAAGCTCATGTAATAATCTCTTAAATTGTCTCTAATATTTTTTGAATAACTCTTCAACAGTTTTCATTCTTTCTGTAAGTTTTAAAATCCATTTTAGCTCAAAGTGGCCACTTTTGGCAATTATGGATTTTAAAACTTACAGAATGAATGATAACTGTTGAAGAGTTATTCAAAAAATATTAGAGACAATTTAAGAGATTATTACATGAGCTTTTTTTAAATATTGACTTGGTTTACGAGTAATAAAAATAAATGTAGTGGCGGCGCTAGTTTCACTACCACCGCGCCTTAAGAGTTTAGCTAAGGAACCTTTAAGTATTCAGCTGTAAGCCAGTACAATAAAGTAACTGTTATTTCATTAAGGGGCCATAATAGGAAAACATGGTTTGCGCGGGCCATATTTTTATATAGAAAACGTAAAGTTGTAGCCACGAAAAGAAACATACGACAAGATAAAGAGATTATCTAGTAGCTACAAGTATTTAATTGCGTATAAACCTCACAGATGATTGTAAAACGTATTGAATTCTACATCAAAATACACTTTAACGTACAGTGCAGTTGCTCCAATAACTTTTTTCAAGATAGATGATTGTGCTAAGGATAAAGATGAAAAAACACTGAAAAACATTGAAAAAGTGCAGAAGTGAGGTTATTTTCCATACTCTTTACACATAAAGAAAAAGACAGAGACAAATGATTTTGCATAACGGAGCCTTAACATAATAATTTTATGAATTATATCTTAACTTATTTTATTTTTATTATTGAACTCAAAACCGCAGGCCAGATAAAAAAATTGTTTGAGTTGAATTTTGGCATACAGATAGTTATTATTATGATGAAGACATCAATACTAAAACCTCACAGGTAGTAAAATTTCTAGACAGACAAAGTCACAGGCAGAAGTTAGTTTCTTTTTAATTTTTAGTATTCACAATGTGATTTTTATATAATGCTAAAAAAGCAGCTTTGCTAGAAAAATTTCGACTGTTCCCCAAATCATATTCTCAAGCGGGAATAGAACCCGCGACCATTCCAGTCCAATGCTCTTCCTACTGAGCTACTGAGGCACTAGTTAGTAGAATATTTAGTTGCTCTATAAGTTTCTTCCTGACTTTCACTTTTGTCACTTAAACTGTATAGGGGTGTGATAAAAATGATAATAACGATTTACACATCAAAAGACCCCTCTTATTTGTGTTTCAATTAAATTGAAAGGAGGGCTCAAATTGTCATTGTTGAATTTTGTATTGAACTACAAGCTTTCGCCCGCGATTTCGTACGGGTGAACTGTGATCGAATCAGAAATGAGGAGATCCGCAGGCGAACTAAAGTAATCGACATCGCTCAAAGGATTGCTCAGCTAAAGTGGCAGTGGGCTGGACACATAGCGAGAAGAACCGATAGCCGTTGGGGCGGGAAGGTTCTTGAATGACGACCGCGCACCGGACGACGCTCCGTGGGTAGGCCCCCGACAAGGTGGATCGACGATCTGGTGAAGGTCGCGGGAAGCCACTGGATGAAGGCAGCGCAGGGCCGATCGTCGTGGAAATCTTTGGGGGAGGCCTATATCCAGCAGTGGGTGTCGTGCGGCTGATATGATGATGAACTGGGACAAAAATGGCCCTATATATCTAGGCTTTCAACTCTATGTGGACCACTATTCAGATGGTTTTTGCCTTGTTACTTGGAGATAACCATGGCCAGATAACTAGTATCTGTGAAGAATTTTTTTTTCCCATATAACCGGTTATCTCTTAGGAATTCGATAACTAATTATTTTAACAGTTATCTGGGAGGACAATACACGGTTAATTTTTAAGTATATCTAAAAATGAAATGGGGTTTTCAGACCACGTAAATGAACAACTTTTACTATGGGGCCAACCACGAAATCGCGAAAAAAAAACCCGGACAAGTGCGTGTCGCGCCACGCACCGTAGGGTTCCGTAGTTACCTTATACCATACCATATTTAATACCACCTATCATTTTTCGTCTGCAAAATAACTTTGTTTTTCACAGTGTTGGTATGAATGACAAAGTTATATTTGCGGTTTTGGAACATGTGCTATATCTCAAAAACTATTTACTATATCTCGTTCAAACAAATTTTCGTTGAAAGTGTTTATTAAGATCTACAGCATATATATTTTTTTTAGATTTTTCCCTCTCTTATTTCAAAAGTTAAAGGGGGGGACACACACATTTTACCACTTTGGCGGTGTATATCTTTCAAACGGTTGACTTGGAGAAAAAGTTGTCTTAGGAACCTCAATGTCATTTTTAAAGACCTATCTATAGACACCCAACACGTGTTGGTTTGAAGAAAATTTTTTTTTTCAGTTTCAGTTCTATGTATGGGGAGCCCCCCCTTAATCTTTTATTTTTCTTATTGTTGTATTAAATTCGTGAAGCGGTTAACAGAATACATCTACCTACCAAGTTTCAACTGTGTAGTCTTAATACTTTTGGAATAAAGTGGCTGTGACATACGGACAGACATACAGACAGACGTGATGAATCTATAAGGGTTCCGTTTTTTGCCATTTAGGCTACGGAACCCGAAAATCAGCTGTTCCATACATTATAGTCGAGTCAATGTTGTACTTTTCTATGGAACAGCTGATTTTTTTCGCGATTTCGTGGTTGGCCCCATAGTAAAAGTTGTTCATTTACGTGGTCTGAAATCCCCGCTTCATTTTTAGATATAGTTAAAAATTAACCATATATATTCCTAAGAGATAACCGGTTATATGGCCATAGTTAGAACCGAGGAACGGGTGTTTTTGTAACAAAAATCTAAACATACAGACAGACATACAAAGAAAAACTTCTACATTTATAAGTAACTAGCTTTGGAAATTCGGAAAATCCCTAGGGAATCTTTGCCAAGGATAAAAAGAGTCCATGCTATAAACTATCTGTACGACAAATTTCATCTAAATCTGTTCAGCCGTTTATAGGGTTCCGTACCCAAACGGTAAAAACGGGACCCTATTACTAAGACTCCGCTGTCTGTCTGTCTGTCTGTCTGTCTGTCTGTCACCAGGCTGTATCTCATGAACCGTGATTAGGGCTTCCATCCCGGGATTCGAGAGTCTCGATTTCCCGAGAGTCTCGAATGATATTTGGTCCCGAGAGTTTTAGTTTCCAGTCTCGGGATTTTCGAGATTTTCGAGACTTATTCAAACGCTAGGTAGACTACATATATTTCATATAAAGTTGCGTGTTGCGCGTGTTAATAAGTAGTTATATTATAACGTGTCCTTTTTAAGATAAACAGAACAAACAAACGTGACAATTTTAAAATAAACAGAACAAACAAACAAACACAATACGATCTTACATCTAAGATCTGAATTTTTGTTTTCATCGTCCTTCAATTTAATTCAATTCTGATATATTTTCCTGTAAGATAAAGGAACGTGTACTAAACCATAGGCTCCTGTCGTATCCAGAAGCAAACGACCTCCTCAGTGACCATTAATACGGGTTTCGCCGAAACCGTTCCACTGGAGATCTTCTAGCATAAGTACACCACTTGCAAATGGAGAGAAGCCATCGAGAGGTGTGGAGAGGCGCTTGCTGTTACTCTTGATAACTCCAAGGCTTTTGACAGGGTGAGGCATGATAGCCTTATTGCCGGACTTCCCCCCGGTTTTGCGTCTGGATATCGGACTTCCAGAGCGATCGGTCGATTCGAGTTGTCATTGATGGCTACTCATCCGACCAGTTGGCTATCAATGCCGGAGTCAGGGATTGGTCCCTCAAGGGTGGACTAAACAGGAACACCTGCTGCATATTAATGACCTGCTAATATCCGGTATTTTGGGGTACGCAGATGACTGTCACCGTTGTAGAGAGCTACATATTTGATGCTTGAGTCAGTGCAAAACAAGCCCAGTGTCTTACAGTGGCGTGCCTAGGCCTACAGAGTAGAGCAAGCCGAACCATCAAATCAACCAAATTTTTTACCAGCTCAATACAAGCAAAAAAAAACAATGCATCTCACAGTCTCTCTTTACTAATTTCAGATTTTTTTCATACCAAAATATAGATGCGACACCGCCCAGCGCCATCTAGCTAGACTAATTCATAGATAAGTCGCAAAAAAGCACCAAAAGCACAACCTTTAAGCATACATAATTATTCATAAATTAGTTCGACACAAAATGTTAGATGGCGTGACTTTATCGAATTTAATTAATGTGTAATCAAAATTAAATTTTTCGTTTAAAATGTGTCACTCATAATAAGTATTTAAATCATTTCACAAAATATTAGCGTTCCTGAGCTTTTGCTAAACAATTCTAATCCTATCCCCTTGTTCAAATGAAAGACGCAAAACTAACCTTACTTATTTATTTTTATAAGAAGAACCAACAATGTAAACGAGTCCACGACGAAATTAGGTACGTACGATACATTGAAGAATTGTATTTCTTTGCAAAATACTGAAATGAATAGGTTTATTACCGGACTGCAAGTGCAAGGCAAGGGTTATTTTGTATTTCTCTTGGATCGACTCAACTCGTGGACACTTTCACAGATCGCACCACACAGTGAATAAACATTTTAATCCATCACAAAAAACATTATCAATCATTAGACTGAAATTTAGACACATTTTTAACACAAAAACACTAATAAAGGCAAAACACTTGTTGTTTTAAAACAGCTGTCGTCACAGATTGAAACAACTTCACACTGCTCAGCGCGTACGTGCAGTCTAGCCAACTGTGCCAACTTCGTAGGAATGCCTGCTTCGCTCGGCTCTCATAGAATCTATAGATACGTACAGCAGTATGTATGTGATGCGGTAGCACTTTTGTTGGTGTAGAAGAGAGCGGATATATACACATCGCAAAGCCCGGTTGCAAGCCAACGAGTGCGAGGGAGATAAATGCATTGTAGAGGGTTTATTGTCGAAAGTAATGCAGTTTAGCGACTTGTATCGATCAGTTGTTGTAAAAATTTAATTAGTGGTTATTGATTATTGAAAATTAATATTCGTTAATAATATTGTGTTGTTGTAATTAATTACGATTCATTAGTAGTGTTAGCAAGTTATTGTTAGGGCAAGCCCGGCTTTTCGGCTTGTATGGAGGTACCGCCACTGGTGTCTTAGGGAGGCGATGGTCAGAACACGAACCTGTCACTGCAGGCAGTCTCCGAATGGGGCGATGCCAATCGGGTCAGGCAGGTTCAATCCATCAAAAACCCAGGCGTGTCTGTTCTCTGCTAAAGGGAGTAGTTTCGACCTGAGTCACTTTCCGAGGTGTATCCGTGCCGATTTGCCGATTACTAAACAGAACAACTACACCTTCTCGGCATATCATTGACTCTAATACTCAATTTTGGCTCTTTCATCGAGAATAAAGTATCACTATCAATACACAGTATAAAACAAAGTCGCTTTCTCTGTCCCTATATCCCTATGTATTCTTAAATCTTTCCAAGCAACGAATTTCGATGCGGTTTTTTTAATAGATAGAGTGATTCAAGAGGAAGGTTTATATGTACAATACATGGTGTCAAATTCCACACTACACCGAAGCAAAGCGAGGGCGGGTCGCTAGTAATTGGAATAAAGTACAATTGGCATCTAAAAAGCTTAGCATTTTCGCAAAGGTGAGAAAATACTTTACTTCACGCCGGAACAGCTGCTCATTCTATACCAAGCGCAAGTTCGATCGTGTATGGAGTACTGCTGTCATCTTTGGGGTGGCTCCGCCAAAAACGAGCTCCAGACGCTTGAACCCTTTAAGCGGAGGGCTAGGAAGCTCATCGGCAACGCTAATCTTTTCTGTAATAAGCTCCGAAGTCTCGAGCATAGACGCAAGTTCGCAAGGTTTTTATCGGGTACATTTCAGCGAGTGTAAGGTGGTAGTGCACAACCTAATTCCGCATCTACTTTCTTCCATCGGACGACCAGAGATACGAATTAGCATTTTGCTTCAAATTTTATCATCCGTACCGCCAGAGAGTGGAACTCTTTGCATAAGTCTGTGTTTCCCAACATGTACAATCTGGGGGCCTTCAAGTCTCCTGTACGCTGACGACACAAAAATTTATCGTTGTATTAACAATATTGATGATTGTCACAAGCTGCAGTTTGACCTACATACTCTCTCGAAATACTGTGAAGATAACCAACTCTTTTTAAATGTTGACAAATGCTCAGTTATCACATACACTAGAAAAAAATCACCCTTAATGTTTAATTATACACTTAACGACACTCCACTCGCAAGAGTAAACAGTGTACGTGATCTGGGCATTATAATGGACCACCAACTTAATTTCAATCTCCATATAGAGCACTTAGTTAGTCGCGCTTTTAAGAGTTTGGGCTTTATCAATAGAATTGCAAAACCATTTAAAAATATCCTCACTTTAAAAATTCTGTACTTTTGTTTCGTTAGATCCTTGCTTGATTTTGGATGTATTATTTGGAACCCTGTTTTTCAATACCAAAGTGATAGAATCGAAAAAGTTCAGAAAAAAATTGTCAAACAATTAAATTATCGTAGCTATAAGACTAATGAATCGTATGCAGAATCCCTCACATTTTACAATATGTTGCCATTATATAATCGACGTAAACTTTTCGATCTTATGTTTCTTTACAAACTTCTTAATAACAAACTAGATTCCTCCGTACTACTATCTAAAATAAATTTTTTAGCAAAGATTCGCCTTCCAGTTCGCTCTCTCCGCACTATAAACACATTTGTACCGCCCCATCTTAGAAAGAAATACACACGAAATGCCTATTTCAGCCGCTGCCTTAACATGTTTAATAATATTTTTTCTGATATTGACATATTTAATAACTCCTTATCAATGTTCAAGGCTAAAGTAACACAAAAATTGAATACCTTAACAACATAACTACATCAACATTAAATAGTTTCTTTTAGTTTTCTAAATTCCGTTTATAGTTTGTTTGTAATGCAAGCAACTCAACTTTGTAATTTAATTAAGTTTCCTATTATCTTATCCCGCACTGCGCATGGTGTATTTAAAGCAACAATCCACTACTTTATGTTTTTTAGTAATATTCGGCACTGTCTTGTCTATTTAATAAGGAACCCTTGTAACTACCCAAGTTAATGTAATGACTGTTATGTGCCAAAATAAAATAAATAATAAAAAAAAAAGTCGCGAGTGATTAGGTATGTTCTAGGCAAGCGCGTTCCATCGTAAATCACATCATCGCTTACCATCAGGCGTGATATCGCGCAAGCGCTTGCCTATCTATCATAAAAAAATGCGTCATATTATCATTTCGAGAGTCTCGAAATTTCGAGAGTCCCGAGAGTCAGCCATATAGTCTCGTCTCGATCCCGAGATTGTGAAATAGGTCCGAGAGTGGAAGCCCTAACCGTGATAGCTAGAAAGTTGAAATTTTCACAGATGATGTATTTCTGTTGCCGCTATAACAACAAATACTAAAAACAATAAAATTAATATTTAAGGGGAGCTCCCATACAACAAACGTGATTTTTTGCCGTTTTTTGCTCGAAATTAATAACGACAACATGTAGACAGTTGAAATTTTCACAGATGATGTATTTTTGTTGCCACTATAACAACAAATACTAAAAACAGAATAAAATTGATATTTAAGGGGGGCTCCCATACAACAAACGTATTTTTTTTTCCGTTTTTTAGTACGGAACCCTTCGTGCGCGAGTCCGACTCGCACTTGGCCGGTTTTTGCGTGATTGAGGAACAAACATCCAAATGCACACTCACAAACTTGCACATTAGTAGTAGTAGAATAGGCAAAGTGAAAGAAATTTACTTAGGTAGGTAATAATATGTTTGATGCAATTAAATGACTTCATGAATAATGAAATTAAATGATAGGTAGGTATTATTATGCCATCACCATCATCAGCCATTTTAATGTCCCCACTGCTGGGGCACAGGCCTTCCTTATGGGTGGATAAGGAGAACGGGCCATAACCCACCACGCGGGCCCAACGCGGATTGGTGGGTGTTAACGACTGCAAATGCAGCCGGGACCAACGGCTTAACGTGCCTTCCGAAGCACGGAGGAGCTCGAGATAATACATTTTTGGTCACCCATCCCATGACCGACCCTTGCGAACGTTGCTTAACCGCAATCGCTGGGCCAGGCGCTAAACCACTGCGCCATTATGCCAGTGTGGTATCAATAATGGTGTACAGATACACATTTAATAAGTATCCATTGTTATCAACCATTTATAAGGGTAAACATTAGAACGTGATTCGTTATTGTAGGCACATACGTGGTTTCCCAAGATTAGTTTTTACACAATATATTTTAGCGTGCTCCGACAACTAACGACAATTGTTCACTATGAACTGTACACATAGGTGTGTATAGCGATCTGAATCTACTCCATTCAGTCCCTGGATGGCCATCATCAGATTACAGCACAGTACATCCCTGGCAGGAAACCAAGGCTTCAAAAGTTACCTCGTTTGTATGAAAATAACACATGTATCCCTAGACAAAGTTGATGTGTATATGTATAAATAAAATTATTTCATTAAATGCAATATGTCTGTAGTATTTGCCGAATACAATTTTAGTGTGTACTTATCTACTTATTTCTACAACACTTAAGTTACACAGTACAAACATATTGCATTTAATGTGATAATTTTGCTTTGATAACATAGTTTAATTGCCGTTATTTGTCGGGACTCGCTAAAATATATTGTGTAAGTCAAAGCTAGAATGCTGAGAAACCACGTTACGTGCCTGCAATAGCGAGTCACGTGCTAATGTTTAACCTTAATCAGTACGAGGCATATATCTTGAAATCGGGTGGGGATTGCGCGGAATGCATATTTTGGGCATGCGTAGCGGTGAGGGGCGCGGGCGGCGGGAGAGGGGCGCGCGCTATTGGTCGCTCACAAGAGCACATGCGCGAAATTATCCCCACTCTGTTGAAAACATTTCAAGATACATATATGCCTCGTATTGTAATGTAATATTTAGCATGCTACTATAATGGACGTGCAAGCCACGAATAGCGCGCATATTATGTAAACCCTACTTAATGCGCATAAATTATTTCTACTTTTAATGGGCTAACTTTTGGGGCGTAGACCGTCCTTATTGATAATTAATAAGAATAGATGATTAGTAATGAATAAGGGAAATTTTATATGGTTAGTATTTAATCGGGTAATAATAAATTCCCATTTTGGGTATCAAAAATACTGAATACAGCGTACTGAAATACTAAGTGGGCGACGGAGCGAGGGCAGACAGATATATTGAAAATGGGTGATTTTAAAATACATACAAATTGAGTAACTAGATATTCAGAACGGGCGACCAAATTACTATTTGGGCGACAACCTTAGGGCACACAAAACATTTAAAATTTGGCATAATAATATATTTTATTTACAAAAAAAGGTGACAATAATCCTAATCGAGATGACAAAAAACAAACAAGAAAGCAACCTAATAAAAACGTGTTAAAATACCATGTTGAGTAGCTTAAATCAGTTATATAGTTACCTACTTGGTATAATAATTGCCCACTCAGTATTTTAGTCACCCATTTAGATTATTTGTCACCCACATGTAGTGTCATACATGAGTTTTGTAATCCACTGTTACTGCTAGCTAGGTTTAACTGCTAGGTTTTATGGTACTTACTTATAGGCTGTAGTGGTGGGCGACTCGGGTCAAATAACTCGGTTAACTCGAGTTACAGTTCGCTGCGGACAGCCGCGCTGCGCACACGCATCTAAGTTTACGCAGCGAGTGAACCATTTTACTTACGGATACCCGCATATAAAATATTTATTAGTGTTATGTGAAATGACGGAAGAGACTAAAAATTATGACGAAATGAGTGATTCGGAGTTTCTAGCAAACTGTGAAAAAGAGTTAGGTATGAGTCCGGATTTGCAGTTTAGAGGAGAGAAATACGCCGAAAAGAGAAAAGAAAGGGAGGATGAAAATACTGAGGAAGATGATGGTTTTATTACAGTAACCAGGAGGAAGCCTAAACGTCTGATAAGGAGTGAATCTGATGACACATCAAGGACTGAGAAAAACCGGTTACTAGAAGACAATACTTACCACCAAGTATGTATCACTTCACTAGATAATTTACCTAAACCAATCGCTTTGGCAAAATTACTGAGAACAGAAAATATTAAGAACATTATGAAAATAAAATATAAAAGTTCTAATCGAGTGTTTATACACTTGCTCACTAAAGAAGACGCTTCTAAGTTACTGGAGTGTGAAAAAATTAAAGAAAAGGGTTTGAGGTGCCAGACGGCATATGAGTTATCATCAGCGTATGGAGTTATGAAAGGCGTCGACCTTGACTTAAATGAGGAGGAAATTTCAGAAATAATAAAATGTGACACTGAAATCATATCTGTAAAAAGACTAAAAAGATTGAATTTAGATGGAGAGTGGGTAGACAGTGAATCGATAAGAATTTGCTTTAAAAGCAATACACTACCTCAATATGTATATATATACGACTGTCGATTTAAAATCGAACCATACGTTTTCCCAGTCACACAGTGTTCTGGCTGCTGGAAGTTTGGACATATTGTTAAATATTGTCCAACAAAGAAGATACTTTGCCCCAAGTGTGGAGGTAAGCACGAAAACTGCGAAACTAAAACATTTAACTGCCTAAATTGCAAAGGTAATCACATGGTATTAGATAAAAAATGCCCATCTTTCCTAAAAGAAAAGGAAATAAGAAAGATAATGAGTGAAGAGCAAATAACATACAGAATGGCCTGGCAAGTTATGATGAGAAAAAAACAAGTGCATGAGGAGGACAACAATAATTTGGAAATTAATTTATCTACCAAAAGATCTATACAAAATCGCGTTAGCAACAATCTAACTTATAGCGCTGTAACAAAGTCGTTTATGAGTCAAGATGAACAGAGTGCAGAAAAACAGTTAGAAACGCAATCAGTTTGTGATGAAGAGACTGTGGAACCGCAACAAAATAAAAGAGTGAATAGAAAGTCTCGAAAGAAGAGTAGAGAAGTGCAAGATGACTTAGATTGGAGTGAAGGGGAACACAAGAAACATGAAGTAAACTCAAAAATTGCGAGAGATGAAGATTTGCCATATAGATTCGAGCTGACCAAACTTTTGTTGAAACTCAAGAATGCTTTAATTTCACAATCTTGTTTTGAAGATAAGGTAGTTTTAGTTATTAGAATAATATGTGAGGAAATTAGAAAGTTATTTTTAGGTAAGTTTTTAAGAAAAGAGTTTTTAGATAATATATTTTCTTATTTCAATGGCTAATACAAACAACAATAATAAATTTATTAATTTATTTCAGTGGAACTCACAAAGCTTAAGGCCTAAGTTGATTGAGTTTCTAGAACTATTGCATTGTGAAAAAGTACATATTGGAATAATTAGTGAAACATGGCTTGAGCCTGAATCCGATATTAATTTAAGTGGCTATAATATTTACAGATCTGACCGATTCGATGGTTACGGTGGTGTAGCAGTAATAGTTCATAAATCTATTCAAGCTCATTATGTTGATTTCAATTCTGTTAATTCAGGCATACAAGTTATTTGCGTGAAGCTTATCAATTGTAAGGATTTGGAACATATAGTGTCTATTTACTGTCCATCCACTGTGCGAACTCAACCCTCAGATTGGGATGCGATTTTTTCATCATTTTCTAATAAAACTCTTGTCGCTGGGGACTTCAATGGACATCATTCCAATTGGTCTACCAAAACAGATACTAGAGGAACTCAATTAATTGATTCTTGCCTTGAAAATGATTTTGTCTCTCTTAATAACGGCCAGGCTACACGGGTTAAATTAGTTAATGGTATCTTACAAAAAACTTCTCCCGATATCTCTTTCGCGTCATCCGATATTGCAGTAAAATTTAAGTGGACGGTTTTAAACGAAAATTTAGGAAGTGATCATCTAATTATTAAAATGTCAATACTTTTATCGCATAACAATATTAATGTGATCAAAAAGCGTAATTTTAAAAATGTAGATTGGATTGAGTATCGTCAAACTCTGTCTAGTTATTTTGAGCAGCCTGAAATCAACACAGATAATATTCAAGATCAATACAACTATTTGCTTACTCAAATTAACAAGGCCGCAGACAAACATATCCCTTTCATTAGATTTTGTAATAAACCAACAGATAAATTTACGCCCAAAGAGTACTGGTCTGCCGAACTATCAAAAGCAGTCGCAAAGCGGCGCTTAGCTTTATCTAATTTTAGACGCAATCCTACCCCTGAAAACTTAAATAAATTAGAAGAAGAAACATGCAAAAGTAAAGAAATTATTTTAAAAGCAAAAAGTAATAATTGGCAAAAGTTTTGTGATTCCATTGACGAGGGTATGTCGGCGTCAGAGATGTGGAAACGTTCCAGGTGGATGAAAGGTTACAGACAGACCAAATCTTTTCCTCCAATTGAAAAACAAAAGGATTTATTATATTCATTAACCCCAGACTATGTTGCAAACTCTGTACCAACTTTCAACTCTAAAAATGAAAAGCTGGAGGTTGATTTCAGTATTTCTGAACTCTATCACTGCCTAAAAACAAAGAATACGGCACCAGGAGAGGATGGTATATCATATTCTATGATATATCATATGCCAGACGTAGCTAAAGAATTTTTATTAAGGTTATATAACAATATATTTAAATATGGGTATGTTCCTCATCAGTGGCGAAACGTTCAAATAATTCCAATTCCAAAAGCTAGTAATAATCCAAATACTATCCCAAAATTAAGACCAATATCATTGTTGTCATGTTTCTTAAAAATTTTTCATTTAATGTTACGTAATCGTCTGGAGTGGTTTGCAGAAAAGAACAAATTGCTTTCACCTTATACAGTTGGTTTTAGAAAATCACAATCCTGTTTAGACTCTTTAGTTCGCCTGATAACTTACATTCAAAAAGGATTTTCGCAGAATCTTGCAACAATAGCTTGTTTTTTAGATATAGAAAACGCCTATAATAATGTTTCTATAGAGACAGCGATTAAAATACTAGATAAATTGTCATTTGGATCTAAGTTCTGTACCTATCTCTATTCTTTTCTAAATGAAAGATACTTAAAAATTAACTTGGACAGTAATAATACACCCCTAATTAGGTGGACTAATAAAGGCCTGGCCCAAGGAGACCCACTCTCTCCCCTGCTTTTTAATTTAATTACTCACAATATCTGTTTTCAACTTCAAAACGTTAAAATTTCTCAATATGCGGACGATTTTGTTATTTATGTCAATCATAAAAATATAAAGGAAAGCGAACTCTTGATTCAGGCTGCATTAGAGGTAGTAGTTAGAGCTTTAGACAAATTAGGTTTGACTCTATCGACAACTAAATCAAATTTTTGTGTTTTTAGCAGGGGGAGAAGGAAAATTCTACCTACCTTAAAAATAAATAACCAGCTTTTGAATTTATCTGAATGTGTCAAATATCTTGGCATGTGGTTAGATAGAAGCCTACTGTGGAGAAAGCATATAAATGAAACAGTACAAAAATGCTTAAAATTTATGAACCTTTTGAAAATGATGTCTGGTAGCTCCTGGGGTATGCATACAAAACACATAAGAAGACTTTACATTGCTCTAATAAGAAGTAGACTTGATTATGGTTCCTTCTTGTATGATTGTAGTGCTAAAACTCATGTGTCTAAACTGGATAAGTTACAAAATCAGGCTTTAAGGATTATAGGGGGTTACATTAAAAGTACTCCTATCCATGTTATGGAGAGCGATCTGAATATTCCACCGTTAATTGTAAGAAGACAGTATCTCGCTTATAAGTTTAGTTTAAAAGCTATATCATATACTAATAACGAAACCATCGCATTAATATCGGATTTATCCAAGCCATGTAATTCCAAATATTGGGAGAAAAAGAAAATACCTCTACTTGTCCAATGTTATTCAGATGTTAAACAGATTAGTTGTTCCTCTTTAGACATTAATATAATGTTTAGCTTAGATTTTTGGGTATCTTGCATTGATCACAATAGTTACATTTTAACTAATATAGAAGCATTGAAAGCTGCAAAAAAACATTACGAAGTCAACTCATTACTGAATGATGTCATAAAAGAATTAAATATAAGGTATGATGGTTGGCATAGAATTTATACAGACGGTTCAAAGAGTGTTGGTGGTTTGGGGGCGGGATTCTATGATCAAAGCACAGGACATAAAGTAGGTTATAAGGTGACTTCTCCTGTTACAATTATGTGTTTGGAACTCATAGCTATATCTGAAGCTTTACAATATGCTATAAGCTTAAATTTAACTAAATTTGTTATTCTCACAGATAGCAAAAGTGCGTTGCAGCATTTGGCTCGATGCACCTCTGGCTACAGAGGTACATCGATAGCCTACAAAATTCTCAATGACATAAAAAATTTGATTGAAAAGAACAGTAACTTCAGATTACAGTGGGTTCCGGCACATATTGGTTTGAAAGGAAATGAGGAGGCTGACCGGATTTCTAAATTGGCTGCTGTACAAAATGGCAACAAGTTTGACATTAAACCAGACTATTTCGAATGGGTACCAAAATTCAAAATTAAATGCTATAATATTTGGAAAGATAGTTTTGACGCAAAATCTCGAGAAAAAGGCATATGGTTTAAAACCATTCAAAGCCAGCCTCCTCGTCAAACGTGGTTTGAAGAGGGTAACTTTAGCAGAAATTACATTAAGTTGGTTTTGAGACTCCGATCAGGCCATTATCCTTCAGCAAAGTTTGCATTTTTGATGAAAAAGGCCGAGTCTGATAAATGTCCTACCTGTAATAAAGTTGAAGATGTGCAGCATTTGCTGATGGACTGTGTGAGAAACAAGAATGCGAGGGAGGCATTTGTTAAAACCTTTAACATAAACCTTTTAGATGTAGGAATGGCCCAAAGTGTTCTGTCGGATCCTAAATCGGAAGCCACAAAATCCTTGTGTAGCATAATTAGTAGTTTAAGTTAATTTTAGAAGGTATCATGCAATTTTGTAATGTTTTTGTTTTGGGTACGATGGGGTTGGCATATCCAAAAGGATAAAACCCCTAAAAAAAGTAAAGAATAAAAAAAAAAAAAAAAAAAAAACTCGAGTTACTTCTCCAACCCGTCAACTCGGGTTGGTTTTTGCCTAGCTCGGGTCAACTCGGTTGACGCGCCATGCGGGCCGCCCCACGTGGTGCGTACGTGTCTTACCAACCGAGTCAACCCGGGCTAGGACAAAATCAACCCGGCGGGCCAACTTGATTCGGTGTGTGGCATTGTATCACTGCTCGCTCGCACTCGCCTCGCGGCCCGCCGCTCTCTCCCCGCCCGCGTTATATCACCTTTTTAGTGATGTTCAGAATTTCCTTAGTATTTTTGTTATTATATTTTAATTTTGTAAAAGAAAAACTTTAGTTAAGTTAAGTTAATTTTTTAATGATAAATAATTTGTTGAATGATGAATAATGTATAAATAATATTACAAGTAATAAGCAATACTTATTTAAAATTATCATTATAATAAAAAGCTTCATTTAGGTATTCATCTCTGTACCTAACTAATGCGCATTTGTTAATGACAAACAGTTGATTAATTAAAAATATTTGCTATTACTATAATTCAAATCCTGATCTCTTTGACTCTTTTAATTTGCAACTTGCAACGGCGACTTTGGTTCGTTTCAATAGTTATCAACAAGTTATCAAATACAAACAAAACGAGTTGAAGCCCGGGTTCGCACTCCGCATAGATTTCAACTCGGATAACTCGAGTTGAAAAAATTGCGACTCGTCGGCGCTCGGCCACCCGTATCGCTGAACCGAGTTGACCCGAGTTGTAGCCCGGGTCAGCATTAATTTCAACTCGGGTGACCCGAGTCGAAAAAATAGCGACTCGGCCCATCGCTATAGGCTAGTTTAGGATGGTTATCACACAGACGAAGTCGCGGGCGGTCGCTAGCTTTATTATAATAATTAGGAGATCAAAGTTTGTAAATTACAGTTTGACCGCAATAGTGCTTACTACAGATCCCGGGTAACTGACACTTGTATTTTTATTATTAACTTCACCGCACATTCAATCTGTATTTACTCACCAAAAGACTGATAGTATAGTGCAATACTAAAGAACATCGCCCACTCATAATTTTGTATGAATTGATGACATCCTTTGTTTTAAAATAGATCTTGGTTAATCACATCTCAGCCAGATGGCGCTGCTAGCGCATCGCTATGCCCTTGTTATGGCTTCTCCATAATTGTAGAGGCCCGGCCGGAAGGAACGAACGTAGAGGCGCGGCCTTCCGGCCAAATCTCTACGTGTGTAGGTGGTGCGTGTATATTTATTTATTTATTTATATACTCTTTATTGTATACACACAGAACAAACAAGTAACAGTACAAACATAAAGGAGACATACAAATACAGTTACTTCCTCCATCCCTATATTTATAATAAGATTCATCTACATTGCAACATCAAGAACTGTTCACCGCTCGAAATAAGAAGGAAAATGGCAAAGTGGATTGGTTCACGTACCTACGACGAACTAGAAAATTTACTAAGAGTTACTATGTAAGGTAATCACATTTAGGTAGGTTGGCAACTAGCACTCACACACACAATACTAACACACTCACACACTTTTACACACACAATCACACCCACACATTCACATACACACAAGACGTTCATTTTATTTTTATTTTTATTCCTGTTAAAAACCATTAAATTAAATATAAGCAAACTCCATTATTGATCTTAGTTTAAAATTATATTTTGATACATTTAACATGCTAATATAAGTCGCATTTATAATTTTTATTCTGATAACCGAAGTGTAAAGATTGTCTACAATACAGGCCTAGCCTAGTGTAGAAATCATTTCATTTCTAGATACGATGCGTTTCACGATACAATGATAACATCTGATAATTATGTATGAAACCTTTGTAACATATTTTTAATCATTGTTAATGTTGTTAATAAAAGATTATTATTATTATTATTAAATGGCGGCCTTATCACTAAAAAGCGATTTCTTCCAGGCAACCTTGGGATGGACAGGAATTCAGATAAATTTGATGGGGTAGTTGGAAGTGTGCTAAATCAATAAAGTAATAATAATAATCCTACTAAACTCGAATACCTACACAAATATATGATAAAAAATACCTACATAAAATATAACTACATAATATACTATATACATACCAAAATAAAATAAACCTACATAAACTACATAATACCTACAGTGCGAAGAGGAAATTATTAAAGTTAAATCCAGTTCTAAAACCAGAAAAAAAAAATTATAAAGTAAGATAGTGCTCTTTGACTAGCTTTTTAAAAGTGTGCTGAGATTGAGCAGCTGTTCTTATCGTTACCGGCAAAGCATTCCATAGACGGACAGCTTGTACCGAAAAGGATCGATCGTAGAACATAGTAGAATGTATTGGCATGTCCAGCACCAAGTTTTCTGATGACCTTAAGAAACGGGAGTGGGTGTACATCTCAGATCAAATAAAAAAGGAAGATGGAGCGTTGCGCAGTGGTTGCAAACAACTGAGGCCGGTTTTTGAGGGTTCGATATGGAACGCCCAATGACGAACGAAAGCCAAGGCGTAGTTTCGTTACATATGTGTGCGTAAACTGTGTATGTACACAGCCAAGGCGTAGTTTTACTGGCCTCACCGCTTTGTCGGAAGACTCCGTCTTTACTTTTTCTTTTGATCTGAGGTGCAGTGGCGTGCCTAGGCCTACAGAGTAGAGCAAGCCGAACCATCAAATCAACCAAATTTTTTACCAGCTCAATACAAGCAAAAAAAAACAATGCATCTCACAGTCTCTCTTTACTAATTTCAGATTTTTTTCATACCAAAATATAGATGCGACACCGCCCAGCGCCATCTAGCTAGACTAATTCATAGATAAGTCGCAAAAAAGCACCAAAAGCACAACCTTTAAGCATACATAATTATTCATAAATTAGTTCGACACAAAATGTTAGATGGCGTGACTTTATCGAATTTAATTAATGTGTAATCAAAATTAAATTTTTCGTTTAAAATGTGTCACTCATAATAAGTATTTAAATCATTTCACAAAATATTAGCGTTCCTGAGCTTTTGCTAAACAATTCTAATCCTATCCCCTTGTTCAAATGAAAGACGCAAAACTAACCTTACTTATTTATTTTTATAAGAAGAACCAACAATGTAAACGAGTCCACGACGAAATTAGGTACGTACGATACATTGAAGAATTGTATTTCTTTGCAAAATACTGAAATGAATAGGTTTATTACCGGACTGCAAGTGCAAGGCAAGGGTTATTTTGTATTTCTCTTGGATCGACTCAACTCGTGGACACTTTCACAGATCGCACCACACAGTGAATAAACATTTTAATCCATCACAAAAAACATTATCAATCATTAGACTGAAATTTAGACACATTTTTAACACAAAAACACTAATAAAGGCAAAACACTTGTTGTTTTAAAACAGCTGTCGTCACAGATTGAAACAACTTCACACTGCTCAGCGCGTACGTGCAGTCTAGCCAACTGTGCCAACTTCGTAGGAATGCCTGCTTCGCTCGGCTCTCATAGAATCTATAGATACGTACAGCAGTATGTATGTGATGCGGTAGCACTTTTGTTGGTGTAGAAGAGAGCGGATATATACACATCGCAAAGCCCGGTTGCAAGCCAACGAGTGCGAGGGAGATAAATGCATTGTAGAGGGTTTATTGTCGAAAGTAATGCAGTTTAGCGACTTGTATCGATCAGTTGTTGTAAAAATTTAATTAGTGGTTATTGATTATTGAAAATTAATATTCGTTAATAATATTGTGTTGTTGTAATTAATTACGATTCATTAGTAGTGTTAGCAAGTTATTGTTAGGGCAAGCCCGGCTTTTCGGCTTGTATGGAGGTACCGCCACTGCTGAGGTGTACATATGGTGGGTCCATTACGTTGGGAATTAGTGTGCTACGTAATTTCGAGTATCATATAAAGAACTAGCAACCCGCCCTCGCTTCGCTTCGGTGTAGTGTGGAATTAGACACCATGTATTATACATACCGGGTGCAACATGACCCTGAAAGAAGCCGAGGTTTGTATTCTGCCCATCATAAGGACCATTTCTGTTCGAAATTATTGCTGGGAAACGATTTTAATTTTTGGTGTTAAAAAAGCATTGCATATACATTACCACGCAATGTAACGCGTACAACAGACCGCGCCTGCGAGTGTATGCTACACAGCTGCGTGCGGCCGAGTTGAAAGGCAGCGTTTATGTGCGTGCTCATGAGATACATTGAGTGATGAGGTTTTGAAGCTTTTGTTTGTTACGAAATACTTAAAATTTTGATAATGTTTTATTGGACAAAAATTAGGGAATAACGAATAAAATAAGATTTCATACTACAATTTGTTCCCAGGTACAGTCTAAAAGACAAAAAAGGCTCCTGATGATGGGCGGAATGTGTAGACTTTGGCTTCGTTGAAGGTCTTGTTTATAGATGTGAAGCTGGTTACTAACATTTCTAGCCTAGCGGCTAGAAACGGCTTAAATGGCTCGTTATCATTACTAGCAATAACTAGCGGCTCGAAACGGCTTACATTTCATTGATATATTCACATGATTTAGTTTGTTGTTTTTGTTGTTTCTCTTCTGATTTATTTACTATAGAGGATACATTTAACATAAATATACACAACCATGACATTTTCATCTGTATTAAGTGTTAAAAACTCAAAATTATTATACAAAATGTGACACAGCAGTGGAAGGACTATTTTAATAATTTATTTGTGAGAGATCTTTTGAAACAAGGTATTTATCTATTAAATAAGTATGGGCAGATACCTAGTATAATAGTAAACATTTAGTTGTATTTCTTTAATGCACCAAGAAAGAAATTAATATGTGCTACTGTATTATAAAAATAAAAGAGATAAAAAGAAAAGAGTTAAACAATAAAAATGTAATAAAGGTTTTTTTCGATGCTCAGATCGGGTATCTCCCCGGTATCAAGCGGCTCGTTATTCGTTTCTAGCCGCTCGTTTCAGTTACTACCGGCTCACGAGCCGCTCGTTTACAACTATAGTCTTGTTACACCCGTTATAAACCTACCTCTTGAATCACTCTATCTATTAAAAAAAACTGGCCAAGTGCGTGTCGGGCCACGCGCAGTAGGGTTCCGTAGTTACATTATACCATACCATATTTTAATACCGCTATCATTTTTCACCTGAGAAAATAACTTTATTTTTCACAGTGTTTGTATGAACAACAAAGTTATATTTGCGGTTTTGGAAAATGTACTATATTTCGAAAACTTATTACTGTATCTCGTTCAAACCAATTTTCGTTGAAAGTGTTTGTTAAGATCTATAGCATATATTTTTTTTAGATTTTTCACTCTCTTACTTTAAAAGTTAAAGGGGGGGGGGGGGACACACATTTTACCACTTTGGCAGTATATATCTTTCAAACGGTTGACTTTGAGAAAAAATTCACGGGAAGCGACTTTGTTTTATACTATGTAGTCTTTTTGAACGGCCCGAGTTACGGCGATATACCTACAACGTGTAACAAATACCCCTGAAAGCGCATATGGTACATGGGGTGATACAACCTCGGAAAATTATTATAAACCCTGAAAACTGCCAGTTTTGAAAAAAATATCTTTATGATAAACAATAAATCGATCAGTCATAGAATGCTAACGGCTAAAAGTAGAGACACCGTTTTCGGAGGGTAGATACTTTTCATGATGGAGGTGAGCATTAAGGGCCCATAATAGGGAAATATGGTTTGCGCGGGCCATATTTTTATATAGAAAACGTAAAGTTGTAGGCTCAAAAAAAAACATGCGACAAGCTTTAGCTTGTCGCATGTTTGTAGCAACTAAATAATCTTTAGAGATTATTTAGTTGCTACAAGTATTAATTTGCGTATAAACCTCACAGATGATTGTAAAAAAATAATCAGAATATCATCAAAAGCGCTTGTTGCGGGCCTTATTTTTGGCGTAAATAATAGCGGAATCGGATTAAATTCTACATCATAATATACTTTACGTACTGTGCAGTTGCTCCAATATATTTTTTTCAAGATAATTGTACTAAATATAATGATGAGAAAATAACGAAAAACATCGAAAAAGTGCAGAAGTGAGGTTATTTTCCATACTCTTTACACGTAAAGAAAAAGACAGAGACAAATAGTTTTGCATAACGGAGCCTTAAGAAAAGATTTTGGAAAATTAATCCCCTAAGGGGATGAAAGCTAGGATCTAATGAGAAGGTGAAAAGGGAAAGTAAGGGGAACAGGAACGGGAACGCGGGGTACTAATAATGGGGACGGAGACTAGAACAACTTCTATGGCATTTTAAGAATTCTAAAGATTTTCTAAAATGTCCACGTGAACAAAGTCGCAGGCAAAAGCTAGTTAAAATAATAAAACGTTATTTTCCCCTCGTCCAGGTGAAGTATGACCGTCTGAAGACCACAGAGTCCATCCCGCTGTCCTTCAACGCCGGCCTCATCATCAGAGACTCTAGGTTCTCTCTACGGTACGACGACGCGACTGCCACGTACACTCTATCGGTAAGCTATAATGTTTCTTGAGGTTAAACATTCGCACGTTACTCACTATTGTAATTGGTTTCCCAGGATTTTTCAGGTTTCCCAGAGTTTACTATGAACATTGTTATCAAACCAAAATTATTTCATTAACCTAGATTACTTGTCCTATTATTTCATTGTATTAAATCAGTGTCACAACCATAGAAATAGAATGTCAAAGAACAACAATGTCAATAAACAAGTGATCCGAAAACGAATGCATACATTTTATATGAGATACGTAAAATATGACTTAGATTCATAAAATATGACTATATACGGCAAAGGAAATTAATAAACTATGTTCCATACTGGCTTCTTCGTCGATAAACGAATAAATGTAGAGAAATTTGGTTTTAGAGAAACGTGTGGCAATATCTTATTTACCTGTGAAAAGAGTGATTACTTGGATTACTTATTTCTTTTTGTCACATCACAATTACTTAGAACACAAGACACCATGGCTCCACGATACCTTTATTTTAAAATATAATTAAGAATAACAAATATTTTAAACAAACTGTGATTGCTCATTTGCTAGGCGGGACGCTACGGGCTCTTACTGTAAAAAATGTTGGCACATGTCACTTGATCCTTTGTCTCTTTTTTACATAGACCGTGTCCGTATGACGTTAACTTCTCTTTTCCACGCTTTGTCGGTCTTCTTGAGTGCAGCGAAAATTTTTCTATGTCTATGGTCACAACAGAACTTGTTTGGTTTGGTAATTTCCTATGTCTTTACCAGGCCCTTATTATCAAAGCTTTAAAACTTTGGTCCACTACAATCGTGAAGTTATTATTATTTGGTTACGAATTTACGATAAAACGAAACTATTCCACCAGATAAAAGACATCCAAGAGAACGACGCGGGCTGGTACCAATGCCAGGTGCTGATCTCCATCAGCAACAAGGTCACGGCTGAGGTGGAGCTGCAGGTGCGCCGCCCACCCATCATATCGGACAACTCTACCAGATCCATCGTGGCCAGCGAGGGGGAGAGTGAGTCTACATATTTATGATTAACTGTGTTTCTTCTATGAGTGTATGTCATTCGTCAGATTTGTGGCGAAAAACACGCAAAAATGGAGGTAATCTCACACACACACACACGCTACTATCTATGGCAGACACACCATCGATGTAGACATACACACAGTACACACACTCTTACACTCTCTACCATCGATACTAGACAAACACACGCACACTCTCGACTAGGGCTTGCAAATATTCGATGAAATCCAGTATTCGAATATTCGAAAATTTTTAAGGAGGTATTCGAATATATTCGAATATTATTCGAATAATTCTGTAAAATAAGACAGATGGTCGTAATTATTAAATGTTGCTTATTTTTTCAAGTTAAACCAAAGTTAAATGCTTCTTTTAATGTGACGCATTATGTAAAAATTATACTCAATTGACTTTTTTTGCCTTCGCCCCACGTTTTTAGTTTAAAAACTTCTTCGTAGAGTTATAAATCTTTAAAGGGGAAATTATTTTTATATTTATTAGTCCGTTTTTCTGTTTAATTTCAAAGGCATGTTTTTAGTCCGATTTTGATACTTTTTAGTTTATTTTAAAAAGTATTTTTTTGGTTTGATTGTCAGTAAATGTTTATTTTTTGTTTTTTAGTCTTATCTGTGTTTTTTCTCGGGCTTTTTTCCGGCTTCATTATTAGACCAGGGTCTAGTACTATCTCTCATCAGAATACATGTCAAAACGAATCAAAAGAGCCCAAACTTGATATTATTATAGAGATCCTGTACCCTTCTTTCGGCTCCATCACCAGATCCTGGACACTATTTCCAAACAGATTACTTGTCTAGACAAATGAAACGAGCCAAACTCTATGGAGTTGTATGATTTTATTTAGAGAGTTCCTGTGGCCTTCTTCCGACTCAATCACCAGACCCTGGAAATCATCTTCCGTCAAAGTACTAGTCAAGACAAATCAAACGAGCCCAAAATAAATAGAGCTTCATGGTTTTATTACATATTTTTCGTCATTTTCTTCCGGTTTTATTATCAGACACTGGACACTATTTTCCCAACAGAGTACTTGTCGAGACGAATCAAACGAGCCCTCAATGGATATGTGTAGTTTTATTACAGAGTTCCTGTGATTTTCTTCCGGCTCCATCATCAGATCTTAGACACTATTTCTCAACAGAGTTATTGTCAAGACGAATCAAACGAGCCCAAACTCAATGGATTTGTATGGTTTCATTACAGAGTTCCTATGGTTTTCTTCCATCATCAGACTCGTGACACTATTTCCCAACAGAGTACTAATCAAGACGAATCAAACGAGCTCAAACTAAATGAAGTAACATGGTTTTATTACATAGTTTTTGTGGTTTACTTCCGGCTTCATTATCAGACTCTGGATACTTTTTTCCCAACAGAGAACTTGTCGAGACGAATCAAACTACCCTCGATGGATATGTATCTATGGTTATATTACAGAGTTCCTGTGATTTTCTTCCGGCTCCATCATCAGACCTTGGACACTATTTCTCAACAGAGTACTAGTCAAGACGAATCAAACGACCCCAAACTAAATGGAGTTGCATAGTTTTATTACATAGTTTTGTGGTTTTCTTCCGGTTTCATAATCAGACCCTGGACACTATTTATTTTCCCAACAGAGAACTTAAGACGAATCAAACGAGCCCAAACTCGATGGATTTGTACTGTTTTATTATAGAGTTCCCGTGGTTTTCTTCCGGCTCCATCATTATACCATGGACACTATTTCTAAACAGAGTTATTGCCAAGACAAATCAAACAAGCTCAAACTCGATGGATTTGTATGGTTTCATTACAGAGTTCCTGTGATTTTCGTCCGGCTCCATCATCAGACTCTGGACACTATTTCCCAACAGAGTACTAGTCAAGACGAATCAAACGAGCCCAAACTAAATGGAGTTGCATGGTTTTATTACATAGTTTTGTGGTTTTCTTCCGGCTTCATAATCAGACCCTGGACACTATTTATTTTCCCAACAGAGTACTTGTCAAGACGAATCAAACGAGCCCAAACTCGATGAATTTGTATTGTTTTATTACAAAGCTCGCGTGGTTTTCTTCCGGCTCCATCATTATACCATGGACACAATTTCTAAACAGAGTTATTGCCAAGACAAATCAAACGAGCCCAAACTCGATTGATTTGTATGGTTTCATTACAGAGTTCCTGTAGTTTTCTTCCGGCTCCATCATCAGACCCTGGACAATATTTCCCAACAGAGTACTAATCAAGACGAATCAAACGAGTCAAAACTCGATGAATTTTTATGGTTTTAGTACAGAGTGTCAAACATAGGCCCTGACTCAAAAGCACTATTTGAAGCTAAGAATATGCTAAAGAAAATGAAAAGATGTTTAATAGGTATGAAAGACCGTCAAAAATCAGAGGAAATAAGAAGAAAAAATCGAAGGTAGAAGACATATAATAAGGAAAATAAAACTGTTATAATGGCAATGGACGGGATAAATGGCAAGGAAAAATGTGCCAAATTATTACAGAGTGGCAACCATGGGGCAGAAAAAGGAAAAGAGGAAAACAAGCCAAAAGATGGGCAGATGATATTATGAAAACTGGAGGAACACTTTGATCGCGAAAAGCAAGAGATAGAACAGAATGGAAACAGCTGAAAAAGGCCTACGTGTCGCAAGACACGCTGATCACTAAAACCAAAAAGGAATAAAATGAACAAAAGAAAGAAAAATATTTATTTAAACAATCACACACTTGTACTTGTCAAGACGAATCAAACGAGCACAAAATCGATGGGTTTTTATGGTTTTTTTACTGATTTCCTGAGGCGTTTCGGTTCCATCATCAGATCAGCTCAATGACACTATAAGATATCATTGTCTTCCTGTTCTGACCTTTGTTTTAAGTTTCAAGTTTTGACTCATTGGGAAGCTAGATTAAAATCGTTTATAATTTGCGGAAAAACAAACAACATAGGTAAACAATAAATAAACGAGAAAGTGAACGTTAACGATAGCTTCATTCTATGCTCATAAAAGCTATTCGGGCACAGAATAACTAATAGTACAAATATTCGGGTATTTAATGAATGACTTTTGCCTAAATCCAAAAAAGTGGAAAATATTCGAATATTCCAATATCACTGACTTGAGTATTCGAATAGCAGAATAAGGCGAATATTCGAATTGCAAGCCCTACTCTCGACACACAAGACCCGTAATGGGCGAGTGAGTCTTTATAATTATTTAACTTTAAACCCTGTATTTAGTATTAGGCAAGAGTTAGATGACTAAGATATAAGTTTTGTTTGATTTTTACCGACTTCAAAAGGAGGGAGGTACTCAATTCGAACCGTTTTTTTTTTTTTTTTTTTTGTTTTTTGTATGTACACCGATTACTCAAAGACGGCTGGACCGATTGAAATGATTCAAACGGTAACATTAGGTAAACTCCCAAGTTGGTCCCATTTTTAGGGTTCCGTAGCCAAAATGGCAAAAAACGGAACCCTTATAGATTCGTCATGTCTGTCTGTCTGTCTGTCCGTCCGTATGTTACAGCCACTTTATTCCAAAAGTATTAGGACTACATAGTTGAAACTTGGTAGGTAGGTGTATTCTGTGAACCGCTTTACGATTTTTACACAAAAATAAAAAAAATAAAAGATTAAGGGGGGGCTCCCCATACATGGAACTGAAACTGAAAATATTTTTTTTCATCAAACCAATACTTGTGGGGTGTCTATAGATAGGTCTTTGAAAATGACATTGAGGTTCCGAAGACTATTTTTTTTCAAAGTCAACCGTTTGAAAGATATTTGCCGCCAAAGTGGTAAAATGTGTGTCCCCCCCCCTTTAACTTTTAAAGTAAGAGGGTGAAAAATCTAAAAAAAATATAAGCTATAGATCTTGATAAACACTTTCAACGAAAATTGGTTTGAACGAGATATAGTAATTAGTTTTCAAGATATAGTACATTTTCCAAAACCACAAATATAACTTTGTCATTCATACAAACACTGTGAAAAACAAAGTTATTTTTTCAGACGAAAAATGATAGCGGTATTAAAATATGGTATGGTATAATGTACCAACGGAACCCTACTGCGCGTGGCCCGACACGCACTTGGCCGGTTTTTTTTAAATTTTGAAATCGGTTCAGTACTTTTCAAGTAATCTTGAAAAAAGCACGAAAATAGTATGATTTTGTGTGAACAACCTCGATGATCAGTCGTAAACTTCTTTGTTTATGAACTGAATAAGATAATTATTTTTTTGTTGGAAAAGGGATATCTTTAGTGTAGTTCTTTAACCGACTTAAAAAAGGAGGTTCTCAGTTTGACCCGCATGTATGTATGTTTTTCCACGATTAACTCACGTTTGGCTGAGCCGATTTTAATTTCTACCTAAATAATTTACCTACACTACCTAATACAAAAGGTACCTACACTAAAAATAAAAAAATAAAAATTGTTTAAAAAAACAAAAAAACCGACTTCAAAAAACCTACCTCTAAAAAGCAAGAAACAATATTCGTAATAATAAAACACGTCTATTGAAGTCGGGTGGGGCTTTTAGAATAAAAAAAAGGGAGTTGTACTCCAGCCCCACCCGACTTCAATAGACGTGTTTTATTATTACGAATTCTTGCTTTTTAGAGGTAGGTTTTTTGAAGTCGGTTTTTTGTTTTTTTAAACAATTTTTTAAGTAACATTTTTGTTCAGTGTTTCTATCAGAATCTGTTGCCTGTAATATATGAATTAACTTGAATAAACGGACGTGATAGATACAATATCAATACACACACATACACACACACACACACACACACACACACACACACAATATAACTTTTAGACCCGATTAAAAAATAAATATTTCAACATGCTATAAGGCATATAATTTTCCATTTCAAAATATTGATAATTAAATATCTCTTTTTTTACTATAAATTGGTTATTTGCATTTAACGACCACTCTTTTATTTTTTACTTAATGCAAAAAAGTTCATAAAGAGTGTAAATACTGTTTGTGATACATTTATAGTTACAATATTATTTATCACTTAGGTGCCCAAATGGAATGCTACGCCGGCGGATTTCCGCCGCCGAAGATAACATGGCGTCGTGAAAATAACGCAATCTTGCCCACAGGTGGCTCCATCTACAGGTAAGAGAATTTAAACTAACTTATCAATAAAGTAGTTTTTAGGGTTCCGTACCCAAAGGGTAAAAACGGGACCCTATTACTAAGACTCCGCTGTCCGTCTGTCTGTCTGTCTGTCACCAGGCTGTATCTCATGAACCATGATAGCTAGAAAGTTGAAATTTTCGCAGATGATGTATTTCTGTTGCCGCTATAACAACAAATACTAAAAACAGTATAAAATTAATATTTGAGGGGGGCTCCCATACAACAAACGCGATTTTTTTGCCGTTTTATGCTCGATATTAATAACGACAACAGGTAGACAGATGAAATTTTCACAGATGATGTATTTTTCTTGCCGCTCTAACAAAAAATACTAAAAACAGAATAAAATTAATATTTAAGGGGGGCTCCCATACAACGAACGTAATTTTTTTGTGGTTTTTTGGTACGGAACCCTTCGTGCGCGAGTCCGACTTGCACTTGGCCGCTTTTTTTAAGTCCATTAATTTAAGAGCTTTGTCACTATTGCAGCTCAGAAAGGCCGTCTCTGAAAACATGGCTGAATAAACACAATTTCTTTGCTTTTTTTTCAAAGTTAAGAAAAATGACAATTTGTCTTTGATTTGGAATTGATAGTTGTTATTTGGGTGAATCAACTTTTTAATGTAAGGAAAAAATGCGTCAATTTTCATAAATATAAACAAAACTAGATATAACTCTTTTAAAAAATCTATTTTATGTTATTTAATTTCATAGCCAATAAAACATACTTAGTTTTGTACAAAAATAATCAATAATTAATAAAAATTTCAAGTTGATACCATTAGTAGTTCTCGAGATATCCAGCTGTGACAAACAGACAGACAGACAGACTGAGTCACACCATAAGGGTTCCTTTTTTACCATTTTGGTACGGAACCCTAAAAAACCATGGGTGACCCAGGGGATAAGTTGTCCCCAGCTTTATATGAAAAATAGGGGTTGTCCCCTGGGTCACCTATGTCTTTAATGATTTCTTATAAGGTACCTATAGCTGAGATTAATCGCAAATACTTGCAACATAAAGATAAACTTTTTATAAAAATGGTTCACTTAGATATTTAAGAAATGCCTAAAAACAAAAAGTTGATTCGCCCATTTTGTTGACAGATACATACAAGGTGTTTGGTAAAAGCCTTATAAAGCCGAATATGGTAGATAGGGACCATCAAACTGAACAACTTTTACTATGGGACCAACTCTGAAATCGCGAAAAAAATCGGCTGTTTCATACATTTTGATATTTTCGTTATTAATATACACATCAACTTTGTCTAGGGATACAGGTGTTATTTTCATACAAACGAGGTAACTTTGAAGCCTTGGTTTTCTGCCAGGGATGTACCGTGCTGTAATCTGATGATGGCCATCCAGGGACTGAATGGAGTAGATTCAGATCGTTATACACACCCAACTGATCTGATCAGCATTCTAAAAGATTAATGGGTCAGAGTTCTCAGTTTGAGGATTTCCATACATTTTCATGCTATTTTCGCGAATTTTTTAAACATGTCCAATTGTCCATTACGTTTTTAGAATGCTGGTCAGATCAGTTGGGTGTGTATAGCGATCTGAATCTCCTCCATTCACTCCCTGGATAGCCGTCATCAGATCACAGCACAGTACACCCCTGGCAGAAAACCAAGGCTTCAAAGTTACCTCGTTTGTATGAAAATAACACCTGTTATCCCTAGACAAAGTTGATGTGTGTATTTGTATGAAACAGATGATTTTTTTCGCGATTTCAGAGTTGGTCCCATAGTAAAAGTTGTTCAGTTTGATGGTCCCTATCTACCATATTCGGCTTTATAAGGCTTTTACCAAACACCTTGTATAATCACAGATTAAAAATTTAATAAGTATATAAATTAAGCATAAAATGACGGTTCTGCTTTACATTTATATTACTGGTAGAATAATTATTTATAAGATAGTATGTGCTTAGTATTTATTAAGTATGTATTATTATAAAGTTTACATGAAAATACTTATTTCTTTACAGAGGCAATACTATAAAGATCCCCGCAGTTCACAAAGAAGATCGAGGCACCTACTATTGTGTGGCAGAAAATGGCGTCGGCAAAGGAGCGAGAAGGAATATCAACTTGGAAGTGGAATTCGCGCCAGTAGTCACTGTACCACGTCCACGGTTGGGACAGGTGAAGAAAATAATAATTAAAAGAAAAAAAACTTTATATGCGTCATGCTCGGGAACGGTTCTTATTATCGCATTTTATTACACTTATCACATTTATGAGTAATAAATTACTAATAATAATCAGTAAAAAATCATAGCGTCATGCTCGGGAACAGTAATAAGCGAGAAGGAATATCAACTTGGAAGTGAAATTCGCGCCAGCAGTCACTGTACCACGCCCTCGGTTGGGACAGGTGAGGAAAATAATAATTAAAAGAAAAAACTTTATATGCGTCATGCTCGGGAACGGTTCTTATTACCGCATTTTATTACACTTATCACATTTATGAGGAATAAATTACTAATAATAATAAGTAAAAAATCAGCGTCATGCTCTGGAACGGTGATAAGCGAGAAGGAATATCAACTTGGGGGTGGGATTCGCGCCAGTAGTCACTGTACCACGCCCACGATTGGGACAGGTGAGGAAAATAATAATTAAAAGTAAAAACTATATGCGTCATGCTCGGGAACGTTCTTTTTACCGCATTTTATTACACTTATCACATTTATGAAGATTAAATTACTAATAATAATCAGTAAAAAATATAGCGTCATGTTTGGGAACGGTGATAAGCGAGAAGGAATAAAATCATGCGTCATGCTCGGGAACGGATCTTATTACCGCATTTTATTACACTTATCACATTTATGAGAAATAAATTACTAATAATAATAAATAAAAAATTAGCGTCATGCTCTGGAACGGTGATAAGCGAGAAGGAATATCAACTTGGAGGTGAAATTTGCACCAGTAATCACTGCCACGCCCACTGTTAAGACAGGTGATGAAAATAATGATGAAGGTTGTCGTATATACGTCGTAATAGTTATTAAGACAGTATATCCGCATTTCGAAGAAATTAGCGTTTTTATAGAAGTTATTTCTAAGTAATGAAAGCATTACTATTGATGTAAACTTTAGTTTTAGGAAGCAAAATTATTAAATTAGTGCCGTATAGACAGAAAAACATAATAAATTATCAGGTATTTTAAAACGAAGACAATCTGTTCAAGTGGAATTTTAAATTTGCTTGTCAGAGGTATTTTTCACAAATGTTTTAGCTGTAACAAATAAGAATATGACTCATATTTTTTTTCACTTATTGTTTGTATTTTCAAGGAGTGCACTATATATAGAAAATTAAAAAAAAAATATCGCAGAGAAATAAAATATTGACAAATGCTGAAATCGGTACACTTTGACATGTTTTTTACTGGTATTTAAAGATTCCAGTGATTTTTATTTTTAGGTATAATGTAGGAGGTATTTGTCTATTGTATTGTGTGTTTTGTATATACTTATATCTATTTAATAATTTAATAGGAATTTTCAAAGTTCGCCCTCATTTCGGCTCGTTCAGTTGTTTTGATCGTTTGTATTGAAAATTTTAGGAGCACAATTTTGTGGGTAATTGTAATACTTGTTTACATTGCTTGACTACATTATTTTTTTCTTTCTTATAAAATGTATACCTATTAATATACCTATGTGAGCGTAAAGAGGCGAGTGTCAGTGTGCGGACAAACCAATACTGGTTTTTGTCACATTGTTAACTTATAGCTTAATTTTAAGACCTTTGTAATTTCTTAATAAATAAATAAATAAATTTAAAAATGGAACGTAATGCGAATGTATACCCTTAAGGTGGTACTCTGAGCGAAGGTGGCGCCGCGGTGAATTTTATTTAATATTATAATTCTAATACACAATTTTAATAATGTTTATCGTGGAGATTTTAGGGCCCACAGTCTAGTATTTTTAGACGGTATCGTTACATTCCCTAGTAGTCGCTGCTAGAAGTAGATAGAAAAACTGCTAAAAGTGGCCGTTTTTGACACATTTGCTATCTACTTCTACGAATGACTACGAGGGCATGTAGTGATACCTTCTAAAAATACTAGACCATGGGCCCTAAAATCTCCACGATAAACATTATTAAAATATTTTTCTATTAATAACTTATTAAATAAAAACCTCTGAGGGCGCCACTTTCGGTCATACAACCGCCTTAAATAAATGCAATATTGTCATCAGGCCCTTCAATACGATATGGATCTCGAATGCCACGTAGAAGCTTATCCACCGCCCGCCATCACATGGCTGAAGGATGAAATACAACTGTCCAATAACCAACATTACAGGTAAATATAACATGCGTCATGCTCGGGAACGAAAGTTATTATAGATTCCATCTATCAGATAAAAGGATACATGGCTGAAGGATGAAGTACAACTGTCCAATAGCCAGCATTACAGGTAAATATTACATGTGTCATGCTCGGGAACGAAAGTTATTGTAGGTTCAATATATCAGATGAAGCATATTAAGATAAGTGATCACCTGTATAAAGATGAGGGCGCCACTTTGAAGTAGAAAGAAAGAATAAAATAGTTACGGCACTTAATGCTTAAGGTCCTATGACTTTAAACATAAATTGCCATATGCCTCTTTTTGTATTAAAAAAAAATATTTTGTAGGATTTCTCACTTCGCGACCGCCGATGAGTTCACAGATACTACTATGCGCGTGATCACGATCGAGAAACGGCAGTACGGGCTGTTCACCCTTTAGCATAAAGTGGCATAACTCTTTTTTTATTGAAAAAACCTTCGATCAAGAATATCCTAGCTAATGCTTCGCGAACCAAAACATTACGCAAAAATGGCACCTCGAAACAGCGTTCCACTTACAAACTTGGCGTTTATTTTGTACAAACTCACATTTTATATCACTTATTTTGTACAAAATAAGCTTATTTTGTACAAAATCACATCTTTTATCACTCACTTTGTGTAAAATAAGCGCCCAGTTTGTAAGTGGGACGCTATTTGAGGTGCCATTTTTGAGACTGACCGGACATCTAGAGGAAAAATCTCATTTTGTAGAATTTCTCACTTCGCAACAGCCGACGAGTTCACAGACACTACTTTACGCGTGATCACGATCGAGAAACGACAGTACGGGCTGTTCACCCTTTAGCATAAAGTGGCATAACTCTTTTTTTATTGAAAAAACCTTCGATCAAGAATATCCTAGCTAGATAATGCTTCACGAACTAAAACATTACGCAAAAATGCACCTCGAAATAGCGTCCCACTTACAAACTTGGCGCTTATTTTGTACATAATCACCTCTTATTTTGTACAAACTCACATTTTGTATCACTTACTTTGTACAATATAAGCTTATTTTGTACAAAATAAGCTTATATTGTACAAAGTAAGTGATACACATCTTTTATCACTTACTTTGTGCAAAATAAGCGCCCAGTTTGTAAGGGGTAGTATTTAATCGGGTAACAATAAATTCCCATTTTGGGTATAAAAATACTGAATACAGCGTACTGAAATACTAAGTGGGCGACGGAGCGAGGGCGACTACAGATATTGAAAATGGGTGACTTTAAAATACAAATTGAGTAGCTAGTTATTCAGAACGGGCGACCAAATTATTATTTGGGCGACAACCTTAGGGCACACAAAACATTTAAAATTTGGCAAATATTTTATTTATAAAAAAGGTGGCTATTATTTTAATCGAGATGACAAAAAACAAACAAACAAGAAAGCAACCTAATAAAAACGTGTTAAAATACCATGTTGGGTAGCTTAAATCAGTTGTATAGTTACCTACTTGGTATAATAGTTGCCCACTCAGTATGTTAGTCACCCATTTAGATTATTTGTCACCCACATGTAGTCGCCCGTTTTACGTATAGTTTGTAATCCACAATTTGTCGCCCGTTTAGTTATTTTGTCGTCAACCGCTGCCAGGTTTAGTATTTAAGTATCCCATTAACAGTCACATTTAATTATTTCCAGTCACCCAATTAATTAATTCCCTTTATTTACTGAGAAAACTTAATTTGTAGGATTTCTCACTTCGCTACAACCGACGAGTTCACAGACACTACTTTGCGTGTGATCACGATCGAGAAACGACAGTACGGGTTGTTCACCCTTTAGCATAAAATGCCATAACTTTTTCTTCATTTAAAAACTTATTTTGTATGATTTCTCACTTCGCAACCGCCGACGAGTTCACAGACACGACCCTACGCGTGATCACGATCGAGAAACGACAGTACGGGCTGTTCACCCTTTAGCATAAAGTGCCATAACTCTTTTTTATTAAAAATACTTATTTTCTAGGATTTCTCACTTCGCAACCGCCGACGAGTTTACAGACACTACTCTACGCGTGATCACGATCGAGAAACGACAGTACGGGCTGTTCACGTGCAAGGCGCAGAACAAACTGGGTACCGACGAGGGAAAGGTGGAACTGTTCGGTGAGAAATACCACTTTATTACTAGGGAATAGTCTAATAGAGGTTAATATTGATTGAGGAAAGAAGATGCCCATTTCTGACCTGTCAAAATGTTGAATTTATCAATCAACTTTATCTAGGGATACATGTGTTATTTTCATACAAACGAGGTAACTTTGAAGCCTTGGTTTCCTGCCAGGGATGTACTGTGCTGTGATCTGATGATGGCCATCCAGGGATTGAATGGAGGAGATTCAGATCGCTATACACACCCAACTGATCTGACCAGCATTCTAAAAGATTAAAGGACCTGTTTAAAAAACCTCGAAAATAGCATGAAAATGTATGGAAATCCTGAAACTGAGAACTCTGACCCATTAATTTTAGAATGCTGATCAGATCAGTTGGGTGTGTATAGCGATCTGAATCTCCTTTATTCACTCTGGATGGCCATCATCAGATCACACCTAGGTCAATCCCTGGCGGAGAACCAAGGCTTCAAAGTTACCTCGTTTGTATGAAAATAATACTTGTTTCCCTAGACAAAGTTGATGAGTATATATAGAAGTAATATAGCTCATAAAATTTAATTTTTCTTGCTATTTGTTAGGTTATTATTTGATAAGTTGCTAAATAAAATAAAAACCGTTAATTGAGAAAATTCAGAAAAAAGATTATAATATAATTAATATATTTAGCTAGCTAAAACATGTAGATTTTACCATTACATATATTTTTGATTGCCAAATTAAAATTCCGTAATTAATAGTGTTTTACAGTCAAATATAATTTTATATTATCATTTTACATCAATTTAAAAAAGTTATTTAATAATAATAATAACAATAATAATGATTTATTCAAAGGCATAAAAACCCAATAAACAGTCAAATACATAATTAACAAAATAAAATAAAGTAAATGTCAAAATTTTACGTTAATATTTGAAGTCAATATTTGACAGGTTAACGCTTGTATGGGAAGTGGTCATCATTCTTTTGGTTTTGTGTTAATAGATGTTTGATTTGATTACTAGTAAATAAAGGTTATTATTTTATTAATAATTTTATTTGTTTGTTTGAGAAAATTGCATACTTAATTGATTTTTAGCTAAGTCAATGCTTTTGCGTTTATAATAGATTTTTTATTATACTTCGTCCAATAAGTCAAATTCTTCTTACCATTTCCAATTCAATTTCACTAAACTGTCATAAATATGAAATTTCTTCAAGTTATGCCTTATTTAGGTTAAACATTGACACGTGAATCGCAATTGTAGGTTCATAATGTGGTTTCAAACATTTTTTTCAGCTTTTACACAATATATTTTATATTGTTAGTTGTCGTATTCCGACAACTAACGGCAATAGGGAATATGCCACCGATTTTGATAAATTTGCGCTTGATCGCTGCGGACACGTATAAAAACATGATGGAACAGAAAAAATAATAAAAAAAAATATTATTTTAGTTTTATCACACGATGAAATCAGAAGAAAATAACGATTTTTTTTTCCATTTCCGGATATAATGCACTTAACAGTCAGATAGAATATCAAATCAGAAATAATATTTTGTATCACACTATCCCCCTTACTAATAAAGATTGTATAGCAGCTGCATAGTTACACAGTGTTTTGTCACTTTCTTTTTAATGTCAAATTCAAATTGTTTGACAGAGAGTAACCATTGTGTAACTAAACATATGCTATTCAATCTTTATTAGTAAGGGGGTAAGTATTTAAACGCAAAATTTAGGGAGATAATTGAAAATTCTTGGCTAACTCCATAATAAACGTGCCTGAAACGTGACAAGTGACGTCACAAATCATGACCGTTTTGTATAGAGCGTTTTCGGCGTGCTAACTTCAAGTAACTATATCACAAGAAAAAAACGCAGGAGAAAAGTTTTAATATTACAGTTGATTTGCTCACGCATCGTACTTTAGATACAAAAAAAATATACATATTCCCTATTGTTCACTAATGAAGTATGTTATCAAAGCAAAATTATCTTATTAAATGCAATATGTTTGTAGTATTTGCGAATTACAACTTTAGTGTCTACAAATAAGTTAATAGGTATTGGCTCCGTGCACGCGTTTAGCGCCACCTAGCGTGTTGCAACTTTGTTGGCTCTGACCTGTGGCCCTATTTTTGAATCGCTCGGCAGGCGTCGAGCGCTCTTTTCGAGTGATTTTCGTTCGACATATGACTTAAAACAATGAGATGTCGAACGAAAATCAGTAGAAAGGAGCGCTCGACTGGAGTCGAGCGATTCAAAAATAGGGTCCCTGACCGTTTTGACGCTTTGATATGTAATGGCGGCATTGTGACAAAATATTACAAAATACTATACATATTGTGTAATTAATGTAAATTTCAAAATTACTGTGATTTGGGTGGACAAAGTGTTGTGGAATCATTTTTGGTCATTTAAATTAAATATGGCAAGTAAGATCTATTCAAAAAGAGTGTTTTATTTTGGTTATATCAGGGTTTGTTTACTTCTTTTTTAGTTGTAGATTTTGTAAAACAAGAGGATAAAGCTACTTTAATAATTTTGCTAAGTGATAATAAACATATATAATTATTCCTGTATCGCTAATAATAAATTAAATGTCGTTTTCAAACAGATTACAGAGCCTTCATTATTTCTACTTTTTGCCACCATGAGCGCTGCGATCGATTATTATACCTTCGCACCCTCCCAATACACTAAAGTTGTATTCGGCAAATCTAGTCCAATACCAGAATCACGTGCTAATGTTTAAGCTTTAAGAAATGTAACTTGATAGGACAGAGTGTATGTCTGTATGTTAAGGCTTCGGCTGCCTTTTTATTGCACGTCCTTTTATATATTTTTTTTCTTAAAGTTTGTGTTTTTTGTGTGCTAATGAGGGCTTTTCAAAGTGATGTCAAAAGTTGTTTACTAAATTGGACAAGTAAGCATAAGAGTCCCCGGAAACTACAGACCAAACTGTAGGCCGATAGTTAGGTCGGGCCTTTAATCAGTATGAATCTAAAACTCCATAGTTCGGGAGCACATGTTAACGCCATAAAAATCTATAATAAACTCCCCAAAATAATTAAAGATGGAAATAATATAAATTCATTCATAAGAAAACTCAAAGAGTATTTGTTGGAAAACTGTTTTTATAGTATGCAGGAGTTTTTCGAGTTTTGTAAATGATTATTTTCAAAAATGTATTGTACCATGTTATGTATGATTTGATAGATTTACTATACTTTTATGTGAAAATGTTAAAATTAATTAAGCGAGTTCTTAATTTAATTCAAAAAATTGTAGTGCCCTAACGGGGTTCATGATGATACTTTTAATTAATATTTACCACCATGTAAAACTCATGAGACAATAAAGATATTTGTATTTGTATTTGAAGAAGTATGCAAGTGCGTACATTACAACGATTTGGTATCGGCCGACTCTTCATATAAAAATCTACTTTCGGCCGATGGAAAGTCTGTAGTCTGCTAGGATGCTAAACAGACCATAGCCGAGTATATTTATTTGCTTTCAAGTTTATATGTACCATAGGCAACAGCGTCGCTTAACCATCCTAAGGTTAAAATCGCTTGCACGCCGCGCCGTCCCTACATACGTTTAGTTCGTGCAGGGGCGATACGCGCGCACACAAATTTTGTTGCAAACTGGTTAAGCGACGCTATTGCCCATAGTACCTTAAAGGAGACCCGTCATTTTATGCTAAAGTTGTATACTTTTTAATTTTTGTATCTGTGATTCTGAATCTGCTTGTACTTGTTCTGTTCACTTAATAATCTGTGGTTTTTGTCAACCAAATGTCAGCTGTCAATGCCAAATTGACGTTAAGTTGACATTTCGCTTTTTTAATTTCTGTGTTTACATTTCATAGTGACTTTTCTTCCCTTTAAGGGGCCATCCATAAATTACGTCACACGTTAAGGGGTAGGGAGGGGGTCAACGAAATGTGACATTTTGTGACAAGGGGGAGGGAGGGGGCCTAAATTTCGTGACGTCACACTTCAAATTCATTAAAATTGAAATAAAACAAATTTCGGAACTGCTGTAATTATTTCTGGATGTAAATTGTAAAATATGTGACGTCACACTAGGGAGGGGGAGGTCTCACAAATGTGACCAGCTGTGACAAGGACGGGGGAGGGGGTCAAAAATCATGAAATTCGTGTGACGTAATTTATGGATGGCCCCTAAATAGTTAATGTGGATAACGGAAAGCTTTTCGATGGCTCGTTCCCGTAGTCTTTCCATATAAAAAAAAATCATTAATTAAAAACTCTTTTTCTACATTCACTAAAAATAAGAAATAACATGATTCATGTGGCAGATATTTTAAGACCAAATGAGGGCTTTTTAAAGATACATTAGAAAAAAAAATAGTAACTATTTGCCGCACTAGATGGCGTTGATGGAAAGAGAAGTGTCAAAATTGGCTTTTAAAAATATACGGCCTGTACCAGAGGCAAGTAAGCGCTCGCTGGTCGACATCTGCCCAAAGAAAAACATTTTAGGGTTACATCTGCCTGCCTACTTGAGTACTCTTCGAAACTTAGTAAAAAAACATACATTTTTATCAACGCCATCTATCGAGCTTACAGTTTTTTGTGATTATGAAAAGCCATGAGGGCTTTTTCAATCGTATACATGCTTAGAATTTTTTCCTATGGGATGTGCCGGGTCTCCTTTCCTCGCTGATGCATGGCTCGTTCGTATAGAAACCATCATCCCCGTATGTCCGCCGGCGTGCGGGCAGGCCAGATATGGCGGGGCGGTGTCTATAGCGCCCGATGTGGCTACTATGGTGGCCATATTTGCTGTTAATGCTGTTATGGTGTTCAAAAGGTAAGTCCAACACACAGAGAAACACATTAAAATGAGACCAACACACAGAAAAACACATTAAAATGAGACCAACACACGAAAACAGACAAAACATTGACGAAAAAACACACTTTTAAACACAACCTCTAACTTACAAAAATTACATAATGGGGTTGGCAACGCAAAGCTAATTGTAGATGTCGCTGCGTACGCTTGTTCCTAAGACAGTAGACGTTCAGAACAAAATGTATGGGAAAATAGGTATTTATTTTGTGGTATTTTATTAACGAAAAAGACTCATTGACCCAAAATGGATATAAAAGACTTTCTACAATGCAAATGCCGGAATTGAAGGCCAAATTAAGACGTTTTTATTCTTACAGAATTTATAAATTTTTTCTATATCCAGATTTTTCGGAAATTAGTAAGTGTCAACATTTTTAAAGCCTATTACACAGAATTTAATCATTTTAAAGCTAAAAATACGATATTTTTAAGTAAAAGTCCTTTGTTTTCATAGCTCTCGTGGAACAAGCGTACGCAGCGCCATTTTGTCAGTTGCCTTCCCCATTATTTCGTCATCAACATGTATGTCACACACACACACAAACATACATAATACAATCCTAAATATAAAGTAGTCCTCACCAGTCCTTCACATCTTCCCAAAACGGATAAATATAGAAAGAACACCCCCCCTCCCGGTTTCTGAGGTACTTTATAGGAGGTTAAGCTTTATCCACAGAGAGGTCCACATTATCTGGTTTCAAATAATAAAATTAACTTTAAACCAGATAATGTGTTAGCCATCTTTCACCTTTAACGCCTCTATGGTGTAAATGTCAACGGCAATGTATGAAATGCAGGCATTGTATACAATGCCTGGCCCTTTTAGGCAATGTATGAAATAGAATGAATATTGATATCTATTTCACACATTACCTAGGCAGTGTATACAATGACTAGGCATTGTATAGAATGCCTGCTGGTCCACCGGCAATGTGTAAAATAAAAAGATTTTCGAGAATAGGTTCGAGGCCCCCCTCGAACCTATTCTCGAAAATCTTTTTATTCCTCGAGGAAAGCTTGATGGGGCTCGAGGGGTTATTTTTTAATAACAGACAACAGAAATATACTTATTTTATACATTGCCGGTGGACCAGCAGGCATTGTATACAATACCAAGGCAATGTATAAAATGAATAGTATTTCATACATTGCCTGATCGTTTCAGGCATTATACACATTGCCGGTAACATAAACACCATATAACCTTTTAAAAAAGTCCGCAGAATACATAAAGGCACACAAATAGATATATTGAGAGAAATATCCACACACATTCTCATAGCAATAAACTTAACTCTGTTTGACATAGAGAGAGTACGATAAATATACAAGTAAAGACAGACACACACACACACACACACACACACACACACACACACACACACACACACAAAATACAATAAAATTACAAAAATAACTCTTTCTTAATTTGCTGTTGTTAATGCTAAATGTTTTTTTTTATTCTGTCATGAAATGCATTATTGTTTTCATTTGAAGTGATGCATTGAATTTTGTTTTACAAAATTGACAGCTTGAAGCATCTTGATAAGTAACATCATACTTCCTTTAAGTATTTTTTTTTATAAATATTTTTGTGATAAGTAAGCATGATTTTTGTAGGTAAGTAATTAGAAAACTTAAGTAATCAATCAATGATATATTAATAAAAAATATAAGATTTATAAAGCTCAAATGTTGCTATAATATTAAGAGGCCGTATAAGTTTTACCGCTATCTCGCTTTGCACTTTCAGAAACGACAATCTTTTGTACTTTAGCAAGACGAAACTAAAATACATGTTAGGGCGAGGCCCCATTAGTGCGTTGCGCTGCGTTGCGTCGTCGCAGCGTCGTCGCTGCGTCGTTTTCCATATATGTTTTATGACATGCCCCATTAGACCGTTACGTCGTCGCGCGCGACGTTTCAACGGATTGACGGACAAGAGACGAAGCGGGAGGGAGGGTGATGCGCTGCGTCGTACGGCCAGTGATCCGAGCGTACCCTCTTGCGTTGCGTTGTCGCGCAACGTAGGTGTGGCATACAATGCGTTGTTCCGTTGCGACGACGCGACGCAACGCACTAATGGGGCCTCGCTCTTAAAATGTCCGTGATCTTATACTGTGAAAAGTGGCCAGAACAGATTTTTCAATTACGCACTCAGACTTAAGAAATCTTGAGAAAACATGAAATGTGCTAGCGAAAGAACGGCAAGTCGTATACGGCCTCTTAAAGCAAACAAATCATTAATTTTTAATATTTTTTTTCAGAATCTTCAATACCAAACATTAACTACAGAGGTCTAAGACGGGACCCTTTATATTATTCAAAAGCAGAAACATCACATATCTCTTTCATATCAATAATATGCACCTTTCTACCATCTTATTTTAACTGGTAACATTTTGACACAAATAGTAGCTTTAGAAAAGAGTTCCATCGCTACAAAAAACTTAAAAATGTACAAAATGGATGTTGCCAAAATAAATAAAAACTAAAGTAATAATTTTAATTATACAACGTGTTAAAAAAAACCTAATGCCGAATATGGTAGATAGGGACTATCAAAATTAACAACTTTTACTAAAGTACCAACTGAAATCGCGAAAAAATCAGCTGTTTCATACATTTTGATATTTTCGTTATTAATTTTTGTATTTTTTTTGCGATTTTTGAGTTGGTCCCATAGTAAAAGTTGTTCAGTTTGATGGTCCCTATTTACCATATTCTAGTTAACCAATTAATTCTGTCACTCGTTTTATAAAGGTTGTATTTATAAATAGTATTAAATGAATTAGAAACAAACATTTGGGTGTTCAATTTAATATGAATTTAATAACATTTTCTGCAGAAAACCAGTTTAAATTTATTAAAATCAGTGTAATAAAACCCAGTTATGAATTTTGAACCTTAAGCAATATTATTAAGATCTGAAATCGACTGAAAATGTAGTTTTCATATTTCTAAGTATTGAAGTAATGTTGTGAACTAATTAAGTAAGTGTGTTTTTTACTTTTCTTAATAAGTAAGTATAACGTGGATTTTGTATTTTTTATTTGTATAAATGGAATTGAAGTTGAAATTATTAATGCAACAACTAATAATATCTCATTAAGGAAAGTAAAAAAATATAATTATTATATGTAAAATCGTGTTGTGTAAGCGCTTTTAATTGTCCCATTTTAATAATATTTGGTTTTTTAAGTAACACATTCGCCATTTTGAATTTGAATAGAGTTAATACAGTACGAGGCATATAACTTGAAATCGGGTGGGGATTGCGCGAAACGCGTATTTTGTGTATGCGTAGCGGTGAGGGGCGCGGGCGGCGGGAGAGGGGCGCGCGCTATTGGTCGCTCACAAGAGCACATGCGCGAACTTATCCCCACTCCGTCGAAAAAATTTTCAAGATACGTACCTAGTACTGTACCAGTAAATGTGTGAAATAAAAACTTGTCGATTAAAGAAAACTATTCATTAAAGGTTGATTTTTCAATGCCTACATAAAACTATCCGTTTGATAGAGAATCGAAAATGACTGACATTTATTGGTCTGTCACATTTTTAGAATGACTTATTATATTTAGTTCAACCGCCTCTGTGGTCTAGTCCCTAGACTAGTGGTTCGCCCACCCGTGTAAGACACAGGGGTCCCGGGATCTAGGACACTTTCGTCAGATTCCTTTTTCGTCAGAACAAAATATAGGCTGTTTTTTTTTCTGACGGAAACGTAGTTTTAGTCAGATTCCACTTTCGTCAGAAAAAAATAAGGCTTTTTTTTGCTCGCATCGCTCAAAGGCTTGCTCAACTACCACCGAAACTTATATTACTCTATTAGCTGTTAAATTCTATAAATTCATTCAATCACTTTTTGTATTTTGTTCTTCGTAATACGTCACCTTAAATTACATTACCAAAGTACCAGGGTAGCATAGATTAGAGGAGGTTAACTTTACTAAAAAAAAAAATTGTTTAAGTCCGGTCGTTCAATTCTCAGAAAGTGACGACTTAGGAAGGTGACGACTTAAGAAGAAGAAAATATAGTGACCACTTAGGAAAGTGAAAACTTTAGGAAGAAGACAACATTAGGAAGATGACCACGTGACCCTGAGGGGTTTTTTCTCCAAAGTCAAAAGAGGATAAAAAAAATAAAAAAATCAAAGTTTTATTTAAAAAAAAACAAAGTTTTTTCTGAACAAAGAGGAATTCCGTTTTCGTCAGGAAAAAACAGCCTTTATTTTTTTCTGACGAAAAAGGAATCTGACAAAAGTGTCCTAGATCCTACCACCATCTTACCTAAGTCTGACGCCATAACAACAATTTAAAAATTGTTGTGTTCCGGCAGTTAGAGGTAAGATAGCCAGTTCCTCAGTGGTGAGGATTCCGGGTGTAGTGCGCTTCCACCTTCGGCCTTATCGTCACTTAACATCAGGTGAGGTGAAGGCCAAGTACTATCACGTTATGCATAAATAAACGGACTGATATCTGATAACTGAGGATTGAAAAATCATCCCTAAATAGAAATTATGAGATAAGTAGAGAATTCCGAGTACCTAATAATTCCATAGATATTGTGATTTTTATATTTTTATATGGACATTTTTTATGTATTTGTGAAATTGTAAAATAATTTATTTAGTATTTCAATTAAGCCTAACCGTCAGTTATATTTTGTCGAGTTTTAGTGCAGCTTTGCTTTAACACTGTAATTTTATTATCTTAGCGTATTTTTTAATAAAACGTATATTCACATAAACATTAGGGTGACCATAAAATGACCAGTGGTTTTAGTACATCTTGTTACAACCACACTTTCGGACAAAGATAGAAAAAAAAGAATATATTATATTTTAACCGATTTCAAAAAAAGGAGGAGGTTCTCAGTTCGTCGGAATCTTTGTTTTTTTATTATTGATAGAATGAAATAATAATTAATATATGCTAAACACATTATATTTTACCATATGCCTGTCTATACAAATTTTATACTGTTAATTTCTTATTTACCCTATTTTAATGAAATTCACCCGCCCTATTTTAATGAAATTCACTCACCCAATTTTTTAGTGAAATTATCATTTACAAAATAGAAAAAATATATATTTTCCACGTATAAATTACCTCAAAAGTGATTATCATTAAGACAATTTGGTTTAACATGACAGCATATTATTTAATAATGATAATTATATCTAAAATAAAACATGAGACCTGTCAAAGTGGTTTGATAAATAGGACAAAAAGGAATAATGGAGAATAACTTATGGATTCTGAAAAATTCGTGATTTTATATTTTTTATACCTATTTTATTATTATGTATTTTTATATACGCTGTATGGTTTTGAATATCACTGACGTGCATTCGTATGCTTTATTCGTATTGCATTAAGACTCAATTTCGTAGGCACTAAGCATATCTTTGATATTAGTATTTAAGTCAGTATTTTAGCATTTAATTAAAAAGACAAACTCTTTTTTTGACTGCGAAATTCCATCCAATTTTGTGTAGCTTTTTCACACCAATTTAGTTGTAAGTTACTTTTGACAATCTAGAAGATATCTACTTGAGCGATTTTTTAAATAATGACTCATAAATATTAATTTATTTTAATTTTGGCATTTGTTTATTAAAAAAATATAAAGTAGACCAAAGTAAAGTGGACCTATTATTAAATCTAAAAACCACGACTTAAAAAAAATATTAAAGATCAACTGCATAGTGACAACCCTTAACCGAATTGTCTTTTGCTTTTGCCAATTAAGGGCGAGGCCCCACTAGTGCGTTGCGTCGCGTCGTCGCAACGGAACAACGCATTGTATGCCACACCTGCGTTGCGCGACAACGCAACGCAAGAGGGTACGCTCGGATCACTGGCCGTACGACGCAGCGCATCACCCTCCCTCCCACTTCGTCTCTTGTCCGTCGATCCGTTGAAACGTCGCGTGCGACGACGCATCGGTCTAATGGGGCATGTCATAAAAAATATATGGAAAACGACGCAGCGACGACGCAACGCAGCGCAACGCACTAATGGGGCCTCGCTCTAATGGGATTAATTTATCAAATACAACAGTATATTTGCGTCTACAGTCTGTTTACTAAATAGGACAGTTAAACAGACTACGGTTGTCATTTTTATTTTTAATACAAATAATAAAACAAAATTTGTCTTAATTTTCCGGTTTATAATAATATTCTGGGGTCTATTGTCACATAAGATGATGTGTCAAAAATTTAATATACTTGTGCCATAATTTTAATTACCTATATAAGCGAGTAAAATTTTCACTATTGTTTTTATAAACGGGGATAATTAAATTCACCTGTCCATACATTTCTAAAGTGGATTTTAAAATTCTCTACACATCGTGTTACAAAAAAAGACTTGTAATGCCGAATATGATTGATAGGGATCATGAATCTGAACAACTTTTACTATGGGACCAACTCTAAAATCGGGAAAAAATCAGCTGTTTCATACATTTTGATATTTTCGTTATTAATTTTTGTATCAAACAGCAGATTTTTATTCGCGATTTCAGAGTTGGTCCTATAGTAAAATTTGTACAGTTTGATGGTCCCTATCTACCATATTCGGCATTAGGTGTATTTTGTAACACGTTTATAATATTTTACTATAAATTAAGCATTCAATTTTTGTTTTGACGATGAAAATTTCTTTTAAATTAAGTTTATTAATATTTCTAATTATTTAAAAGGGTCAAGTAGATAGACGTCTTGTTAATGGATGTAATTTATTTTAGTATATTTTTGTATTTTGATGTCACGAATCTCACAATTCTATGTTTGGTAGCAACTTGTATTTTCGAGTTTTTTGTTTTAATAAAGATTTTTCAAATGTAAATTGTTTTTTATTAAGATACACTCAAGTTTGTGAAGACCTGTTATTTACCATATAGAAAAAATAAAAAAATTTCTTTACTTAGGCAATTCTGATAGCAAGCTAGCAACACTTTTATCTTTTTGGCAAAAACCTATCTTTCGAATTTCTCTTATCTAAATAAGTGAAAAATTGATGAGAAGTTTTTGCCAACATAAATTGTTTGTTCCGGATTCGTCGTGTTCCTGACTCGTCGTATTCCAGATTCGTCGTAATAGAGTCGATGCCAATTAATAAGCATGTTCGTAATAACGTGAAAAACCGAATAAAAATTGTCATTTGCTTTGATGACTAAATGAAAATAATAGAACAAAAAATTCTCATCGGTAAAACCTAAAACAGTTTGTCACTTAAACCTAAAATAAAAGAAAAAACTTCTTCCCGACAGGCCGCATCCAAAAATTTTAACATTAGGGCAGGAACCCCGGTTTAGGCCACTTTAAGAGAATTTCTATGTTCAAAAATTTGCTTCTATTACAAGAATCTGTAATGAGACGGTTTGAAATAACCCGTGCTTGAACTAAACGCAGAGTTTACTAAAAAATTACGATGCCATTAACATTTATTTATAACAAATCCATTCCTATTTACTGACAACTTTCAATTCACAAAGCCAAGTTGTTTGTAAAGATATGCTGGCATTTTTGTAGAGTTGGTGAATTAAGGAGGGGATTGTACGTATTACAACAAATCTGGAATCTCAGATCAAATAAAAAAGGAAGATGGAGCGTTGCGCAGTGGTTGCGAACAACTAAGTGAAGCCGGTTTTTGATGGTACATGTGTGCGTACTAGAGGGCGGGCGGGGGCCGGGCGGCAGGGTTCGCCCAATGACGAACGAAAGCCAAGGCGTAGTTTCGTTACATATGTGTGCGTAAACTGTGTATGTATACAGCCAAGGCGTAGTTTTACTGGCTTCACCGCTTTGTCGGAAGACTCCGTCTTTACTTTTTTATTTGGTCTGAGTCTGGAATTTGGAGAATCTGGAATGCGACGAGTCAGGAACACAACGAATCCGGAACAAATCCATAAATTATTAAACGCTTTTAATGTGTAATCTATGCAATCTTTACTTTGCGTCGATTGCTAGCGATTTTTTTTTTGTAGGGCAAACCTTGGCTATTCGGTGATATATAGTAATTCGGTGATACTGGAAGTACATTTTATAAATCCGTTATTGCATTATTTACTTGTTTTTTAACAATGCCAATAGATGTCGCTAATAATAAGCTTCAAAAATTGGTACGCCACGTTTCTGGGCGATATATCGAAAAAATTAAAAACTAAAATATTTATTTTCTTTGTATCAGTATTCTTAGGAATTCAGTTTTCAAAGTGGAAGCTATCGAAAAACACATATTTCTTTCGTATATTGGTTTACAATTGAAAAACCTGATCATACTAATAAAAGGGTAAAGATTTATTTTGTCATTTTATAAAATGTTTATTGCAAAAGTTGTTATTTTGTTCAATGTAGGGCTTAAGTTCTGTGTTGAAAATTTTAATGTTTCGATGAAATTATTTCAAATAAGTATCACAACAAAATCAAGTGCAAGTGTTCTTTTGTCATAATTTTAAGTTATAAATCGCTAATTATTCGTAAACGGTGAGCTAAAGTAAAATATAGAAAACTGTTAATACAATAATATATATAAAATATAAAAATATTAATAATATACTTAATTATATTTATAATAGTATATTTATCAATAATATATAAGATATATATTGGATTAAAACTGTAATTGAAATTTTAAGTGAATTAATATATTTATTGAGATTTTAACAAAGAAGATGGTTCTAATTAAATGACATTTTTTCATAAAGATATTTGAATTAGTTTTATTGCAGTTTACTTTCCAATATTTAATATCACGGCTTAATCAGAATGATATCACATAATTAGCCTAGTATCACGGATTTACCCGATTTTTAGTTATTCATTATAATTGTTTGTATACACAATTTACAGGCAATACTTCTTATGCTAACATATTCTAACATACGTAATATATACTCCATTATCCTGTCCTTGTATTTTAACATATTATTTTATGTCACATAAAAATTTAGACAAAATTTATTGAACTATCACCGAATAGCCAAGTTTTGCTATATGTCACTTTTTTAAGTCCCCACAACAAATGATTTATAAAGGTACCTAATTAAAACAACCGTTATTATTCATAAATCACTTTAATATTAACATAATATTATGATATAACACCTTTCTCCCTATTTTTTAGTTTTGGTCACTGTCATTTAAATACGCACGCCATTTCAGCAAAATGGATAAGAAAATAATAATGCCCAATACCGTATTGTGGAATAAAATCTAAACGCTGAAATTTAAATCATTTGGTTCCCTCAGTGGGGTGGTTCCACTCATGATTATAAGCAACCTTTACTATGGGTCCAACTCTGATATCGCGAAAAAATCAGCTGTTCCATACAAAAGCGCAATACCTATTCGACTTTAATGTAGGTACTGTATATGGAACAGCAGGTATTTTTCGCGATTCCAGAGTTGGCCCCATAGTAAAAGTTACTCATAATGTTGAGTGGAATCACCCACTGCGGGAACCAAATGATTAAGATTTTCCGCTGCATAGTATAAATATTCTAAATCATAATAATATACCGATAACCATTTATTTAGATTGTGTATTCTGAAATGGCGTAGGTAATTTTGTTTTCATATAAAATTATTTGTCGTTATATGAGCAATAACTTTTTTATACAGCGTGATTTTAAAATCACATGACAAAAGGTGTGTTCAGTCCATGAAACTGACAAGGGGTTGCCCATTAATCACTGAGGCACAACATAAAACAGATAAATCGATGTAAAGTATTTCGTATTGTACTATTTGCCGAAGTTATTTGGAAGTTATCGATGTTCGTGTGACATCAAGAATTGAGGTTCGCCATTTTGGCCTGATTAGGGCTCGATTTATCTGTTTTAATTTGAAACTGGGCAGACTTGCCGAAGTTCGATGCGTTAGCCGGTACGGCCCCAGAAGAAGGTTTAAAGTTTCTAAAAAAACATCACCTGAAAATAATTAGTCACGCGATTTTAAAATCATCCCGTAGATGACAATAATGTTTGACTTAACATGCTTAGGTTTTCGATTACAAAATGTCTTTATTGGTACACTTTTAAAACTTAAGTAATTAATTTTGGTACCATATCAGATGGGACTTTATTTAAAACTATTTATCTAAAATCATCTAGAGTGCATAATGAGTAAAATACATATTGATATAAAATATTTTTACATTAAAATAAATGTCGGTAAATCTTCCGAAATGCATTTTATGTTGTACACAAGGATACATTTTATTTAAAGTAATTTAAATACCATTTTTCTTTCTATTAACGATTATTCACATTTTAAAATGCATTGTATTTGATATTTAATTTTATTAAATCGAATTCTTATAACTTTTTGCTATATTTAATCTCTTGACATAGGTAATGTTTTGCATTATCATCCAATTAATAGTAATATTGCTATTTATTATATTTCGGTATATGATTATGTAATAATAGCATAACAATTCGGGTTTTTCTTTGTCTATTTACAACGTTAATGTCAAAATATCGCTGAAATCACAGACCAAATGGCGTATATGACGAAACAGTAGAAAAGGGTCCTTACTATCTGATGCAGATAGTATAATCTGTAACAATAACATAAAATATATTAAGGCAATTTAATTAGTAATTAGAGCACACCCCGGACACTCCACACAACCGCCCCATTATAAACAGATGACGTCAGATGACGTTTATGTACACGCGCAACTGTGTGTGTAAGTCAAGGGCTGCCGTGCAGTTAGCGGCGTTCAATTCATGATTCAATCTTTTTGGTAAATAAAGTTACGACGCATTACTTTGAATATCAAAAATAGTTGACGTTGACAAACACGACTTAAGCCCGCCGGTAACGATCAATTGCGATTGTCAATTTTTCCGTCAATGCCATTGTTGGAGCAATTGACAATCGCTTCAATTGCACGCGTAAACGATCAATTTTTCCGTCAATGGGCGTCAATTGCGGAAAAATTGACAATCGCAATTGATCGTTACCGGTGGGCTTAAATGAGCACACGATTCGGCACACGAACTCGCGGGGTGGGGTGAGGTAATTGATTGCGGGGCGGGACGGAGTGTCCTTTCTGTACGGTAGTACTTATATCTATTCTGTGATTAAAATAAAAACTCGCAACTAGAAGTGAGTTGTGTAGTGTTTTTATTAGATTTGAAAATGCTGCATGAAAATCTTCTACATACATTTGCGATAGCATCTAGTTAAAACTGCGATTTTCCAGTGGTATTGAAAATACAGTGGCGGTCATATTATTAAAGACAGCAGTCGATTTTCATGCAAACGAGGTAACTTTGAAGCCTTGGTTCTCCGCCAGGGATTGATCTAACTGTGATTTGATGATGGCCATCCAGGGAGTAAATGAACGAGATTCAGATCGCTCTACACACCCAACTGATCTGATCAGCATTCTTAGAGATATATAAAAAGCTGAAATTTAAATGCAAATGCAATGCTGCAAATTAGCTGAATATTTTTCTATAGGTAGGAATAAGCTCCCTTAGTAATAGAAAAAAGTTTCAGAATTTTCGGTTGCGTGAAAAAATTTAAAAAAATGAAAGTTTCTTCGACTTCACAAATGTACGAAAGTAACAGCAAAATGGATATTATATCTTTGCCACCACCTGTCGCAACCACAACATGGTATTAAAAAAAAAGTTTCAATACAAAATGTCAAAACTATTTTATTTTCATATTTGTTGTGTTTGTTGCATGTGGTGGCAAAGGTATAATTTCCATTCTGCTGTTACTTTCGTACATTTGTGAAGTCGAAGAGACTTTAATTTTTTTTAATTTTTTCACGCAACCGAAAATTGTGAAACTTTTTTCTATTACTAAGAGAGCTTATTCTTACCTATAGAAAAATATTCAGCCAATTTGATTTTTTTCGGACATTCCCCATTCTCGATTGAAATTGCAGTTGCATTGCTGCTTTAAGTAAGATAGTTGTCACATTGGTTCTAACTAAAGTAGTAATGTAACTTCACTTTCTGTCAGAGTTGATTGCAACAAAATTAAAAATCAGCCCCTTCGAAAAGTAGTTTTTTAATGTTTTATTTTTACATATCCCGCCGTTAGTTAGGGCACTTTATTTGAATAAAGAAAATATTATTAACCTTCTCCACTTGATTCTGGCCTGCGGTAGTGTGTCGTCGCTCTCCTTGAAGAGGTACCGGCGGATGCCCGCGAGGTACTCATCGAAGTACTTCTCCCAGTCCACATCCGCCATGCTGAAGGGAAACATCTGAAATACAAATTACATTTATACAATACTAAATAATATACTAGAAAAAATACGACCAAGGGCGTCGCCAGGGGTGGGCAGGGGGGCAGCTGCCCCCCTAGAGGTTTAAAAATGGAGCCAACTGCAAAAGACCAATGTTCTAAGGCCGTGCAATTGATTTGCTTTTCCGATAAATCCTGCCCCATCTCAAAACTTTGCCTAAAAATCCTGAAAAATAAAATAAAACAATACAAAATACATACACTTAAATTGTCCAAATAAACGACTGATGTGGTCCAAATCTGTTTCTGGTACGTGCCGGACTACAGCTGCGCCACAAAAAAAAAGTTGGAAATCTGACTTTTTGACTATGCCATGATGAAGACGATAGTTTGTCGGAATTTGTCGCACAAAAACCAGAATTTGTCGAGCTTGCGTTTAGGAGATACGTGTGGCGCAGCTGTAGAGACGTCTCTACAGCTAAGCTATGAATCTAAATATCGTAAAATAGAGATTTTTTTACAAAAGAGTTATCTAGTATTCTCTTTTATGTTCTAGGAATTCTAATACGAATTCCTAGAACATAAACTGTAATTTATAGTTTCTAATCTTAAATTGACATTGTACTGGTAGGCAAATACTATGACATGATTATGAATTGACATTTTATTACATTCGACATTACTAAAGTTTGACATTTTTTGTATAATTATTTAATTGAGTAATGGAATTAATTTATGACATAATTATTGATATATTAAATGACATTGGATATTTAAAATGATGGGTAATGAATAGTTATTGTATTAATTTATGATTAATGTTTTAAATATTGATTTCTAAATTATATTTTTTTGTAATTAAGTACTAACAGATTTCCACGCCTAACGGAGGCAGATTATGCAGATCTTATCTTTATATACCATCAATGTACACTACCATATTCTGGGAAATAAATGATTATGATTATTGTTTAATTTATAAAAAATTACTCATAGGTCGATTTTTTCCTTACATTAAAAAGTTGATTCACCCAAATAATATATCAGAGTTGGCTCCATAGTAAAAGTTGATTGTAATCATGAGTGGAACCACCCCACTGCGGGAACCAAATGCTTATAATTTCACGCTGTATACGTAGGTTAAGTAGGTACTACAAAAAAGTCATCTACTCGTAAAGTGATATTTAAACCCGCAAACTTTTGGAAAGCCCACCCAGTAAAAAATAAAAACATAAAATCTTTTAATTCAGATCATAAGAGTCTATTCTTGTTAGTAACAATTTTTGCTTATCAGTTATCACTATGTAAGTAGCAAACCTATCACTATGTAAGTAAGTAATATTCATTTATTAGGTATACTTAAGTATGTAGCGGCATCTACCTTACGCCGCACATACCTACACATGGTTGCAACAAAATTCATCACCATGTTACTAGATGGCGCTAGTGTCGAATAAACACAAAGATTAGTAAGGAATAGCACCTCGTAGTATGGAGATTATACGGAGAAACCTACATCTCGCTGACGAAGTTTACTCAGCGACGCAGCATATAAACAATTGCCAACCATCATCGGTTGCACCGCGGTCCCCGGGCAAATACCACCCAGTCCGGAGGAAGATCTTCCACTTTGGTCTTCCTACTAGTGGCTACCTCTCTCCATATTACCATACCCTACTACATTTCCTACAAGTACATCGTGAAATTTTAATCATTTGGTTTCCGCAATGGGTGATTCCACTCCACTCATGATTGCAAGCAACTTTTACTGTGGGGCCAACTCTGAATATCGCGAAAAAAATTCAGCTGTTCCATACATTTAGGTTGAGTTCCGTCTTCATACATATACTGTTCCATACTAAAGCTGAAGCAAAGAATAACAGATTTGTTTTTCATGATTTCAGAGTTGGCCCCATAGTAAAAGTTGCTTGTAATCATGAGTGGAACCATCCCCTTGCGGGAACCAAATGACAAAAATTTCAGCGTGTATACCTACCTATGTTAATTTTCGGAGTTTTTATAGCTTTCTCCTTTGTTCTGTGGTGTTTTACTACAGGAATAAAAAATATTTTTTATTTTACCTTACGATCCGCCTCTGTAGTGCTGTTCCACAGTTCCCTCGTGCTCCGATTGCAGAATGTCAGTTCTCTCGTGCAGAAGTAGGAGAGGACAGACGAGAACTTGTGTATTTTACGGTACACTTTTAGCATTCTGCAAGTGAATAGAAAAAACACATAAATAAAAGTAGGTGTCATCATTTAGCCAAGTGTAGACCGTGTTTCCAATTAGTTGTGTGAAAATTTCTTTACAAATATTCATCCGGTATCATCACCAAACAAAATTAGTGACTGTTCGTCATTGATAAATTGTCACGTTATTGGGTCGAGCGCTCTTTTCTACAAGTTTTTGTTCGACATTTGGTTCAAATGTATGGAGATTGAGTCAAATGTCGAACGAAAATCAATAGAAAAGAGCGCTCGATGCCAGTCGAGCAATTCAAAATAGGGCCCCTGGCCGTAATCTAAAATACACGCTGAAATTTTAATCATTTGGTTCCCGCAGTGACCCCACTGCCACGTCTGCCAGTGGTTCCACTCATGATTACAAGCAATTTTTCCTATGGAGCCAACTCTGATATCGCGAAAAAAAAATTTGCTGTTCCATACAAAAGCGCAATACTTACCTAAGTAGGTACTCGATCTTAACGTATGGAACAGCAATTTTTTTTCGCGATATCACAGTTGATCCCATAGTAAAAGTTACATGTAATCATGAGTGGAACTACCCCACTGCGGGAACCAAATGATTTCACGATGTATTTGCTGTCGTGTGTACAAGGTTTATCCCGCGGTTTCACCCGCGTACTCACTTTGGTTTCCTCCCCAGACATACGGCCAATCCGTCGACTAACGCAGCTGGAACCAGGTGTAGGAATAGTACGTAGAATTTGTACATGAACACCGATTTGGTTAGCGTCAGTGAAAAGTACCTGTGATTATAAATCAATATTAAGTAATAGTACATTACAGTCGAGAACGGGAAGTCAACATTTACGGTACGAGGCAAACATCTTGACACTTTTTCTACCTCACTGCTACGCATGCCCAAAAACGAGTTCTGCGCAATCCCCACCCCACCCGATTTCAAGATGATTGCCTCGTACTGTACACTGTCGAGAATGGTTTTAATGATTCGAGGATGCTCTAAATTCGAGGCACAATGTAAGAAGCTTTCCGTATAAAGCTTGTATAGCGCTTTTCTCAAGAAATGCGAGAAAATATTTATTTCTGAATAAAAATGAAATTTTGAAATTGGTTCGTGTGGCCATGTGAAATTACCAGTGCGGGAAGTAGGAAGTGTACGGGAAGTATAAGTAATGAAATTCAATACTGTTTACCAGACCACCACGTAAGGATGCCTTTCTATTTACGTGGAACGAGGCGGCAGCAGAGCGGAGAATGGAGGAAAATATTAACCCATACGATTGCGGAGTTGAGATTTTATACAATCCTATTAGTTAATATTTCCTCGTTTCTCCGCTCGGCCGCCTCACACCGCGTCAACGGACAGGCAGCATAAATGTGGAACCTCTTACAAAATTTTTTTTCAAATGTAACGCTGAGCATAAGGGATTCAACTTAACATAAACTTTTATTGAAGTTCTTACCAGACAGCGTCGGAAAACGGATGGCGGTCAATCCTGGCGAGGTTCTGCGCCATGAAGTCCCCCCACGTGATCCTGTTCTCCACCGAGCTCACGAAGTTGAAGATCGGCGGCTCTGGCGGTGGACTGTGGAAAGAAGTTGTAAGTTTATTTTAATTTTTTCAATTATGCTTTGAATATTATCATAATAACATTTGAAAAAAGAATACGGGAAGTTCCACATTTACGTGGTGGTCAAGTTCATCATGTAACAAAATGCGCCGCCACTACTTTGTTATCACGTTCTAAATTTGAAATTCAGGCGGAAATGAATTTTATTACAGTTTTCCAAATCCAAATCTCATGGGAGTTTACAGCATAATTTAAGCTTACAGCATCATTTACAAAACGTGCGTGTGGTTTGAGGGCTACTTCGTCGAAAATCAATAAAATTATACTGATGATTTAGTGTACATTATGAAAGAAATGTGAAATTTATAGGAATTATGTAGGTACAGAGCTGTACAGAAATAACACAAAAACAACACACCTTCCACAAATATAATAAATATAGCGTGTAATTTTAATCATTTGGTTCCCGCAGTGAGGTGGACTCATGCTTACAAGCAACTTTTACTGATGATTACAAGCAACTTTACTCATGATTACAAGCAACTTTCACTCATGATTACAAGCAACTTTTACACTAACCAAAGTCGCAAAAAATTTTTACTGTTTCATACAAAAGCGCAATACCTACTCGACTTTAATTTATGGAACAGTTGATTTTCTTTTCGCGAAATCAGATTTGGCCCCATAGTAAAAGTTGCTTGTCTACCTTACTGCGGGAACCAAAATTATAAAATGTCAGCATGTATTTCTTGAACTTGGATTTATGTTTACGTTTTTTACTCATGTGCTTATGTCAAGGTGTATGTACTCATGATCAAATTGATATTTCGCAGTATTTAGTTAGTGAAGAAAGCAGCAACATTTTTATATTTCGCGGCGGCGGTTTGAGATGACTCGACTCGCTGACTCTAGCATTCTTCTGTTTTCACTAAATCTTACCCGTGGTGTTGTGGTATATCTCTCATGCATGCAGGTATGACGTCACCTATATACATGCGCGAAACTATTTAACTTGCACCACCTAGCACCTTGCATGTATGTAAGCTACTTGTTATGGGCTCGTGGCTTTTAGTTACTACGTATAGGCACAGAATAACTAATAGTACAAGGTATAGGGTTATCTTAATTCATATCTTCATAATATCTTCATCCTTAGCAATTTTAATGGCCCGTTGCTGAGGCATGGCCTAATGGATATAAGTAGAATGGGCCACTGGACCCGGTGACTCGGAATTTCGGACCCAGTAACTGGGTACATGTAAACAGGATTGACAGTAAGTTGTACTGTACCCAAAAATAGAACGGGTGGCTAGTTAGCTGGACTGACTTGCGAGCGAGAAGTCAGCGTTAGACTGGGTTGAAACTAGTGTCTAGTGGCAAGTTAGCGCTGGACTGGGTTACTGTACAGCCATGTTACTGACTCTGTAACTAGTCACAATGCGGATTTGTGGATGATGGTTAGACTAACTTGAGGGCATATCGGCGGTGCACACTCCCCGCGGCCACGATGAGGCAGTTGACGACGCTGTCGACGGGCACGATGTCGGCCGTGCGCCGCTCGTCGCATTGCAGCGTGCGAAGGATGCCTGTCACTATAGAGAAGGTAGCGATTTGAACATTTCATTTATCTTTGTTGTACAAATAAAATACAATGGTACAAGAGGCGGACTTATTACTAGTTGCATTCTTTGCCAATCAACCTTTGGGAAAAACAATATCAATGAATGAGGTAGGTACAGAGATATCTTAAAATGACTATAATATCTATATGAAAACACAGCTAACACTTATCATAATAATCATTAAAATTAAGGAGGAAAAGTAAGCGATGACTAATGAGGGTGTAGTTTGAGGCCCAAAGCGAAGCCGTGGGTCTTAATACACACAAGTTAAGATGAAACAGCATTTTTTTTTCTAATTGCGTAAAGTCCTGGGTTCGGTTCCCATCTGAGAGCTAAGAAAAGATACGATTTGCTTTTCCTCATAATGATTTGCTTAAAAATACCATTATAACTGGAAAAATCCAAATATAAAACCTATTTAAGTTTTTCATTCTATTGTGTTGTGTTGAATATTTAATACCTGTTTTTTTATTTCTTACCACTCCCGATGGCTACCCCGGTGGGTCCATACATGTTGTCCAACCAGCATTTGAGGGGTTCCTTAACTGTTGAAGTTACTAAAAAAACAATATTGATCATTAATTTAACTATGACACATTATTAGGTAAAAACTACTTACGTAAAAAAAATCGTCTGGAAGAATATATCTGACATTAGATTGAAAAAGAAGTAAAGTTGTAGATTCCAATCATTATTTGAATGTGTGCTAAGTTTAACCATGTTCAACATTTATGGCATTTCACTTCACAGATGTCTTATTGGTAAAAATATTTTTTGGAATTGGATAGAGTAGGTACTATCCCTGCAAATTGCTAATGTACCTGGCGGCCATGTTTTTAACCTCAGAAAGGAAAAACAGTTGTAAAATGTTTATTTACCTAGACCCTATCTTATTGAAAATAATAATAAAATAGATACCTAGTTAATATATTAAATTATCTATTAGAATTTTCTTGTGTTGGGATTTTAAGGTAACAGGGTTCCAGCGCATTAGCTATTTGCAGAGATAATAGTTATACTTATCCAAAGTAATAAACTCTACATTTTAAATACAATAATGTAATATTATTTTTGATCAATTTGTATTAAAATGGAGAAATTAATAATGTTTTAAAATTGTTGCCAAGTACAAATTAGTAAAATATATATTAAAAATAACATTTAATAATATAAATAAATTAATCCCGTAGAACAGTGTGCACTTCTCACTCACCAACGATTTCATCCAAACAACCTATTTCTGGAATAAATATGTATAAATAAAAATTGTAAACATAATAAATATTATAAATAAGTAGCTAGTAAAATTATAAATATTTGGTAAACCAAATAGAATTTTTAATTTAATGATTAATTGAACAGCATTCAAGGAAACAATTAATATTAATACTAAATAATATACTAGAAAAAATACGACTCGCACCAGATCAATACTCAGACGGGAATCGAACCCGTGACCTTTGGATATCCGGTCCAATGCTCTGACCGCTGAGCTACCGAGTCACTAGTGACATCGTCGAATTTTTCCTAGTATATCCTAAACTCTTACGCTGTAAGCCAGCGTTATTTCACCAATGTGAGGAATTACCTCGACATTCAATTGAAATATCTTTCCAGATATTTTAACAATTGATTAAGATGAAATAGCTATATAATTTTTAAATTTGAGATTTAGTATTGTTTAAAAATAGCATTGTAAATGCAAAAATCTCAAATTTAAAAATTAATATTAAGTTAAAGTTTATTACATTAGCATAGCAGCCGCCCACGACTTCGTCTGCGTGGAAAATTATTTTTCATTCCTTCTGTAAATGTACTTTTTCCCGGATAAAAGATACCCTATGCCCTAATCGGTACCCCTGACAACGTGTATGTAAAATTTCATGACGATCGGTTCAGTTAAGACGTGAAAGGCGTAACAAACACACAAACTTCCATTAAGATAAATAGGATAAGTTAGAATAAGTAAGTTAGGATGAACTTTATGATGTTATTAGGATGTTATTGGATGTTATTCATAAAAAAAACGTTTTACCTATAGCAGGCCTGAAAATGCCTATAGGAAGGCTACCAGCGTTTGTTCTCAATTCCTTTTCTGCTAGAGCTTTGGTAAAAGTGTATGTATTGGGCCACGCGCCAAGGATTCTGAAAAAAAAATATTAAAAAAATGTTTCACTCATGCTTTGAAATATAATCAATACATTTATTTATTTATATTTATTTATATATTTGAGGACAACCAACAAAATATACACCAATACAATACTATGATACATTCTCCGTTGATAATTGAGTGCTATTTCAATTATAGGTTGCCACCGCATGCATTTATGAAATAGGCAAACTAAATGATTAATAGGTAAATGAAGCACATTATGAATAATACAATAATAAAAACGAACAATTGAATTAAATAAATTAGAGCATTAAAATATAAAATTACTTAAAGCAGAACTAAATAGAAAATTTGATTTAATTATACAATTATTATAAAATTAATTTAACATTGAATTGAATTAATAATTTTATTTTTAAAAGTCAACAAATTACTGTCAAATATGTCAATACTATTGTCTAACTTAACTAGATGATAATAGATTTGAAATGAAACAGCTGTTTTTTTTCGCGATTTCAGAGTTGGTCCCATAGTAAAAGTTGTCCAGTTTGATGGTCCCTATCTACCATATTCGGCATTAGGGGTTATTTTATAACACGTTGTACCTATACATACTACGTAAAATCTTTAGCCAGACACGTATTGAACCAGAAATAAGATTTAATGATTTTGGCTAGATACATTTTAATTTCGAACATTTATAGAAACAACATTAGGTATTCAAGTCGAAATTATTTTTTTACGGGCATTACAGTTTTTTTTATGACACGTTGGTAGCATTTTAGTCTTACCTTGGTAGAGCCTTGTCTATCTCAGCATCTGTCATCTTGTCTATCTGTCTTTGAAGTTGGTCGCAGTTCGCTTCGCAAGGATAGAATCTCTCTTCCACGTATTGTAAATGAGAGTTTGAATACGCCGTCGATATGTGCATGAAAACCTGCAATTATCATTTAATCCACTGTAGATTGTGGCATAATGTGTGAGAAAATAAGGATATGGGATGAAATAGGAATATAGGCCAAAATAGGAACAATACAGCGTGAAATTTTAATCATTGGGTTCCCGCAGTGAGATGGTTCCACTCTCGATCACAAGCAACTTTTACTATGGGGCTAACTCTGATATCTCGAACCTGGAACAGCTGTTTTTTCACGATATCAGAGTTGGCCCCACAGTAAAAGTTGCTTGTAATCATGCGTGGAACAACCCCACTGCGAGAACCAAATCATTAAGATTTCAGCGTGTAGGTATATGTCGTAAGATAATTTTATAAACCGGATCTGTGCAAAAATCCTAGGTCGATCGATTGTAAAGGATAATTGGAATCTTAGATTTTCGTAATTGTTTGAGCAATTTTTAGGATCTTTGTAAAGTCCCAGTATTCGGATGATTGGAAACTTGGATGCTGATTGGATAATCTTGGAGCCGATTTAATTTGATTGGTCAAAACATGGCTCTTCTTATACGACTACAGGTAGCCGTTAGCCAATCGGAGCATCTGTCAGTCATACTCATAACGTTCACGTCAGCCAATCAGCGCGCGCAAAATGATGGTCCTTCGCAATTTAACTAAGATACGCTGTATTTTTGTAAAAATGACAGCTATGATGAGGATTTATGATGAGGGATATATATCAGATTCAAATTATCTGGAACATTTCAATCGTACTAGGATTTTTGTAATGATCCGATTTGCACGAATATCCTACGACATATAAACCACTCACATCCAGCTTCTTTATATCCCGGGCCAGCCTGAGGAGATGTAAGGGTGCCTGCACATTGGTGTTGAGCGCTGCTCGCAGGTGCTCGTCGAACTTTACTGTCGCCGCCGAATGAAAGATTATGTTTACCTGAAAAAATTAACATAAGTACAGTATATTATCATCAGGGCTCTATTTCGCCATGCTGACAGGTATGACAATTGAAAAAAAAACTGATTTTACCAAACTAACACGATATTTATATTTAAATACGTTATACCACACCCCGGACACTCCATACAACCGCTCCGTTATAACTACCTACTACACAGACACTACGACAGATGACGTTTTACATGACATATGACGTTGACGATATATGACGTTGTATATTATGACAACGTAATGACGTTTTACACGCGCAACTGTGTGTGTAAAGCTAGGGCTACTACGCGAACCGTGTCGCCTCACACACACACACACACACAAATAAACATACGGTTTTTCAACATTTTAAAAATAAATATAATGTTTTTACCGGTGATAAGAAATATTTCCATGAATGATATTAAATGCCACAGTGCACGAAAGTTGACAACTGTTGACACTCACAACTAAGCGAGCACACGATTCGGCATAGGAACTCGCGGGGTGGGGTGAGGTAATTGATTCTAGGGCGGAGCGGAGAAAGTCCTTTCCGTACGTAGCAGGTACTTATATCTATTCTGTGGTTATGTCACCATTAAAGTGCGGAAACCAGTGAATCTGCAGATTAACTAGTTAATCTGGTCGAATCAATTAAAGTGCGAAAAAATTGTTTCATTTCGTACTTTAACTAGGTAATCTGCAGTTTTCCTTGCTAATCTGCAGATTAACGACAAGGATCGGTTAAAGTACGGAAACAGGTTCTAAGAAAATGTGTAATAACATAAAAGGGGGTAGACACAAAAGCGGGGGGTCGGGGTGGTGGAGGGGGGGAGAGGCGCAGCCCCCTCACCAGGAGAGCTCAGGGGGTGAAGCCCCCGCCATGGAAAATGTCTTAAAGAGTTCAGTCGCCGGCTGTCGCGTTGCTACGTGTGCGCACTTTCATAAAAACCCGTAGACTTAATGTGAGAGATTTTGTTTCATAGACAAAATAAAAATAAAATAAACAAAAGATGCTCGTGTACGCCAGATCTAAGGACAATTATCATGATTTCATATTAATAATGATTACCTTTTCAGTAAGTATCTGCCTATCTGTAAGAGTGAGGCCGAGCCCAGCAGCCTCACAGTCTGCAGACATCACCACCACCTTGTGTCTGAACTTTGGAACTTTTTCCTTGAGAAGATCGAACACCTGCAAAGAAAGTAACATTAACTTTTGAGAGGTTTGTGGCAGCATTTACCTTCGCCACACATACCGACACACGGTTACAAGATTCATCACCGTGTTACTAGATGGCGCTAGTATCGAAGAAACATGAGATTAGTATGGAATAGCACCCAATAGTATGGAAAACCTACATCACGCTTACGAAGTTTTCTCAGCCGCCAAACTATATCAACAACTTCCAACCATCATCGGTTGGACCGCGGTCTCTGGGCTAATACCACACAGCCCAGAGGAAAATCTTCCATTTGGCATTCCTATCAGTAACTACCATCCATACTACCCTACTACATTTCTACAGGTTCTTTTTAGGAGGAGGAGGAGCTCGGTGGTGCAGTGGTTTAGCGCCTGGCTCAGCGATTGCGGAGGTTAAGCAACTTTCGAAAGGGTTGGCCATGGGATGGGTGACCAAAAATTTTGTATCTTGAGCTTCTCCGTGCTTCGGAAGGCTCGTTAAGCCGTTGGTCCCGGGTGAATTTGCAGTCGATAACACCCACCAATCCTCATTGGCCCATCCTCCTTATCCCCCATAAGGAAGGTCAGGTCTGTGTAGCAGCAATGGGGACATTAAAAAAATGGCCGATAGTCTTTGCAGCGTTCAAACGCATGGAATGTAAGCCATTTAAGTAAGGAAGCTGTTTCTTTACTTATAACATGACTGTTATAAAGTTGTCTATGCGTCCAGTATTTGCGAATATAATTTTTATAAGAAAAGGTAAAGTTAAAGCAAATATTGTTGCAAAAACTACATGACGTCAAACTATTTAAGTCTGAAGTCCTTAGCAAACTATCCTTGTGTTCATACAAACACGGGATGTTTGTTCGCTAATTCAAGAAAACTTCGCAAATTGATATAATATACTGTCAACATGTGACAGGAAAAGATCTTGACATAATTTGTTTTAGCAAACAGTAGATGGTTTTGCCATTGTATTTTATAATTATGCATTTCCGTAGTCGAGTTGTTGTGATAAGTTTGATGCATGGCTGAGTCAATTTAAAAAGTTTTTTTTCTGGAACCACAACCCGGACACTCCATACAAAAGCCGCGTTTCAACTACCTATTACACAGACGCTACACAGTGACGTTTTTGCACACGCGCAACTGTCTAGGGCATAGACATAGAAAAATTTTCGCTGCACTCAAGAAGACCAACAAAGCGTGGAAAAGAGAAATTAACATCATACGGACACGGTCTATGTAAAAAAGAGACAAAGGATCAAGTGACATGTGCCAACATTTTTTACAGTAAGAGCCCCTAGCGTCCCGCCTAGCAAATGAGCAATCACAGTTTGTTTAAAATATTTTTTAATCTTAATTAGAATTTAAAATAAAGGCATCGTGGAGCTATGGTGTCTTCTGCTCTAAGTGATTGTGATGTGACAAAAAGAAACAATCCAAGTAATCACACTTTTCAAAGGTAAATAAAATTTTGCCACACATTTCTCTAAAACCAAATTTCGCTACATTTATTCGTTTATCGACAAAGAAAGCAGTATGGAACATAGTTTATTAACTTCCTTTGCCATAATATAGTCATATTTTATGAATCTAAGTCATATTTTACGTATCCTTACTTAATATTATAAATGCGAAAGTCCGTTTGTTTGTTTGTTTGTTACGCCTTCACGTCTTAACTACTGAACCGATCATCATGAAATTTTGCATACACGTTGTCAGGAGTAAAGAGAAGGACATAGGGTACCTTTCATCCCGAAAAAAAGTTATGTTCCCGAGGGATAGCAAAAAAACTTTTCACGCAGACGAAGTCGCGGGCGAAAGCTAGTCTCATATAAAATGTATTGATTCGTTTTCGGATCACCTGTTTATTGACTTTGTTGTTCTTTGACATTCTATTTCTATGGTCTAGGGCTATTGAATGAGCATACGAACTGGCCTCGGTGAGGTAATTGATTGCGGGGCGGGGCGGAGAGTTTCCTTTCTGTACGGTAGTACTTATATCTATTCTGTGGTGGAACCGGAAGTCTTTTTATTGCACAACGGGATAATGCTCGGTTTTCACCTCACCTGATGTTAAGTGACGATAAGGCCGAAGGTGGAAGCGCACTACACCCGGAATCCTCACCACTGAGGAACTGGCTATCTTACCTCTAACTGCCCGAACACAAAATTTTTTAAATTGTTGTTATAGCGTCAGACTTAGGTCAGATGGTGGTAGCTAGCTAGCCAGGCGGACTTGAAATAAGCCCTACCACCAACCAAACCGAGTACAAATTGTACCCCCCTGGGAATCAAGTAATCTGACCCCTGCGTCTTACACGGGTGGGCGAACCACTATACCACAGAGGTGGTTAAAATTGTTACTGGGTTTTATGTGCTGAACTATAAATACACCTGAATAATTTAATTCATACTTACAGGGTCGTCGAACACTTCTTCTATTCTCGTATAAATGTCTTTGCCTCGCTTTTGTCGGACCAATAAGTATAAATTTTCTACGCCGGGACAACACCGTAAGAGTTTTTCCACCAAAACTTTGCCTAAAAATCCTGAAAAATAAAATAAAACAATACAAAATACATACACTTAAATTGTCCAAATAAACGACTGATGTGGTCCAAATCTGTTTCTGGTGCCATTTACAAGAAATTATGTATCACGCAACAATTAGCAACCCACTTGTGCGCTTCTGTAGACATAATTTGTAATGTAAACAGCTTCATATATACACGCTGAAATTTTAATCATTTGGTTCCCGCCGTGGGTTGGTTCCACTCATGATTACAAGCAACTTTTACTATGGGGCCAACTCTCCTGCTCGCAAAAAAAAACAGCTGTTCTATACATTAAGGTCAAGTAGGTACTGCACTTTTGTATTGAACAGCTGATTTTTTTTTGCGAGCAGGAGAGTTGGCCCCATAGAAAAAGTCGCTTGTAATCATGAGTGGAACCACCACACGGCGGGAACCAAATGATTAAAATTTCAGCGTGTATAGTCTGCCAAATTCCTAACACATTTGTAAAAAAAAAAAACAATAAAAGATCCAGAGAACATTGGAGCACTTGCACAAATAGAAGATTAATTTCTTTAGTTTGATTTTTTTGAGTAATTTTGTCAAAATTCAATTTCGTTTTTGTATTAGAATTAAAGAACTACCTAGTTAGCCGCACTGAATATGAAAACTATATTTGCATGTTGTGCATAGTTGTAATTGAGGTACAAAACACTTTTATTACCGACTTCAAAAGGAGGGAGGTACTCAATTCGACCCGTTTTTTTTTTTTGTTTTTTTTTTGTTTTTTGTATGTACACCGATTACTCAAAGACGGCTGGACCGATTGAACCGATTGAATTTTACAATTTTGAAATCGGTTCAGTACTTTTCAAGTAATCTTGAAAAAAGCACGAAAATAGTATGATTTTGTGTGAACTACCTCGATGATCAGTCGTATAACTTCTTTGTTTATGAACTGAATAAGATAATTATTTTTTCGTTGGAAAAGGGATATCTTAAGTGTAGTTCTTTAACCGACTTAAAAAAGGAGGTTCTCAGTTTGACCCACATGTATGTATGTTTCTCCGCGATTAACTCACGTTTGGCTGAGCCGATTTTAATTTCTACCTAAATAATATACCTACACCACCTAATACAAAAGGTTCCTACACTAAAAATAAAAAAAAATAAAAAATTGTTTAAAAAAACAAAAAACCGACTTCAAAAAACCTACCTCTAAAAAGCAAGAAATAATATTCGTAATAATAAAACACGTTTATTGAAGTCGGGTGGGGCTGGAGTACAAATCTTTTTTTTTATTCTAAAAGCCCCACCCGACTTCAATAGACGTGTTTTATTATTACGAATATTATTTCTTGCTTTTTAGAGGTAAGTTTTTTGAAGTCGGTTTTTTGATTTCTTAAATATTTTTTTTGTGATTTATTTTTATTTGTACTGCTTTGTTTATATCTTGTAACTGTTCCAAAGAAAAATAAAATAAAATAAGAATTACAGAAAACAGATATTGTTGTGTAATAATTGCAAATAGAGATATCAGATACATAACGTGTTATAAAAATTCCTTTAGGCGGTTGTATGACCGAAAGTGGCGCCCTCAGAGGTTTTTATTTAATAAGTTATTAATAGAAAAAGATTTTAATAATGTTTATCGTGGAGATTTTAGGGCCCATGGTCTAGTATTTTTAGAAGGTATCACTAAATGCCCTCGTAGTCATTCGTAGAAGTAGTTGATGTGTCAAAAACGGCCACTTTTAGCAGTTTTTCTATCTATGTACTTCTAGCAGTGACTACTAGGGAATGTAACGATACCGTCTAAAAGTACTAGACTGTGGGCCCTAAAATCGCCACGATAAACATTATTAAAATTGTGTATTAGAATTATAATATTAAATAAAATTCACCGCGGCGCCACTTTCGCTCAGGGTACCACCTTAAGGCGGTTGTATGACCGAAAGTGGCGCCCTCAGAGGTTTTTATTTAATAAGTTATTAATAGATAAAGATTTAAATAATGTTTATCGTGGAGATTTTAGGGCCCATGGTCTAGTATTTTTAGAAGGTATCACTACATGCCCTCGTAGTCATTCGTAGAAGTAGATAGCAAATGTGTCAAAAACGGCCACTTTTAGCAGTTTTTCTATCTACTTCTAGCAGTGGCTACGTGGGAATTTAACGATACCGTCTAAAAATACTAGACTGTGGGCCCTAAAATCTCCACGATAAACATTATTAAAATTGTGGATTAGAATTATAATATGAAATAAAATTCACCGCGGCGCCACTTTCGCTCAGGGTACCACCTTAAAGCCGAAAATGGTAGGTAGGAACTAGGGACCATTACATCAAACTGCTATGTCGAATTGGGATTATCCTGTAATGATAGTTGTGTTAGATTGAAATATAAATAAATAAATAAACTTTTACTAAGGGACCAATTCTGAAATCGTGGAAAAAATCAGCTGTCCCATACATTAAGGTGGAGTAGGTATTGCGCTTTTGTATGGAACAGCTGATTTTTTCCACGATTTCAGAATTATCTATTCACAATACTACTACAAACACTATTTTTTTCGCAGTATCAGACTTGGCCCCACAGTAAAAGTTGCTTGTAATCATGAGTGGAACCACCCCACTGCGGGCAATAAATGATTAAAAATTCACTCTGTATTCAAAATTCAAATTATTTTTTTCAGTCTAGGCTGTTACAAGCACTTGTGAATGTCATAGAAGCTACGCCATCGGTTCGCGTGCCCTAAGCGGGAGACCTTGTAACGAGAAGAACCGGCAAGAAACTCGTCAAGGGCTGCTTTTTTCTCCCTGTATATTTCATACAGAGTCGTCAGTATAGCATTAGTATAGCACAGTGTCTCTTGGATTTGCAAACGGCCGTTTTATAATCAAGCCCTAAGAAGCGCTCATGGCGGAGCATTACAGACTGATCGTACTCGATCACGTTTGTCAACGCTCGGTCCGGCCAGATATCGGATGGATACAAAAATTAATAACGAAAATATCAAAATGTGATGAAATGAAACAGTTGATTTTTTTCTCGCGATTTCAGAGTTGGTCCCATAGTAAAAGTTTTTCAGTTTTATGGTGCCTTTCTACCATATTCAGCTTTAGGGGACTCAATTTCTTTTCTCTTACCTGTAGCACCAGTAATTAAAATATTCTTCCCATGATAAAACCTCTGTATTTCTGTCATGTCAGTCTTTCTATCACTATCTAAGCCACTACCGACTAATCTACTGTTTACATCCATATCGTTATTTCTAATTACATCCATTTTTCCGTTTACATCCATATCGTTATCTCTAATTACATCCATTTTTCCTTTTACACCCATTTCGTTATCTCTAATTCCATCCATTTTTCCGTTATTCACAACTCCATCGTTAAACGGGTCTCTGCTATTGTTACTTCTGTTTTTTGTTTTGATTGCATTTTCGTTAAATATCGTTGTCGTTGATTCTAACTCCATTTTAGTGGCTTCTTGACATTTTTCTGTGGACAAAAGAAAGAAGATTGTTAATTTATGTAGGAAGGTACCTATAACATTATTTTTTTTACCATTTATGACAGAAGTCATTACATTTGTAAATAGTAAAATAAAACTGGGGGCCATAATAGGAAAACATGGTTTGCGCGGGCCATATTTATACAGAAAACGTAAAGTTGGAGCCACAAAAAAAACATACGACAAGCTAAAAAGATTATCTAGTTGCTACATGTATTAAATATCAGAATATCATCAAAAACGCTTGTCGCGAGCCATATTTTTGGCGTAAATAATAGCGGAAACGTATTGAATTCTACATCAAAATACATTTTAACGTACTGTGCAGTTGCTCCAATAACTTTTTTTCAAGAAAGATGATTGCACTAAAGATAATGATGAAAAAAACAACGAAAAACGTCGAAAAAGTGGAGAAGTGCGGTTATTTTCCATACTCTTTACACGTAAAGAAAAAGACAGAGACAAATGATTTCGAATAACGGAGCCTTAAGGGGTTACTGTTGTCCATTAACCACGTAATATTTTTAGCAACTTTTCACATCCCCTGGTGAAACTTGCTGAGGTTTTAAACTAACCCCCTCTCCCCCCAGTCATGATACATCGTGAAATTTTAATCATTTGGTTCACGCAGTGGGGTGGTTCCACTCATGATTACAAGCAATTTTTACTATGGGGCCAACTCTGATATCGCGAAAATAAATCAGCTGTTCCATACATTAAGGTCTAGTATATTTATTGCGCTTTTGTTAGTATGGAACAGCTGACCCCCTACCCAAATGGCCAACTTTCTATTCGTTTGAACGCTACGCTTACTTTTAAAGCTTAAATTTATGAGCAATAGATGATTAAATCACATGTCGCAAACTTATATAAATCACAGACTTCGATGTATTGTATGGAATTGTCAAGCTTACGGCACGTAATTTTATAGTTTACTGCTTATTTTAAAGTTTAATAGTAAGCGTAGCTTTCAAACGAATAGAAAAGTGGCCATTTGAGTAGGGGGGCAGATTTTATTTCGCAATATCAGAGTTGGCCCCATAGTAAAAGTTGCTTGTTATCATGAGTGGAACCACTCCACTGCGGGAACCAAACCAAATGATTAAAATTTCAGCGTGTATTTTTTGTTATAAAGTACTAACCTCGTCAATTGGTAATGCGCCTGGCGGCCATGATTTTAACCTCAAAAACGAAAAACAATTGTAAAATGTTTAGTTACCCAGACACTATCTTCTTGAAAATAATAATTCAATAATTAATTTATTAGATTACCTATTAGAATTTTCTTGTTTCATGACATTTTTAGTTGCGGATCACGTCAACGTGGATGTTAATGTGACAAGGTTCCAGCGCATTACCAATTGACGGGGATTATATCTTAAAAAATTGGGTTATTTCGGTTTATGAATGACGCGTTCAATGAAAAAATAAAAACATGTGATATCACTACATATCACTACATCTCCTCCCCCCTTGATATATCGTGATTTTTTCGGAACCCCCTCCCCCTTTTGACCTCACGTGATTAATTGACCAGTCCTTAGTAGTCATTTTATATACTAAATTCTTTGCATTTAAGGCGGTTGTATGACCGAAAGTGGCGCCCTCAGAGGCTTTTATTTAATAAGTTATTAATAGAAAAAGATTTTAATAATGTTTATCGTGGAGATTTTAGGGCCCATGGTCTAGTATTTTTAGAAGGTATCATCACTACATGCCCTCGTAGTCATTCGTAGAAGTAGATAGCAAATGTGTCAAAAACGGCCACTTTTAGCAGTTTTGCTATCTACTTCTAGCAGTGACTACGAGGGCATGTAATGATACCGTCTAAAAATACTAGACTGTGGGCCCTAAAATCTCCACGATAAACATTTTTAAAATTGTGTATTAGAATTATAATATTAAATATAATTAGCTGTACCTTTTTTCGGTACATGCTAAAACTAAACATTGCATGAACAACTTTTTGTATTGAAACAATATTGGAAAGCTGTTTCATACATTTTACCAGAGCTCAAATAAAATTTGGTAAGTACTTACTATGCGAGGCAAATAAGTATACACATCAACTTTGTCTAGGGATACAGGTGTTATTTTCATACAAACGAGGTAACTTTGAAGAAGTGATGCGCCGAATGTAGGTTTAACCGAATACGAATGTTCGGCCGAATATTCGGTCCAAAATGTACCGAACCGAATATTCGGCCGAATCATTCGGTTCAATTCTGCGCAATAAACAAGTTTTACACGTGTCGGGCGGGCGTTTGCCACAGCAACTCCTTCTCTAGCACGGCTCGCTCAGTCGATGTACCGCTCTTTCGGTTACAAATAATTGCAGTTTGGAACTGCATACTTTGAAATTTATTATTACGTTGATGAAAGTCTTTGAAGATGGGGCATAAATTGACATTTATTAAAAAAACATAATTTGATTATACATTTTAATACTAGTGGTGGTTTCTAAAGATAGCAGTTTTTATTGTTTAAAAAAAATAGGCATGTTTTTGAAATGCCTAAAAACAAGAGGGCTGTAGCCTGTACGTTTTGATTTTTTGAATATCTATCAAAGATTTTGAAATATTTGCATTTTAGTGATTTCATACAAAACAAAAAAGTGCCAATATTTTCAAATCTACAATATTTAAAAAATCAAAACATACAGCCCTAGTTTTTAGGCATTTCAAACACATACCGAAAATTCATTGCTGTAGGATTATATAATCTGTTGCTGTAGGTTAAGGTTTAGAGAGGGTGGGAAACGTTATCGCCGTATATATGGAGACCGTTTGCTAGAGAATCCTCTTAACCTTTTTTATTTTGTCAATAAATAATTGGTATTATTGGTACAATTTAAACATTCGGTAATTATTCGGCAAATCAACCGAATATTCGGCCGAATACGAACATGAAAAAATATGCCGAATTTGCCGAATACGAATATTCGGCGCATCTCTACTTTGAAGCCTTGGTTTTCTGCCAGGGATGTACCGTGCTGTAATCTGATGATGGCCATCCAGGGACTGAATGGAGTAGATTCAGATCGCTATACACACCCAACTGATCTGATCAGCATTCTAAAAGATTAATGGGTCAGAGTTCTCGGTTTGAGGATTTCCATACATTTCATCCTATTTTCGCGGTTTTTTTAAACATGTCCATTACGTTTTTAGTATGCTGGTCAGATCAGTTGGGTGTGTATAGCGATCTGAATCTCCTCCATTCACTCCCTGGATAGCCGTCATCAGATCACTGTACAGTACATCCCTGGCAGGAAACCAAGGCTTCAAAGTTACCTCCTTTGTATGAAAATAACACCTGTATCCCTAGACAAAGTTGATGTGTGTATATTTAGTACCTACTGTCAAAACGGCCATAGGTATTTATTTGCGTTTCGCTTCCACTTCAGGGGCCGTACCAGCTAACGAATCGATTATCGAAAAATCTGAATCGGTTTCAACTTAGAACTGAAAAATCAAAGTAAGGAATTTCGTCTTGTACTTTCTGTTGACGTAATTTGGAAGATAACGATGTTCGTGTGACATCATGAAATGGGGTTCGCCATTTTCGCCCAATTGGGGCTCGATTTATCTGTTTTAATTTGAAACCCGGCAGACTTTTCGAAGCTCGATTCGTTAGCCGGTACGGCCCCAGGGTGTAGGATGTGCAAGAAAAGGAACAAATATCAAGATTGCCATTTGACAGTACTATTCTTATTTGGCTCGCATAGTACTTACTTATGAAACAGCCTCCATTTTTTTGCGATTTCATAAATGTTTCCAAACAAAAACTCTACAAAATGGTTTTCAGATTTTCCCTTAACAAAAATTTGACTATCAGCCATTTTTAATGACCCCAGTGCTTCCTTATGCGTGGGTAAAGAAAATGGGCCATAAAACACCACGCGGGCCCAATGTGGATTGGTGGGTGTTAACGACTGTAAATTTACCCAGGGCCAATCGTTTAACGAGCCTTCCGAAGCACGGAGGGCTCGAGATAAAAAAATTTGGTCACCCATCCCATGACCGACCCTTGCAAAAGTTGCTTAACCTCCGCAATCGCTGGGCCAAGCGCTAAACCACTGCGCCATCGAGCTCCCCAACAAAAAAACATGTTGAATTATTTAATAATCTTTTGTCTTATTGTTAAGAGGCATATTACGTTTCGACTGTGATTTTTGCGTAAAATGGCCAATTTTGGCGTTCTCGATCTCAGAAACATAAATACACTAACAATTTTGACTTATTGAAATTTATTGAATAGTGTAGAATAGCTTTTGAAATAGTTCATAGCGGCCTCACTTTTTTGAAAATTTGCTTAACTTTATAATTAAACTCGAAATTGCAGAGAAAGATTTTCATAAAATGCGCGAAGGCACTTTTTTGAGCCCATGGATTGAACTACTGTGCTAAACAAATGAAATATAAAAAAATTATGTTATCTCTATTATAGTCGAATAGTTCATAGCGGCCTCCGAATTTTGAAATTATGTATGGAATATGTGAAAAAAAAAAATCCCAACCAAAAACCATAAAACTACTAAAAACGCTCAGAATTAACTGTTAATTTCTCCTAGATACATAATTATTATTACGTAAAATTTATATTAGAATAATCTTTACTTCATAAGAAAATCAAATTTCATACTTTTGTTTGTTGTTTGTGGGTACTTGTTTTTCTTTCCGTGTATGTTCAAAGTTGACTCTAAGAAATCATTCACCAACTTGAATTTTCCTTTCTAACCCTTTAACTTTCCAGTGTATCATCATATTACTTTTTGTCGCGAACACATATAAATGTATTTAGTAGACCCAAAAGTTTGTGCCCTAAAATCCGTCAGAATCTAAATTTCAACGATAAATGTGATAGGACCCTTAAGGCAATGTTGATCTAACATAAGTTTATAATATATTGTAGTTAGCTTTAATAACAAACAATTTAGGTACCATTCATCATATCAGCCGCACGACACCCACTGCTGGGTATAGGCCTCCCCCAAGGATTTCCACGACGATCGGTCCTGCGCTTCCCACATCCAGTGGCTTCCGGCAATCTTCACCAGATCGTCGGTCCACCTTGTCGGGGGCCTACCCACGGAGCGTCGTCCGGTGCGCGGTCGCCATTCCAGAACCTTTCCGCCCCAACGGCCATCGGTTCTTCTCGCTATGTGTCCAGCCCACTGCCACTTTAGCTGAGCAATCCTTCGAGCGATGTCGGTTACTTTAGTTCGCCTGCGGATCTCCTCATTTCTGATTCGATCACGCAGGGAAATGCCGAGCATGGCTCTCTCCATTGCACGCTGGGTGACCTTGAGCCTCCTTATGAGACCCATAGTTAGCGACCACGTTTCACTGCCGTAAGTCATCACTGGCAACACACACTGGTCATAGACTTTCGTCTTGAGACACTGAGGTAAATCGGACACGAAGATTTTTCGGAGCTTCCCGAATGCTGCCCATCCGAGTTGGATTCGACGAGAGATCTCCTTCTCAAAGTTGGACCTACCTAACTGGACTGCCTGTCCTAGGTATACATAATGGTCAACAGCTTCAAGTGCAGTGTTCCCAACATGAACTGGAGCGGGCACAACATGGGCATTCGACATGATTTTCGTCTTATTAATTATATATTAATTATACGTTCATTTTAAGACCCACTCTTTGGGAAGCACTACGGAGATCTTCGAGCATTGTGTTCAGGTCCTCCAACGTCTCAGCCATTAGAACTATATCATCGGCAAAACGAAGGTGTGTTAGGTATTGGCCATTAATGTTGATGCCGAGTCCTTTCCAGTCTAAGAGTTTAAAGATATCCTCCAACGCAGCTGTGAACAGTTTCGGAGAAATAACATCTCCCTGTCTCACACCTCGCTGCAGTTGGATAGGATTTGTTCTCTGGTTCTGTACTCGGACCGACATGGTGGCATTTTTGTATAAATACCTCAACACCTCGATATAGGTACCATTATTCAGTTGAAATACTTAGGTATCGTGATTTTAAACCGCACAATTCCGTAAAATAGGCTGCGTTGAAGGTTTGTGGTCTCCCTAATTATGTTCTCAAACTATTTAGGATTGCTACCTACTTAAGTATTTGAAATTGTGTAGGTACGTAGTTAACAGTATTTACAGAAATTATGTATTTATACACTTCTGCTAGTAAAGTTCAGTAAAATTACGGGAGCTAGTATGACGAAGTAGAAATAATTTGCAATAGCGGTTTCTTCTTTTGATCGTTAGATTAAATGGCTAGCTATCATTTTGTAAATGAATCCAACTAATTTTCATTAATTTTTTTTTTCTTTACTGACCAAAATACTAATTGGTTGCTTTAGCAAAATTGCTAATTACATACTTTTTTTAATTTTTGGTTGATTTGGAACTATAATTTGATTATGAATGTAAATCCAACAAAAAAAGTAACAACTACGCTGTATTTTTTCTATTAGTAAATTTAGTTGGATTCGTAAATATTAGTGTTTTACAGGGTTAATTAGGGTTCCGTAGCCTAAATGGCAAAAAACGGAACCCTTATAGATTCGTCATGTCTGTCTGTCTGTCTGTCTGTCTGTCTGTCCGTATGTCACAGCCACTTTATTCCGAAAGTATTAAGACTACACAGTTGAAACTTGGTAAGTAGATGTATTCTGTTAACCGCTTAACGAATTTAATACAAAAATAAGAAAAATAAAAGATTAAGGGAGGGCTCCCCATACATGGAACTGAACCTGAAAATTTTTTTTTCTTCAAACCAACACGTGTTGGATGTCTATAGATAGGTCATTAAAAATGACATTGAGGTTCCTAAGACAACTTTTTCTCAAAGTCAACCGTTTGAAAGATATTCACCGCCAAAGTGGTAAAATGTGTGTCCCCCCCCTTTAACTTTTGAAATAAGAGAGTGAAAAATCTAAAAATAATATATGCTGTAGATCTTAATAAATACTTTCAACCAAAATTGGTTTGAACGAGATATAGTAATTAGTTTTTGAGATATAGCACATTTTCCAAAACCGCAAATATAACTTTGTCATTCATACCAAAACTGTGAAAAACAAAGTTATTTTTGCAAACGAAAAATGATAGATGGTATTAAATATGGTATGGTATAAGGTAACTACGGAACCCTATGGCGCGTGGCCCGACACGCACTTGGCCGGTTTTTTATTAATTTCTACATGCACGCATTCTACGATTTAAACTTATAGTCACAGAGTATAAATAAGTCTATGATTTCACCGAAGAGATCGCTGCTATTAGTTCCATTTTTAAAATTAGCGCGTTGCTGGTGACACTAGTGTTTGTACGTCTTAAAATGACGCGCCGCCATTTTAAACGCGCCCCGTAGAAAGAGAGGGGTATACTTCCGCCGCCAGCTGTCTACTCTCCAGCCGTCACATCCGTCTTACGCATTTTCGATCAGCCACGTGATTCTTACTGACGCGAGTTTAGCATTTTTTTCCCATTACAAAAAGCGTACAACGCCGCTAAAGAAGTTTTCACTTCAAAAACTTAACAATGTTGTGCATTATAATATCATTTGTAGTTTAAGTACTTCCACAAATTACTTAGCAAAGTCAAATATAAAATGTCTTTATTCAAATAAACTTTACAATTAAATACTTTTGAATCGTCTATATTTTTTTAGCGACGCGATTAAGTAATTAAAATGCGCGAAACAGTAATGAAATATACAAAGTTTTGTTTACAAACATTGTTTCCGTAAGTTGGTTTAAGGGTCCATAATAGGATAACATGGTTTGCGCGGGCCATATTTTATATAGAAAACGTAAAGTTTTAGGCACAAAAAAAACATACGACAAGCTAAAGAGATTATCTAGTAGCTACAAGTATTAATTTGCATATAAACCTTACAGATGATTGTAAAAAAAACTGAATATCATCAAAAGCGCTTGTCGCGGGCCATATTTTTGGCGTAAATAACAGCGGAAACGGATTAAATTCTACATCTAAATATAATACTATTAACGTAGGTACTGTGCAGTTGCTCCAATATTTTTTTTCAAGAATAATTATTGTGCTAAGTATAATGATGAAAAAACAACCAAAAACATCGAAAAAGTGCAGAAGTGAGGTTATTTTACATACTCTTTACACGTAAAGAAAAAGACAGAGACAAATGATTTTGCATAACGGAGCCTTAAGTTAAATATAGTGTAACGTGTAGACCCAGCATAACATTTAGATCAATCTGCATTTAGACATCAATATATACTTGTTCCCATATAAATAAGGTTGAATTTATATAAAGGAAGAAAGCATTAAACTAATATCTTCCTGATATACTCCGGATGTCGCTTCTGTTATGTAATATGTCGGATATTTATATATCTGTCACTAGTTTTATAACAATGACACAGTAGAATAGAAAATAGATAATACTTTTTTAAAGATACAAGATGAAATATTCTTTATTGTACACCATAATAATTTACATAGTAATACACAAAAGAAGAACAATTGGCGGCCTTATCGATAAAGAGCGATTTCTTCCAGGCAACCATAAGTTGAGCTGGATAAAAATACTAGATAGTAATGGGTAATTTATGGTGTTCCTTTTTATATATTTAATGCCCAACGGGACAGTGCTTGGCCTTCACCTCACCTGATGATAAGTGACGATAAGGCCGAAGATGGAAGCGCAGTACACCCGGATTCGTCACCACTGAGGAACTGGCTATCTTACCTCTAACTGCCGGAACACAACAATTTTTAAATTGTTGTTGTCAGACTTAGGTAAGATGGTGGTAGCTAGCCAGGACTTGAAATAAGCCCTACCACCAACCAAACCGAGAATAAATTGTACCCCCCTGGGAATCGATCACGTTTGTTAAGCAACGCTCGCTCCGACCAGGTGTCGGATTGGTGACCGTGCTTCCGTGCTTCGAAGGGTACGTTAAACCGTCGGTCCCGGCTGTTGTCATCTGAGTTAGAAACCTTACAGACGGTTTGATAAACTAACACCAGAGGTGGCCACTAATCCTCATTCGATAATAAGAAGATCTCGACTGTACATATTTAAAATCGCCTTTATAATAAATACAATTCCAAAAATGTCTACCAAAGATGCTTATTACGGCTGCGTGCTGGTCTCAAGGTCGCAAAAGAAAGTAAAAACGCTTAACCGCCATTATGTCAGCGGGAATTCGGTCATCGGGCCGACTGCCGACGCAAGCGCACGGTGTCGCCGCGAGCATATAAATCGGTTATTATGGCCATATAAACAAATGACGGAGGAGGAAACAAATGGTAACTGTCCATTGTAATGTTTTAGATGGCGTCTGGCAGGGTTAAATCAATCAAAATAACCAGAAATCCGCATATGCCCGCGTGGTCTGTTATGGCCCATCTTCCTTATTCACCCGTGAAAAACCCTCCTGCATAAAAAGACAAGTCAACTGAAAAGATGGAAACAAGATTAAATATTAAAGGCAACATTATAACATGCAGTCGGAGGCATGCATAAAGAAAGTGACATTATGAATGATTTGAGTTATATGCCTCCAACTGCATGTTATAATGTTGCCTTTAATATTTAATCTTGTTTCCATCTTTTCAGTTGACTTGTCTTTTTATGCAGGAGGTTTTTTATTTTATTTTTAATTTATTTTTTTATTTATTTCTTTTTAGTTATTATTTATTACAATCATGATATACCTTTTTGAAATCCTTTTAATGAGACCTTTAATTTGACACCCATATTGCAGTATTCTAAAAAAAAAATTTTTTCTACTACTTATAAAAGCACCGTGGAGCCGCCATGTTGGTTTTTTTATAACGCCACTTTCTTAAGAACACTTGGGCTGGCAAAACAAATCTAACGATATGTTAATCATGGAAATCCGTTCAGCCGTTTAAAAGATATGAGGTAATATAGAATATTACATACAAACAAAGATACTTACTTACATACAAGATACGCGCGAAAAACATAACCCTCTTGCAGTTGGGTAATAAAAAGGCATATGCTCCTAGCAGCGGGTGGTACAGACGGCCTGAGTGCAATCGCGGGGCGATACGCTTGGCTTTCGCATTCAAACAAATGACGACCATCCACCGGAAGTCCAAAATATCTGGAGAAAAATTGAAAAGATCGGGATTTTGCGGTTGTTGTCGGGAGAAATAATTATTTAAAATAAAAATGTAACTTAAATGCCTGCATAAAGCAAGAAAACGGCCGCGCCGCGCGATTTTATTCAGTTTTATCCACTAATCTTGTAAATTTTTATCTTGCCTGTTAATTGTAGAAAAACGGTCGCGCTGCGCGATTTTTAGTCAGTTTCATCCACTAATCTTGTACTTTTACCTGTCTATAGTAAAATAAAATGGCGCGCAATTTTTAGTTAGTTTTATCCAATAATCTCATAACCTGTGGTTTCACCCGTGAAAATTATTGTTTTCTAGAGAACTTTCGGAACAGCTGATTTTCCGGGAGATTTTTAGATTTTTCGGGAGTCGGGAGATCACTTGAAATTCCAGGTGAATCCAGGCGAATCCCGACCATCTGGCAACCTTACGACCATCAGTGATTGAAGATGATAGGGCATGAAAAATGCTATTTAAAGCTAAGTAAGATAGCCAGTTCCTCAGTGATGAGGATTCCGGGTGTAGTGCGCTTCCACCTTCGGCCTTATCGTCACTTGACATCAGGTGAGGAGAAGGCAAAGAACTATCCCGTTGTGCATAAAAAATCATGTTAGCTTTTCCATTTTTAACTCATCATCATCATCATATCAGCCGCACGACACCCGCTGCTGGGTATAGGCCTCCCCTAAGGATCTCCACGACGATCGGTCCTGCGCTGCCCGCATCCAGTGGCTTCCCGCGACCTTCACCCTCACGTCGGTCCACCTTGTCGGGGGCCTACCCACGGAGCGTCGTCCGATGCGCGGTCGCCATTCCAGAACCTTTCCGCCCCAACGGCCATCAGTTCTTTTCGCTATGTGTCCTGCCCATTGCCACTTCAGCTGAGCAATCCTTCGAGCGATGTCGGTTACTTTAATAACCTAACATGTTAGTAACCTAACATTTTTAACTATTTAGTTCTAATTTTAATTTGATCATATTAGTTTACCTATGTGGTTAACAATCAGTTTGTTAGACAGTAGGTATGCTAAGTAATTTACGATTTGTGCGAAAGCATGATAATAACACACAAACTTTTTAATTTCCGCCATGATGGTATCCGAGCACATAATGGATATCATCATGGCCCTTTTAATAACGTGACAATTTGACAATTGTCACGTTGTGACAATGCGCAATCACTTGTTCTGTGGCACAAGTGATTGCGCATTAAAAAAAAGTCTGCCGGATGTCAGTCAACTCAACTGTCAAAAGCGTTTCGTTACGTGCGACATATGCACAGATTTTCCGTTTGATCGGTTCCAACTCGTACATTGTGGTGCTAATCTGTATCACTAACGCAGCTAACGAAACGTGTTGTCTTGAAACTGGTGTTGCTATTTAGTGTCGGGGTTACCAAAAAATAAAACTTTCAAACGTAAATAACTTTTAAAACATAAATCTTCGTAAAAAGCTGAATATTTTCCATGACTTACTAATTACATGCCTACATTTTGAAAAAAACAGAAACGTTATACAGTTTTTGGTTTTTTTCTATGGGACTCTGCCTGATGTCCTTTCACTAGAATCGGTTGAGTAATGCAACCTTTAATAGAGAGTTGAAAAGGAGATACTTCGCGCTTGCTCGGTCAATTAGCTAATTAATATAATAATAATAAATGCTTGGACAATTTCACACAGCGCCATCTAGCCCTAATCTTAGCAAAGCTTGTAATATGGGTGCTAAACACGAAAACTGTTCAATATCTTTGTTTTCCTTTATTTTCTACTATTTTTTTGTTATATTTAGTAGCCTACCTAAATTTGACGAGCGTTATGAATTAAAAGAAATCAAATTCGTAACTACGTTATTTGTAGGGATTTTAAATTGACTGTTCGATCATTAAAAACTATTTTTATGTAAATCACTAAGAGATATTTAAACGATCCAGGTAACAGAAAATTATTTAACAATATTTGAGAAAAAACCACACTTACCTACTGGGTTTATAAAATATAGTTTTTTCGCGTACGAATTTTCTGACGCTACAGCTAGCAAAAAGATCGTTCAAAAGCCGGTACTTACGCGCACTGACTAAATTAAATTTTTAATAACATGTATTTTTATAGCTTTATTTACTAAAGAAGTAAACAAAATAAGGTGACTCCTCAAAATTACTAATAAACAGATATTGTACATTAAGATTATTGTACGTAGGTACAGTTGACAACTCACGTGCTTTACCATTTTGCAAAAAATTCGTGTGCGCGCGTTTCGTCCCTGCACGAACTAAACAAATGTAGTGACGGCGCGGCGCGCAAGCGATTTTAACCTTATGAGTGGTAAAACGGAAGTAGCGGAAATGTTGTCGATAGTACATAGGTACCTACGTCAATAACAGTCATTTCGGTTAACGTGGTCATTTCGGTCATCGTCATTTACGTGACGTGACTTTCAAAGATGATTGAACTGTAAATAAACACATATTTTTACATTGAAGTAGGTTATTTAACATCCAAAAAAAAACACGAGATAAGTACCTAATGCTAAGTATTGTAGGTATGTATTCTGTGATGAAAGTAAGTTTATTCTATCGGACATCCGCTTATTCACTGAAATAACTTAAGAATACGACAAATTATGTTTTTCACAATAGAACAATGAAGATTATGTAATACATACCTTTCCAGAAAGGTATTTCAAAACGTCGGGAAATCCAAAAAACTAACAAATTAAAACTAAATAATTCTAAAATAACATCTAAATTAACCAATATACGCGCTATAATCCGTAAAAAGTGATTTATTTCTAATGAACTGTACGCGCGGAAGCCTTATAAAAGTGTATAATAATAGTACATTATGAGACAAGTTAGCTTAGGTTGCTCATTGCACACGAGGCTGTGGGTTGCACTGTAGGGTTGCCAGATTGGCTGGCGTCAATTCCGGGACAACAATAGCTGGGGGCTAAAAGGCTAAAATTTCATTTCAGCCTATTATTCTTGTTATTCTTGAAATTACCCATGTAAACTCAGCAAACGGTACGCACTGTACGCTACGCTATGCACGAAGCGAAGCCTAACCTAAATCCGGGACAGTAAGGTGTAATTCCTGGACACGGGACTAGGCACGTAATTCCGGGACAATCCCGGAAATCCCGGGCGTCTGGCAAACTTAGGTTGCAGCCCGGGCCGTAGGCGAGGGCTTAACTCAGCCGAGTGTGCAATAAGCAAAAGCTCACGAGTTTCATACGACGTTTTTCAACACATTTGCGAGGAAAATACAAAGTGATTTACCACACAGCAACAAATACGACAAAAACAAAATATGACAACAAATTATGAGAAAAGGCGCGTAGGTCTTTTTTGTTTTTTTCACACGCCCAATGCAACAATATTTTGCTAACAAAGGGGTGAGCGAGCATACAGCCTACTTCAAAATTATAATTTTAAGTGATAAAATGCAAATATTTTAATATTCTATAACAAAATATTGTGAATTATGAATAATTTGATAATAATAAATATTTGTTTGACAATTAAGGACTTACACATTTATTTATTTCAAAAATGAATATGAATTTTCAGCGGCATAAAACCTCTTTGTTGTTACTAAAAAAAATAACTGTATTAACCGGTTAAATTGGGAATGCTCTGTTTACTCGGATAGAACTTGCAGTAAGGTACTAATTTAACTTTGTAGGGATAATTCTATAACAACCTAGTGTTTTTTAAATTATTGCACGCGTTTGTTATAGCTCGGTTTATGGCCCTAAAAGCGATGTATTAGGGCTCACTTTACGAGCAAGTGTGTTGAAAAATAAATAAATTCTGCTACTAAACTATCAAAAATCTCACTGAATATTCAACCATACAAAAGACATCAACGCAGTACAAATAAAAAACAATAACTCCCTAGCCACATTAGATTAGTTAGACTTTTAGGCTGTCCACATTCAACTCACAAATTATTAGCGATTTTATATTATTAGCGAGCGAGCACGAAGCGCTAGCGAAGCGCGAGCGAAGCGCGAGAGAAGCGTCTCTGCTTGAGCTTGGGCAAAAATTTCGTACTATGCACTTCCTTCCGTCCTTCCGGCTTTCCGTTTGATCTCCTCTACAGGTCGCATTTCATAACCAATTCTCGTCTTTCTAAGTTCGATAACTATATATAATTTTTTAGTTTAGCCAGTTTTTCGAAATTTATCAAAAAAAAAAACACAATTTTTGGAAAATTATCAAAATTAGGAAAAGGGATGTTGACTTATAAATAAAATAACGAAGTACTAATAAAAATCGTAAACATATCAAACTTCTGGAGTAGCTTGTATACCTCTTGGTTTTATTTATTGCGTATTATTTGTTTTATGACCCTTCAAAGTTGGGTGGATAAGTACATTTAAAAAGTATACAATTTGTTAAAATAAATAAATAAATAGTTATAAGTAAAACAATCACTGTGCTAGTGTGGGATGTATGTGTTCTGTTCTATTGTATATATTTGTCCCGGTGTGCGGTCGATGGCCCATCATTGAAATTAAAAAGAGAATCATTTATTCAAATAAACTTAGCAATTGGGTGCTTTTGAATTGTCTATATTTTCCTACCACCTATTCGAGACTTTTTTTAGCAGTCAAGAAAATAAATCATCAATCAAGTTATACAATCTGTTAACCTTAACTTTTTAATGTAATCTAATCATGGCGTAGTAGTGCTCTCAAAAAAAGATATAATAATATTTAGGCAATCACGGAAGATCCGCGTCGTAATGTCTGCGACACCCGACACATGCTGAGTAGGTTGCCTTTTTAGTGTCACCTGTATTTTATTTAAGCATGTGTTGTAACTTGTTTTGTGCACTAAATAAATCACTTTCTATTCTATTCTATTCTATAAATAATACATTTAATTAGTCCGTAAAGTTTATAGCAAATTTGTCAAAGAAACCATTTTGATAAACACAATATTTAATATAGCTGCCGAACAAATTTTCTACCGTTGCATACAACGTAGGAAGGCGTGTCGTCATAACTTGGTAGCCGTTAGTATGGAGCGTTTTCGGGTGAGTCCAATTTTGTGCATTTCAAACTGTGATATCTCGGGCAGTTTTCATGCTAGCGTAATAATTCTTATACAAATGATTCTTTTTTTTAGGGGTAATTAAAATAAAAAAAAGTCAACATGCCTATTTTAGCTGCGAATATACCATATGCTTTGAAAACCTCGTGGCGATGGCAACATCTATTAATTTTCAAACAATTTACAATTTGAGTTACAGTAGAGCGTCGATTATCCGAACTAATTGGGGGACGTGGGTGTTCGGAAAACCGGTATTTTCGGATAATCGAACTAATGTATGTATGTATGTACATATATTGATTCAGCCATACAAATTTACGTACAGGTAAATGAAAACTATATTATTTACATTTATGAATATCTTTAATGACGCGTGCACATCTTAAGTGACATACGAGTACAGTAACAAGTGAACAAGTCGCGACAAGTGGGCGAAAACTGAAGCGCGGGCGGCGCGCGCGAGACCCGCGTGGTGGGAGGTTAGCATTGACCCGCGCGTTACTACGTTCGGATAAGCGGTCGTTCGGTTGAGCGACGTTCGGATAATCGACGCTCCACTGTACTTTAACGCGAGGTCTACAGCTCACGGAGCCACTAATAAGTATTTATGGTTAATGTATACGTCAGTCATTCAATTATTGCTTCTTTTATTGATAGTACATTACTGACGCGGTCAATAATGACTGCATTGCTGGCAGCGCGATGATGATGGCCGATAGCGTAGCTTAACGCAGGTCCAGGCCGTCACAGTGCGGTCAGCATTGCAGCCCTTGATAGCCAAGCTGGAATAAAGGCCGAGACCGGAGGTCGAGGCCTTTATAGCGCGGACAGCAAGGGCTGCAATGATGACCAAGCTTGAAAGCCGAGAGCGTAGTTAAGCTCAGCTTGAGGCCATCTTAGCGTGGCCAGCAGTGCAGTCATTGTGGACCAAGTCTTGTATAGTGCTTTACTCAAAAATGTCAAAAACGTAAAAAAAATGTCAAAAAATTACAAAAATGTCAGAAACGCCAAAAATGACGTAAATGTCAAAAATGGTCATTTTGGTAATTTTGGTAATTTTTGACATTTTTGACATTTCTGACATTTTTGTATTTTGACATTTTTGACATTTTTGACATTTTTGTCATTTTTGACATTTTTGACGTTTTTGACATTGTGACATTTTTGACATTTTTGACATTTTTTACATTTTTGAGTAAAGCACTATACGAGACTTGGTCCAAAATGACAAAAATGTAAAAAATGATTAAAATTACAAAAAACTATGTTTGAAACAAAACTCGACAATAATGGATTTTCAAAGGAAATTTCGGGTGGCTAAAACTCGACAATAATGAAATCCCATACAACTTTGTTGCGTCACCATCGGAGGAGCGCGGCAACTTCGACTTTGTTCAAAGAAGGTTGTCGAAATAATGACCATATTACAAGCATTTTTGAGTAAAATAAATAATAAATTGTCTATTTAAAATACGTGCCTCTAGCACGAACATCCATCGAGAGAAAACGCGCGTAATGTAATAGTATTCAATAGAATAATTGACTTAGGGAAATTTCGAGTAGTTTTAATTTACCTACAGTCAATAAAAAATGAGATAGGTAGTATGGTCACGAGCAATAAGATGCACACTTTATAACTATATTACATTCAACTCTCAGTGTGAAAATGTCATAGGTTACTCAATAACATAGAAATAGAATGTCAAAGAACAACAATGTCAATAAACAGGTGATCCGAAAAACGAATGCATACCTTTTATATGAGATACGTAAAATATGACTTAGATACATAAACTATGACTATATATTGCAAAGGAAATTAATAAACTATGTTCCATACTGTTTTCTTCGTCGATAAACGAATAAATGTAGAGAAATTTGGTTTTAGAGAAATGTGTAATACAAACTTTTTTTTGAGTGGGGAGAATGCTTTTTACGCATACCCCGTGCCTGGCAAGCAACGGGGTAAAATATTACCCATATACAAGGTGTTTGGTAAAAGCCTTATAAAGCCGAATATGGTAGATAGGGACCATCAAGCTGAACAACATTTACTATGGGACCAACTCTGAATTCGCGAAAAAATCAGCTGTTTCATACATTTTGACATTTTTGTTATATTGCATGAAACAGCTAATTTTTCTCGAGATTTCAGAGTTGGTCCTATAGTAAAAGTTGTTCAGTTTGATGGTCCCTATCTACCATATTTGGCATTAGGAGGTTTTTTTTAACACGTTATATATTCACTTTTCAATCTTACGCGCTCACTAGACATGAAATAAAACACTTTTTAACGGATACTAGCGCGGTTTTATTGAATGTACTTTGGTATTTAGTTGGTATTTGGTTTGATTTTTGGTTTTCCCGACGTTTCGGCACCTTTGCAGCTGCCGTGGTCACGGGGGACATGCCGGGAAACATGCCGTGGTCACCAGTCCCCCGTGACCACGGCAGCTGCAAAGGTGCCGAAACTTCGAGAAAACCAAAAATCAAACCAAATACCAACTAAATACCAAAGTACATTCAATAAAACCGCGCTAGTATCCGTTAAAAAGTGTTTTATTTCACGTTATAAGATTAAGTAAAATTAGCAAAACATTCTTCTTCTTATTTTTGTTTTGGCAATCTACTTTCCTCGTGGAAGTAATTTTGGCCAGTGTCAAGTGTTGAATAGTTCAGTGGTAGATTGTTTCAGTTTACATTAAAATGCGGGTGCATCACATTCCAATGCTGCTTGGAGCATTTGGCACCAAGTATATCAAGACAGTTTACTCGGTAAGTTCTGCCGAGGTAGCCACCACTAACCACTACAGTAAAAGTCTCGGCTTCACACAACCAAGATCGCGCCTATTTCAATTATCCCACATATTGTTCAGTTGCGTAGACACTTGTACCACAAAACTGCACCAATATTAAGACACAATATCCACTATGAATCAATTTGTAAATAATTAAAATAGTCACCGAACCGAACTCATCTTCATCTTATTTTGTTTTGGCAATCTACTTTCCTCTTGGAAGTAATTTGTGCCAGTGTCAAGTGTTAAATAGTCCAGTGGTAGATTGTTTCAGTTTACATTAAAATGCAGGTGCATCGCATTCCAATGCTGCTTGGAGCATTTGGCACCAAGTATATCAAGACAGTTTACTTGGTAAGTTCTGCCGAGGTAGCCACCACTACAGTAAAAGTCTCGGCTTCACACAACCAAGATCGCGCTTATTTCAATTATCCCTCATATTGTTCAGTTGCGTAGACACTTGTACCACAAAACTGCACCAATTTTAAGACACAATATCCACTATGAATCAATTTGCAAATAATTATAATAGACACCGTACCGAACTTGACAAATGGCGCCAAAAAACTCTCCGAACCGAACTCGAGTAAATGGCGCCAAAGAACTCTAGCAAAATATTAACTGGGTCGTTAAAATAATAAGGATGTATCCACCCACATAATGCGTTACGTCACGTGACACGCAATTCTACTTTCATAGACAATTAACGGGGTCAAGTTTAAAGTCATTTCGTACATCTTAAGTAGTTTTATTTCTAACAATTTATATTGTGTAGGTATTATAGTTAGTAGGTATTGATACGTTTTAACATACATGGTAATTTCAGTCCCTCGAAAATAGTAAAGGGAACAATATTTTCTGTCACCTAAGTTTAGATGTGTCACTAATCTGCAATACCCTAATAATAATTTCTATGCCCAAGAAATATATTAGTCATCTATTCATCAAAACTGTCCCTAAGTATAAATCATCAGATTAATATAAATATGTATCTTAAATAATAGTTTGATCACTTTTTTCTATAGCCTGAATATAAGATCCGTCCTCTAAAATCTAATCAACAAACTATTGGTATCATTTAATTCGTTCAATTATCAAAATAATAGGTCTGTCACTTATTAAATAGATCAGTTCCTTAATTCAAAGAAAAATTACCTAACAGGGGCTAATCATCACCTGATTCGAATCATTCGACTCATCACCCGATTCGAATCATTCGACTCATTACCTGATTCGAATTGGCTAGCTGATGCGAATCATCACATTTATTCGAATCATCGTCAAATTCAAATCCACGATTCGAACCACTTACGGGTGATTCGAATCGATTTGAATACTTTTTTGATTCGAGTCCCATCACTAATCAAAACCAACACTAATAGTGCAATAATAAAATTATTTAAAGATTAAAAATACTTTTTTGGTAAACATTTTTATATTGTTTGGCGATTCCATTTTAGTGACACTTTTATTATTTTGAAACCCAATATAATTATTTGATGATTGATATTATTTCCCAGTAATTCTTAATTAATATTTAGGTAAGCGTTTTGGTATTAGTTGTTGATTAAATTTAGGTGACAGATCTACTATTTTAGGAACAAATATTATTTATTAGGTCACTGAAAAGGCAATTAATAGGTAATTGATAAAATCCTAATCCTAAAATCCATACCCATAGATAAAGTCGTAGTAAAAGTAGGTAGGTATTTGCCAAAAATATATTTTAGGAACGGAATTTTTTTGGTGAAAAAAATTATGTTTTTTTTTCCCTTGTAAAGTCACATTTTGCAGCAACTTTTAGGCCACTTTCTCGCAGTTTTTGTTATTGTTTTTTTTTGTATGGACTCTGTAAAGGAGTCCTATTTTTGGACGGTGTTAAGCGCTTTTTTACTCATAAGGGTGTTTTTTACTCATTCGAAAATTTGGGATCAATATACCTACCTACCTAGTTACCAAATACGTATGTTACCAACCAATATACCAAAAAAAAAAAATTTAAAAAATTAAAAACCCGCCTGCCTAAAGAGACAAGTCAAATGAAAAGATGGAAACAAGTTTAAATATTAAAGGCAACATTATAAAATGCAGTCGGAGACATGCATAAAGAAAGTGACATTATGAATGATTTGAGTTATATGCCTCCGACTGCATGTTATAATGTTGCCTTTAATATTTAAACTTGTTTCCATCTTTTCAGTTGACTTGTCTTTTTATGCAGGAGGGTTTTTAATTTTTTTTAATTTTTTTTTTTTATTTATTTCTTTTTAGTTATTATTTATTACAATCATGATATACCTTTTTATCAATGAGACCTTTAATTTGACACCCATATTGCAGTATTCTAAAAAAAAATTTTTTTTTCCACTACGTATAATAGCACCGTGCAGCCGCCATGTTGGTTTTTTTATAACGCCACTTTCTTTGGGCTGGCAAAACAAATCTAACGATATGTTAATCATGGAAATCCGTTCAGCCGTTTAAAAGATATGAGGTAATAAAGAATATTACATACAAACATACTTACAAGATACGCGCGAAAAACATAACCCTCTTGCAGTCGGGTAAAAATACGCCCTGTAATGACACAAGTGTCATATATTCACCTTAAAAGGCAATGAAGAAGCACGCTGTCTTATCCTTTGACCTTTAGTGTCAAAAGTGCTTACGGTGTGCCAATGAAACGAACAAATAAAGATGAAACACTTAAACACATATACAAAAGTTTACGCAAACTTAAAACCTTGTGTTGGAGTCAAGGTAGGATCGTTACATTCAGGTAAATGTTATTAAAGAACAATACTCAAACAGAACGCATTGCGTTGAACTGAAATACCTACAAACTTCCGTCCGTGGACTCATAGTAATGTTTGTGAATACGAAGTGCAATGTCATTAAATTGACAATAGACATGATTCGCTGCGACACTGACTCCTACACGAGATTTTTTTTCAAATTAAAATACGTTGTTTTCGTGTGCCCACCCCAGAATAGCATCCCCGCCCCCGGCTTTGCCCCAGAACTGAAAGCCAAGCACCCCTGGGGGGTTATTTGCGATTGTCGGAAACCGACTTTTCGAATCGAATCGAAAGGCTAGTTTTCGATCTTATTTTTTCTACCCTCATGTTATGTTACCAGTTACCAAACTTTATTGAACTGAATGCCAGTCTATGAATAGCTATATTTTTGTAATATCAGAGGATATAGATTCGAATCGAATGCTTTCGAATAGATTTCAGACAATCGCGAATAACCCTACTGGAAAATACAACAACACGAGTTAATGAATTAACACAAAATGAGAAAACCGTTTCTTCGGACCATCAAACTCTGAAATCGCGAAAAAATAATCAGCTGTTTCATACAAAAATAAAACCGGTCATGAGCGAGTCGGACTCGCGCACCGAGGGTTCCGTGTTCCGTATCATCATAATTGCACCATTAAACCACACTGCAGAGTAGAATAATAAAATTAGTAAGTATTGCAGTTTTAGGTCAGCGCCATCTCTTGACCGATAGTTGAACTAATGTTAACTTTTTTAGAAATTTGACAACTTCTAAAGAAGTGTGCTATATTGAGACATCGTTTTATTTTTCCTGTAATCTTTATATAAACTGCTATCACATAGAATTATTTCAGAATTTTCTCTTTGCAAACTTCGGAGATAAAGGGGGGGAACGGTATTTTTTTTTTTACATTTTTCATCATAAGTTGAAAACTGTGCAGTCTAGAAAAAAAAATGATTGAAAACGTGCAAACGGCGCTCTTTCATATGATACCCCACATGCCCTAGTAGCCCCACTTCAAATTTTTAAGACCCCTTTTCAGGCCCTGTTGTAAAAAAATTATTTATTTTTTTATTTATTTCTTATTTGCAAAATAGTTGGGCAAATGTCATCTTAAACTATTCCAAATTTCAAGTTGATACCATTAGTAGTTCTCGAGATATCCAGCTGTGACAGTCAGACAGACAGACTGAGTCACACCATAAGGGTTCCTTTTTTACCATTTTGGTACGGAACCCTAATTAATAACGAAAATATAAAAATGTATGAAGCAGCTGATTTTTTTCGCGATTTCATAGTTGGTCCCATAGTAAAAATTGTTCAGTTTGATGGTCCGAAGAAACGGTTTTCTCATTTTGCGTTAATTCATTAACACGTGTTGTAAATAGATACGCCCATGATTGTAGTGACAGAGTAGATAGAATTATAGCACCAAATTTTCACTCTAACTTAGTTTTTAGGGTTCCGTACCCAAAGCGTAAAAACGGGACCCTATTACTAAGGCCGGCCACACACAGACGGAATCTCGTTACGGAATTCCGTACGTACGTGATTCCGAACGCAGCAGCTGCATACAAAATCTATGGGCTGCCACACACAAGCGTGTTTTTTTCGTACGGAATCTTCATACATTATACACGTCTGTGTGTGGCCGGCCTTAGACTCCGCTGTCCGTCTGTCTGTCTGTCTGTCTGTCTGTCTGTCACCAGGCTGTATCTCATGAACCGTGATAGCTAGAAAGTTGAAATTTTCACAGATGATGTATTTCTATTGCCGCTATAACAACAAATACTAAAAACAGAATAAAATTATTATTTAAGGGGGGCTCCCATACAACAAACGTGATTTTTTTTTGCCGTTTTTTGCTCGATATTAATAACGACAACAGGTAGACAGTTGAAATTTTCACAGATGATGTATTTTTATTGCCGCTATAACAACAAATACTAAAAACAGAATAAAATTAATATTTAAGGGGGGCTCTCATACAACAAACGTATTTTTTTTGCCGTTTTTTGGTACGGAACCCTTTGTGCGCAAGTCCGACTCGCACTTGGCCGGTTTTTAATTATTATTGTCAAGTGTAAGCTGGTGATTTGGCTCGATGGAGCTGCCATGTCTAAAGACAAGCTCCAAAACAAAGAAAAAAAATAGTACTTATGTGCAGCAGCGTTTTTCGATGTCAAACCCGCTGCCAAACGTGGATATAAGGCAACATACTCCCAAGCCAGGAGTATAGGTAGGTACTAGACTTCCTGCCCCCCTACTCAAATGATCAACTTTCTATTCGTTTGAACGCTACGCTAACTTTTAAAGCTTAAATAAGAGCAATAGACGATTAAATCACATGTCGCAAACTTATACAAATCACAGACTTTGATGTATTGCATGGATTTGACAAGCTTACGACACGTAATTTTATAGTTTACTGCTTATTTTAGTCTCAATAGTAAGCGTAGCGTTCAAACGAATAGAATGTTGGCCATTTGAGCATGGGCGTAGCAAGGTACGGGCAAGGAGGGGAGGTGGCGAGCCACAATAGATTTTTTAGGTCGCAGTGACTACAGTGCCCTGTTTATCAAATCTTACAAGTCTACAAGTATACTTTTCAGGAAAAATTTACAAGTTCATTATGTCTTTTACCAAAACTTTTATGCAAATACTTGTGAAAATAGTATGACGAAATGGAGAGTCACCGGACACTCTCAGAAATACTCAGGATTTTCCATTGTTTTTTTACAAGTTGTAAGTTATTTAACAAGTTTTGATTTTTTGATTAACGAAATCACTAATACAAGTGTGAGATATGAATTTTATTTAGTGTGTTTTGGCTGCATAACAGTGAATTCATTTGCACAACAAATGATGACTATGTAAATGAGACAAATCTCATGGCGTTGTTTCCGGTTCCGTTCTCTACTTTGCATTGCTCTGTCATGTGTGCGTCGTCTAATGAGAAATAAATTCTACTCATAAGAAATCTCAATTTTTATTTACCTTAACCTGAAAGTGAACAACAAGGGTGAAAACATATTAGTTAAATTAACAAAAACATTTGAACGGTTAATTTAAGATTTGTGGAATAATTATTTTCATAAGGAAAATGCTTGATTTAAAAAGTACAAGACTTGTAAGTTTTGATAAACAGGGCACAGCTCTATCAGAGCTGCAGAGCTCCTAACACTCAAATAATAATAAAAAACCGGCCAAGTGCGAGTCGGACTCGCGCACGAAGGATTCCGTACCAAAAAACGGCAAAAAATACGTTTGTTATATGGGAGCCCCCCTTAAATATTAATTTTATTCTGTTTTAGTATTTGTTGGTATAGCGGCAAAAAAAAATACATCATCTGTGAAAATTTCAACTGTCTACCTGTTGTTGTTATTAATATCGAGCAAAAAACAGCAAAAAAAAATCACGTTTGTTGTATGGGAGCCCCCCTTAAATATTAATTTTATTCTGTTTTTAGTACTTGTTGTTATAACGGCAACAGAAATACATCATTTGTGAAAATTTCAACTTGAGAGATGATGAGATACAGCCTGGTGACAGACAGACAGACAGACGGACAGCGGAGTCTTAGTAATAGGGTCCCGTTTTTACCCTTTGGGTACGGAACCCTAAAAAACACCCTCTCAGAGGGGGCTACTCAAATGGCCACTTTTCTATCCGTTCGCTAACTTAAAAATTAAAAATAAGCCATATACTCCAAAATTACGTGTCGTAGGCGTGTCAATTCTATACAATACAACAATGTCTGTGATTTACATAAACTTGCGACGTGTGACTTGATCGTATAATTGCTTAATAAGGTCCTTCTGAAATAGTGCACAAAATTTTAAGGGGTCAATGTACCTACTCATGTATACAAACATCTTTTACCATGGGACCAACATTGAAATCGCGAAAAAAAAATCAGCTGTTCCATACATTTTGATCTATTCGATTTTAAAATTTTCTATGGAAAAAAAAATTAAATCGAATAGATCAAAATGTATGGAACAGTTGATTTTTTTTTTTGCGATTTCAATGTTGGTTCCATGGTAAAAGATGTTTGTATACATGAGTAGGTACATTGACCCCTTAAAATTTTGTGCACTATTTAAGAAGGACCTTATTTTTAAGCTTTAAGTTAGCGAATGAATAGAAAAGTGGCCATTTGAGTAGGGGGGCAGGTCTAACTTCTTGCTTATGTAAGCGCCATCGCACACGGGGGACTTTTGTCTCCGCAACTATTTTGTCTCTCACATGGTTTGTATGAAAAGTTGCAGACGACCGCGTCGCTTCGTGTGCGCGCTTCCATATAAACCCGTGGACTTGAGACAGAGACAAAACAGTTGCTGGGAGACTAAGTTGCCTGTGTGCGATAGCGCTTAATTCAATTTCTGTAAGCGCTATCGCATACGGGCAACTTTTGTCTCCGCAACTTTTTTGTCTCACACGTGATTTGTATGAAAAGTTGCAGACGACCGTGTCGCTTCGTGTGCGCGCTTCCATATAAACCCGTGGACTTGATGTGAGAGACAAAACAGTTGCTGGGAGACTAAGTTGCCGTGTGCGATAGCGCTAAGAGTTTCACAAGTTACGATTAAGATTCAATTAAGTTATTTACCTGGACAGAAAATTTCATAGAAAATCTGATCGATTATCATCGATCTAAATCGGTTTCATACAGTTTTTTATTTTGCAAATAATTTTATGCCTTTATGATTCGGTATTGCATTCTTTTTCTCGCAAAAATGTATTTAGTTTATGCTAGTGTCACACTATCATGATTTTACATCTTTCCCGAACTAAGTAAAGGGAAAAACTACATGAAAAACTTTTAAAAGTACTTTTTCCGATCATTATAGTATCTACGCTGATTGAAATCGTGAAAAGATTAAAAAGTTTTAAAACTTGTAGTTTTGTGATAGTGTTTACTTAAATATTTCATTAGATCTCTAGAATATGTACTAAGGTCATATAATCATGTATTTTGTGCTTAGGGTGCTTAAACTAACTTACATACTTTGCTTTTTTAGCAAGTATGTAACCTACTTGCTTATTCCACGCTATAGAGTGTGACATTTTAATCATTTGGTTCCCGCAGTGGGGTGGTTCCACTCATGATTACAAGCAACTTTTAGTATAGGGCCAACTTTGATGTCGCGAAAAAAATATCAGCTGTTCCTTACGTTAAGGACTTAAGGTCGAAGTATTTGCGCTTTTGTATGGAACAGCTGATTTTTTTTTTCACAATATCAGAGTTGACCCCCATAGTAAAAGTTGCTTGTAATCAGTGGAACCACCCCACTGCGGGAATCAAATGTTTAAAATTTCAGCGTGTATAGGTAATTTTATTTATAGATAGGTCAACGTGTTACAAAGAAAAACCCTAATGCCGTATATGGTAGATAGGGACAATCAAACTGAACAACTTTTACTATGGGACCAACTCTGAAATCGCGAAATAAAAACACCTGTTTCATACATTTTGAAATTTTCGTTATTAAAATTTGTATGAAACAGCTGATTTTTTTTTCGTGATTTCATAGTTGGTCCCATAGTAAAAGTTGTTCAGTTTGATGGTCCCTATCTACCATATTCGGCATTAGGGGTTATTTTGTAACACGTTGTATAATTTTACTTATTAATTCTAATTAAAAAGTAGGTTACATGTATCAGACATAAATTTCACAACAGTCTTATCTAACGCAAAAAATTGGGCAACATAAAAGTTTCATCAGAACGATGACCATAGAATACCCAACAACGGTTAATGTGAGGTCACATTACTGTATTGCAAATTGTGAAAGTCTTAAAATTACCCAGAAAACCACCTGACGAAATTTCGCATAAATTAATTAAACATGATATAACTTTTTCGTAAACTCACCCGATTGAGATAGAATTCCTTTTTCGAAAAATTTCAAAAGTCAAAAACTCCTTTAACGCTTAAAATCCACTTTGAAAAAGCACTGGCACACACGAAAATAAAAAAAAAAACAATTGACGCACCGAACTGTCAATTGGAAAGCGCGCGAACGACCGCAGTCATGGCGTTGCAAAGACTATCGCAATCTACAAAAATATGAGGCCAAAATGATTGTTATATAACTTTATTACAGTGTATTACATAAAAATCGCCGCGACCGATCTCTTGTTGGCCGTGTATTATGCAAAGAGTATGAATTTGTAGGTTATTCGGTATCGTCCTTTTGGCGGGAACTTTTCGTTTTTTTTCTTTTTTTTTTTGCGGCGAAGGCGTTCGCATAGAAAGTCGACTTATGAATGAGTTGATGGACAAAGATGTTGTTCGTATGATAATAATTTGATGTTTGCGCTGTCCCCCTCTCTTGGGGGGGATGGAATGAAATAGATAGGTACATACATACATAAGTTAAGCGTGATGAAATATGCAACGTTGCGTATTTCGATGACCGTACGTGATTTTTCTGTTTCCGTATACATTAAGACTTCACTAGTTTTGATGTCGCATGATTCTATGTCAATATAACAGCAATTTAATTAAATTAAAAACTATTTTAGGAATTACTTGTACAATATAAAATAGAACTAAATGTTGTAAAGTTTGACACGACAAGTTAATGAACTTGCACTTAGCGTTTTTTGCATTTAACTAGGTGTTACACTTTAATCGTATCTACTTACCTATAAATAAGTTTTCAACATACTTGCTCGTAAAGTGAGCTCTAATACATCGCTTTTAGGGCCATAAACTGAGCTATAACAAACGCGTGCAACAATATATAAAGTTGTTATAGAATTATCCCTACAAAGTTAAATTAGTACTTTACTCCAAGTTCTATACGAGTAAACAGAGCATTCCCAATTTAACCGGGTAATACAGTATTTTTTTTAGTAACAACAAAGAGGTTTTATGCCGCTGAAAATTCATATTCATTTTTGAAATAAATAAATGTGTAAGCCCTTAATTAAATCAAATAAATATTTATTATTTTCAAATTATTCATAATTTACAATATTTTGTTAAAAAATATTAAAATATTTGCATTTTATCACTTAAAATTATAATTTTGAAGTAGGCTGTATGCTCACTCACTCCTTTGTACGCAAAATATTCTTGCATTGGGCGAGTGAAAAAAAACAAAAAAACTACGCGCCTTTCCCATAATTGTCATATTTTGTTTTTGTCGTATTGCTGTGTGGTAAATTTACTTTGTATTTTCTTCGCAAATGTGTTGAAAAACGTCGTATGAAACTCGTGAGCTCTTGCTCATTGCACACTCGGCTGAATTACGCCCTCGCCTGCGGCTCGGGCTGCAACCCACAGCCTTGTGTGCAATGAGCAACCTAAGCTAACTTGTATCATAATGTACTAAAACTTTTTTTTTCCAAGTTGATCTCTGTGGTCGAGTACCTATTACAAAAACCCCTAATTTTGATGATTAGAATTTAAGGAGTTTATTATAAAGCCGAATAGGATAGATAGGGAGCATCCTTTACAACTTTTACTACAGGATAGGACCAACTCTGAAATCGCGAAAAAAAATCAGCTGTTTCATACAAAAAAAAATAAAAAATTAAAAACCCGCCTGCCTAAAAAGACAAGTCAACTGAAAAGATGGAAACAAGATTAAATATTAAAGGCAACATTATAACATGCAGTCGGAGGCATGCATAAAGAAAGTGACATTATGAATGATTTGAGTTATATGCCTCCGACTGCATGTTATAATGTTGCCTTTAATATTTAAACTTGTTTCCATCTTTTCAGTTGACTTGTCTTTTTAGGCAGGCGGGTTTTTAGTTTTTTAAATTTATTTTTTTATTTATTTATTTTTATTCACTTCTCAAGCTTACGCGCTCACTAGACATGAAATAAAACACTTTTTAACGGATACTAGCGCGGTTTTATTGAATGTACTTTGGTATTTAGTTGGTATTTGGTTTGATTTTTGGTTTTTCCCGACGTTTCGACACCTTTGCAGCTGCCGTGGTCACGGGGGACAGCTGCCGTGGTCAGTCCCCCGTGACCACGGCAGCTGCAAAGGTGTCGAAACGTCGGGAAAAACCAAAAATCAAACCAAATACCAACTAAATACCAAAGTACATTCAATAAAACCGCGCTAGTATCCGTTAAAAAGTGTTTTATTTCATATTTATTTTTAGTTATTATATTTATATGATATACCTTTTTGAAGTCCTTATAATAAGCCCTTTAATTTGACATCCATATTGCAGTATTCTAAAAAATTATTTTTTTCCACTACGTATAATAAGCACCGTACAGCCGCCATGTTGGTTTTTTTTTGTAACGCCACCTTCTTAAGAACACTTGGGCTGACGAGACAAATCTAACGATAGGTTAATCATGGAAATCTGTTCAGCCGTTTGAAAGATATGAGGTAATAAAGAATATTACATACAAACTTACATACTTACAAGATACGCGCGAAAAACATAACCCTCTTGCAGTCGGGTAATAACGAAAATATCAAAATGTAAGAAAAAGCAGATTTTTTTCCCGATTTCAGAGTTGGTCCCATAGTAAAAGTTGTTTACTATGGGACCAACTCTGAAATCGCGAAAAATTTGCCGCGGACGGACGGACAGACGTACATAGCAAAACCATAAGCACTCTCTCTTTATTGTGCATCAGGGTTCCTTGTTGGCTTGACACAGGAACCTGGGGCCTATTTAATAACGTGACAAGTTGTAAATTGTCGCGACAATTTGGTTTACATTGCGGTGTAGCTATGAGTAGTTTATTCTATTTTCAAATCGATTGACGCAATGGATATAAAAATGTCATGAGTCATGACAGGTGACAAATTGTCACGTTTATTATATAGGGCCCTGATGACGCCATTTCTAAAGTGCCGATCCGGAGCTATGTAAAAAAAATATCAAATTTCTAGGTCTCGGGCCTGCCGAGTCTAATGAGGTGGAATCCTACAAGGGTCCCTCAGGGCCAATGCAATAAATTGATTATTTATTGCAAAATTAGTTAATTGATTTACTGAAAATGTTCTTGTTAATTGTTGCGTGCAAAAAAAGAAAAATAAATTAAGCTAACTTCTAATGTGTGTTTTCTGTAACGTGAATAATCCAAAAAAGCCTGACATTTTCTAACGGCATCCTGACGTCAGGGACCCAAAAAGCCTGACATGTCAGGACAAATCCTGACGTCTGGTAACCCCTATGCTATATCCCGATACTGTCATCTGTCATCGTTTTTTGACAGAGCAAACACGAAGTGAGAGCGAAGCGTCTTTGCTTCAGCTTAGGCAAAAATTTTGTGAGCAGGTTCGATAATTATACACGGTTAATTTTTAAGTAGATCTAAAAATGAAATGGGGTATTCAGACCACGTAAATGAACAACTTTTACTATGGGGCCAACCACGAAATCGCGAAAAAAATATCAGCTGTTCCATACATTATAGTCGAGTTGATGTTCTACTTTTCTATGGAACAGCTGATTTTTTTTCACGATTTCGTGGTTGGCCCCCACTCTCACCAAGAATCTTCATCGCTGTGCTCCAAAGCATAATGAGTGGGAAAGAAAAGGTATCAATGTTAATGGAAAATATCTTAGTCACTTACGATTTGCTGACGATATTGTGATTTTCTCTGAAACAGCAACTCAATTAGAAACCATGGTTAATGAACTGCATAAAGCGAGTAAAACAATCGGCCTGGAACTTAACACCACTAAGACCAAAGTCATGACCAATCACTCAACAAAACCAATTAAAGTCGGAAACACTGTATTAGACTATATTCAAGAGTACGTGTACCTGGGTAAACAAGTATCTTTTTCTTCAACTAGACATCAAAATGATCTAAGCAGACGTACTAACATCACTTGGAATAAATTTTGGGCGCACAAAGATATTTTGAAATCAAATCTTCCTATAAGACTCAAAAAGAAAGTTCTAGATTCATGTCTACTGCCATGTCTCACCTATGGCAGCCAAACCTGGATATTCAATAACCAGACAATAAATAAAATACAAGTTTGTCAAAGGTCTATGGAACGGAGTATATTAAATATAAAAAGAAAGGACAGAAAAAGGAACACAGACATAAGAAAAGTCACAAATGTAATCGATGCCTTAAAACATTGTAAAAAACTAAAATGGAAGTGGGCCGGTCATATTGCACGAATGGACAAAGATAAATGGACATACAGAGTAACCACATGGAAAGGGCCACCACACAAAAGAAAGAGAGGTAGACCAAAAGAGCGATGGTTGGATGAGATAATTGAGGTGGCCGGTAAGGACTGGGAAACGAAAGCGAAAGACAGGAAGACTTGGAGTGAAATGGAGGAGGCCTTCACCCTTCATGAGGGGTCCATAATATGTTATTTTAATTTATTTATTTAATACTAATTGGTTTTTCTATTTAATTTTAATGAATTTTACCCAAACAATTTAATTATTTAGTTTTAATGATTTGTTATTTTTTTTTATTTTTTGAATTGAAATCAATTAATATTAGTAAGGCTTGCAATTTAATCATACAATAATTATTATCACATTCTAATTGAAATGAAATGTATGTTTTTTTATTAAGGAAAATAAAAGGCTATAATAATAATAAATAATAATAATTTTTAAGTATATCTAAAAATAAAATGGGGTATTCAGACCACGTAAATGAACAACTTTTACTATGGGGCCAACCACGAAATCGCGAAAAAAATATCAGCTGTTCCATACATTATAGTCGAGTTGATGTTCTACTTTTCTATGGAACAGCTGATTTTTTTTCGCGATTTCGTGGTTGGCCCCATAGTAAAATTTGTTCGTTTACGTGGTCTGAACACTCTATTTCATTTTTAGATATACTTAAAAATTAACCGTGTATACAAGGTGTTTGGTAAAAGCTTTTTATAGCCGAATATGGTAGATAGGGTAGGGACCATCAAACTGAACAACTTTTACTATGGGACCAACTCTGAAATCGGGAAAAAAAATGTTTCATACATTTTTATATTTTCGTTATTAATTTTGGTATGAAACAGGTGTTTTTTTTTCGCGATTTCAGAGTTGGTCCCATAGTAAAAGTTGTTCAGTTTGATGGTCCCTATCTGCGATATTCGGCTTTATAAGGCTTTTACCAAACACCTTGTATAACTGTTTAGTCAAGCCAGTTTTTACACGACTCCCCAAAAAGGAGTGTATATGTGTTCAGGGTTCATATATGTTTGTCGGTATGTGAGTTTCTTTATCACACCATAACTTCTAAATGGCTCAACGGATTTGGATGTATGGGGTATCGTTAGAATCCTTACATCATTCCGAGTGACACTGGCTATGTTTTTTTGAAAAAAAGTCACTATGGCGACCGTACAACGCCATTTTCAAATGGAAAAAAAATTTTTTTTCTTCTATTATTACAATATGGGCATCAAATGAAAGGCCTTAATGAGCACATTTCAAAACTATATTATTTGTCACTAAAATGTGTGAAATAAAAATAATTAAATTTAAAAAATATTAAAAACACGACTGCTCTGCCAAAAACGAACTAAAAAGTTAAATAACAAGTGCCTTTGCAGTCGGGGGACCTCTTTGATTAAAAATTGATCCATAATAAGGTCCCCCGACTGCAAAGGCACTTGTTATTTAACTTTTTAGTTCGTTTTTGGCAAGGCAGTCGTGTTTTTAATATTTTTTAAATTTATTTATTTTTTTACAAATCCATCTAGCTGCGTAGATAACTCACGTACTGTGTGCTTTGAAAACTTCATGGCAACATTTTATTTTTGTACAATTTTGAGTCACTTTTTATCGCCAGGTCTACAGCCCACGAAGCCACTAGTTGTATCTAATCGAAGAAGTGTCCAAGGTGTCGGTCTATTATGACTATCGTGTTTCGGTGGTCATGGAAAGGGCTGCAAACTTATTAAACGGTTGTTCATAAAGTGTTCACAAAGATTTGCAACTTAGGTATAGTGCGAATCACGAAAGATGATCACAAATGACGCTCATCTTCGCATCATAACTCATGAAGAAAAGACTTAAGACAAAATAGTATTTCCGAAACAGAAAGATATATTTATTATATAATATTATTTGAAATAATATTTTGTCTTAAGTTTTTTCTTCATGAGTTATGATGCGAAGATGAGCGTCATTTGTGATCATCTTTCGTGATTCGAACTATACATAAGTACTTAGCAATTTGCAACTTTATTACTTATTTAAAGATCTTGCAAGTCCAAGTTAGACTTTACATTATTAAACAATAGCTTAATTGCTAGAGTTATGCGTGTTTCTCTAATAAAGGAGACCAAGCATATCTTGCACGCATGTTACTTAATATTTAATAATAGCAGTGAATTTAGAAAATAGCATTACATTACACTTTATCTTATAATGCGTATGGTGTTATGTAATACTATCCCCGTCAATAGGGAACATGCATCAATTTTTTTTTGTATTAAAATCAAAAGTATAATGCGTGAGAAAATCAACTGTAATATTAAAACTTTTCTCATTCATTTTTTTCTCGAGATATAGTTACTTGAAGTTAGCACGCATCAGCTCCCGCCGAAAACGCTCTATACAAAAGGTCAACATTTGTGACGTCACTCATGTCACGTTCCAGGCGCATTATAATTATGGAGTTAGCCAAGAATTTTCAAATATCTCCCTAAATATTGCGTTTAAGTACATATGTGTCATACAAAATATTATTTCTTATTAGATATTCTATCCGACTGTTAAGTGCATTATATCCGGAAATGAAAAAAAAAAATCGTTTCCCCTGTGTGATAAAACTAAAATAATTATTTTTTTTATTTAATTTTTGTGTTCCATCATGTTTTTATACGTGTCCGCAGCGACCAAGCTCAAATTTATCAAAATCGGTGACTTATGCATGTTCCCTATTGGTAATGCGCCTGGCGGCCATGATTTTAACCTCAAAAACGAAAAATTTATAAATACCTAGACTCTATCTTATTGAAAATAATAATTAAATAATTAATATATTAGAATTTTCTTGTTTCATGACATTTTTAGTTGCGGATCACGTCAACGTGGATGTTAATGTGACAAGGTTCCAGCGCATTACCAATTGACGGGTATATTATAAGCAACGCTTTTATTTGTATTTTGTTATTAACTTTAACGTCATAGGAGCGCGTAGTCTACATTCTAGCACGTGGAGTTTTTTTTTTACGAAATGTGGTCACATAGAGCTAAGATTTTAAAACTTACAGAATATGAAAACTTCTGAAGAGTTATTTATAAAATAATATTAGAAACACTTTAAAATGGGTATGATCATGGCTTTTTTTAGGAGAAGGTATTGACTTGGTTTATGAGTAATAAAAAAAAAACCGGTCAAGAGCGAGTCGGACTCGCGCACCGAGGGTTCCGTACCATCATAATTGCACCATCAAACCACACTGTATAGTAGAATAATAAAATTAGTATTGCAGTTTTAGCTCAGCGCCATCTCTTGACCGATAGTGGAACTAATGTTAACTTTTTTAGAAATTTGATAATTTCTAAAAAAGTGTGCTATATTGAGACATCGTTTGTTATATAAACTGCTATTACACAGAATTATTTCAGATTTTTCTCTTTGCAAACTTTGGAGATGACGGGGGGGACGGTATTTTTTACATTTTTCATCATAATTAAGTCGAAAACTATGCAGTCTAGAAAAAAAAGAAAAAATGATTGAAAACGTTCAAACGGCGCTCTTTCATATGATACCCAACATGCCCTAGTAGCCTCACTTCAAATTTTTCGGATCCCTTTTCAGTCCCTGTTGTAAAAAAGATATTTATTTTTTTATTTATTTCTTATTTGCAAAATAGTTGGGCAAATGTCATCCGAAACAACTCCAAATTTCAAGTTGATACCTCGAGATCTTATCCAAGCTCGAGATATCCAGCTGTGTGTGACAGATAGACAGACAGACTGAGTCACACCATATTCACCATTAGGGTTCCTTTTTTACCATTTTGGTATGGAACCCTAATAAATGTATTGACGGCGGTGCAAGTAGTGGGTAGTAGGGCGCCTTTGGCACCCTGATCAAAAGTGGCCCCGCCGCGGTGAATTTTATTTAATATGTATTGTAATTCTAATATACAATTTTAATAAAACTTTATGTGGAATTTTCAGGGCCTATAGTCTACATAGCATTTTTATACGGTATCATTACATTCCCTCGTAGTCACTGCTAAAAGTAGATAGCAAAACTGCTAAAAGTCACATTTGCTATCTACTTCTACGAATGAATACGAGGAAATGTAGTGATACCTAAAGTATAATTAAAATATTTACAAAAGAACCATAAGACATTATTTATTTTAATTGTATTTGTTGTGTAGAGTAGAAAATAAGGTAAACGTCCCATACTTCGGCATGTTAAGGCTCTTACGACTTTGAGATTTTTTATAAATTTAACTAAACATGATATCAGTTTAATATCTTTTGTGTGATGAATATTGGTATTTTGACAGTAATTCAATGCATAAATTATGTAGTTTTAGCTTGAATTTATTTTTATATTAATTTATTTGTAGATCTCATGTTTGAACCGTTTCGTGATAAAAATTTTGCTCTGCTTCTAAATTCGTGAGCTCATGTCCTCTGTTTCGGGATAAAGATTTTTACATTGAATTATGATAATTTATAAATAAAAAACATAAATATTTGAAAAGTTTCATAGTTAGGAACAATTTGAAGATATATTTAAAATAAAAAAAGTGAGAGCAATAAATAAAGCTTTTATTACTTACAAAAAATATATGAACAAAATTCAATAAGTATCTCTTTGGTTTGAAATTTTGTTTTATTAAGAATAAAATTAATATTATAATATAATAAAAATATGTTTCCGAAAATAAATAAAATCTATTAAAAATAACAACCAAAGTTGTGCTGGTAGTACCTACTCAGGCGAATTTGACTTAAAATTGTAAATTAAGGTCACCTTCAAACTCGAATTTATAAGAGTTCTAGTGAACAAAACATACCGAATTTAGCTCCTAAGAAATTTAATTAAATATATTATTTGTTTTTTTTTAATTTACATTTAAATTATCTTAATTATTATATAAATGAACAAGCAAGAAAAATATAGCTATAATATCCCTGATTCGGTGGTAACACGAACTAGGGGACACACGAAAAATAACATGACCGCTATTTCGTGAGTTGATTTATTGCAATTTCAAATGAATTATATACTTGCATATAACTTTTTTCTAAGTCAAATCATTGTTAAGGAACGCTAGAAAGCACTATTAAAAGTTTTGTTCAAATGGACATAAATTTGCCCTTCTATGGGCTTAAGAAGTACCTACGAGCGCTAACCTTACGGTAGTGACAAGGAATACACGCCGCACAACTGTCCGTGGCCGACGCAGAGTTTCAAAACGTTCCATTGCTCTTAGTTTAGTCGCCAAAATGTTGGTATTTGATATTTTCGATGGTTTGAATGATAGAGATTTTTTACTGATGTATAATATAAATAAATTATATTTAGATTCCTTATTTTTCGCGCCAGAATCAAAATTCACGAAATAATGTACACGAAGTAATGGCCCTTTACCTTAACACATTGGTTATTCCGGAAACTAATATAAGTAAATAGGTAACGGATTTTCCTGATAATAAAAAATTCTTAGTAATGCGAAAGTACATACTTACATTCTGTCTGTCTGTTACCTACGTTTTCACGGTGAAACCGCTAGACCGATTTTGAAGAAATTTGACACGGATATAGATGGGATATTAGGGAAAGGTATAGACTACTTTTTATCTCACTATTGGGCATTGGTCTCTGTCCGCACGATATAACCTGGGGCCCCTGTAGTCCACGCGGGCACAGCGGCGTCACTCCCTGCCTTTAAGATCGGTGTACCTAATGCGTAGATAGACTAAGTCGATGAAGTAAGTAATGATAAGATAATTGTGAATGTTTATAAGATCCTTTTTAATTTTCACATCTTAATGTATACGATCACGTACTTGGTAGCTGTTGAACTATAATTCAGTATGTCTATGAATCTCTTTGCCTTCTTCTCTTTTAACCTATATCGCAGTACGTCTAACTAACTTTATGTCTACTTCGCACTATGACTAGTCATAACGCGATTTAGTCCCTCTACGCTTTAGGTACACCGATTTGAAAGGACTCCCTGTATGTGTGAGCTTGGCGCCAGTTTGGCGGCGGCTACGTCATACGCGTCACGAGTAGTCACGACTTGTGATAGGGTTGGCTATTAGCATCATTAACGCAAGGAAAGACGTCCAACAACTTCTATTGCGGTGCGAGCGAACTAGGCAAGCCTGATAGCGCGTGCCTCCGCGGAGGAGATTCCTCGCCCCGATGGCGTCGCGGCTCCCCCGCGAGCAATTTTACAGCTAATTTACAGCACTCATGCGCAAGTGTCGCTTCTTTTCACGTTAGTGTAGGTATATTTTCTTTGACGCGGGCGCAGCTGCGGGCGGAAAGCTAGTAGTTTCGTAAAATCTAAGTAGGTAGGTAGAGGTATCAATACCTTTTTAGGTACTTTATTGGTTATTATATTAGGTATCTATGGTGGGCTAAGGCGGTCCTTACGCTCTAGCGTTCGATCGCTTCTAAGCGATCGATCTCTTCCAGACAACCCGTGGCTTAGAAAAGAGATTTAAATGGCAGTGTGTTAGTAGCACCCTAGCTATAACACCGGGCATTGTTGGCTATGCAGACGACAGTACTGTCATGGAGAGGTATCTGTCCATACTTAATTTAATAAGTGACAACTGTTTACAGTAACTGATTTAAGCTGCCCAACATGGTATTTTTATCACCTCGATTGGGTAAATAATCGCCTTTTTTAATAAAATCCTAACAAAAATTATGTAGGGTTACCTGATAATTAAAATATTATTTCGAACTAAGTATTTGCGTTGAGGAGTGTTAAGAAGACCCCACCGCGTTACCTACATCAGGATTGTGCTAATTGTATAGTAGGTAATTTAGAAAATGTTATATTTTTTTACTGTATAGGTAATTATTATATAAATAAATAATACTTCAATATAAAGAATGGGCATCGAAAACATCGGAAAAAAGCGTCTACATAATATTATATTACTTAACAAACAGTCAGATGCAAGAACGTTGTTAATGCTCCATTAAATGTATTACCATCTTTTTCTTCTTTTAAAAGACGTAAAGGACGGTGGTACCTTTAATGACGCATTAACTTTAAAGATTGCAACTGACTGAAAGACAATTAAAAAAAAAGTAGTTTGGCCCTAAAACTAATTTATCAACGTCATTTCTAAGAAAACAAAAACACGATGCACATTCTTTATCTTGACGTACTGTACATGACTGTACATGAAGTTGACTATGGATTCTTGATTAAAATCTATTTTGGAGTTTTTGGCGGGATTTTGTCGAGTTCAGTTCGGTGACTATTTTAATTATTCGCAAATTGATTCATAGTGGATATTGTATCTTAAAATTGGTGCAGTTTTGTGGTACAAGTGTCTACGCAACTGAACAATATGTGGGATAATGGAAATAGGCGCGATCTTGGTTGTGTGAAGCCGAGTCTTTTATTGTAGTGGTCGCTACCTCGGCAAAACTTACCGAGTAAACTGTCTTGATATACTTGCTGCCAAATGCTCCAAGCAGCATTGGAATGTGATGCACCCGCATTTTAATGTAAACTGAAACAATCTACTAGAAAATTTAGAAATACTGAACTATTCAAAACATGACACTGGCAAAAATTACTTCCAAGAGGAAAGTAGATTGCCATAACAAAAATAAGAAGAAGAAGAAGAAAATCTATTTTCCAAAGTTTCCATGGTTAAAGTTAAAATGTATTCTGTGGTGACCGATCACATAACGATTGGTCTGCTGGAATCGTAGACAGAGAAACCTATAGACTCCTGCTTAGCGTGGCCACAAGTGAGAAAGGACGATAAACAGGTGGTGTTGCTACATAAACAATTTTACCCCAGTTTTAGGGTGCCCGCATAACAAAGCAGGTAACTAATTATCTAATTTTAAAAATCTATCGCAATCGCTTTCGTTTGACAGATAGATGTGAATGTGAAACATTGTTGCATTTCTTTGGTAAGTTTTTATTTGTGCCAAAATGAAACTTCAATGGATTACATCCTGAAAGCGATTGCGATAGATTTTGAAGTTAGGCAATAGAAAGACTGTACCGACCTGTGACCTGCTATGTTATTCGGGCACCCTTATGCATTATATAGGAAACCAATTTCTGCAATAATATTATACAATGTCTTTGGTCTTGTACTAGCGATCATTTGAAGGCATAAAATACACTTAATTTCATCGACAAAGACACCCACTGTTGGGGTCCATCCTCTCTCCCGTTGGAATGACGTCCATTTTAAATCTTACCCTTTATTTTAGATTGCCCTGCCAAAAAATATTATTTTCTCCGGATTTAAAAGTCCTACAGTTATAAAAAAATACTATTCGAAAGCTAATTATTTCACCTATCAAATAAAATAAAACCGGTCAAGAGCGAGTCGGACTCGCGCAGGGTTCCGTACCATCATAATTGTACCATCAAACCACACTGCAGAATAGATAAAATTAGTATTGCAGTTTTAGGTCAGCGCCATCTCTTGACCGATAGTGGAACAAATGTAAACTTTTTTAGAAATTTAATAATTTCTAAAAAAGTATGCTATATTGAGACATCGTTTTATTTTTCCTGTAATCTTTAAATAAACTGCTATCACATAGAATTATTTCAGATTTTTCTCTTTGCAAACTTCGGAGACAAGGGGGAACGGTATTTTTTTTACATTTTTCCCCATAAGTCAAAAACTATGCGGCCTAAAACAAAAAGAAAAAATGATTGAAAACGTGCAAACGGCGTTCTTTCATATGATACCCCACATGCCCTAGTAGCCCCACTTCAAATTTTTAAGACCCCTTTTCAGTCCCTTTTTATTTATTTCTTATTTGCAAAATAGTTGGGCAAATGTCACCTTAAACTATTCCAAATTTCAAGTTGATACCATTAGTAGTTCTCGAGATATCCAGCTGTGACAGACAGTCAGACAGACAGACTGAGTCATACCATAAGGGTTCCTTTTTTACCATTTTGGTACGGAACCCTAAAAATTGTGTGAATGACAACATCCATTTTGGTCCAAATGTAAAAGTGCCGGCAAAAAGCAAAAAGAGCTTTATTCTGATAGGTTTTGTCCACCTAAACATTTCTTATTATGGCACCGAAGCTATAGCATCGCTATACTTGATTTTAAATAAGTTCAAAAGTGTCTTTTCATACATTTTGGCACAAATATTAAAAAGTCGGCCAAAAAGGAAATTCTGATAGATTTTGTCCGCCTAAGCATTTCTTATTATAGCACCGAAGCTGTAGCACCGCTGTACTTGATTTTAATTGAGTTTAAAAAGTCTGTCTTTTCATACATTTTGACACAAATGTGAAGCAGTGCTACATACAGCTTCGGTGCCATGATAAAAAATGCTTGATGGACAAAATCTATCAGAATAAAGCACTTTTGTCTTTTGGTACTGTATTTAATACTGTATGTATAACCCTGTAGGGTTATTTGTAAAACACCAACAACTTCGCAGGAGTAGATTAGTAACATCATATACAATACAACATCATTTGTTCTAAGACTTTTCCAAAAACTGACAAAAAAATTACAAAAGACGATCAGCTGTTCGGACCTTTTGTATGGAGAGTCGATTTTTTGTCTGTTTTGGAAAAGTCGTAGAACGAATGTTGTTGTTTATGATGATAGTAATCTACTCCTGCGAGGTTGTTGGTGTTTTACAAATAATCCTGTGTATGATATTTGTCAGTTACTGATCTTTACGTTCAAGGTGTTTAACAAAGGAAGTGGCACTTACTGCATTTTACGTGGGGATCTGCTTAACTTCGAAAGTTGTATACGCCAGTTACTGGTTTTGTTTATGGAAAACTATTTTTTCTATTCAGATAGGGAGTTTGACAAATAAAATATATTGCATTCTTTTATAATCAACATTTATTAGTACAACAAAATAATTTCAAATTCACCTACTTATTGCTCATTCATGTTTTTTTTTGGTTTATCAGTCTTTAAATTAACTAAAAGAAAACAAATAATAAAGATTAACATAGCTAACAAAAAATGAACTTCAATAGACTTCTCACTTAGAGTAATACTTAGAGATTTAACAATTATACCTAATATCAATAGGATAATGGCACGTAATAGCACAAAATCTCTGTAAAGGAAATACAAGATAATCTACAGATTTCGTTACGATTTTAAACACCAATCATAAAATATAAAGAAAAAATATCAAGATAATCAACAGATTTTGGTACGATTTTAAACACCAATCACAAAAATATAAAGAAAGTTACCTATTTGATAAGTTTACAAATACAATATGTATATATATATATAAAATATTGTATTTGTAACTTTCTTTCTTCTTTTCTTTGTAAGTTACCTATTTGATAAGACAACAAACTACAAATACAATACTTTATAACTTTATAACTTTCTTTATATTTTTGTGATTGGTGTTTAAAATCGTACCAAAATCTGTAGATTATCTTGATATTTCCTTATTTGAATTATATATAAATGACAAAATAATAAGTAAGTTTTAGTCTTCTTCATTTTTATCTGAGTCATTATATTGCCTGATTGCAATGAATTAAAATAACTATTTTAATTACAGGTACAGGGTAGCATATAAGCAAAATCTAACTCTCGAGTTTGATGGTGATCTCTGATTGGTCAAGAAAGTCAGTAGATAGGTTTTGCGCGCAAACTCTAACTACTGAGTGCGGATCCAGCAATGAGCGCCCTTTAAAAATTCAGTTGTCAATTATTGTCTTTTAACACGACTGTGGTAGCGTATTTTATTTTTGAAAAATTACTTGTAATATTTCAAGTTTTTGCAAATATAATCCAGTAAACCCAGATCTGAACGCAATTTTTTTCTGTTTAACTATAAATATTCCTTATCTATGAAATTGACGTTTTGTATGGAGAATTTTTAACAAGTTGCATTTTCCATTCTAACATTTTTCACAATTTATTTAACAACCGTGAACGCTATTGTAACAAAACTTTTATATAAGTACAAATATTTAGGCAACATAACTTCAGCGAAATTTAGGCTACGTTGCAACGGATAAAGTGGTCATTTTCGCAAACAAAAAAGGAGGCTTTCAATGTATTTTTAAATGACTTTAATTATTCATCAGAACAATCAAATTAAATCAAATGACAGCAAACTATGATCATAGTCGTCAACTTGATAGTTATATAGCCGTAATATCTAGCAACTGATAATAATTTAAATCACTGAACTTATGTGGTTCTCTGTGTGTGAGAAAAAAAACACCGATTTCATAGGTAAGGATCAAATATTATAGTTTGGAGAACTGTGGCATATGGATACAAGAATTTTGAATAACATTGACCAAATGGATTGTCCGGAAAACCAAACCTGCGTCGCAACGAATCATAATTGAAAGTTAGTATCTACTTAAAGTACATTTATTCTTATTTTATTATGTATTTACTATATTTTACTATATATTATTTATTATATTTATTATGTTTAATTAAACAAATTAAAGAATTTATTTATATATAATGTATAGAATAATTTCCTCTGTATACATTGTTAATCTAGAAGGATCAGGTAAATAATCATGGTCACTGTGAAATTTATCATCAAGTTCAAAATCTTCGAGATCAGAGCTTTCAGAGCAGAGGTCAGTATACGCATTAATTTTTTTTCATATCGTACTTCCGTATCAGTTAATATTTTTATATCCTCTAAGGGAATGCAATTTCCAGATAAAATACTTTTAATTTCATTCCATGTACTACTAGTTTTTTATAAGCACTTTGAAATTGGAATGCTGTTGGGTTGTTGTTAAAGCCACCCTTTGAGCGAATGGAACTGAAAAAATAGTCTAGATGATCCTGACTGAGCTTGTAAAAAGGTAAGAATTTTAATTTTCGAGTTAACATATAATCAGTATAAATTTCTTTAAGGCTTTGGATGCATGTAAGGAGACCGAAAAAAACAACTTTTCTGTTCGTATGCAGTATATATTACCCCCCAAGTTGAGACCTTCAATATATTCTTCTGTTTTACTCAAAAAATCAAGAATTTGGTTGCCATTTCTTTCATTAACTGGCTTTTAAATCCATAAGCATTTAAATTTCGGCTATTTAAAATGTCAAACAAATTATTCATTATTCTCAAAAACTCTACAGTCGCCTCTAAACCCGAAAAACTTGGTAATTTTAATTGATCACTGCAGAATTCAATAGCATCGGCAACAGAATTACTAAATGTTTGTGCTGCAAGTTTTACTTTCATAATTTGTTGTTTAAAATGTATATGTTGGCGTTTAAGACGATTGGCTAAATGTAAACCTTCATTTTCTTGTAGGTTATGTAACTCCTCAATATAATGCCAAGAAATAGTTTCGCCACATGCATTAGTAAGTTCTTTTTTCTGGCCTAAAGTATTTCTAACTAATTTTAACATATGAGCAGGGTCCGGGATGATAACTGTTTTTTGTTCACTAACTTCAAAAAATGGTTTGATATTTCCGGAAGAATCGAATTTGCATCCTAATGTTTTGGCCATTGTGAAATTGGCAGGACAACCGTCGAATGTCAAAGATAATACATTGATACCACATTCTTTCAACATACCAATGCACTGTTTCACTAAATTTGCTTTTTGATCGCCGTTACAACCATCAATAAAAAAATAACCAACAGGAATTTTCCACCCATCGTTGATACTTGTTACGATGAAGACCAAAGCTTCTCTAGCTACAGCAGCGCTATCACTATCCAAAGCATCCCCATAATTTACCAAGCCTACACACTTTTTACCATCCCAGTGTACATGCTTTCTGATTGCCATTTCATCCATACTCAAAGCACAATACAATTGTTTATTTTTGTTCTGGGCGAGTAATTTGATGCAATTTAACTCTTCTGTAGTAAACCCAGGATTGGCATCAACGCTTTTGTACCACGTGGTAAGGGTGGACGGGTGAGGTAAGCACGTATTAAATTGCTCTCGTACATATCTATATGCTCGAGGGCTTATAAAATTCAAACAAAGGGCGAATTTCCGTAGAGCCGGAGAGTATTTCCTACCGCAAGAAGTGGGACATAAGATTTTTTTCAAAAAATTTTTGTTCACTGCGTCAATCGATTCTAACAAATCTCCGTCTTCTTCGCTGACGAGAGACTTCGCTTTCAGTTCCGCAATAACATTCTCCAAATTTGCTACTTTCTTCGTCAAGCGTCTACTTTTTTCGCGAAGAGCTCGGAGTTTTTTTAGTCTGTCTGCTGATTGTTTTATAGCGCGATTCAATTTACTTTGTAATGCTATATTATGTCTGCAGTCTGATGATGTTCCCTAAAATAAAAATAATAAAATTTAAATTTTTACCATGCGCTAAAATTCTGTAATTGACTAATTGTAACTTTTAAGTTTATATTTTGAGCATGATTGTAGCATAAAGGCTATTAAGTTCCTAATAAATTAATAAATTAATTGTTTAAAAAAACAAAAAACCGATTTCAAAAGCCTACTACGCTACCTCTAAAAAGTAAGAAATAATATTCAAATCACTGTATACGCATTATCATTGTAATAAAATACGTCTGTAGTCGGGTGGGGCTGGAAGACAACTTATTTTTCAAATAAAATAAAATAAAAAATAAAAGCCACACCCGACTTCATAAGACATGTTTTATTACAATGATAATGCGCACCTAGTGATTTGAATATTATTTCTTGCTTTTTAAAGGTAGCGTAGGATTTTTAAGTCGTATTTTGTTTTTTTTTTATTATTGTTATTTTTTAAGTGTAAGTAGGTACCTTGTGAATTCTGTAGGCAAAACCGATTTTTTTACCTAGATAATATTCTATAATATCTAGGTAGTAAAATCTGTTTTGCCAAACTCGAGATAATCGCGGAATTGAAGTCGGTTAAAATACCAAAACCTTTTCCTAAATGTAACAAATACTTTTCTGAAAACCGCATCAAAATTGGTTTAGCTAAACGTGAGATAATCGCGGATAAACATACATACATACAGGTCAAAAGTAGAATTTCCTTTTTTGTTAGTTTTGAAGTCGGTTCAAAATAAAAAAATAATTTTTTGAAAAAAGAAATATATGTAGCTTACTTCCGCAAACAATGTATGCAAGATGCACCGCCCGCCCGCCCGCAAAAATATGCACATGCACACCACAAAATATCAGTGCACAAACCTGCATTTAGCAAGACAGCAACACACCTTGCACCTTCACCAATTAGGCTACTCTACACGTGTTTTGCCCCAACCCGGAGCATCCTCAGGAGTTAGATCGTGCGTAAACCAACACCGATTCGGTGTTGGTTTACGCACGAACGCACGTTTAGGTGTGTTGCTGTCTTGCTAAATGCAGGTTTGTGCACTGATATTTTGTGGTGTGCATGTGCATATTTTTGCGGGCGGGCGGGCGGTGCATCTTGCATACATTGTTTGCGGAAGTAAGCTACATATATTTCTTTTTTCAAAATGGTTTGGGACTTCCGCCAAGTGACGCCTGATTCAATCAAATACATAAAAAAATAAATAAAAAATAAATATTAAAAACACGACTGCCTTGCCAAAAACGAACTAATAAAAAGTTAAATAACAAGTCTAATTTGCAGTCGGGGGACCGTTTCATGAAAGAATTTTTGATCAAAGAGGTCCCCCGACTGGAAATAACACTTGTTATTTAACTTTTTATTAGTTCGTTTTTGGCAAGGCAGTCGTGTTTTTAATATTTTTTTAATTTTATTTATTTTTATTTCACACATTTTAGTGACAAGTTATATAGTTTTGGAATCTGCTCATTAAGGCCTTTCATTTGATGCCCATATTTTAATAATTGAAGAAAAAATTTTTTTCCGCATTTGAAAGTGGCGTCGTACATTCGCCATATTTTTTTTTTCAAAAACAAAAAATACAGCCAGTGTCACTCGGAATACTGCAAGGATTCTAACGATACCCCATACATCCAAATCAGCTCAGGCATTTAGACGTTATGGTGGAACAAAAAACTCACATACCCACAAACATACATGAACCCTAAACACATATACACTCCTTTTTGGGCAGTCGTGTAAATAAATGAAAGAAAACTATTACCTATACCTAGAATTATTTAAATTTAAACTTACTTTTGAAGTTGATGCCATGACATCACAATCTCTACTCTTTTAAGGCTGCGCAGTCTGCACACTAGCGCCGCCATTAGAAAAAAAATCATAGTGCTTAAATAAAGACTTTGTAAATTATCTCTCTGGAGTGCACTCCGAACAAGCTTTGTGGTACTTTTTATCACTCAAGCAATATTTTCTAGCCTGTTGTTTAGTTATATGAACTTTTATTGCGAAAAGTGGCCACTTTTAACAATAAAAGTTAATTATCCTAAACGACAGGCTAGAAAATATTGCTTAAGTGATAAAAAGTACCACAAAGCTTGTTCGGAGTGCACTCCAGAGAGATAATTTACAAATTTGTCTTTATTTAAGCACTATGATTTTTTTTCTAATGGCGGCGCTAGTGTGCAGACTGCACGCTCTTAAGTACACTTACAGCAGCCGTCGCTGCTGTAGTTGCTGTGACTTTATTCTCTTTAACCTGAAATAATAACTAAATTATAATAACATGACAAAAAGCCATAAATAAAGTAAATAATTACAGATTTCACGCTCCACGCAACTATTTGGGAACCTCCGCAGCCCACATCTGTCGTCCGATCAAAGACTTACATTTAGAGTTGATACAATCACTTTTGAAGTTGATGCCACACTACAATCTATACTCTTATGTACATTTACAGCAGCCGTCGCTGCTGTAGTCGCTGTGATTTCAGGTTCTTTATCCTGAAATAATAACTAAATTATAATAACATGACAAATAAATAAAATAAAAACCATTATCTTTATGTAAAAAAATACTTTTGAAGTTGATGCAATACAATCTATATTCTTAAGTACATTTACATCAGCTGCAGTCACTGTAACCTCAGGTGGTTTAGGCTGAAATAATAATAACTAAATTATAATAACATGCAAAAAACCATAAAGTAAAATCATAGTTGTGTTGTTACTTGTTACTTAGAAAAACTATTATTTATATACAGCTCGCGCCACATAACTTGAACCAAACCATAGACAATGAAGCATGCGCAGTAACAATTTTTAGTACAAAAATTGTAGTGCGCAGGTCATGTGGTAGTAAAAATTGAGTCAAGTTATGTTGCGCGAGCTAAGCCGTAAAAGACTTACTTTTAGAGTTGATATCATCACATTACAATCTTTTTTCCTAAGCACATTTACAGCAGTAGTAGTCACTAAGACTTCTGGTTCTTTAGCCTGAAATAAGAAATACATTATTACATTATTATTTTTTTCAAACATTATTATTTTTTATCGTAAAAGGTGGTTTCATTATTATTATTATTATAGCAAAGTAATGATAAAAATTGTTAAATATTTTACAGAAAGTCAACCATCTAACTACAATATTTCCGTCGATAAAAACTAATCATATTTACCACAAGTGGAATAGCGTTAGGGAGTAAAAAGTGACTTTATTTTTTTTAAGCAAAACATTTTTTTCAAAATGTTTGCAACATATTTTTGAAGATTTTTTCGGTGCCCAATTTATTCGGCCTGTGGCATCAATCCATATGGCACGTATTAATTCATTTTTAGGAAATCTGTAAAAGTCAATCATATTTTTACCTTCTGTATTAAAAATGTTTTAGTGTAGGAAATGAAGCGTTCTTTTGTATGGAGACCCTAGAATAATAATATAAGATTCTTGGGAGACCCCAACATTAAATCCTCAGGCGACGGCTACACGCATGGTAAATAATGTGATTCATCAGTATTTAATCAAGGGTCTATTTTATAAAAGAATGAAAAAGTATAATAATTTACCATAGTAGTCGTTTATTGGGGTAGAATTATGTTTTATTCTTAATAAGAAATATAATTCTACTCCAAAAACAACAATGGTAAACTAATCTTTTATGAAATAGGCCCCTGATTGACTGATGGATCATAGTATTTACCATACGTGTAGCCGTCGCCTAAGTCGATGAAATTTTGCAGGTATGTAATATAGTATTAACCAAAACCTATGTACAAATATCCAAAAACAAGAAAAACGATTTGGATAATTTATAAAATATGTTTCAATTATGATACTTTATCATACTGTAAAGTTTCGTCTACTGAGGATTTACTGAGGGGTCCACTACCTTCCTTTCCTACACTAATTTGCGTATGGTGTAGTTAGCAAATGAGAAAATTTACATCGAATACTGGCAACACAATCCAAATTAGTTTTTAGGTTATGAAATATTTTAGACGTGATCAGATTGAATTAAATTGTATAATAAACTGTTATTTAACTAAAATTTAAAGTAACAATTCAATTTAATACATAAGATCTTCTATACTTACGAGTGAAATGATATATCTGATAGTTTTCGTTCACTATCACTTTTACAACCTATTACAGAACATCGAACCATTTTCATAGATTTTACAAGTTTATAATTGTTATAGGAACTTAATACTTTACGTTGGAAAGTGACACCGCACCGAATTAGCTCACAAAACCGTCACAAAACACTTTTTTCTTTTGTTTACGACGAACCACCGACGAACTGTCAAAAGTTTGTTTAGCAAACTAGTTTGCTAAACATGAAAAAACCGGCACGCAGAATGAGACAGAAAAGCATATCGCTCTATCTCATTTCCATGCAAGACGTGTGCATAAGTCTTTCTCTTTCGTGTGCGAATGCGACAGACGCCGTCAATTTGTCTATAGGTTTCTCTGTCTACGGCTGGAATGCACCAAAGTGACCAAATGTCACGGTCAAAATGACATAAGGATGGAATGGAAAGGATAAGGAGGACTAAATTTTGACTTTTGTATTGATTGTTTTCCCGAGTGCGAGTGGATTGGTGAATAAAAATTAAAATTTGGAATATTAAGCAAATAAAGCTTATTAATAACTAGGTTTAGTGTAATTCCAACGTTCTTGTTCGTTTGCTATAGTGTTAAACGAGATATTTTATGTAAATATTCCACTTAAAAATACTTGCACATTTCTTTCATTTTTTTATGCCTTCAAAGCTTAATTTAAGATTAATTTGCTACTTTTAGACTATCATCGGCAAGAAAATGTTACCTCGCACGTATTACACAGAGCAAGACTTGAGAAAAAGGCAAATCGACACGTTAAAAATATTCAACGAACATGTGATCGAAATTAACGAAAACACAGAATATAGGGTTGAATTCTCCGTCGAAGCCAAGAATATGAGCTTAAACGTAGTCCTGAGTCCTGAATTTCCAAATGAGAAGCCATCTATATTTGTGAATCCACCAATACCTCATCCCTGGGTAGCGGAAAATTCTAATCAGGTGTGTAACTATTACTAACTCCAATTTCTCTAATTTTATCCTTATTATATCACTCTTAAAATAATAACACTTAGAACGACAGTTCCCTACAAAGTGCACTATCAAAAGTGAGGCAACTAAAACTTAGCCAAAAGGCTCAGTTTATAAATGTTTTAGAGGTATTTAAAAAGTGTATATTTGGTATCATATCTTTTAAATTTTTATAAAAAGCAATAAATAAAAAACCTAACCTGCTCAGTTTCCTATGAAAATGTATGAAATTATTCTTTGTTTATTTAAGTATCACAATTTTAGAATGTTACAAAGGAAAGCTCGCAAGGGTCGGTCATGGGATGGGTGACCAAAAATTTCTTCTATGCTTCATGCACGTTAAGCCGTTTTGGTCCTAGCTGCATTTGCAATTCCACATAGTACCTGCTTGGTAGGTTAGGTAGTGGCCCGTCCTTCTTATCCACTCATAAGGTAGACCTGTGCCCCAGCAGTGGGGACTTAGAAAATAGCTGATGTCAAAACGCAAAAAAGCGTCAAAATTATTTCTTAAAATTCTATGCAATGTAGGTACCTTAGTTCACAAAAAAATTTAGAAGTGCACGAATACCTAGAGCAGGGGTCGCCAAATGGCGGATCACGGTTCGCATCCGGACCGCCGACCCATTTTGTGCGGACCGCGAGAACACAAGAACTTACAAAAATACCTACTTTAAGCACCTAATAATTACATTTCTGTAATAAATATTATTTTATGTAAAATTGGGTGGACCGCGATGGTCATTTCATTTCTTAAAACGGACCCCGAACGAAACTAATGGGGAATGTCCGAAAAAAATCAAATTGGCTGAATATTTTTTTATAGATAGGAAATATAGGAATAAGCTCCCTTAGTAATAGAAAAATTTTTCAGAATTTTCGGTTGCATGAAAAAATAAAAAAATAAAAAGTCTCTTCGACTTCACAAATGTAGGAAAGTAATAGCAGAATGGAAATTATACCTTTTTCGGACATTCCCCATTGGTGACCCGTGACCTAGAGATAACATACATCAAAGACGAAATAAGCAAGTCATGTGAAAACTACGTCCAACAACTTGGGAGCCATAAAAACCAACTTACCTACAGTCCTACTTTACACCAGTCAAACCATAAAGGGACTGAAGAGAACACCACTGGCCACCATTTGACTGGGGTCATTTTTATATGGGGGACATCATGTTGTTGGATGTGAAGTCCTAAAATCCCTGATTGCAACCAATTTGATCATGGCCTAAAGGCTGATCGCAGATAGAGAAAGGAGAAAAAAATAAATAAATAAAACTTACATATGTTTTAAATTCCAGGTAGTCGGAGCACCAGGCTTACTAAAATACACCCAGCATTCCGACCTCGGTCGTGTCGTACAAGCGATCATCAGAGAGTTCCAGCGGTCACTGCCCAACCTCGTCAGCAGTGACGAGAAGTCATCAAGTGACGTCAGTCCGCAACCACACAGTAGTAACACAATGATGTTTTCGGAACTAAGCGAGTTGACGGTCGAAGAGTTGCATGAGGTTTTGGAGAATACTGATTTGCAGGTTGGTTTATTAGGGTTCCATACCCAAAGGGTAAAAACGGGACCCTATTACTAAGACTCCGCTGTCCGTCTGTCTGTCTGTCTGTCATCAGGCTGTATCTCATGAACCATGATAGCTATAATACTAAAAACAGAATAAAATTGATATTTAAGGGGGGCCATACAACAAACGTAATTTTTTTGCCGTTTTTTGGTACGGAACCCTTCGTGCGCGAGTCCGACTCGCACTTGGCCGGTTTTTTATTGAAATATGAAATCTGTCCTCAACTCTGCAGTAAAAGTACAGTGCTACAAGGATATTTTGGCACTTGGCAAAAATCTGAACTAATTTTGGCAGCTATATGCGGGTAGCTTTAGTATGTCATGCTTACTTTAAACATTTCTGCGGTGGTGTCGTGTGGGGCGGGTCGTTACGTTCCCTCAAATATGGTTGAGCGAAACGATGGCTGGTTCATGCGTCATGCTCGTGAACGGGTGCTACCAGTGGGAATGGGTCTGCTTCTGTCTGCCTGTACTAAGGGCGTCGCATATATATATTTTTTTCTTCATGTTTAATATTATCAATCTGTATGGCACTTCTTACTCAAAACATAAAATTAATAACTAATCCTTGTTTTGATTTTTCACTTTTTTTTATTGCTAATGACTAAAATGATTATTTTGCTTTCGTAATATTTTTTCGTTTATAGTTTTGTAAGTAAAGGCCTATGAAAAGCTTTTGGATATTAGTTTTCAATTCGGTGCCTTAGGATGGGTAGCCTAAGTATGTCATGCTCTCTTTAATCATTTCTGCGGTGGTGTCGTGTGGGGCGGGTCGTTACATTCCCTCAAATATGGTTGAGCGAAGCGATGGCTGGTCCATGCGTCATGCTCGTGAACGGGTGCTGCCAGTGGGAATGGGTCTGCTTCTGAGTACCTATCTTAACGCATATTGAATTGTAAGAATTGCGTTTTTACTTTTTATGTCTTGCATCAAGTGTTTTTTGGTTCGAGTAGCAGACAGAGTGATTTCTCAAATTCTCAACTAGTTGAAAGTTATTTACTCTCACATTTACCTATCTGAATGTAGTAGATAATTATATTTAATTTTAACCTACCTACCCATTGTGTGCAAACTTTTATTAATTATTGTGATGGAAAATGACCACACTTTAAACGTGGAGCTCATTTTTCAATGTTGACGACTCTGTATGAAATATACAGGGAGAAAAAAGCAGCCCTTGACGAGTTTCTTGCCGGTTCTTCTCGTTACAAGGTCTCCCGCTTAGGGTTTGCGAACCGATGGCGTAGCTTCTATGACATTCACAAGTGCTTGTAACAGCCTAGACTGAATAAATTATTTTGAATTTTATAATAATGGACAGTTTCCAATAAATTAGTTTAACAGGAACACCATTGAAGTGCCAAAAGATCCTTGTAGCATTGTTCATGTTGGTAAATGACTACAAATGGCAGACGACATCGAGACGACGACCTTAAGAGATACATTTGTGTAGTGAATTCACTTAGTATGGATGGCCATCATCAGATCACAGCTAGGTCAATCATTGTCAGAGAACTGAGGCTTCAAAGTTACCTCATTTGTATGTAATTTGACTGTATCTTTAATTATCAGCCACCACTATTAAATTCACTTTACATATATCACCATGATATAGCGTTTTATCGACTCTCCACTGTCAAAATCCATTGTCTTTTGACAGTTAAACGTCATAAATCGCTGGTTATGCTAGCTATAGTCGCATTACTCATTTCCCAGCAAAAATGTCAACAAAGAAACTTCACTGTCAAATTGACAAACTGACCCTGATAGTAACTTTCTCAGATATTCAAAACCTTTGGTCATGTTAATTATATTTTGAGTCATAATAAATGTAATGCCATCCAGGGCAATTTTAAAGTAGCATGATAATAAGAACTTTTATTTTAACCTATCATAATTTTTGATGTCAAAAGTTCTTGAAATGAACTGATAAGAAAACTTTACTTAGATATTAACTGTATGTAAACTATCAAAAATACGTTGCAACTTCGCCAGTTCCCCGCAATACCAAAAGACAAATGTTACTACTACAGCTACTACTCGTAATACTAATTTTTTATTAAATTTTTAATTTTATAAAATGAAATGAACCAAAGGTTGGTGTACGGTTTGCAGTTGATGTGTGCACAGCATCATAAAATGTTTTCTACTATAAAACTGTTACTATGAAATATTAAATTATATTACTGCTTTTTCCGCAAAACTCATGATTCAGAATATTTATCTATTCTATTTTTATTAGATTTGTGATGAAAAAACATGTGTGTTTATTTCTTGACTTAGCAATATACTATTTCCTTTTGTGTTGTTTTGTTCTGGCAACACCTTTGTTTACATTTTTGCAGGGAAATGAGTAATAATGCGACTTTAGGGTGGCATATTCTCCTAGCGCAGAGGCTAGTCTTTCAGAGTTTCAGACTATTAATATGATTATTTAGAACGGCCTTGATGGTGATCAGTCACCTTGACCGGAACCATTTCACCCATTTTAATTTTTATTTTTTAATAATTTATAAACCTAAATTGTATACTAATGTCAATAGTTTGGGAAGAAACTGAAGTCTGTAACACAGTTTACACTACCACAGGTTTCAGTGACACATTGTTATATTGTAGAACTGAAGTTTATAAATAAAGATAATTATTATTATTATTTCCCCAAATCCCCTGAAGCTGAGAGCAGGGGGAGGCGGGTTATCATTTACCCCACCGGTGTCGGACCCTCGAACCTACCTGTTCGCTTACAGTACCTGCTGAGTTGACTTATCGTTAACTGCTTTAGATCCTCTGCCTTAAGCTTGTCCGCTCTAAAGAGCTCCCAACGCAGTGATGCGTACATCGGGCATTCTGCCATGAAGTGGTAGCTTGTTTCTTCTCTTTCTTTGCATTGCGGACAGATGGGGTCCTCTGTCCGTTTGATCACTGATAGGTGTCTGTTTAATGGACAATGTCCTGTCAGTACTCCTACAGCCATTTGAAAGTAGTCTTTTAGACTACCTTCAATCAAATGGTTCTTAGATTTAAGCTTAGCTAGTTAATGTTTATGTGAGGTCGAGTGGTTTGTACACTAATTTTCAAGGTATCACCATCTCCGAGGTCCCGGGTTCAATCCCCGGCTGGGTCAATTTAGAAAATGACCTTTTCTATATTGGCTCAGGTCTTGGTGTTTGTAGTTCCATCGTCGTCTCTGACTTACATAACACAAGTGCTTTAGTTACTTTGAAATCAGATTAATGTTTGTGATGTTTTCTAATATTTAAATAATTATTTTTTAACCATTAAAATCCTTTTATCCAGGACAAACTCCTAGAGACAAATCCGCAACTAATAAAATTGGACTTAGAAACCGAAGAGCTAATGAGTAGCATTGAAGAAATAGCCCAAGACAACTTGACTAAGCAACAAATGTTGGACGATTTGAAGACGGATGTGATTGACAGGATATCTACCATAGTACATATGAAGATGAACTATGAGGAACTTCATAGGTATGTTTTTTTAACGGGATAGTACTTGGTCTTTTCCTCACCTGACGTTAAGTGACGATAAGGCCGAAGGTGGAAGCGCACTACACCCGGAATCCTCAACACTAAGGAACTGGCTATCTTACCTCTAACTGCCGGAACACAATTTTTAAATTGTTGTTATGGCGTCAGACTTAGGTAAGATGGTGGTAGCTAGCCAGGCGGACTTGAAATAAGCCCTACCACCAACCAAACCGAGTACAAATTGTACCCCCCCTGGAAACTGAACCTGGGACCTCTGCGTCTTACACGGGTGGGTGAACCACCACAGAGGTTGGAAAATGTGACGTTAATGGCAGGATGACAGGAAAATTCCGCTTGGTGGCACTACTGTAGATTGAGATCTTTTGTACGTGTGCATATGAGTTATGTATCCAGTTATTTTTTAGGGTTCCGTGCCCAAAGAGCAAAAACGGGACCCTATTACTAAGACTCCGCTGTCCGTCTGTCTGTCTGTCTGTCACCAAGCTGTATCACATGAACCGTGATAGCTAGACAGTTGGAATTTTCACACATGATGTATTTTTGTTGCCGCTATAACAAAAAATACAAAAAAATAATATTTAAGGGGGGCTCCCAATACAACAAACGTGATTTTTTTGCCGTTTTTTGGTACGGAACCCTTCGTGCGCGAGTCTTGGTACACTCGCACTTGGCCGGTTTTTTAGGGTTCCGTACCCAAAGGGTAAAAACGGGACCCTATTACTAAAACTCCGCTGTCCGTCTGTCTGTCTGTCTGTCACTAGGCTGTATCTCATGAACCGTGATAGCTAGAAAGTTGAAATTTTCACAGACGATGTATTTCTGTTGCCGCCATAACAACAAATACTAAAAACAGAATAAAATTAATATTTAAGAGGGGCTCCCATACAACAAACGTAATTTTTTTGCCGTTTTTTGGTACGGAACCCTTCGTGAGCGAGTCCGACTCGCACTTGGCCGGTTTTTTCAATTAAATATATCTAAAAATGGTTGATGAAGTTGGATAGTAAACAAATAAAAAATTAAAGAAAACCAAAATGTGTTGGAAGAAAAATGGATTTTTACAAAAAATTCGCTTTCAACATCCAAAAATTGATAGCAAACAAAAAACCCGGCCAAGTGCGAGTCGGACTCGCGCACGAAGGGTTCCGTACCAAAAACGGCAAAAAGATCACGTTTGTTGTATGGGAGCCCCCCTCAAATATTTATTTTATTCTGTTTTTAGTATTTGTTGTTATAGCGGCAACAAAAATGCATCATCTGTGAAAATTTCAACTGTCTAGCTATCACGGTTCATGAGATACAACTTGGTGACAGACAGACAGACAGCGGAGTCTTAGTAATAGGATCCCGTTTTTACCCTTTAAGTACGGAACCCTAAAAAATGACAGGGCTACACTAGCGCCAAGTTGGCGGTACCTGGTGGACGATTTGTGAATCGACAAAATTATGCCGTACTGACTATAAATGAATGAATTTGTTATGATCCAACATCAGCCTTTAAAGTCCCACTGCTGGGGCACAGTCCTTTATGGGTGGATAAGGAGGATGGGCATTAACCTACCACGCGGGCCCAATGCGGATTGGTGGGTGTTAACGACTGCAAATGTAGTCGGGAACAACAACTAAATGTGCTCGGAGAAACGCGAGATAATAGGGCGTCTGCTGCGTTAAGCGTGATCCCGCTGAAATTTTAATCATTTGGTTCCCGCAGTGGGGTGATTCCACTCATGAATATAAGCAACTGTTACTATGGGGCCAAATCTGATAAAGCGAAAATAAAACAGCTGTTCCATACATTGCGGTCGAGCAGGCATTCTTCTTATCGAATGAGTATTAGTGGCCACCTCTGGTGTTAGAGTCCATCAAGCCGCCTGTAAGGCCTCTAACTTGGCTTAACGACTGTTATCAGATGACAACAACCAGGACCGACGGTTTGACGTGCCCTCCGAAGCACGGTAGCGCTCAGTTGTAATGCCACTTTAACGGTCACCCATCCGACACCTGACCGGACCGAGCGTTGCTTAACAAACGTGATCGAGTACGATCAGTCTGTCAAGTTCCGCCATGAGCGCTTCGAAAGGCATTGGGGTAGATCCACGCAAATGAGGAATTCAGTAAAAAATAAATTATTGCTATTAGGCCAGGAAAAATAAAATTTTGATCACATTAAATCCTACAGTTCATTTTCGTTTTTCTAAATAAGGTTTAGGGTTATCATAACATCGTACTATGGTTGCTTTTCCTCTCCACCATAAGCGTTATGAGATATAGGTAAAAAATACCTAACTTCTGGAAAGTAATGTTCATAAAATTCTACAGTGGAGATTTATGATGCGTTTGCTTATTTACATACTTAATATTTAATTATAAAATAATCACTGATTTCATGTTTAAGGTTAAGGAGATAGAGTGCGTTACAAACATATTTTTGGAGAAAGTATAGTAATGTATCTTAATAAATCGTACACAAGGTGATTTTTTTAGAACATGTTTTTAAGCTTAATCCAGGAGCATCTTTAAGTTTTCACTCCAGTGACTTTAATATATCTAGTGATTTTAATGTTTTTACGTGGTTTTTGCCATTTATTTTAGTCAACAAAAAATCCTACACCAAATATTTTATCTCGCCTTCATTTCTACCCTTGCAATAAACCCTCATAAAAAAAATCACCAGCTTTTATGAGTAGCATACGAAGTTTTAGCCATTAATAGCTGTAGTTGAATTGCGCATCAATCGGACGGAGTCAAGTGACAGATCGAAAATATCATTTCGTCCCCCCCCCCCCCAATACATAATAGTTTTATCGCTTTGCGGGTTTCTTAAGTTTTATTGTCTGCCACTCCTACCACTTAATCGTTTTTCACACTAAATTGTTAGTTAGTAGATAAGTTAAGGTTCGCTAAGAAACAGCGGCATATATACGACGATCAAGTATCTCTAGTATGAGCTCGCGCAGACCGGTGCAAGTGCAAAGACAGCAGGTATTGTCGAAAACTTAATGATTAACCGGGGCCTCATTACGCACCAACGGACGTGTAGTTGTCTCACTTACACCCGCTCCCTCACCGACTGGGGTCGGTTCGCCTGTTTGGTGCTCTCTTTCATTTCTAGGGTGAAATGCCCTAAATTCGGCCACGTCAGCAATTTTAAAGATTAAATCTAAAATTTATATTACAATTGAACTACAGCATTGTAATTTTTGTTATTTACGATTGCTACATGATTGTTCTTTATAATAATGGTAAGAAAATCAAGGAAACAATAATAGTAAAATTAAGAAAATTTTAAATATGACGAGTGACCCAATTTTTCTAAATTCGGACGCGTATGCCCTTCATTCGACCCATTTTTCCCTAAATTCGGCTAAGGTGAAATAAGCACGTTAGTTAGGAACTGCAATTGTTTTTATTGACATTTAAATAAAATAATGAACATAATTATTATTCCGATCAACATTAATCATATTAGGCATAACAAAAATTAACGAAAAATAAGCTTAAATAAAAAATATATCAACTCTAATACTTTAATGCATTTATTGTATATTTATCAACATTTATAATTTTAGGCTTATGCAAAATCAACAAAAATATTGTTGGCTATATATTGTTCTTTATATGAGTATATAACAACAATCATATCAAAATTATAAATGTTAATCAAAAACATTATTTATCAAAAATTAATAAACATAGTTAATACAGTCATGTTCACATTAATATTTTTAATGCTAGGTAGTTCTATTTTATCAGTAAATATATTAATAATAGTTATTTAGGAATTTTATTCAGAAGTTTTTCGTGAATATTTATTATTAATATTACATTGATTACCATTAAATATTAAAATTTTAAAAATATATTCAAATGTTGATTTGTGGTATCAAATATCTAAATTAAATAAATTTTAAGTTATTCAAAAGTTTTTATTTTTGTTTTATTTTTATTTTATTAAGGATATTTTTTATTTTATTATTAATAATTAGGTTCTTTTTGGAGTGGAAAGTTTCTTCATTTAGATCTATAAGTATTGTAATAAGAATTTTATTAGATTGGATGTCTGTAATATTTATAATATTTGTTTTATAAATTTCTATTGCAGTAATCTATTATAGAAAAAGATAAGTATATGAGATCTGAGTTTAATTTAAATCATTTTATATTATTAGTATTATTATTTGTATTTTCAATAATTTTAATAATTATTATTATTAATCATAATAATATTAGACTTTTATTAAGTTTGACCGTTGACCGAATATAAGATCATATTTATTCTATTTTCGGCCACCCTTTCAAAAACGGCCGAATTTAGATTTTTGACTAGTTTTTAGGGTTCCGTACCCAAAGGGTAAAAACGGGACCCTATTACTAAGACTCCGCTGTCCGTCTGTCTGTCTGTCTGTCACCAGGCTGTATCTCATGAACCGTGATAGCTATACAGTTTAAATTTTCACAGATGATGTATTTCTGTTGCCGCTATAACAACAAATACTAAAAACAGAATAAAATAAATATTTGAGGGAAGCTCCCATACAACAAACGTGAGTTTCTTGCCGTTTTCTGCTCGATATTAATAACGACAACAGATAGACAGTTGAAATTTTCACAAATGATGTATTTCTGTTTCCGCTTTAACAACAAATACTGAAAACAGAATAAAATAAATATTTAAGGGGGGCTCCTATACAACAAACGTGATATTTTGCCATTTTCTGGTACGGAACCCTTCGTGCGCGAGTCCGACTCGCACTTGGCCGGTTTTTTTAATCCTAATTTTGGACAAGCTTTTATTAATTAACTAATAAAAATATATGAAAAAATATCACTTCAAATCATTCTTTGGTTAAGGTTTTATCACATAAATGCCAATGGATTGAGAAATCAGTAAGTATTTAAATAGTAAAAGTATTTAAAATTTTATATCCCAGAAATTGCTCGTAACTAGAATTTGACACCAAAATGGTACAATGCGTGGCACAACGACGTAGGTCACTGGTCAGATCGTTACTGAGTGCAAACCATATGACTGCTTACTGCCATTTTTACAATTCTTTATCTATACATATAATAAATCTGTAGAAAGTTGAGTCTGTACAAAGGAAATATTTTGAAAAAAGTGATAGGAGTGTTTAATAAATACCAGTAGAACCCATTTATAACATTTTTTGAATTTTTGTCTGTTTGTCTGTATGTTGGTGTGCTAAAAATGTAAAAAGCGCTAACTTAATACTAAATAATGTTTACATACAAATATAACGGGTGTAACAAGACCCTCAACGAAGCTGAAGCCCACGCATTCCGCCCATCTTCAGGATCATTTTTGTTGTTTAGACTATACCAGGGAAACCAATAGCTACGAAGTTATTGTAGGTCAAAGTCAATTTTTTTTATGAATTCTTATTTTATTCGTTATTTCTTAATTTTTGTCCAAAGAAACATTATCAAAATTGTAAGTATTTCGTAACAAACAATGGCTTCAAAACGTCAGCACTCAATGTATCTCATGAGCACGCACATAAACACTAGCTTTCAACTCGGCCGCACGCAGCTGTGTAAAGTCGCATTACTCATTTCCCAGCAAAAATGTAAACAAAGAAACGTCACTGTCAAATTGACAAACTGAGATATTGAAAACCTTTGGTCACTTTTATGACTTTTAATTTGTTTATTATATTTTGAGTCATAATAAATATAATGTCATCCAGTGTAATTTTAAAGTAGGATGGTAATTAGAAAATTTTATCTTTTTAACCTATCATAATTTTTGATGTTAAAAGTTCTTGAAACGAACTGATAAGAAAACTTTGCTTAGATATTGACTGTATGTAAACTATCAAAAATACGTAGCATCTTCGCCTGTTCCCCCCAATACCAAAAGACAAATATGTTACTACTACAGCTACTACTCGTAATATAAATTATGAAATTTTATAAAATGACCAAAGGTTGATGTGCACGGTTTGCAGTTGATGTGTGCACAGCATCATAAAAATGTTTTCTACTATAAAACTGTTATTATGAAATATTTAATTATATTACTGTTTTTGCCGCAAAACTCATGATTCAGAATATTTATCTAATCTATTTTTATTAGGTTTGTGATGAAAAAACATGTAAGTGTGTTTATTTCTTGACTTAGCAATATACTATTTCTTTTTGTGTTGTTTTGTTCTGGCAACACCTTTGTTTACATTTTTGCTGGGAAATTAGTAATGCGACTTTAGCATACACTCGCATGCGCGGTCTGTTGTACGCGTTACATTGCGTGGTATGTATGCAAAGCTTTTTTGACACTAAAAATTAAAATCGTTTCCCAGCAATAATATTGAACAGAAATGGTCCTGATGATGGGCAGAATACGTAGACTTCGGCTTCGTTGAGGGTCTTGTTACACCCGGTATGGTGTATCTTGCAAAATAATGAAATCTTTATTTCATCGCAATGGGGTTGGCAACACTAAGCTAATTGTAGATGTCGCTGCGTACACTTGTTCCTAAGGCAGTAGACGTTCAGAACAAAATGTATGGGAAAATAGGTATTTATTTTGTGATATTTTTTTACTGAAAAAGACCCATTCACCCAAAATGGATAATATAAAAGACTATTCTACAATGCAAATGCCGGAATTGAAAGCCAAATTAAGACGTTTTTATTCTTACAGAATTTATAATTTTTTTCTATATCCAGATTTTTCGGAAATTTGTAAGTGCCAACATTTTTAAAGCCAATTAAACAGAATTTAATCATTTTAAAGCTAAAAAACACGATATTTTTAAGTAAAAGTCCTTTGTTTTCATAGCTCTCGTGGAACAAGCGTACGCAGCGCCACTTTGACAGTTGCCTTCCCCATTGGTTCACTGAATCAAAAGTTCAACTAATTTAAAATTTACGATGAATTTTTGTTGTAATAATATCTTCGGGAATTATACTGTTAGAAAAACCGACCAGCTGGTGTATCCACATCTGGCACAGAATAATGGTCAATGGCTAAAAGTAAACAAAAACGTGTCGAGTTTTGGGTCTATTGTTATTTCTAAGAAACAAAATGCACGTGCATGCAGTAAAATCAAAGCCCGCTTTCTATTATATTATTTTCTACTAGCTTCCGCCCGCGACTTCGTTCACGAGGACATTCGAGAAAATCCTTCGGGAACCTTTAACCAGGATAAAAGTATTCTATGTTTTAACGTCCTGCCTCGCTAGGCAGCGCGCTTGGTGTGAACGTACCTCACGCATGGCAGGCCTCGGGTGAGCGTGAGTGCGATGTCGAGCGCGAGGCCTGTCGCAACGCAAGCGGCAAACGCACTGCCTTGCGAGGTTCGTCCACACCAAGCATACTGCGTAGCGAAGCAGGACGTTAAAACATAGAATACTTTTATCCTGGTTAAAGGTTCCCTAAGGATTTTCTCGAACGTCTCCTCTACAAGTCGCATTTCTCAACCGATTCTCGTGAATTTGTAACCAGATTTAAAAAATATATATAATTTTATCGTCAAGCCAGTTTTTGATTTTTTTCAAAATGGCCGAGATATGTAAAAAAAACGTATATCAGCCCTGTTTGTCGGCGCGGTTTGTTCTCCTCTACAGATCACATTTCTCAACCGATTTTCGAGAAATTTTGTGAGCAGGTTTGAAAATTATATAGACTTTTTTTGTCGGGCCAGTTTTTTGAAATATTGGATACAGTTCGAAAAACTGGTCCTAAAAAATAAATAATTCACACAATTCGAAAATATAAAATTAGAAGCGCCATCTAGCTGCAAATATACCAAATACTAAATATACCTAACAGCATGAACCCCACTATATGCTTGAAAACCTCGTGGCGAGAGGGCAACATCTATATTTTTTTAACAATTTACTTTTCAATGCAAGGTCTACAGCTCACTTAGCCACTAGTTTATCATAAACTACATAACTAATGTGAGGTAATTTCAATAAAAGGTTTTTATTTTACTTTGTTAGGTACCTTCTCTTACCCTTAACTGCCCTAACAACGGCTTACCTCAATTACTTGTTTTTAGGGTACCTCAAAAGGAAAAACAAATACCTACTCTTATCTTAGGATCACTTCGTTGTCAGCAGAGAGCAGAAACTTATTGGACACACTTTTACTAAAAAAGATGAAAGACCATACAGGATAGTGATCAAAAACCTTCATCACACAACTCCCATCGAAGCAATAAAGGAAGCAATAGAAAACACGGGCAATAAAGTCAAAGGAGAAATTATTAACGCTAAGTATGGCCCTGACAAAATACCTTTATCTACTTTCTTCGTTAATGTGGAGGCAGGTCCTAATAATGGTGCTGTAAAACAAATCAAGCATATCTACAATACAATAGTAACAATTGAAGACCCGAAAAAGAAAAACTCGATTCCTCAATGCAAACGTTGTCAACAATATGGACACACTCAAAACAACTGCATGCGGCCTTACAGGTGTGTCAAATGTGCTGGTAGTCATAAAACCACAGAATGCCTCAAAAAAGACCGTTCCGAACCGGCTAAGTGTGCACTTTGTCTAGGCGCACACCCTGCCAACTATAAAGGCTGTGAAGTATTTCTGGAAATACAAAACAGGAAATATAAAAACAAACAACAAACACCTAACACTCAACAGACACAAACTGGTGATAAACAGAAAAAGCCAAAAGAAAATCCTCAACAAGTAACGCATAAAATACAACACAACCTACCAAAAGAAGCATCTGGCACATCAAGACAGGAAAATATGCGACAAAATTTAGAAAATCATTCAAGAAATCGCTTCAAAACATATGCTCAAGCTGCGTCGAGTTGTGAAGATAACACCTGTCTTAGTAGACTAGAATTCTTACTCACAAAACAAGCTGAAATGCTAGATAAATTATGCGAACAAATGAGCACTCTTATGAGTCTGATTACCACCGTTGTCTGTAAGTTGTCAAAATGATGTCATTAAGAATCGCTGCCTGGAACATAAACGGACTGATGTGTAAAAAACACGAAGTCCAAAATCTTATTAACATGAATAAGTTGGATGTTCTTCTGATATCTGAGGCACACTTAACTGACCGAGATACCTTTTATCTTAAAGACTATGCCGTATATACTACTTGTCACCCTGATGGTACTAGTCATGCAGGAACAGCAGTTATAATCAAGAAAAATATAAAACACCATGTACTGCCAGGTTATCGAAAAGAACACATTCAGGCTACCACAGTGAGCATCAATGACAAAATTGGTAATATAAGAATAGCTGCCGTATACTGCCCACCAAAACACGTAATTAAAGAATCAGATTTCACAGACTTCTTTAGACAGTTCGGCTCTCGGTTCATTGTGGGAGGTGACTGGAACGCCAAAAATGTGTTCTGGGGGTCTAGAGATACTTTGCCAAGAGGTAAAGAGTTAAAAAGCTCAATGGACAGAAATGCCCTTGGTGTCCTAACGACAAGACGGCCGACATACTGGCCCACAGACCCAAACAAAAAACTTAGTCTTGTGGATTTCTTCATTCATAAGGGCATTACTGATCGCTATCTCAAAATCGAAAGTTGCTATGATAGCTCCTCTGATCATTCGTCAATCATAGCAACTATCAGCACTACCGTAATAGAAAGAGAGCATAAACAGTATCTTTACAATAAAAACACAGACTGGGAGGCGTTTAGAGATTATCTATCTGAAAACCTCGATCTAAAGATATCCCTTAAAACCGAGGCGGACATAGATAACGCTGTTGAGACTATCACTAAGACGATCCAAACTGCTTGCTTTTTAACTACTCCAGAACTTCCACGCCACACAAATGACTACACAAATGTACCTTTGGCTGTGAAAGAGAAAGTACTAGAAAAAAGGAGACTAAGGAGGGTCTGGCAATTATCTAGACGCACTGAAGATAAAATACTTTTTAATAAGGCGGCTTCAGAACTTAGTGAATTCCTCAGGGATATTGAAAATGAAACCTTACAGAACAGACTTGAAAATATGTCGGAAACTGGAATAAAAGAACACAACCTGAATCTACCAGAAAGCCCCAAACACCAGAATACCCTCTGAAGCTTGATAGTAACCAGTGGGCCAAAACAGATGAAGAAAAAGCTGAGACATACGCTCAATACTTATACGATGTTTTCAAACCCAACGAGAGTGATGACTACCCTGACCGAGAAGTAAATGATTATCTGTTGAGTGATTACCAAATGAGTCTACCCATTAAAAGCGTATCCCCTCGAGAAGTATGGAAGACAATTAATCAACTGAACCTTAAAAAACCACCAGGCTTCGATCAAATCACAGCTGAGGTACTTAAAGAATTCCCAAAAAAAGCGATTGTCTTTCTAACATCTGTATTTAATGGAATGCTGAGAACATCTTACTTTCCTTTAGCATGGAAAGTTTCCCATATTAAAATGATACCAAAACCGGGTAAGGATCACTTCTTAGTGTCCTCGTACCGTCCTATAAGTTTGTAGCCGGTGCTCTCAAAGGTGTTTGAGAAGCTACTCCTGAGCCGCTTGAAATCTGTTATTGAAGAAAATTCGCTTTTGCCTGACCATCAATTTGGGTTTAGAGAACGACACTCAACAATAGAGCAGGTACATAGAGTTGTGAATAAGATACGGCAGACTATTGAGCGTAAACAATATTGTTCTGCGGCATTTCTGGACGTCCAGCAGGCCTTTGACAAGGTTTGGCACAAGGGCTTGTTATTTAAAATTAAAAAAAACCTGCCACACACATATTATGGATTGTTGAAATCATACTTGCAGGACAGAATGTTTCAAGTTATTGTGAACGATGATCGATCTAAGTTCTACGACATCAGAGCTGGCGTTCCACAGGGATCCGTCCTTGGTCCGGTGCTTTACACACTATTCACGGCAGACTTACCAAATAACCCCAATACTCTTTGTGCCACATTCGCTGATGATACAGCAGTTCTGAGTAGTGATCCAGAGCCGGACAGAGCATCGTATCAACTCCAGAACCATCTAAATGAAATACACAAGTGGATGCAGAAATGGAAGATCAAAGCAAGTGCTTCCAAATCGGTTCAGGTCACTTTTACTCTGAAGACTGGCAATTGACAACATTTCATTTTGAGAAAGTACTAAAATTAGAAAACCATTTCGAGATTTTAGTGTTCTAGGCTCATATATTTTTTTTCAGAATTTTTAGATCAGTATTTTGTACGTAAATTAAAAAAATCTGAAATCTAGTCCATATAGGGAGTTTGAGTTGAGTCTCTTTGCCTTCTATTTAAAAAAAAACAGTGGTGCCAGCTTAGGGTAATTTACTCTAGATTTAGGGTTAAAAATATACGGCACTAAGAGACGACACATAGCCCGTTCGAGTAATTTTAAATCCCGAAATTGAAATTACAGCATACCCAATTACCCGATTAGTATAATTAAATACAAGAAAAATATTTCGTTCCACTACCATTTCTTTCTTTATAAATCAACAAACAATTCTTCCATGTACCATAGGCAACAGCGTCGCTTAACCACTGCTAAGGTTAAAATTGCTTGCACGCCGCGCCCGCTGTCACATACGTTTAGTTCGTGCAGGGACGATACGCGCGCACACGAATTTTGTTGCAAACTGGTTAAGCGACGCTGTTGCCCATAGTACATGTAAGGTGGGGCGGAGAGTGTCCTTTCTGTACGGTAGTACTTATTAATTATTATTTATTTATATTATATCTATTTTGTGATCTAGGGTAAATTAAGACCCAGCCTAGGGTAGTGTGAAAATCTGATCTGGCAACACTGAAAAAATCAATTGTCATAAATGTCATAACATAATAATGACTGAATGTATTTCGAGTGTATTTCTATTTTCAGTAAAATTAAGATATTTTTAAAGTATTCTTGTAAGAAAATCAAAAGAAAGTCGTAGCATCGTTTGTGATACTTAAGCGTTACCTGTGACATTATGTTTTGTGTGATTGAGGGCTGTAAATCACACACAGGAACATAAGAAAATATCAATAGATATTATCATTTAATCGGTGAGTTCATATTGTTTTCATTTTTTTATGTTATGTAAATAACCTGAAACTATTATAATATACTAATAATTTGTGCAAATAGTCGTTTGTGTCCAGTTATTTGTCGATTTTTGCAAATATCAGATCTGTTTATTGAGGTGTGTTTTTCGCATAGTGATGTGCATTTTTCTATATCGATATGTTTTATTGTACTTTCTTCGGTACTTTATATTTGATGGTAACAAAAAGTAGAAAACCATCACATGGCTTGGCTAGCCTGGCACATCTTTCTTAATAAATGATAATCAAGTTATTTAATTCAATTTAACTCAAATCAGTTATAACTTAATGTTCTGTATGTAGATACTTATTACTACAAGCTCAACTTCTTTATTTTAGGAGCCGATATCCAACATACCACAAAAATGTAATGAGCCTGCGTGATGTCGACGACATGAAGCAATGATTACTAGTTTGCAGCGACAACTAAAAAGAGATAAAAAAGTCTTCAAATAATAAACACTGTCATTTTTATTACCTGTTCTTTTATTTCCTTGTCTTGTCTGCATGGACAATTCGAGAAAGTTCTTAGGGATACCAGCCCTTAGGGCCATACCTCACCGAGATGCCATGGCGACGTGGCCAGCGACGTTGCCAACTAGTTCATATTGAGATGTATGACGTTATGTTATATGTTATTCTCAAATGGCCAACTTTCTATTCGTTTGAACGCTACGCTTACTTTTAAAGCTTAAATATGAGTAATAGATGATTAAATCACATGTCGCAAACTTATGTAAATCACAAACTTCGATGTATTGTATGGAACTGTCAAGCTTACGGCACGTAATTTTATAGTTTACTGCTTATTTTAAAGTTTTAATAGTAAGTGTAGCGTTCAAACGAATAGAATGTTGGCCATTTGACTAGGGGGGCAGTTACCAGAGGTCGTACTCTGAGCTCCTATAGCAAACTCAAAGTGATGTTGTTTTGTTATAGAGACAGAGCTATACATTGCGTATAGCGCACTTTTCAATCACAACATCGCTTCAATATTACTTTTGAAAGTCTTTGTATGGGGGCTTTTAGTTGAAACTGTTTTTAGAAAGCGACATTGAAAGAAAAATGACCCACCTCTTCTTAGAAATTTACTCATACCCCTTAAAAGGTACTACGATAATTTACATAGTTGTTATTGGGGTTACTATAGTTGTTATTATGTTTCTTATTTATTATGAAACATGAAACCAAAATACCATTATTATCGATATAAAATACTAGCGTGCCTACATCTCTATAGACATCACAATTCGCATCAAAGACAGTTTTTTTTTAATCGACGTTTTAAGAGGCAAGGCAAAGGCATCGCTTATATTTTACCTATATCTTGTACTTACGTCCTTTTAGAATAAACCGTTTTTTATTAATTAATATCTCAGTAATGTATGAAAATAAATGGAAAAGAAAAAATACGTGTTGCCTAAAAAACGATAAATTTTCATTATATCCATAAAAACATATACCTAAAAATTTTGAAATGTTGTCAATTGTACGCCTGTAAAACTGGGCAATGAACTATTACCACACAGTGATGTAGTGCGATACTTGGGCATACACCTGGATAGAAGGCAAACATGGCAGATACATATCAAAAAGAAACGTGATGAACTAAACGCACGATTCAGGGCTTTGCTTTGGTTGCTTGGTCGCCAATCCAGGCTCTCACTTAACAACAAAATCTTAATATATAAAAGTGTACTTAAGCCGGTATGGACTTACGGCATAGAACTGTGGGGAACAGCTAGTAACTCCAATCTAGAGATACTGCAGCGCTTTCAAAACAATGTATTTCGCACTATCCTCAACGCTCCGTGGTTTATAAAAATCTCTGAATTGCACGAATATTTGGAAATGAACTCAGTAAAAGAAGAATGAATGAATGAATGAATGAATGAATGAAAATTTTTATTCAGCTTTAAGACATGAGACATAAGCTACTACAATAACAAACTACACAATAAACTAAGAATAAAACACAGTAATTTATAAACATTGATTATGTGTACCACTATACTATGTACGTCTCACGGCTGCAACCAAATAGGTAGCCAATTCAGCATTATGCCAAGCCCGACAGGCGAGCTTGACGCTGTTTTTCAAATGACACCTTATTTTTTAACATATGGATGCCAATATTTAAGAGAAAAAAAAGCTAGTATAAAATCGTTCGCAAACTTTGTGGAGAAACAAACGAACGAACACACAAACGAAAAAGAAACCTAATAAAAACGTGTTAAAAAATAGGTAGATCCATACAATTTATACATTGTCACAAGGTAGCTAGGCAGATTAAAACAATAAATAAAATAATGCAATAAATATCAAAAAATACGACAAATTCCTTGCCTTCTGAAGCAGCTTATATAAAATCATAATACCAAGACGCACATAACATACAGGCGCACGCGTAGAGACGGAAAAATCATTACACCGCTTAAATATAAGATTCGTTCGCATAATAAACTCCTAAATTTAACTGTGTAGTGAGGAGATGTTTTTTTAGATGTTTTTTAAAAACTGCGACGGAATTTATGACTCTTATGGGCGGTGGGATGTTATTCCATATTTTTGCGGCAGCGTAGCGGAAAGCGCCCCTGAAAGATGGCTTATGCGGCCTGGTGGAGATTTGCTTAGAGCATAGTCTTCTCTCGCATTGCCTGCTGCTACCTATCCAATCGAGCTTGTTATATAAATATGCAGGTTCTTTGAATTTTATAACTCCAAATAGTAAGCAAGCCAAGTGTAGTTTCCGTCTAGATTTCATTTTAAGTATAAAATTTTTGTTCAAATAAGGAGTGACGTGGTTTCTAGCCGGAATTGAAAAGCAAAAACGCGCACAGGCGTTTTGCACACGCTGAATGAGTCGTTCAGTTCTTGACAGTAAACGTGGGCCATAGATAGCGTCAGCATAGTTCAATTTGGACAGTACTAATGACTCAACTAATTGTATACGCATCTCCTCGGACAGAAACGGCCTTATTCTGTAGAGTAATTTGAGTCGATAGAAGCAATTTCTGACAGATTCTGCAACATGCTGCTCAAATCTCAAGCCACCATCAGTGTACAGTCCAAGATTCCGAGCCATAGACACTCTCTCAATTGGCTGGCCATTAAGTGTTATATTAAAGGACGATGGAAGATTGTTTAATTGCTTTTTTGTGCCAAATAACATGTATTTTGTTTTGTTCGGGTTCAGCAATAAACAATTTTCATTAGACCAGGCAGAGATACGATGTAAGTCCTCATTCAAATCTCTGACTGCACCCCTATGCTGGCCTGGTTTGAACGATATATATAATTGAATATCGTCCGCGTAGATATGATATTTACAGTGTTTAATAGACTTGATAACGTCTGCACAGTATAAATTAAACAGGATTGGACCCAATATTGAACCCTGAGGTACCCCTCTTTTGAGCGACTGATGGTTCGATGCTATATTAGTTCCATCTTCCAAACGTAGGTTTACAAATTGTTTCCGGTTACTTAGGTAACTGTCAAACCAACGGACTGTCTTTTGGTCGAAACCGTATGAGTGCATTTTGGACAAAATTAGACCTAAATGTATAGCATCGAAAGCGCGTGAGTAGTCCAATAACACGAGTAATGTGCAAGAAATAAACTTGTCTTCAAAACGATACAAAAAACGCCTTGTGACCCATACTAACACTCTGGCACTCGCACTCACCGACACATCACATGACAGGAAGAGACTAAAGCGTTATGCTATTAATGAACTGGAACAGAGGGAATAAAACCTAGTGACTTAACCATAGGAAGAGTATTCCAATGGGAGTACCACCTTACAAAACATGTTTCACCTCACAAAACTGCTTATAGTGTAGAAACTGATTGCAGTTAGTAATAACAATTAGAAAAAAAAAAAGAAAAAAAAAAAACTTCGTTGTCATGGTCAATTACTTCCTTAAAAGGCCTGTAGGGCTAGCACGCAGGACTATCGAAAATCGAATCGAAAAGTAACTCACCTCGATTCGATTTCGAGCCATCGAATAATTGGCAGCACGCACTCCTATCGAGTCGATATCGAATACTCGAGAGTTGCGTTTCGTTCCTATCGAATGCTCTCGATACAAAACCACAGATTATCCAACAAATTGTGTGAAGTGCTACGTTCGAAAACTAAGACCATATTTTTACTAATTAATCAGTAAGTATATTTTACATTTATTTATTAAAAAATCAAACCAAAAGGACCTTAAACTCCATAAAATGAGTTTATTTCATTTAATATTACCATTGCTTTCAAAATTATAGCATCTTTTTGGCATATTAAAAATATTTTTATAAAAACACGAACGTCACGTGTTTTAAGTTTTGAACGCACTTCGCATAAGCACTCAAAACAAAGTTTCAAAAGTTTGGAATTGAACTTTATGATATAAAGCTGTGATTGCTGTGACTGTGTGTGAACGTTTAAAGTGTTTTTCTTTCATAATGAGAACCAGTCAAACTCAATTTCTAATTATGATCGAGTATATGGAAAGGTAGAGTAATTTTTGGTTGTGCTTTTTCATAACTTTTAATAAATAATGTTAACAACTAAACAAAAGTTATTGTTAGGTATGGAGATTTATCGAAGCCCACTGCTGGCCCCCATGGACGCCAGCGTAATTTACAAAGATGGAAGGAGTTAACGCTAAAATTGAATAGTGATGGTTCTGGTGACCCACGCTCCGAAGAGAAATGGCGAAAAGTAAGTAAGCATTATATAGGTATAATTTCTTTTATTCAGTATTTTTACTGGGTGTCTCACGGGTCTATCATAAGTGCTATTTTGTTGCCGTGCGCCATGTCGTGCCCCGGCCGGCCTGCCACTTGAGAGGGTCGCGATAGGCTTGGGTTAAGTGGCCCTTTTTTGACGATTGCATTCCAGGCCGAGTTACAATTCACAGTTTTCAAATATTTATTTTTGTATTCATAATAATTTATTTATTGTTTCTGTTCTTGAAGGTTTGGAGCGACTACAAAAATAATGCCAAGAAAAAAGCAGCAAAAATAAGCCGAGGCATGAGTGGAACTGGTGGTGGGCCTGCTCAAAAGATATATTTGACTGACCTCGAAGAACGAGTCATGTCGATTATTGGAGAGCAGGCAGCTACAGGCATTCCGACTGTACCGGAGGCAGGGTTTGCAAAGGTTTGTTTAAAAAAAATAATCCTAGTACTTATTAATATTATAAAAGTAATTTTATTTGCTTAAGATATCTCTTGAAAACTGATTTCGAAGTTTGGCACATGGTTTAAGATATTCTATGTAGAATAAGGATATTTATAAAATATGCATATATATATATATTTTTTATAAAAAATGGTTATTGTTTAAACAGGCTGTACCTTCTATCGAAGAGGACAAAGAGGAAGAGGAGACAATAGTCATTATTGCAGCAGATGATAATGAACAAACTCAACCTGAGGTGGAGTACGATTACCATCAAGAATTCCAAGCTGAGCTGGAGAATGACCATCTCATAGGTATGCTGATAATAACTACCACAATTTAATACTATTTTAATAAAATAAAAACTTTTACCTGATAATCTTGCAAAGCTATTCACATTTTATATCTAATTTTCAGAAGAAGATTGGAATAGGCCAGGTTTGAGCAGTGACCCCCACATACCACCTCCGGACCATCCACCAAAAGAAGGAGCCTCTTCCTCCAATCCCACCAGACAACATCTGGACCAACCTACTAAAAGAGCCTCCCCCTCCACCAACACCAAATGGGTCCCTCCCCAAAAAAGGGGCAAAAGATTTGATAATGCCACAGAGGCTTTTTTAGAATGTGAAAAGGGGAGAGATGAAAAATATTTTGAGATGGAGAGAGAAAGGATCCGGCAGAGGGACACTGAGCTGCAGATACAAGCTCAATGGCAAGAAATCATAAAACTAGCATTAAAATTAATAGAAAAGTATTTAGATAAAAATGATAAGTTGTAATTAGGTATATAATATTTTGATAATTTTAGTTTTATTTTTTTATTTCTTAAGACGTTTTTTGTACTAAATTTTGTATTAAACTGTTATGTTCTATTTTACTTCTACTGTAATTATCATAATCTACATTCTTTATTAAATATTTTTTTTTATGAACACTTCTTATTGGGGTTCCTTACCTCAAAAGAAAAGAAAAACGGAACCCTTATAGGATCACTTGGTTTTTTAATATTGTAGGGGCTGCTCCGATAAATGATACGATTTGGTGATGGTAAAAATGGTATATTGGAACAACCCTTAAAAATAATTATTAACTAATGATTTATGGTAGTGAGTACGCGCGACTTGGTAGCTTGGTAAATGCGAACTGATTTATGCAATACAATTTTGTGCAATAGAGTAATTGAGGTCAACATAAAAGTGATGATGCGGGGAAAAGTGCATTGTACGACGCTTGCTCGTACATATTCCCGGGCGGGAAAATAGGGAATTGGTGAAGTGAAAGTAATGATCAAAATGTGTAGGTATAATATACATGATTTGATAAGTACAACCAGTCACTTTGTTTTAGACTGGGCAGCTTTTAAAGGCTGAGTTAATTTAAATTTAAACAGTAGGGATATCTGGAATAGATTAAAGGTGGTTTTGTGTAATAAAACTTCACAAGTTCATTGTTGTTAAAATTTTGCATATGATTTTTCTCCCTGTTTATTTCAAATTTTATACAGAATTTTCAAAATTAAAGTGAGTGTGTTAAATTATTCATCATAATATTTAACAAAAGTTTACATTACAGGTATTGAAAATAATTAACTATTAATTAATATCTACATATCAGACACTCTAAGAGTCAATAACTTTCAAGCAACTAGTTGAGAAATCACTGTCTACTACTCAAAAATGCATACCCAAGTACTTCAAGTTGAACAAAATGCGTTTACTTAACTAAATTTACTAGACATACAAGTTAACATTTAACAAAAAAAATAACAACTCTCTTAAAATCTAAACAGGCTACTCTATAAAGTTCAAAACTTTTCATAGGCCTTTACTTACAAAACTACTGACTATAGAATGTAAAATTAGTGCAATAAAAAATCAATAATCAAAACAATGCATTAGTCACAATTTTGATATAGGTAGGTACTTAAGGTGATCTAGTAACCTCAAGTGGCAACCTCATCTTGATAAATTATGTAAATACTTAGTATTTACATATTGTATCGAAAATTCAAACGTTGATATTGAAGTTAAGATTTTATAGTTTATTTACAACCTCTTACCTCTGTAAAATATAGTTCGCTGTAGTAGTAGTAGGCAAAAGTGCCAAAATTGGCCATTATGTACTTAGCGAGCAATAAATTTAATTAAGGTGAGGGCGCCACTGTGAGGAATCTAAAGGCCTTAAGAATTTTATGTTTTGAGTGCTATACATTCTAGATTTTAGCTAATATAAAAAAAAACTATATTCGGTTGTCTAATTAATGCAGCCGATTAATTCGGGAGACTAATTCAGTGCGTATTGCCCGCCCTCTAATAAGCCAATCTTCATTATGTCGTTCCCTAACAACTTCATGCCTGCTGAAGACCTCAGATCCAACTGTATTATTATCATTGTTATCATCAAACTCTGGCTCAGGGACAAAAAAATCAATAGCAAGATTGTGCAATACACTACAAGCTAGTATAATCTGCGCACATTTTCTTGGTTTGTAGTGTAATGTGCGGTCTTTGCTAAGGCATCGCCACCGATTCTTCAGCATACCGAATGTGTTCTCTATAATAACACGTAACTTGTGGGTTATCCTATCAGCTAAGTCATTTATAGAGCCAATGTTTTTTACCTAACAACCACGTTCGTTCATTATTCTGGTGTAATTCTTGCATGAAGTCATTAACTTGGCTAAATTCCCAAATAAATGCGTCGTGTGCTGCTCCACCATATCTGGGGTTAACATTTAATATTCTCCCATCACTGTCACAAACCTAAAATAAATACAATTAAATTAAGTAATTAGAAATATTATAGATATTTAGAAAAAGGGCTAAATAGGTAATGTTAGATACCTCTAAAGGTCATTGGGCATATTTTACCTACTTGATGAAAGTTCGCGTACAGAAACCAAACCAATTTTAAACTGAAGAATTCAATACCATTTTTCAAAAATTATGTATAATTTTTTTATGTACCGACCGGCAGAAAAAAGTTATTTTACAGTATGTTTGCGAGTATATGTTTAATGTTATAAAACTTTTGTTAATAAAGCAGAAGTTTTTACCATTGTGGAAATATGTGGTACAAGCATAATAAACGTTTGTATTATCTTTATTTATCCATTTTATTAATTATTGAAAGGATATGATATAATGATAAAAATTAAACATGGACTGCAAGAATCATACCCATAACACTGAGTAGCAGATACATTTATCTACATAGCTAGCCCTATTTCGTTTGTGTACGCCGTAGGTCAAATGTTGCAACAAAATGCCCAATGACCTTTATTTAAATTTGTGTTAGAAGTAGGTACTTGGCCAAGTAATTCATTATTGACTTACCATTTGTACATTTATGGAATAGTAATGCTTTCTGCAGAAAAAAATATGTTCTTCCTCTTGTTTCGGGGAAAATATGTGGAAATGCGATCCATCCACACATCCAACTGTACCAGGGAAACCATACTTAGTGTAAAACCTGATGAAAAAGAAGAAATTAGCAAACATCGGAGAGAAAGCTAAGCTAGATGTAATCAATTTATTATGATTCTTACTTTTGTCTTATTAATTCTCTGTCTTGTCTAGTGGCAGGGAATTTAATAAACTTATTTAAAATTCTTAAATTGTTGAGGGCACCTGTGACTTCTTTCACATATTTGCTCACAGTTGTTTGCCCAAAATACTTGGCCATACCTACAATCCTTTGGTACGATCCCGTCGCATAAAATGACAATGCACACAAAACCTGTAACACAAAATAAAGGCATTAAACAAAAGTAAAATATTATAGATAATTACTGTTTTTATAGTATAGGTATTGACTGGGTGGTGGGTAATGTATGTATTACCTACCTTAAGTTCTAAACTGATGCTTTTGTTGGGCCTTAGGTTAGTTTTTTCACGCAGCAATCGACATAAATAATTGAATGCCGGTTTGGTGAGCCTATACCTTTTTATGAACTCCCGATTATTTATTTTTGCCGGATCATAAGTTTTACGGAGAAATATTCGTAGTTGAATATCCCTGAAATGATAAGGTAATCATTTAGCACCTAAACCATTGGCAAAAACAAACTCATCGCACAAAACAACAAAATAGTATTCGCAATATGATAAACATAAACTCACCTTCTAATTTGTTCCTCTTCTCTTCTTCGTGCTTCTATCATACGCCACGCCATATAGTAACTCGGAAGGGGGCCTCTGATCATTCTCCACATTGTATTTTATTATTTTTGTGCAAAATAAAAATTTGTGAATTCCTTCTCACTGTAAAATTGCTAGTGAGACAGTTTTCGATACACAAGCATCGAATTGTTCGAAACCGTACGTCAAATGAAGGTCCGTGCTGCCGATTTTCATACAAACCGCAAGAATTCGATATCGAGTAAACTCGAATCGAGCCCAGTCGAAAACGTCATGCCTCCGTGCTATCAAATTTTAGTTCTGCTACTCACCGCAACGGCGGTAATAAAATTGCCATACTAATTCCTCGATTCGGTTTTCGATTCGATTTTCGATAGTCCTGCGTGCTAGCCCTACAGCACGCACTCCTATCGAGTCGATATCGAATACTCGAGAGTTGCGTTTCGTTCCTATCGAATGCTCTCGATACAAAACCACAGATTATCCAACAAGTTGTGTGAAGTGCTACGTTCGAAAACTAAGACCATATTTTTACTAATTAATCAGTAAGTATATTTTACATTTATTTATTAAAAAATCAAACCAAAAGGACCTTAAACTCCATAAAATGAGTTTATTTCATTTAATATTACCATTGCTTTCAAAATTATAGCATCTTTTTGGCATATTAAAAATATTTTTATAAAAACACGAACGTCACGTGTTTTAAGTTTTGAACGCACTTCGCATAAGCACTCAAAACAAAGTTTCAAAAGTTTGGAATAGAACTTTATGATTTAAAGCTGTGATTGCTGTGACTGTGTGTGAACGTTTAAAGTGTTTTTCTTTCATAATGAGAACCAGTCAAACTCAATTTCTAATTATGGTCGAGTATATGGAAAGGTAGAGTAATTTTTGGTTGTGCTTTTTCATAACTTTTAATAAATAATATTAACAACTAAACAAAAGTTATTGTTAGGTATGGAGATTTATCGAAGCCCACTGCTGGCCCCCATGGACGCCAGCGTAATTTACAAAGATGGAAGGAGTTAACGCTAAAATTGAATAGTGATGGTTCTGGTGACCCACGCTCCGAAGAGAAATGGCGAAAAGTAAGTAAGCATTATATAGGTATAATTTCTTTTATTCAGTATTTTTACTGGGTGTCTCACGGGTCTATCATAAGTGCTATTTTGTTGCCGTGCGCCATGTCGTGCCCCGGCCGGCCTGCCACTTGAGAGGGTCGCGATAGGCTTGGGTTAAGTGGCCCTTTTTTGACGATTGCATTCCAGGCCGAGTTACAATTCACAGTTTTCAAATATTTATTTTTGTATTCATAATAATTTATTTATTGTTTCTGTTCTTGAAGGTTTGGAGCGACTACAAAAATAATGCCAAGAAAAAAGCAGCAAAAATAAGCCGAGGCATGAGTGGAACTGGTGGTGGGCCTGCTCAAAAGATATATTTGACTGACCTCGAAGAACGAGTCATGTCGATTATTGGAGAGCAGGCAGCTACAGGCATTCCGACTGTACCGGAGGCAGGGTTTGCAAAGGTTTGTTTAAAAAAAAAATCCTAGTACTTATTAATATTATAAAAGTAATTTTATTTGCTTAAGATATCTCTTGAAAACTGATTTCGAAGTTTGGCACATGGTTTAAGATATTCTATGTAGAATAAGGATATTTATAAAATATGCATATATATATATATATTTTTTAAAAAATGGTTATTGTTTAAACAGGCTGTACCTTCTATCGAAGAGGATAAAGAGGAAGAGGAGACAATAGTCATTATTGCAGCAGATGATAATGAACAAACTCAACCTGAGGTGGAGTACGATTACCATCAAGAATTCCAAGCTGAGCTGGAGAATGACCATCTCATAGGTATGCTGATAATAACTACCACAATTTAATACTATTTTAATAAAATAAAAACTTTTACCTGATAATCTTGCAAAGCTATTCACATTTTATATCTAATTTTCAGAAGAAGATTGGAATAGGCCAGGTTTGAGCAGTGACCCCCACATACCACCTCCGGACCATCCACCAAAAGAAGGAGCCTCTTCCTCCAATCCCACTAGACAACATCTGGACCAACCTACTAAAAGAGCCTCCCCCTCTACCAACACAAAATGGGTCCCTCCCCAAAAAAGGGGCAAAAGATTTGATAATGCCACAGAGGCTTTTTTAGAATGTGAAAAGGGGAGAGATGAAAAATATTTTGAGTTGGAGAGAGAAAGGATCCGGCAGAGGGACACTGAGCTGCAGATACAAGCTCAATGGCAAGAAATCATAAAACTAGCATTAAAATTAATAGAAAAATATTTAGATAAAAATGATAAGTTGTAATTAGGTATATAATATTTTGATAATTTTAGTTTTAATTTTTTGTTTCTTAAACTGTTATGTTCTATTTTACTTCTACTGTAATTATCATAATCTACATTCTTTATTAAATGTTTTTTTTTATGAACACTTGTTATTGGGGTTCCTTACCTCAAAAGAAAAGAAAAACGGAACCCTTATAGGATCAGTTGGTTTTTTAATATGTAGGTATAATATACATAATTTGAAAAGTACAACCAGTCACTAAACGAAACGATTGATTAATGTAGGATTTGTTTTAGACTGGGCAGCTTTTAAAGGCTGAGTTAATTTAAATTTAAGCAGTAGGGATATCTGGAATAGATTAAAGGTGGTTTTGTGTAATAAAACTTCACAAGTTCATTGTTGTTCAAATTTTGCTTAAGATTTTTCTCCCTGTTTATTTCAAATTTTATACAGAATTTTCAAAATTAAAGTGAGTGTGTCATCATAATATTTAACAAAAGTTTACATTACAATGTTACAAGTAGGTATTGAAAATAATTAACTATTAATTAATATCTACATATCAGGCACTCTAAGAGTCAATAACTTTCAAGCAACTAGTTGAGAAATCACTGTCTACTACTCGAAAATGCATACCCAAGTACTTCATGTTGTACAAAATGCGTTTACTTAACTAAATTTACTAGACATACAAGTTAACATTTTACAAAAAAAAACTCTCTTAAAATCTAAACAGGCTACTCTATAAAGTTCAAAACTTTTCATAGGCTTTACTTACAAAACTACTGACTATAGAATGTAAAATTAGTGCAATAAAAAATCAATAATCAAAACAATGCATTAGTCACAATTTTGATATAGGTAGGTACTTAAGGTGATTTAGTAACCTCACGTGGCAACCTCATCTTGATACATTATGTCGAAAATTCAAACGTTGATATTGAAGTTAAGATTTTATAGTTTATTTACAACCTCTTACCTCTGTAAAATATAGTTCGCTGTAGTAGTAGTAGGCAAAAGTGCCAAAATTGGCCATTATGTACTTAGCGAGCAATAAATTTAATTAAGGTGAGGGCGCCACTGTGAGGAATCTAAACGCCTTAAGAATTTTATGTTTTGAGTGCTATACATTCTAGATTTTAGCTAATATAAAAAAAAAATTATATTCGGTTGTCTAATTAATGCAGCCGATTAATTCGAGAGACTAATTCAGTGCGTATTGCCCGCCCTCTAATAAGCCAATCTTCATTATGTCGTTCCCTAACAACTTCATGCCTGCTGAAGACCTCAGATCCAACTGTATTATTATCATTGTTATCATCAAACTCTGGCTCAGGGACAAAAAAATCAATAGCAAGATTGTGCAATACACTACAAGCTAGTATAATCTGCGCACATTTTCTTGGTTTGTAGTGTAATGTGCGGTCTTTGCTAAGGCATCGCCACCGATTCTTCAGCATACCGAATGTGTTCTCTATAATAACACGGGTTTTGCTGTGAATTTGGTTATACTTCAACTCAGGACTTCCATCGTGAGCGTCTGGTATGGGTGTCATTAGCCATGGCCGCAGAGGGTAACCTGAATCACCTAAAACAATTAACAACATGAATCAATAAACATTAGATTAAGCAAATCAAAGCATCGTTTAGTTTTCGTAACTTGTGGGGTATCCTATCAGCTAAGTCATTTATAGAGCCAATGTTTTTTACCTAACAACCACGTTCGTTCATTATTCTGGTGTAATTCTTGCATGAAGTCATTAACTTGGCTAAATTCCCAAATAAATGCGTCGTGTGCTGCTCCACCATATCTGGGGTTAACATTTAATATTCTCCCATCACTGTCACAAACCTAAAATAAATACAATTAAATTAAGTAATTAGAAATATTATAGATATTTATAGATGCAGGGAATGCGTAATCTATTGATTACGCATCTAACATAGAAAAAGGGCTAAATAGGTAATGTTAGATACCTCTTAAGGTCATTGGGCATATTTGACGTACTTGATGAAAGTTCGCGTACAGAAACCAAACCAATTTTAAACTGAAGAATTCAATACCATTTTTCAAAATATGTATATTTTTTTTATGTACCGACCGACAGAAAAAAGTTTTTAAACTTTTGTTAATAAAGCAGAAGTTTTTACTTTCACCATTGTGTAAATATGTGGTACAAGCATAATAAACGTTTGTATTATCTTTATTTATCCATTTTATTGATTATTGAAAGGATATGATATAATGATAAAAATTAAACATGGACTGCAAGAATCAGACCCATAACACTGAGTAGCAGATACATTTATCTACATAGCTAGCCCTATTTCGTTTGTGTACGCCGTAGGTCAAATGTTGCAACAAAATGCCCAATGACCTTTATTTAAATTTGTGTTAGAAGTAGGTACTTGGCCAAGTAATTCATATTGACTTACCATTTGTACATTTATGGAATAGTAATGCTTTCTGCAGAAAAAAATATGTTCTTCCTCTTGTTTCGGGGAAAATATGTGGAAATGCGATCCATCCACACATCCAATTGCACCAGGGAAACCATACTTAGTGTAAAACCTGATGAAAAAGAAGAAATTAGCAAGCATCGAAAGAAAGCTAAGCTAGATGTAATCAATTTATTATGATTCTTACTTTTGTCTTATTAATTCTCTGTCTTGTCTGGTGGCAGGGAATTTAATAAACTTATTTAAAATTCTTAAATTGTTGAGGGCACCTGTGACTTCTTTCACATATTTGCTCACAGTTGTTTGCCCCAAATACTTGGCCATACCTACAATCCTTTGGTACGATCCCGTCGCATAAAATGACAATGCACACAAAACCTGTAACAAAAAATAAAGGCATTGAACAAAAGTAAAATATTATAGATAATAACTGTTTTTTATAGTATAAGTATTGACTGGGTAGTGGGTAATGTAGGTATTACCTACCTTAAGTTCTAAACTGATGCTTTTGTTGGGCCTTAGGTTAGTTTTTTCACGCAGCAATCGACATAAATAGTTAAATGCCGGTTTGGTGAGCCTATACCTTTTTATGAACTCCCGATTATTTATTTTTGCCGGATCATAAGTTTTACGGAGAAATATTCGTAGTTGAATATCCCTGAAATGATAAGGTAATAATTTAGCAAACCATTGGCAAAAACAAACTCATCGCACAAAACAACAAAATAGTATTCGCAATGATAAACATAAACTCACCTTCTAATTTGTTCCTCTTCTCTTCTTCGTGCTTCTATCATACGCCACGCCATATAGTAACTCGGAAGGGGGCCTCTGATCATTCTCCACATAGTATTTTATTATTTTTGTGCAAAATAAAAATTAGTGAATTCCTTCTCACTGTAAAATTGCTAGTGAGACAGTTTTCGATACACAAGCATCGAATTGTTCGAAACCGTACGTCAAATGAAGGTCCGTGCTGCCGATTTTCATACAAACCGCAAGAATTCGATATCGAGTAAACTCGAATCGAGCCCAGTCGAAAACGTCATGCCTCCGTGCTATCAAATTTTAGTTCTGCTACTCACCGCAACGGCGGTAATAAAATTGCCATACTAATTCCTCGATTCGGTTTTCGATTCGATTTTCGATAGTCCTGCGTGCTAGCCCTACTGGTCCCTATTTCACAGACGTGACAATTGTAAGTGACAATGACAATTTGGTGTCCATGGCGTCAGCTAATTTGAATTTAGAAAATATACTGACCAAACTACATAACACAGATACCACAACGAACATCAAATTGTCATTGTAATTTACAATTGTCCTGTCTGTGAAATAGGGGCCAGGTATTGGGCAAGTCACCCTACTCAGTACTCGCGTCGAGTCCGAAAAGTCCGAGTTGCACTTGATGGGTTTTTTCATCTAAAAATAATTTCGAAAATTCGTTTTTTTTCCTATAGATTACGTCAACGAAAGATGAGATTGAAATGGTGGCGCCACTTTCCCTGTTTAAGGCGCAAAATTAGTTCCATTTCCTATCGAGTCTCATCTTTCGTTGACCAAACTCAACGTAAATAAAATTTTTTTTTTTGTTTATTTACTATAGGTAACTATATTTTGTCGCGAAAATGATGCCACTTTGAGTAACCCTGATTTTGTTCCGATAGATCATCGAAACAATTTTTTGATCACTTATACAAATGTTGAAAAGTTACCGAAATAATCGTAATATTCGTAACCTTTTGTACCGGCTCGCGTCACTGTGCGCCACGCGCCGCCGCGCGCCGATTACCTACCTTACGCGCGTCCGTCCGTCCGTTTTATAAAAAATAAATATCAACTGTGGGTAGTGCCACAGTTGATATTTATTTTCGTACATTTCTAGAAATCCTTTGGGAATAATTGGGAGATTACTTAATTTTAAAAAGTTAATACTTAATTAAAATTTAACTTTTACGACTGTAGAATTAATGCTTCCTATATAAAAAATAATAAAACGCAATAAAAAAAACTATAATAGTCACTTGAGTGAAAACTTTTGCTATTGATGTAGTAATTATAGGGAATGTTATGCTACAAAATCACTTATTTTATAATATTTGTTTCTGAGTTAGGATTTTTTATTTTTTATTGGCCTTTATGAAAAAATCCTCTGAAATGTAAGTGGTGATTTTTAAGGTTTGGTTTCTAATGGTTTTAAGAAATTCATTAAGAAAATTCCCTTCATGTACGATTTAATCTCGATGTTATAAGATAAAAACAGTCTTTAAACCACCTTTGTAAAAAAAAAACAACCTAGATATTTTGGGGAAAACTTGAAATTTATCATTGAAAAGTTTATTTTAATCATGTTTCCAAAAATCACCTCTGTAGGATATAATGTGATTTTCTCGAACAAAGTATTTTTCATTGCCCGGAGACTCGTGACACGCCGCGCGCCGTCGCGTCATCGTCGCTCGTAGGTACAGAGCAGAGCGCCTGCCATGCTCGCTCACCACTCTATATTACGCTCCGCCTTGCTGATATTTTCGTAAATTTCGAGAAATCCTCTACTTAGAATTGAGGGATTACTTAATTTTAAGATGTTATTAATTATTACACTATATATTATTGAACTTTTACGACTGTAGAATTTATGCTTCATATTTAAAACTGAATAAAACGCATTTAAAAAAAAACTATAATAGTCACCTGAGTGAAAATTTTGTTTTTAGTATCGTTAATTATAAGAAACTTTATACTGCAAAATCACTGATTTTTTAATATTTGTTTCTGAGTTATGATTTTTTTTTATTTATTAGCCTTTTTTGCAAATTCCTTTGAAATGTAAGTGGTGATTTTTGAGGTTTCATTTCTAATGGTTTTAAGAAATTCATAAAGGAAATTCCCTTTGTGTACGATTTAATCTCGATGTTTTAAGACAAAAACAATATTTAAACCACCGTTGTAAAAAAAGCACCCCAGATATTTTGGGGAAAACTTGAAATTTATCATTGACAAACTTATTTTAATCATGTTTCCAAAAATCACCTCTGTAGGATTTATTGTGATTTTTTCTAACAAAGTATTTTTCATTGCCCGGAGTATATTACATACGAAACAAAACTCTTTTCCATACAATGAGTACTTAATATATTTCATAAGTCAATACTTTGTATGTACTATTTTCATTTATTTGTAAGTAATGACACTTTAAAGTGCAGTTTTTTCTACATTTTGTACGGCAGTGAACTTCAATTTTGTAATGTAAGTGACCATGAAAATTTGGATTTTTGGCTTAAATATTTGCTAAATTATTTTACAGGTCCTTTTCTAAGTTCTTTTTGTATTGATTTAAAAGAAGTTTGTTTTATGTTGAAAAGAAAACACTAATTAATTGAGATACTAAAAATGGAGTTCCTTTTTATGTAATGAAAGTGACCGCGCATTTAAAATTGATTAAAAATACAAAGGATTGTTTTTTTCCAAATTTTTTTTTGTTACATCCAGTAGATTGATCCCTATACAATTTTATTTGAATTGAAATTGCATGATAATTGCCAAATAATTGCTTCTGAAAAACAGTTTCAATCAACAGTTTCAACGACAAAATGTAATATAAGTGACCATGGATCTACCCATTGCGCTTTTGTATGGAACAGCTGATTTTATTTCGCAATATCAGAGTTGGCCCCATAGTAAAAGTTGCTTGTTTACTATACTATACTATACTGGGGAACCAAATGATTAAAATTTCACGTTGTAGATCAGAGCTTACTCATGCACTGCAAGCATCTGTCCGTCAGAAAACCAGCAATCTATATTCTCGCGCGGGATCCCGCTTAACGCAGCGGACGCGCTTAATGTTTGGTCACCCATCCCATGACCGACGCTTGCGAAAGTTGCTCAAATGAATTTACTATTTACTATAGGAGACATCAGAAGCTTGCAGAAATGTATGATCCACATCGGATCAGAGATTGTTTGAAAGAAGCTGCGTTGAAAGCTGATGAGGAGGCAGAAGTTATTGCTGAGATGTTTTTGTTAGGTAAGTGCTTTTATTCTTTTATATTCCGTACGTAAAAAAATTGTATGAACATTTTTGAGTTATGTTAAAGGAGACCGGGCACTTTCCTTAGAAAAATGTTTAACTTGTATACGTTTGAAATTGGTCTTAAAATAATGAGTGTAACAAGACTCAACGAAGTCCACGCATTCCGTCCATCATCAGGATTATTTTTGTCTTTTAGACTATCAATAGCTAAGAAGTTATTTAAGGTCAAAGTCAATTTTTTTTATGAAATCTTATTTTATTCTTTTTTTTATTTCATAATTTTTGTCTTAAAAAAACATTATCAAGATTTTATGTATTTCGTAACAAACAATGGCTTCAAAACTTCATTATTCAATGTATCTCATGAATGAGCATGCACATAAACGCTGCCTTTCAACTCGGCCGCACGTAGCTGTGTATCATACACTCGCAGGCACGGTCTGTTGTACGCGTTACATTGCGTGGTAATGTATGCAATGCTTTTTAACACCAAAAATTAAAATCGTTTCCCAGCAATAATTTTGAACAGAAATGGTCATGATGATGGGCAGAATACGTAGACCTCGGCTTCGTTGAGGGCATTAAGACACCCATTTGCTACATGAATCAAGTTCTGTATTCTTTTTAGCGCTTGTAGAAAAAGAGATATTTAATGATGATTATTCATTAGAGAATACAAACTTTTCTGTTATTGTGTTTTTCATCTGCGTCTTTATGGTATCAGCAATGGCCCTTTGCCCAGACATTTCTAAATGTCAATTTACTGACTTGAATTAAAAATCCTACTTCAGGTATTTGTATCTGAATGAATTTGTTTGCAGGTAAAATACCAGTGGAATCGTTTATAAGTAAATTCGCCGAAAAGCGAGCGTTAGGGCAAGCGCGCCGCGCGAGGGAAGAACGACTGGGACACCAATTAGCACAGTTAGATAGGGCCACTACTTAAGGCATTCATTCATTCGTTCTATTGGAATAGAAAATAATGTATTTTTATTTGGCAACACAACACAAGAAAAATGTTAACGCGATAGAAATCAAAGACACAACACAACATTACACAAAAAAAAATGGCAATAATGATAAGGATTCATTCGTTCTATTAGAATAGAAAAGAATGTTTTTTACACGACAGCCCAAAGCAAAAAGAGTGTATATGTGTTCAGGGTTCATGTATGTGAGACTGGGTATGTGAGTTTCTTTATTCCACCATAACTTCTAAATGCCTGAACTGATTTGGATAAATGGGGTATCGTTAGAATCCTCATAGCATCCCGAGTGACACTGGCTATATTCTTTTTAGAAAAAATCAATATGACGACGGTGCGACGCCATTTTCAAATGTGAAAAAAAAATTTTTCTTCTATTCTTACAATATGGGCATAAAATAAAAGGCCTTAACGAGCACATTCCAAAACTATATAATATGTCACTAAAATGTGTGAAATAAAAATAAATAATTTAAAAAAATATTAAAAACACGACTGCCCTGCCAAAAACGAACTAAGAAGTTAAACAACAAGTGTCATTGCAGTCGGGGGACCTCTTTGATCAAAAATTGTTCCATAATAAGGTCCCCCGACTGCAATGACACTTGTTGTTTAACTTTTTAGTTAGTTTTTGGCAGGGCAGTCGTGTTTTTTTTTTATTTGGCAACACAACACCCATAAACACAAATAGGAAAATAGCAACGAGACAGAAATTAAAGTCTACATTTAGTACGTTAGTACGTTTGCAGTGATATGTGATGATAATAAGCACAGCTTGATAAGGCCACTACTTAGGGTATTTATTCATTCACAACCTGATAGAGCCACTACTTAGGGCATACGTTCATTCATTCAATTAGGACAGCTTGATAAGGCCTCTTTACTGAAAAGAATGTTCATCAGTTGCCTAGGTATTGCCTAGCAGTTCATCTAAATCGAGCCTATTCCAGAATCCCAGTAATATCGTTTATAAGTAAATTCGCTGAGAAGCGAGCGTTAGGGCAGGCGCGCGGTGCGAGGGAAGAACGACTCGGGCACCAACCAGCACAGTTAGATAGGGCCACTACTTAGGGCATTCATTCATTCGTTCAGTTAGGACAGCTTGATAGGGCCGCTATTTAGGACATTGATTCATTAATTTATTCATTCATTCACAACCTGATAAGGCAACTACTCAAGGCATTCGTTCATTCATTTAATTATAACAGCTTGATAGGACTGCACTGACTGACTGGCTGATAATTATTCTAATAGAATAGAAAATAAATGTTTTTTATTTGGCAGCACAACACAAGAAAAAAGGCGACGGGATAGAAATTAAAGCCTAAAATAGTACTATGTGATGATAATAAGCACAGATTGGTAGGGCCTTTACTCAGGGCATTCATTTATTCATTAATTCACAACCTGGTAGCCTGGTAGGGCCACTACTGAGAGCACTCGTTAATTCATTTAATTAGAACTGCTTGATAAGGCCACTTCTGAAAAGAATGTTCATCAGTTGCCTAGGTATTGTCTACCAACAAATCTAAATCGGGCCTATCCCAGAATCCCAGTGCAGTGGTATCGTTTATAAGTAAATTCGCTGAGAAGCCAGCGTTAGGGCAGGTGTGTCAAGCGAGGGAAGAACGACTCGGACACCAACTAGCACAGTTAGATAGGGCCACTACTTAAGGCATTCCTTCATTCGTTCTATTAGAATAGAAAATAATGTCTTTTATTTGGCAACACAACACAACATTATACAAAAAGAAAAATGGCAACAGTTAGATAGGGACACTACTTAGGGCATTCATTCATTCGTTCTATTAGAATAGAAAATAATGTTTTTTTTATTTGGCAACACAAGACAAGAAAAATGGCAACGGGATATAAATTAAAGCCTACATTTAGTTAGGCCTACGTTTGCAGTGCTATTTATTATTTATTTATACAATAAACTTACAGGCATATGTGATGATAATAAGCACAGCTTGATAGGGCCACTACTTAGGGCATTCATTCATTCACAACTTGATAGATAGCTCAACAGTGGGTTCTACAGTCTCAAATCTAATTTCAACCACCTCTATACCTCGGCGTTATACTTTCACAATACGCCTTGAAATAACAGAGCAGAGTCTGTAGTGAAAAAAACTACTAAGCAAAACACTTGACACTGGCGAAATCCACAAGGGAACCGCCAAAGCACAAAAAGAAGAAGCGCAACTACTCAGGGCATTCGTTCATTCATTCAATTAGAACAGCTTGATAAGGCCACCACTACTGAAAAGAATATTCATCAGTTGCCTAGGTGTAGCCTAGCAATTAATCTGAATCGGGCCTATCCCAAAATCCCAGTGAAAGTGAAATATTCTTTATATAAATAAGCTCACATAAATCAGTGCTATCGTTTATAAGTAAATTCGCTGAAAAGCTAGCGTTAGGGCAGGCGCGCCGCGCGAGGGAAGAACGACTTGGACACCAACTAGCACAGTTAGATAGGGTCACTACTTAGGTGACTAGATTAGTGCCTAGAACCTAAATATGTAACCAAGTAAAACGAACATTCACGAATATTCTCAACCGGCCGCACTGCGCGCTAGGTGACTCGATACATCCAGGCGGCTACCTAGAATGTATCGTAGGCGCGAGGCTTACAACCAAAGACTATGAGACCAAGATAACTATCCTAGCGACTCACCTAGTGCTGTCACCAAGTAACCTGGATATATCTAGGCACCTGTCGGTGCGTTCGCAGCCTTTAATGCTTTCATTTATTCGTTCTGTTAAAATAGAAAATTATGTTTTTTTTTATTTGGCAACACAACACAAGAAAATGAAAGCTACGGGAAGAAAATGTTAGCTACGGGATAGAAATTAAAGCCTACATTTAGCACGTTTGCAGTGCTATGTGACACAAAAAGCACAGCTTAGCAAAGCCTTACTTAGGGCATTCATTCATTCGTTTTATTACATTAGAAAAAAAAAATTGTATTTGGCAACACAACACTTACACAAAAAGTATAATGGCAAAGGGATAGAAATTAAAGCCTACATTTAGCCTGTTTGCAGTGCTATCTGCTTGCCTAGCATGACCATCGAAACACGACATGATATATCGTTTTAGAACGTTTAAATGTCAAAAGACAATGGATTTTGACAGTTGGGTTGGGTGTCGATAAACTATATCACGCGATTAATATCGTGTTTCGTCGGTCATGCTAGGGGGCCTGATGAAAATAAGCACAGCGTCCTAAGGCCACTATTTAGGACATTCATTCATTCGTTAAATTCTTCTTCATCATACTATTTTTTGTCGTTTCCTATATGGATAAGTTTGTTTTGTTTAGCAGACGTTGATTTTTATTATAAACGAAATAAGATTGCTGAACTGTCAAAAATGTACAGTTAGCTACAAATATTAATGAACTCGATGGAACCTCCATAAAAAAGTTATGCAAATAGCATTACTCCGTTGCGATTGCCGTCGTGAAATGTGCAGGAATCTAATTAGTTCCAAATGTATCCGCTTTGGTATCGCCACTTTATTATATTTTCTCTGGTCTGGGTGTCTATAGTACCTACCATCGTTATTGCTGTACAATGTACCTTATCCCGGCGTATTATATTATATTTTCGCTATACTAAAATGGACCGGCGCAGGTAAGCGCTTATAAGCGCTGGTCCATTTTAGCATAGCGAAAATATAATATAATGCGCGGGGATAAGGTCCATTTTAGTATAGCAACCTGCGTCAACCTGCTTTCTCTCTGTATACGGCCTAAGTTACTTACTTTGGAATCGCAGCAATGTACTTAAGTGTAGGTACGATCGGCAACTCATTTGCTTTACCACTTTGCAGAAAAAAATGTGTGCGCGTCGATACGCGCGATCCCCTGCACGAATTAAACGTACCTATGTTAGTGACGGCGCGGCGTGCAAGCGATTTTAACTATAAGAGTGGCAAAGCGGAAGTGGTGTCGGTAGTTCCTATGTTATGTCTAATATTAATGGAGTTTTTATTGAAAAAGGCTTATATTATTATAATTTATTATTATAGTGCTTCCAAATGGATGAAACAATAATTTATTTAATGTGTAATGAATAAACCTACTTGAACTACTATTGTTGCATTTTCTGGGTTCGAAACCTAGTTAGGGCATATCTTTGTGGAAACAGACATTAGTATAGAACGTGTTACAAAAATACCCCTGATGCCGAATATGGTAGATAGGGACCATCAAACTGAACAACTTTTATTATAGGACCAACTCTGAAATCGTGAAAAAAAGCTGCTGTTTCATACATTTTGATATTTTCGTTATTAATTTTTGTATGAAACAGCTGTTTTTTTTCGAGATTTCAGAGCTAGTCCCATATTAAAAGTTGTCCAGTATGATGGACCCTATCTACCATATTCGGCATTAGGGGTTATTTTGTAATACGTTGTATAAGGTGAGGGGCCATCCATAAATTACGTCACACGTTATGGGGGAGGGAGGGGGTCGACGAAGTGTGACAAGGGGGTGGGAGGGGTCCTAAATTTCGTGACGTCACATTTCAAAATCATTAAAATGAAATAAAACAAATTTTGGAACTTTTCTTTTATTTCAATAACTATTTCTAGATGTAAAATTGTAAAATATGTGACGTCACACTAGGGAGGGGGAGGTCACAATGTGACCAGCAGTGACAAGGACGGGGGAGGGGGTCAAAAATCACGAAATTCGTGTGACGTAATTTATGGATGGCCCCTGATGTTTAGGAAATAGTTATCAATATCACATTATATGTACAATGCTTTATTATAACTTATTTAAAACCATAATCTTTTTAAGTTGTGATAGCTTAGAATTAGTCTTAAATATTGTAAGTAATCAAATTATTGTTAAAATTGTTATTCCAATGTTTATAAAAAAGTATTACCTATTATTATTATTGATGATTGTACTCAGTAATATAAGTTTTAAATTTTATGTCAATGTGTTTTTTTTTTATACAGGGTTATTTGTATAACACCAACAACCTCGCAGGAGTAGATTACTAACATCATAAACAACAACATTTGTTCTACGACATTTCCCAAACGGACAAAAAAATCGACTCTTCATACAAAATGTTCGAACTGACCTACCTAAAAACCTACCTCTAAAAAGCAAGAAATAATATTTGTAATAATAAAAACACGTCTATTGAAGTCGGGTGGGGCTGGAGTACAAATTCCTTTTTTTATTCTAAAAGCCCCACCCGACTTTAATAGACGTGTTTTTATTATTACGAATATTATTTCTTGCTTTTTAGAGGTAGGTTTTTTGAAGTCGGTTTTTTGTTTTTTTTAACAATTTTTTCTTTTTTTTCTTTTTAGTGTAGGTACCTTGTAGGTAAATTATTTAGGTAGTAAAATCGGCTCAGCCAAACGTATGATAATCGCGAAGAAACATACATACATACGGGTCAAACTGAAAACCTCCTTTTTTAAGTCGGTTAAAGAACTACACACATATCCCTCTTCCAACAAAAAAATAATTATCTTATTCAGTTCATTAACAAAGAAGTAATACGACCATTATCAACGAGGTAATTCACACAAAATCATACTATTTTCGTGCTTTTTTCAAGATTACTTGAAAAGTATAGAACCGATTTCCAAATTTTAAAAAATGGGACCAACTTGGGAGTTTACCTAATGTAATAACGTTTGAATCATTTCAATCGGTCCAGCCGTTTTCGAGTAATCGGTGGACATACACAAAAAAAAAACAAATATACAGACGAACAGAGAACCTCCTCCTTTTTGGAAGTCGGTTAAAAAGTCGATTTTTTTTGTCAGTTTTTAGAAAAGTCGTCGTAGTTGTTGTATATGATGCTAGTAATCTACTCCTACGAGGTTGTTAGTGTTTTACAAATAACCCTGTATACTCGTAGCTTTGTTAGAAGCTAGCAGCAAATTATACTCAATGTAGTTCGACGAATAATAAATTCTCGAAAGCGAAAATATACGTATGTTTAAAATGACAACGCGACGGTTTAAAATGTCGAAAGTTGTCAATAACAAAAATACATTATGTATTCTGTGATAAATAAGGCTCAGATAAAAAAAAACAATAAAAAATATTTATATTTATTTATTGCATTTTTTGATGATTTTTTTCAACACAATCAGAATATAGCTTTTGTAATTAACTCATAAGCTTTCGAAATTTTAAACCTTTGCTGCGTGATTTCCAGCGAACTAAAATCTATGGAAGTGTAATTGTAAACAAATATTGCTTAAAAAATGGCACCACGGGGCCGAAAAAGTACAACCCGCTCAGCTTTAGTCGGGCCAGCCACGCACTCGGTGACTGACGTTAGCATTCTTTACAATAAAGTTTGTTTTGTAGAGAAAAAGAGAAAGTTTATTAGAAATGACGTCCTGTGTAGTCAAATGGTATAAAGAACGCAAAAAAGGCAGTAAAAATATGCAGAAATAACGTATCATATTTTTTCGTTTAAGTCTATACTTAAACGAAAATATATGATACGTTATTTCTCATAGATATTTTCTATAAAATATCTATGAGTATACAAATTATGGTCGCTAATAAGCAACCAGTGCTCAGACGCTTTGTACTGCGTAATTAAAAGCTAGCATTTTTAGCTACATCCACTTAGTTGTTCTTTTGGTGTGGTGCCATTTTTGAGCGCAATGCTTGTTCCATAGATTTTAGTTCGCTGGTGATTTCTGTGACTAAATCATGAGGTATTTTATTATTTTAATATTTATTGAGATAAAGACATTTTGTATCACTTGATATCTACTTACCAAATGTAAAAATATCGTTTAACCATTCAATAAAGTTAATGTTACTTACATATTTTTAATTTATTTTGTCGTTAAAATCCTATTAAGTACAAAGCCGTTATATAAACCTAATGGACATTTTATGTAGGTAAGTACAACTTTAGTATGGGATATTTTTAATTGGGTGACTGGTAATAATAAATGCGACTGCTAATGGGATACTTAAATACTAAACCCGGCAGCGGTTTATTTTGTGAGCGACAAAAAACCTTAACGGGCGACAAACTGTGAATAACAAAAAATACGTAAAACTAGCTACTAGTACATGTGGAAGATAAATAAATTTAAGTTAACAGTGAAAATTCTAAATGAGTGACAAAAATACTGAGTGGGCAACTATTATACCAAGTAGGTAACTATATAGCTGATTTAAACTGCTCAACATGGTATTTCATCCTTGGGGGAGGCCTATACCCAGCAGTGGGTGTCGTGCGGCTGATATGATGATGATGATGATGACATGGTATTTTTGTATTTAAAATACCTACCTATGCCAAATTTTAAATGTTTTGTGTGCCCTAACGTTGTGTCGCTCAAATAGAAATTTGGTCGCCCGTTCTTAATAACTAGTTACTTACTCAATTTGTATTTTAAAGTCATCCATTTTCAATATTTTGTAGTCACCCTCAGTCCGTCGCCCACTTAGTAGACCACAATACGTCGGCGGGCCGCCGCCATCATCTGCCCAAGATGCCTGTTCAAAATTAATGGCCTTCTTTGTGTGAGAAGATAATTATTTATTGTTTATAAAGTACTAACCACTAGGTAAAACAACAATAGTTAAAACAAATTATATGATTCACTAAACAAATCTATATCACACCTGATAAGTAGGGTAATTAAACAATATTGAATAGAAAAAGTGCAAATGGCAATAGCTCGTCATAGCTAGTAGAAATTGTTTTTTTTGTACAATATTTTTTTACTGTCATTTATTCAAAAGTAAAATAAAGGCAACATTTTGTGGTAACAATAATTTTTTGAAATCATTTTTTGGTGGGCCATCTAGTAATGAGTAGAAATACTAATTAAGATGCATTTAGCGTCATCTAGTGAGGGGTAGAAAAACTAATCAAGGCGCATTTAGCGCTATCTAGTAAGCAGTAGATAAACTAATTAAGATGCATTTAACGCCATCTAGTGATGAGTAGAAAAAATAATCTAGTTGCATTTAGCGCCATCTAAAGGAGCGTTCCTACAACCTGTGGTGTCACAGATCAGTACCCTTAGCACGAACAGCTATCGAGAAAAAAAACGCGCGTAAAATTACTCGATAGAGAATTATCTATGGAAATTTTAATTTCGCTATTCGGCGGTAGATGGCGTTGTACAAATTTCCAATACAAAATGGCACTATCGAATGATTTTACGCGCGTTATTTTTTTCGATAGCTGTTCGTGCTAAGGGTACAGGCCGCGTCAGGCCGAGCCAGCACGTCGTGGGAATCGACGCATCCGTTGACGTCTGCCGTGGCGCGCCGTCGTCTGCCCGATCCATCGGGTGTCGGTAACTTCAAAGGATCGGCGCGGCGCGGCGCGGAGCGTGGCCTGCCGGCGCCTGCCGCCTGTCGGCATCTGCCGTGCGTCACAGTAATGATATCTATCAGTATTGTAACTCGGCCGTCCTTGAAATACCTAATTACACCATAAGTCGGTTCATTTCGAGAGTTATTGTTGTTTGAATATGACCCTTACCATCTTACGTACCTAACCAAAAATTATTATTTTTGAAAATGGACAAATATGAATGAATACAAATCTCATCAAACGATTAAATCCAATTTTTATGAGTTTTGTTTTTTCAGTCAGAGATCGGAAAATGTATTTTCGTATTTTGTATTCCTCTAATCGGCCATATTTTTACACTCCCATGATCGCGCCAATGAGCATGCAGCGGTATTAATTACATTGTTAAAATAATTTCATTTCATTAAAGTACTTTCGTATCTTTCTAGTTTTGTGATTGTATTGTACGCACGACAGCACGTCAGGTTAAACAGTTGAACTACGAAAACAGCTTTTATTACGCACGGAATAAAGGCGGTCTCAAGGTCAACATGTATAGTCTGACGTGCAGTTCACTGTACACATGAGGCACCTCAGGCCGTTCTTTTTTGGTCTATGTTGACCTTGAGACCGCCTTTATGCCCTGAGTAATAAATGTTGTTTTCGCAGTTTAATTGTATAACTTGATTGAAGTGCTGTCGTGTATCGTAATATTTTAGACTCCATATTATTATACGGTCTATCTTCACCGCGAAATCAATTTCTAAGCAATCAAATACCTTGGTAACCAAAACTAACGATGAAAACAAAAAACCAAAAAAATGCGAAAAACCTACCTACACATATTAAAAGAAGAAACAAATTAGCTTCGATTCCTTCTGAATGTACAGTGCCTTTGGTCTTGAAGTAGCGATAATTTAAAGGCGTGAAATACATCTAATTTTATCGACAAAAACACCCACATGTTGGGGTGTCTATGTCTATGTTGGAATGGCCGCCATTTAAAACTTGACTTACCTAAACCTACTGTATTTCACTATTTTATTAAACTGTGACGCCGCGCAGGGCGCGCGCCGCGGCAGGCGCCGGCGCGCCGTGGGAATGCTCTGCACAGGCCCAGGCGAGCCCCGGCGCGCCCCGGCGCGCCAGACGTTGTCGGTTCCCACGACCTGCGGGTAGACAGACGGGCTCGGCTCGGCGCGGCCTGTCTACAGGCAGGCCGTGGGAACGCTCCATTAGGGTTCCGTACCCAAAGGGTAAAAACGGGACCCTATTACTAAGACTCCGCTGTCCGTCTGTCTGTCTGTCTGTCACCAGGCTGTATCTCATGAACCGTGATAGCTAGAAAGTTGAAATTTTCACAGATGATGTATTTCTGTTGATGCTATAACAACAAATACTAAAAACAGAATAAAATTAATATTTAAGGGGGGCTCCCATACAACAAACGTGATTTTTTTGCTGTTTTTGGCTCGATATTAATAATAACAACAGGTAGACAGTTGAAATTTTCACAGATGATGTATTTTTGTAGCCGCTTTAAAATTAAATACTAAAAACAGAATAAAATTAATATTTAAGGGGGCTCCCATACAACAAACGTAATTTTTTTGCCGTTTTTTGGTACGGAACCCTTCGTGCGCGAGTCCGACTCGTACTTGGCCGGTTTTTCAGACCCCTGTTTGTCAGCGACGTTCTTTGCGTATTTTAATTAGTCGGGCAAAATGTTACTGCCCTAGGTACTCTAACTTATTTAGAATGAAGCTTGTTAATCTGAGATGTAAATTAAAATCAAAAATACGCCATAAACAATAGGTTTTCTTTACAATATACGATTTTTCGGACCCGTACACGATCGATGTATACGATCGCGCATTTTATTTAGTCTGTGATTTATGAAATATATCTATGAGGCAGTGTTTTTTTGATCTTAAATTGTAAAGAATACTATCTAGAAATAAAATAAACTCCCTTATCTGCCAAAAGCCTCCTGGAGGCTTGTCATTCACAATTTTAGTGAGGTCAAGTCGAAAAATTCACTCCTCGTACTTTATCTTTAAATAGTCATTTAATTATCAAATATAAGTTATTTTTATGTATAAACAATTTTTTTGGTTATTTAATCACTATTTCAACGGTATATCATTTATAGTATGGTCTTTTTACATATTTTTAAGTATTTAATTTTTTTTTTGAGGGGGGGCTGCTCTAATTATGCAAATAGCAACTAATTCGCAAATCCTTGACAGACGACGCCATTTTGAAAAAGTGACGTTTGACAGAAGAGTGGTTAGGGAGACTAAAACTAATCAATATTTATTTAACGCCATCTAGTGACTGTCAGGAAAAGCTTCAAGTGAAAGTTGCATCTCTGATGGCAGTAAAAATGCATTTGTAGTTTCTTATTTTTATTATTTTTTTAATTTTTTTATACTAGATCTTTTCCGTAGCTCCATTGGACAACCCATTGATGGGACAACGGAAAAAATAATTTTACCGTGATCCCATTGGCTAATGGAGCTACCGAAATAGTTTTTACTCCACTATAGTTTTTCAATTCATAAAACCTTTTGAGACTAGATTAATAAAACGCTTTAAATAAATGAAACATCGGCATTTTTCATATTTTAAAACTGTCATTGGTATATTTTCGCGTTCATTTTCAGCATTTTATTTTTTTGCACATTAATGAGGTGGGGGTTGGGTTCAACAGCGAAAATTTTTCTATGTCTATGGGTTCAACTATTCTTATGTAGTTAGCCAAAAGGTGCTTGCCCGCGCCGCCGCCGGCCGCCCCGTCACAGAATACATAATAGCCCGTCAAGCGGACTCAAAAATCTCAAAATTAGTGTAGGTACACTACGTAAATCTATGACTACGAGGCATTTATCTTGAATTTTTTTCGACGGAGTGGGGATAAGTTCGCGCATGTGCTCTTGTGAGTAGGGTTACCAGGACCAAAATTCTGAAATCCGGTCACAAAAGGTTGAAAATCCTGATTTTTGGACAAAAGTCCGGTCTTAGACTCAAATTAAAAAAAAATAGGTTATTTACATTAGGCACGCACAAGGACAAATTAAATTTATCTGTTTCTTTTTGTAAAATTTTACACAAGTGGGTGGTTTCTTATAAGAAAATTATGAGCATCTTTCAGGAAACTACCCATTTATAGAGCCTAGTCGCGGCGTACATAGCGTGCCGCGCGCTCCGAGCTGTCCAGCGATGATGGTATAAACAAAAACATTACAATCAATTATGATGTAATATTTTGATTTTGAAAAATCCGGTCTCGAATGAAATCCGGGCGGAGTCCGGTCTGAGCCCTTAAAATCCGGTCTAGACCGGATTTATCCGGTCAGATGGTAACCCTACTTGTGAGCGACCAATAGCGTGCGGCTCTCTCCCGCCGTCCGCGCCCCTCACCGCTACGCAATGCCGCATGCCCGTTCCGCGCAATCCCCACCCGATTTCAAGATATATGCATCGTACTGTACCTACTTTAATGAAATTATTAATTATACTTTTTACTTCATTAAGTACCTAAACAAATACCAAATACGTATAAAGTAGAAGTTCCTGCTCTAGATTTACATTCTGTGTACTAAGTATCGGGAATTTGTCAATAAAACAAAAAATACAAATTATTCATCTAAATTTATTTTATCGCCTTCAAAGTAGGCCCCATCGCTTGCAATACAACATCTCCACCGCTTCACCCAGTCTTCCATACATTTTTCATAGGCTATTTGCGGTGGCCTTTAGCTCATTCAGCGAATTTTCTTTTATGGCTTCTATCAACTCAAAACGTTTTCCTCGAAGTGGTAATTTTAACTTGGGAAATAAAAAAAAGTCAGACGGAGCCATATCAGGTGAATACGGTGCTTGGTCGAGAACTTTTGTTGAATTTTTCGCTAAAAACTCTTTCACTATAATGGCTGTGTGTGATGGTGCATTATCATTTTCCATTGTAAAAATCGCCGAGGACTCAAAACTATCACCAACAATAAGTGTAATTCAAAACAAATTAAATGACAGATCCCCATAGTAATATAACAAGTCTATGCAGATCCCGCTCAAATTTTGCGCGCTTAATCAGTACAGTGCTACCAAAATGCAGTAAAAAAATTAGAACGACCTCTTTTACGCGGGTCTTTTTATTGACATATTCCCGATACTTTTTACACAGAGTAGTATGTGACCCTGGTACTTACTTAAAATTATTGTTCATCTACCGTGACAGACAACTCTATGAAAAGAAAAACTATTTTCGGTGGCTCCATTAGCCAATGGGAACCACGGTTAAATTATTTTTCCGTTGTCCCATCAATGGGACGTCCAAAGGAGCTACGGGAAAAAAGGAGATGGTGCTGCTTGCAATACCGGTCGCTTTCGCTCTAAGACAGATTCGTTTTACGGCAGATTCGCTATCTATACGATACGACAGAAGTTACAGTCAACTCGATATCTATAATCTGACTTAAAGCGAATGTGTCCTAAAGCGAAAAAACCCCGACCAACCCGTGGTCACACCAACTTACTCACCCACACGTTACCAAAGAACCAGGGGCCCTATTTTTGAATCCTTCGACTGCGTCGAGCGCTCTTTTCTACTGATTTTCGTTCGACATTTGACTCAAATGAATGAGATGTCGAACGAAAATCAGTAGAAACGAGCGTTCGACTGGAGTCGAGCGATTCAAAAAAAGGCCCCCAGGATCTCATAAATATGAAGAAGGTTAACTGATTATTAATATAATTGAAAAATATTAGAAAAAATCGACTTACCCGTAGCAGCTCAGACGGGACTCGAACCCGCACCCTTAGGATTCCGGCCCAATGCACTAACCAATTATGTTACCGAGTCGCTAGCATAATTGGTTAGTGCATTGGGCCGGAATCCTAAGGGTGCGGGTTCGAGTCCCGTCTGAGCTGCTACGGGTGAGTCGATTTTTTCTAATATTTTTCAATTATATTAATAATCTTAATATAAAAATAGCATTGTGAATGCATAAAAAATCTAAAAAGTTTAAAAAGGTGACTTCTATATTTTTTAGCTTGTAAACATTTATCTTCTTTAAATTACGTTACCATAGTACCAGGGTAGCATAGATTTAAAGAGGAGGTTAACGTGAAGCAGAAGGAAGTACTATGACTCGTCTATGATCACCTGTATTTTGATGTCTGATGATGAAGGCGGAAGAAGGCTACTGGAACTCTGTAATAAAACCATGCAACCCCATCGATTTTGGGCTCGTTTGAATCGTCTTAACGAGTTCTTTGTTGGGAAATAGTTTCCAGGGTCTGATGATGAAGCCGGAAGAAGGCTACTAGAACTCTGTAATAAAACCATGCAACCCCATCGATTTTGGGCTCGTTTGAATCGTCTTGAAGAATACTCTAATGGGAAATAGTTTCCATGGCCTTCTTCCGGCTCCATCATCAATGGAAACTCTATAATAAAACCATGCAAAACGAGTTCTTTGTTGGGAAATAGTTTCCAGGGTCTGATGATGGAACCGGAAGAAAGACACAGGAACTCTGTAATAAAACCATGCAACCCCATTGAGTTCGGGCTTGTTTGAATCGTCTTGACGAGTGCCCCGATAGGAGGTGGTATATTTTTAGTCTTAGCCCGTCAACTAAAATCCGAAAATAATAATTTACTGAAAGAAATATTTTTTTAAACAGACTAAAGTATTACAAAAAAAATCGGACAAAAACATTAAAAAACAGACTTAAAAATTTAAAAAATAAATTGTAATTATTTATAACCCTATACCTACAGAAATTTTAAACCTAAAAACGTGGGGCGCATTTTGTAAAATTTATTTTTCATATTGTCTTTAGCATGCGCCCCACTTTTTAGGTTTAAAATTAATATTTACAAAAGAATTTATTTTTTACTTTTTAATCTGTTTTTACTACCTAGTCCGTTTTAATGTTTTTAGTCCGATTTTTAGGGTTCCGTACCAAAATGGTAAAAAAGGAACCCTTATGGTGTGACTCAGTCTGTCTGTCTGTCTGTCTGTCACAGCTGGACATCTCGAGAACTACTAATGGTACTTGAAATTTGGAATGGTTTAAGATGACATTTGCCCAACTATTTTGCAAATAAGAAATAAATAAAAAAATAAATATATTTTTTACAACAGAGACTGAAAAGGGGTAGAAAGAACGCCGTTTGCACGTTTTCAATATTTTTTTCTTTTTGTCTTAGGCTGCATAGTTTTCGGCTTATGATGAAAAATGTAAAAAAAATACCGTTCCCCCCCCTTATCTCCGAAGTTTGCAAAAAGAAAAATCTGAAATAATTCTATGTGACAGCAGTTTATATAAAGATTACAGGAAAAATAAAACGATGTCTCAATATAACATACTTTTTTAGAAATTATCAAATTTCTCAAAAAGTTAACATTAGTTCCACTATCGGTCAAGAGATGGCGCTGACCTAAAACTGCAATACTAATTTTATTATTCTACTCTGCAGTGTGGTTTGATGGTGCAATTATGATGGTACGAAACCCTCGGTGCGCGAGTCCGACTCGCTCTTGACCGGTTTTTATTTTGTAATAATTTAGTCCGTTAGACGGTTATATCCGTAAGGTTATCAGGGGGTCAAGTCTGCTAATTTTTTCGTCAAAATCGTAGTTCAATGGTGTTCTAATGGTAATGCTTTTTGACACAGTTCTTGTTTCTTAAACCCAAAATCAAGACACAATATGTTTCCGTTTTGGGTTTAAGAAACACAATGTGTTTCAATTTTGGGTTTAAGAAAAAAGAACTGTGTCAAAAAGCATTACCATTGAAACACCATTGAACTACGATTTTGACGAAAACATTATCAGAATTGACCCCCTGTTGTACAAGTAGGTACAACTTAGAACCATGGTCACGTGTGACGCATTGTGTTGCGTATGATAATTTTTCAATAAAATCAGTTGTGCGAACGACTGACATTGTGAGGGGAATTCATTGGTAAGTGGTACCACTTAATTAAGTACATTCGATAGCAAAATTGTTTAAAAAAACAAAAAACCGACTTCAATAAACCTACCTCTTAAAAGCAAGAAATAATATTCGTAATAATAAAAACACGTCTATTGAAGTCGGGTGGAGCTGGAGTACAAATTCCTTTTTTTTTTTATTCTAAAAGCCCCACCCGACTTCAATAGACGTGTTTTTATTATTACGAATATTATTTCTTGCTTTTAAGAGGTAGGTTTATTGAAGTCGGTTTTTTGTTTTTTTAAACAATTTTTTATTTTTTTATTTTTAGTGTAGGTACCTTTTGTATTAAGTAGTGTAGGTGTATTATTTAGGTAAAAAAATCGGCTCAGCCAAACGTGAGTTAATCGCGGAGAAACATACAAATGCGGGTCAAACTACGAACCTCCTTTTTCAAGTCGGTTAAAGAACTACACTTAAGATATCCCTTTTCAAACAAAAAAATAATTATCTTATTCAGTTCATAAACAAAGAGTGATCATCAAGTTATACGACTGATCATCGAGGTAGTTCACACAAAAATCATACTGTTTTCGTGCTTTTTTCAAGATTACTTGAAAAGTACTGAACCGATTTCAAAATTTTAAAAAATGGGACCAACTTGGAAGTTTACCTAATGTCATAACGTTTGAATCATTTCAATCGCTTCAGCCGTCTTCGAGTAATCGGTGTACATACAAAAAACAAAAAAAAAAAAAAAAAACGGGTCGAATTGAGTACCTCCCTCCTTTTGAAGTCGGTAAAAAAGTGGATTTAACTAAAAACCAAGTAACAGTAGTTACCTATATGGTTTTACTGTTCATACCACTTGAACTTATGACAGCATAATACTGCCATAAGCGCGGTCGATTTATTCAAAAAATTCGGCAGGGCTTGCAAAATTTAAAACCGGGCTGGGGGGCGGTAGGTTTGCCTCGAAAGGTTAACTAAGTAATAAAGAAGTTTGGTTTATTCCAAGAAATAGTTTGATTTCCATTATTTTCCAGGGGGGCGGGGGGGCGTGGTCACTTCTTTGACTGTCTCAATTATAGAAGTTAATGTAATCTGTCTCTTCCTAAAGAATCATAAACTGTTAACAGTGTCACACAGTGTTTTGTTTGACGTTTGACATAAAGTATTTATAATTATAACTTACTAGCGGCTGCCCGCGACTTCGTCTGCGTGGAAAGTTTTTTTGCTTTCCCTTTAGGAACAATACTTTTTTTCGGGATTAAAGGTACACTATGTCCTTCTCTGTATCCCTGACAACGTGTAAGTATGTAAAATTTCATGATGATCGGATCAGTAGTTAAGACATGAAGGGATTTTCTATATTTTTTATTTATTTATTTATTTGCAGAAGCTTAACACTATTTTTACAGGTTTCGACCTAATGCAATATAGAATTCGTACATTATTAATTATTTCATATACTTACATAAAATACCTATAATTATTATTATACATTATGAATTAATTGCCAATTAAACATTACAAATTTTAAGTACCTACCTACGATAAATTCTAAATTATTAATTATTGTATTCATTATCATAACATATTAACATATTATAAATAATGCAAACCTAGTCTTAATTATATTAAAACTGTCTAACATTAAAGTACGTAGGTCCTTAAGTGAGTAATATTAAAATAAGTAACGGATTTTTAATTGCCTAAAAACAGTTTTCTGATAGTTGTATTGAAATTATTCAAAACTTCTAAATTAAAGTACTTATCTATATCGCGTTTTGCAATAAAACGGGTCGAACGTAGCTTACACCGAAGCCGAAGTCTTAGACCGAAACGAACATTACCCTTATCACGAACAGCTATCGAGAAAAATAACGCACGTAAAATCATTCGATAGTGGAATTTTGTATTGGAAATTTGTACAACGCCATCTACCGCCGAATAGCGAAATTAAAAATTTCCATAGATAATTCTCTGTCGAGTAATTTTACGCGCGTTTTTTTTCTCGATAGCTGTTCGTGCTAAGGGTACAGAATAAATGAACTACTTGAACAAAGTACTTGTACTCTATACATAACTGCCCATCAAAAGATGGGTGTATTGTGTTCAGAGTAATATGAATGTATGTTAGTTTCTATATTTCACTATAACTTTAAAAACGCCTGAACAGATAATTGGATTTGTGGGTAGGTATTGTTTGAATCTTCACAATTTTACCACGGAATAAATAACACATAATTTTACATCATCCTGAGTTACACATGCTATAGATTTAAAAAAAACCGGCCAAGTGCGAGTCGAACTCGCGCACGAAGGGTTCCGTACCAAAAAAAGGCAAAAAATACGTTTGTTGTATGGGAGCCCCCCTTAAATATTAATTTTATTCTGTTTTTAGTATTTGTTGTTATAGCGGCAACAGAAATACATCATCTGTGAAAATTTCAACTTTCTAGCTATCACCACAATCACGGTTCATGAGATGATACAGCCTGGTGACAGACAGACAGACAGCGGAGTCTTAGTAATAGGGTCCCGTTTTTATCCTTTGGTACGGAACCCTAAAAAACAATATGGTGGCTGCATTATTCACGCCATTTTCTAATATAATGTGAAATTATATGACTTTTCAGAGTAGATAACTCTCGGTTTAAGAACCATGTTGCATGAATGCATGATATACTAATGTTTTTTAACTTGTCCCATCAAACAATCTCAAAACTTGTTTATACGCTTTTTCGATCGCTCTGCTGGAAATACGGCCCACGTGCCTTATTATTACCGAGCGAAGGCAAAGCGCGAGCGAAGCGTGTCCGTTTCAGAATGGAAAAAATGCTTTCGTATGTCTATCCGGCTGTCCGTCTCTCTACAGGTCACATTTCTCAACTGATTCGTCTCGTGAAATTTTGTGACCAGGTTCAGTCATCATTACCTATAAGTTTAGAAATCGAAAAAAAAAACATATTTCATCCATTTCGAAAAATGATCAAAAATGTCCCAAACCCGAGGTCTACAGCTCACAGAGTCACTAGCCTAATTTGTGAATATTTTATGAAATATTTATTCAAAGACTTACATAAAACCCCGGTCACTCACATGCGCGCAAAGGTTCGTACATTGTACGAATGTTTTCAATTATGTATGGAAAGTCATTTGCGAATGTTCGTCCTACACTTGTGGGTTCGCGTATTTGCCCGAATGTAAGTGACCGGTATAAAAGTCGGTGGTTACGTTACAGTGTAAATAATTCCACGTTTCCTTTTATCGTTGGCAGTTTACGAAACGTTTGTTTCGTGCGAAGCGACGCAATCAGTACCTATAGCTTAGAGCGCGGCCCGGTCGAGATATTCAAACAAATTTTTATCGTTACTACGGCGATAACAAGAAGTTAATCAAAAGTTCCAATTATTTAATTGATATCAAGGCTGTGCGTCATCGGAACATTTGCAATTTTTAAAAAAGTTGCGGAAGAAAAAATGAAGATCGCTTTTCTTTTTTTCTTTTCTTTTTTGGCAGTGGACTGTTTGAAACTTGAAGAAGTTTTTATTCTGAGTAGACATAACTTAAGGACTCCTTTGACGGACTCATTGCAACATGTCACACCATTTTTGATGCCAAAATGGGACACGAAACCTGGATTTTTGACTCCAAAGGGATTCTTGCTGGAAGAATACATGGGTGATTATTTTAGTGAGTGGTTAAGAAAAGTGAATTTGTTTACGGATTGTCCTAATAATGATTCAGTGTTTATTTATTCTAATGTTAAACAAAGGACTATTGAAACGGCAAAAGCGTTCGCTAAAAGTGCATTTAAAAATTGTAACGTAACAGTGTATTTTAAAAAGAAAGCATTGGTAGATCCTGTGTTCAACCCGATCATAACTAATGAAACTACAGTTTTCAAAGAGTTGTACACCAAAACTATGCAAGAAAAACTAGACAATTTACAATTGAAAAATGCCTTTAAAGATTTAGAAAAAATTATCGATGTGAAAAATTCTTTGATTTGTAAAAATAAATCGATTTGCGACTTGGATGAAACGAAAAATGAAATTCTGTTCCAAGTGGGGGAAGAACCTGACATTTTTGGCCCACTTTCAATAGGGAACTCTTTGGTGGATGCTTTCTTAATGAAATACTATAGCGGTGCGAAACCGGAAGACATCGCTTGGGGTAAAATAACAGACGAAGAACAATGGAAAGAGTTACTACAAATAACATGGGAAAATCAAAACGTGAGATTCAATAACACGTTAGCGAACGACATAGCAAAACACATGTTGAAACTAATTAAAAACACTTTTCTTGATCCAATTTTGGCGCGGAAATTCACTATGCTGGTCGGTCACGATTCTAATTTGAACTGCATTTTAGCGGCGTTGAATTTCAAAAAGTATGATTTGACAGGTCAATTCGAAAGGACCCCGATTGGCGGTAAAATAGTGTTCCAAAAATGGCGGGATGATGAAATGAATCACTTTTTAAAAGTTGAATATGTTTATCAGACCAAGGATCAGCTGAGAAATGGATCTAAGCTGTCATTGGAAAACCCACCTAAATCAGTTGTATTAGAATTGAATGATTGTGCAATAGATGAAAAGGGATTTTGCCTCTGGAGTGATTTTGTTAAAATACTTGAAAATATAAACTAATTTATTACCGTTTTACTAATTTGTTTTATTTTAAATAATACCTAGATACTACTGTACAGACGATTGAACATTGACATTCAGTTGTTTTGTTAAATTTTATTTTGCCAATAACCTGAAATGGCGCAGATAATGTTTGGGTACAACCATATGTATCGACCTATGAAATAAATCTACTACCCACAGAACATAGAAGTAGTTAGAAGTAGTATGAGCACAATTTAGTATGAAAACCAGTGTAACCAAACTAACACATTAAAAATCGAAGCCAAGCCCCCCTTTTAATAGTTACATGCTACGCACACATACTTTGTGAACACGTACCTAATTGTTTAAAATTTTAAAATGTATAATGTCCGAAAAGCCACAAATCACAAAGTTTATTTATTTAGAATCAATCGTATTACCATAGCAACTTGGTGTTGAGAAACAATGTCCGCACATCTGAACGTGCCTTATTATGTTGTGTGTATAGCAACCCTTACGTCATTTTAGTCTGTGGATATTCTTCTGCTTTTTGGTTCTCTGTAAAAATGCTTTGCTCGGTCACTCGTTATTAAAATGTAAGTTTTGTGTTCATGGAATAAAACAAGTCATGATATAAATATAGTGTTTTTAATATATCCAATAAAATAATTAAACAGTTTAGACACATCTTGATACCTCCACTGACTTATATTTTTCAAAAATGTTTAACTACAGGTATTTTTCCTAAGTGTTTAAAAAAGGCTGTTGTTGTTCCTGTTTATAAATCTGGCAAAAAAAGCCAAATCTCAAACTACAGACCTATATCACTATTGCCATCTCTTTCAAAAATATTAGAAAAAATTATAAACATTAGATTAGTTAGATATTTAGAGGATAAAGCGATTCTGTCTAAGTTTCAATTTGGTTTTCGACCTCTAGTATCTACTGCTGATGCCGTACATCACTTAACAGATTATATTGTAAATAATCTTAATAAAGGTAACCACACAGTTGGAATCTTCCTGGATCTAGCGAAAGCTTTTGATACGGTGTCCATACCTATCCTATTGCGCAAGCTTGAGATTTTAGGCATTAGAGGCACACAGTTGAAATTATTCACGAGCTATCTGGAAGAACGTACTCAATGTGTGAGAATTGGCAGTGTCCTCAGTGATGAACAGGAAAATACACCTTTTGGGGTTCCCCAAGGAAGTATTTTAGGACCTACCCTGTTTTTGATTTACATAAATGATCTTTGTAATATAAAGCTAGATCATGGAATGATCATATCTTACGCTGATGATACTGCACTTCTCTTTACGGCCGACTCGGAAGAACAAGTTTTCAAGCATGCGCAACGAGGATTCAATGTTGTAAATAACTGGCTACAAAATAATCTTTTGACATTAAATGCACAGAAAACTAATTATATTAAGTTCTCCTTGCGTAAACAATGCTTACCTAACACTAACCCTACACTTCATGCTCATTGTTGCCTAGTCCAAACGGAAAACCAATGTGTGTGTCCTGAAATTAAACAAACAGAAAAAATTAAATACCTAGGTATTATATTAGACGAAACTCTTTCATTCAGGCCACATATTATATCTTTAAATAACAGATTACGTAAGTTAATATTTGTATTCAAAAAGTTACGACAAATTGCGGATCCAGCAATAATAAGACAGGTCTATTTTGCACTATGCGAATCAATATTAACTTACTGTATTACGTCATGGGGAGGTGCATGTAAAACACTGTTACTAACCACAGAGAGAGCACAGAGAGCGATTCTCAAGGTGTCAACTTCCCGCCCTTTTCTCTTTCCTACTAACCTTCTATATAAGTCATGTAACGTATTATCAGTACGACAACTATTCATAATGAACATAGTGTTAAAACAGCACTCAGCCCTCACCTTTAACTCTGAAATAATCAATAAAAGACGGAAAGATATAGTCTGCACTCAAACAGTTTCTAAGCAATACGCTTTTACAGCAAAGTTTTATCTGTTCCTGGGCCCATTTCTCTACAATAGAATAAATAGGATAGCTAACATCTATCCACTTAATTTTAGGAATTGTAAAATAACTTTAAAAAATACTCTGCAAAGCATGTCATATGACGATACAGAGACGCTATTGGTCATAACAAAATAGTATTGTATTTTATTTAAGTATTTGTCATTCTAAGCGTAATTTGTAATGTGTAATGTCTAAATAGAAATTATTTTTATGTTAGTGATTGATTGATTCATGTTAAATGTAGGCTATACTCGCCTGAAACACAGGTTTTTCCTAGTTCAGGCAAATGTTATTATTATCTATTTTAATGTATACTTTGTAAATTGTACTAAACTGAATTTTTGGAAAATAAATAATTATTCTATTCTATTCTATTCTATTCTAATCAATACGAAAAACCTCAATAGTGGTAGCGAGCGTAGTTATTGCCGCATGCCGTCTTCAAGTTTGTGATCGTGATCGCGTGCGCCGGCCGGCATTCCTGACAAAATGGCGGAAGCAAATTATCATATAAAAATCAAACAGTTTGCAGGTGAGGATTTCGCAATTTGGAAATTTCGAATAGGTGGCATCCTGCGGGAAAATGAATGTTTGAAAGCAATCGAGAGTGCGGCTTTTGCGAGTACTCCTGAAAATAAAAAATTGGAAGCTCGTGCTCAAAACATTATTATAAGTGGCGTCGCGGACAGCCATATTGACTACATACAGGAAGAAAACACTGCATATGGCATGATGCATAAACTAGAACAACAATTTATGAAAAAGGGAACACGTAGTAAGTTATTCCTAAGACGTCAACTAAACACCGTCAAGTACATGGAGGGAACACCACTGGCGGAGCATTTCGTAACTCTATCAAAGATGTTTGGTCAATTGAAGGACGCAGGCAGTGCGCTGTCAGACGAAGAAAAGATTAATATAATACTATTGTCAATGCCAGAAAGTTATGAAGTTATAGTAACAACAATCGAGTGCCTCCCTAATGTGACTCTAGATATAGTAAAAGATAGACTGCTAGGAGAAGAAGAAAAAAGAATAAAAAATAGTACAAGTGCAACAGAATATCACAGAACCAGTTTCTTATGTTACTCATGTGGAAAAGAAGGACACAAGCAATATGAATGCAGAGAGAGACAAATTGGAAATCGAGGACCAGCAAGAGGGTATGGACGAGGTAATTTGGTTGGTGAATCAGGTTCAGGGCGATTTGGTAACCCAGCAGCTTCGCGAGCACATAGACAAGGATATGGACGAGGTAATCTAACAGCACAGAGAGGTTTTTCAAGAGGTCGAGGATATTTGAATAGAGGTCAAGGACGGAGCACTTGGAGAGGTCAGCATGGACCGGGACGGAACTATTCTGCACAGTCTTATGCTGCATCATCGGAAAATGATCAAGCCTTTTTTGCCGGTACAATTAGTGAACAAGTGAAACGTAATAAGTGTTATGATATGGTGTGTAGACTCTGGGTCGTCCGATCACTTAACAAATGACAAAAGTGTATTTGCAGAGTATATTGAACTTCAACAACCAAAAAATATTTCAGCTGCGAAAAATGGTGTGAGCTTGATGGCTGTAGGTGTAGGAAATATCAGCGCCAGATGTTATGTCGGTAAGAAACCAATAGATATTGTCATTAAAAATGTGTATTATGTGCCAGAATTAAGAAAAAACTTGTTGTCAGTGTCAAAAATTGAGCAATTGGGCTATAGAGTTGAATTTTTGAATGGAAAAGTCAGAATTTATAAATATGATTACTTAACATCTATAGGAAATAGTGAAGGGTCTTTGTATACAATTCATATGCAAATAATTAACGAAGAATGTAACTTAAGTGACAGCCATGATAATAACGTGAGACAGCTGTGGCACAGAAGGTTCGGTCACCTCGGTTTAAAGAATTTAACATTACTTTCTCAAAATAATATGGTTGATGGTATCGATGATTTAATTAAATGTAAAAATACTAACACTTTATGTGAGCCGTGCCTATTAGGGAAAATGACAAGACAACCATTTAACAGACATGGACGTAGGGCGACTAGACCACTAGAATTAATCCACACCGACGTTTGCGGCCCTATAAATCCAGTGACGCAAGAGGGACACAGATATTTTGTGACATTTATTGACGACTATACTCATTTTGTTTGGGTGTATCTCCTGTCTAATAAAAGTGAAGTTTTTAACAAATTCAAAGAGTACTATTATTATGTAACAAACCATTTTAATACAAATATATTAAAATTAAGATCAGATAATGGCGGGGAGTATGTTTCGAGGGAATTTCAGGATTTTTGCTATAATAAGGGAATACAAATGCACTATACAGTTTCATATAACCCAGAAATGAACGGAGTAGCGGAACGCATGAACCGCACCTTGATAGAAAAGGCTAAAACAGTACTACTAGATTCTCAGCTTGGTAAAGAATTTTGGGGACATGCAGTTTTATTTTCAGCATATGTGACTAATAGGAGTCCGACTGAAGAAAAAAGGCAAACACCATCTGAGTTATGGGAAGGTAGAAAACCTAATGTTTCAAATATGCGAGTTTTTGGGTGCACTGCATATAACCATGTTCCAAAAGAGTTAAGGCAAAAACTAGATAGTTCAGGAAAGAAAATGATTTTTCTAGGATATTTCCTCTCTGGATATAAGCTGTATGATATCGAAACAAAGAAAGTAATATCAGCACGAAATGTAATATTTGATGAGACAAAACCAGAAAGTGACAACTCTACAAGGTTTATACTAGACAGAACAGAAGAGGAAGAAAAAGAAAGCAATAAAGAAGATCAGATAAAGAATAATGAGAATGAGAAAGATAAAGAAGCTGATGAGCCACAAGAAATAGAAAAAGTGACAGAGAAGACAGAAAGTTCGGAAAGAGGGAGAGGAAAAAGACAAATAAAAAGACCGGTATGGCAAAAAGATTATGAAATTGACTTAGACCAGAGTGATACGGCATTATATGCATTATTGTCAAGTTTTCAGGACGTTCCAATGAATTTTGGCGACTTAAAAGGAAGAAAAGATGAAAAAGAATGGAATAAAGCTATAAATGAAGAGTTAAAGGTTTTAAAAGAAAATGAGACCTGGAAATTTGTGACTGATCCAAAGAATGAGAAATTACTGGATAGTAGATGGGTTTTACAAAGAAGGACATAGGAAACCAAGAAATATGTAAAGCAAGATTGGTGGTAAAAGGTTACCAACAGAAGGATAAATTAGAAGATATTTACTCACCTGTATTGAAGCTACAAACCTTAAGAGTTCTTCTATCAGTTGCAGCCCAGAATGACTATGAAATACACCAGATGGATGTGAAAGGTGCATTTTTATATGGACGGATTGATGAGGCGGTATACTTGAAACCTCCACAAGGATTGTCAGTTCCAGAAGGCCAAGTTTTAAAATTACAAAAATCATTGTATGGGTTAAAGAAAAGTCCAAAATATTGGTATGAAAAATTTACAGAAGTTATAACTCAATATGGTTTTACACGTTCTCAAAATGATTATTGTCTTTACAATAAAGGTGATTTATACTTGATTTTATATGTTGATGACCTATTAATAGTAGGATCTGATAAGAAAGAAATAGAGAATGTGAAGTGTTTTCTAAAAACTCAATTTAATATGAAAGACTTAGGTGACAATACTCTGATGTATCTCGGTATTAGTATTCAGAAAAAGCAGGATGGTATTTACCTTAATCAATCAAAATATTTGCAAAAGGTCATTGAATCTTACAACATGGACAATTGCAGAGGGATAACTTCGCCTATGGACATTAACTTTAAACTGGACTATGACTCGAGTGAAATTGACATGACTTTAGAACATCAATGTAGGTCACTTATTGGCTCTTTGATGTATGCTATGGTGAGCACTAGACCTGACTTAGCAACAGCTGTGTCATATTTGAGTAGATTTCAATCTCAACCAACTTTGAAATTATGGCAAGCTTTAAAGCGTGTACTTAGATATGTTAAGCAAACTATTAATTATAATTTAAAATATTCTAAATGTAAAAATTACAGCCTAGTAGGTTTTGCAGATGCAGATTTTGCCCGAGATAATGACAGAAAATCAACTAGTGGATATTTATTTAAATTGTTTGGTAATGTAGTAACGTGGAAATCAAAGAAGCAGAGTACTGTTGCTCTAAGCACTACCGAAGCAGAATTAATTGCTTTATGTGAAGCATCTGTCGAAGCCTGCTGGCTTATGAAACTTTTATTAGATTTTAACATTAAAATAAATAATACTGTAATTTTTGAAGATAATCAGAGCACTATGAAAGTTGTTAAAAATCCAGATCAGAAACGTTTGAAGCATGTTGATGTTAAATTTAATTTTATTAAACAAAAGGTAGAGGAAGGATTAATTACTTTGAAATATGTATCTACAACAGACCAACAAGCAGATTTGTTAACAAAGCCATTATCAGGAGAAAGATTTGTAAAACTATGTAATATGCTTAATTTGTATAAATGTGAAATTGATGATCCAGATGTACGCACATTGAGGGAGAGTGTTGAGAAACAATGTCCGCACATCTGAACGTGCCTTATTATGTTGTGTGTATAGCAACCCTTACGTCATTTTAGTCTGTGGATATTCTTCTGCTTTTTGGTTCTCTGTAAAAATGCTTTGCTCGGTCACTCGTTATTAAAATGTAAGTTTTGTGTTCATGGAATAAAACAAGTCATGATATAAATATAGTGTTTTTAATCAATACGAAAAACCTCAATACTTGGTACCAAATTAAGGCTGTATATTTGCATTTCAACGAAATTAGTGTTTTTCCAATGAAGTTATCTAAAGAATGAAAGCATTGTTATTGTGGTAACTTTAGTTTTAGGAAGCAAAATTCTTAAATTAGTGCCGTATGATAAAATATAGAAGATAGAAAAACATAATAAATTGTCAGGTATTATAAAACGAAGACAATCTGTTCAGGTGGAATTTCAAATTTGCTTGTCAGAGGTATTTTTCAAAAACGTTTCAACTGTAACAAATAATAATACAACTCATATTTATTTCTTCACTTATTGTTTGTATTATTGTCAAGGAGTTCCCTATAGAGAGAAAATTTTAAAAAATGCTCAAATTGGTACACTTTGACATGTTTTTTTACTGGTATTTACAGAATCTAAAGTAATTTTTAATTTTTCTTAGGAATAATGAGGTATTTGTCTAATGTATTGCGTGTTTTGTATATAGGTACTTATCTATTTAATAATTTAATAGGAATTTTCAAAGTTCGCCCTCATTACGGCTTGCGCAGAGTTGTTTTGATCACTTGTATTGAAAATTTAAAAATGGAACGTGATACGACTCTACAGCCTTAAATAATACGTATATTTATAATGCTGCTACTCAGCGCTAGATGACGCAAGCAAATTTTAATAATGCGATTTACCGGTACCTACTAAGGCCGCTATTACATTATCATATATTTATCATTTATATATGATTTCATATCTGTCAAATTCTATGATCATAGTTAAATGATGCTGTCCTTCATTTTTACATATTACACTTATGATCCACCTATGATCATATAAACAATGTCATAAATCAAGATGGATCACGATTTAGCTGTGTTTTCCGTTGCTATGAGTGCAATTTTTATAAATAGCGTTAAAAAAGAAGAAAACTGTTAAGAAAAAAGCAAAAAATAAAACGTTATTTGGGTTTTGTAAAAACGTATTTCGTTATCCGGAACAAGATTATTATAATAAACACTCATTTTCCTCGTAAAGAGTAATTAATATTTTTGTTATTTCAATATTCCAGTCAAAATTCTTGCACTTGAAGACGCCATTTTTTGAAGTTAGGCGAATAGAGGAAAGAATCACTACTGGGGCAACGAATATGATCCTACTTGTACGCTCGCTGTCAAATAGGATCCCATAACTATGATCAAAGACAATATGAATCACATGTAGTTATTATACCGTCCTATATTCTTCATATAAAAATGACTCATACATATATGATCATATTTCTATGATAGTCTAATAGCACTCTAAAACATAGAGACCGGCACCCTGCAGGCTGATTATCTAATTTAAAACCACCTAGCGACCGGTGATAATTACGAAATAGTCGCTGTCAAACTCGATTTCATACCACCGATCGAGTTTCTACGAGTGCTGCCTCCAACGGACAACTAAAGAACTAAAATATACGAGCACTTGCAAGGAAATGCTCCGAAATTCGTATTATCTAACTCAGAAACCGCGACGCGACCGCGACGATTTCGCGATTTCTTCTGTCAAACAGAAACCAGACAAAACGTAATTTCTGATTAGTTTTCGTTAAATTCTTAGCCTTACCTTTGACCAAAATTAAATAAAATTGCTATAATGTAAAACAAAAGGCCTGTCCTTCAATGCCTACACGGAATTTGCCATTTTGAAGACGAAAAAATGTAAACGAAATTCGAAGCGAAAACAAAAAGGTTATGTTCACAGAGCACATATAGTCAGACACATACACAGATACAGACTACTTTCGGTAAAAGGACTTTTCAGTCGCTGCCACCGGTTGCTAGTGGCGCTAGTTTCTATGGAGATCTTAACGAGCATAAACTGGAGCATAAACTAATCAGCGATCGCATACATAATACCAAATCAGTGACTCGGTCGCGCGACGATTTCGAAATAATTCAGGAATCGATTTCGGTCGCTCATTTTAGATAATCAGCCTGCGGATTATCTAAAAAGAAACTATTTAGCGACCGGTTTCATTCTACATACATTGCTACTTTTCTTTAGTATGTTTTTTTTTAATCCAAAAAGAAGTAGCAATGGATCACTATCATCTATGAACTGCAACCGGTCGCTAGGTGGTTTCTAATTAGATAATCAGCCCGCGGGCTTTGTTAACATTTTTTACTTAGCTTATCCTAAGTATTTTCAGCTCAATAATTCTTTTACGTAAAGGTAAGGGGGAAAATTTTTTTTCTTTGTTCTGTGCTACTACCTATATTATTATGCTAATAAAATATTTACCGATCTTAAGGGCTTTCTTAGCCACATCAATTTTCAAAACTCATTTTACTCGCGTTCGTGGCTTCGTGCTCAGCTTTTTAGCCGCCAGTGCCTGATAAAGCTAAGTCCCCACATAATTATCTGAGTCGTGCGATGTCCTGGACCCAAGCTATGTTGGGCATCTCCATGTTGTACATAAAAGACCTACTTATTTTGAACTTCGGATCCCGAACTAATCCGATGACGGAGCTCAATGTTTATTTGTTTTACATACAGAATCTTAACACTACCGACGTTACATGAACTCCGTACGCGTCACGGGCCCTGTACCCTTAGCACGAACAGCTATCGAGAAAAAAAACGCGCGTAAAATTACTCGATAGAGAATTATTTATGGTTTAATTTCGCTTTTCGTCGGTAGATGGCGTTGTACAAATTTCCAATACAAAATTGCACTATCGAATGATTTCACGCGCGTTATTTCTTTCGATAGCTGTTCGTACAAAGTGAGGGTACTGATAAATGTTGAGTAGATAGACCTTTAATCATCTTCACATCGCGAGCTAAGGCTCTATGATTACAAAACCTGTCCTTTGGTAATAAATAAATCAATAATTATGGCGGGAAAACCCGAGCGATTACGCGAACATTTTCTTGAGGAAAATTCTGTAGGTAAACCTACTACTAGCGCTACCAATACAATTATTTCTATCACTCGTTAAATTCAATATTTAAAAAAACGCTAAGATCATAATTATTTAATATTCGTTATGCGGGAATAGTCTTCCATTTCATATTATTCTAATGCTTAGCGTTTAACGAAAAGTAGACGGTAAAAAAAATAAAATTGATAATTGATTGAAACTTCACTGGGGGTTTTTGGTACCATTTTGTCGAGTTCGGTTCGATGACTATTTAAATTATTTGCAAACTGATTCATAGCGGATCTTAAAATTGGTGAAGTTTTGTGGTACAAGTGTCTACGCAACTGAACAATATGTGGGATAATTGAAATAGGCGCGATCTTAGTTGTGTGAAGCTGAAACTTTTATTGTAGTGGTGGCTCCCTTGGCAGATCTTACCGAGTAAACTGTCTTGCACAATTAATGCTCCAAGCAGCATTGGAATGCGATGCACCCGCATTCTAATGTAAACTAAAACAATCTACCACTGAACTATTCAACACTTGACACTGGCATAAATTACTTCCAAGAAGAAAGTAGATTGCCAAAACAAAAATAAGAAGAAGAAAAACTTCACTGACATTGGGTGCATTCCAGCAGATCAACCGCTAAGTCATTGGTCGCCTTATAATTTAATTTTAACCATGGAAAGTAAGTTAATTTAATGGTATATAAAATTGAATTGATGGTTAAAATTAAAGGTGCGGTCACATTTGTCTGACGCCACGTGTAAAGACGCTGCATTTTTATGGACGTGTTTTAAAATAAGTGTGCTTCTAGAGCATACATTGGCGTAGATTCTGTCGGCAACGACTTAACTAAATTGACAGGACTAAACTAAATTTGGTTTTCCATCCTTTTCTTTCTATATCGAAAAGACAAGAACAGAATGCTAAAATTAAGTTTAGTCCTGTCAATTTAGTTTAGTCGTGCTAACCGAATCGACACCATTTACTATGAAAACGGATATCATCTGATGGCGTGTTAACACGTGGCGTCAGACAAATGTTCGGCACATTTGTCTGATTAAGCCAGTGCCTATAGAAAATTCTATTGCGGGCCCTTGGTTTGCTTTAAACTATCAAGTTTGTAGTATTACGACTATGTTTGCCATCTATGTAAAGGAGGGTGCCTATCTAGGATGCACAAAATACCTAATTTTACAAAAAAAATCTACCTATTACAGCTTGACCATAAAGAGTTGAAATTAAATAAAATGGAACTAAAAATTTTCAGTACTAAATGTAGTCAGTGTTGCCAAATTATTCGTGATTTTGACGTATTTACATAGAAAGTGGCGCCCTCAATTTATGTCAACTCTTTATGGTCAAGCTATACCTAAGTGATAAAAATCGCGCAGTGCGATTTTTAGTCAGTTTCATCCAGTAATCTTGTAAATGCCTATCTTTATTAGTGAAAAATCGGCCGAACAGCGTGATTTTTAGTTAGTTATTCTTTTCTTTCCACTAGTCTTGTAATTTTGCCTGTCTATACTAAAAAGCAGTCGCGCAGCGCGATTTTTTAACCTTAATACGCAATAGTACCTAACCCTAATTAGGACTAGGTCGATGACAATATCAGAGAATTCCCCCGTTAGATTTGCAGCGTTGCTAACTTGCGCTCGGTGTGGTGTAAAATATATTTTGTGATGTTACAAGCGCTCACTTGTTAGAAATGTAAATTGTTATTTGTTATGAAAATTATTTGTATTGATACCATACTTGATACCAACTCTTTCGTGGTAAGAAGTTTAGGTAGGTACCATGGGCAACAGCGTCGCTTAACCACTGCTAAGGTTAAAATGGCTTGCACGCCGCGCTCGCTGTCACATACGTTTAGTTCATGCAGGGCCGATACGCGCGCACACGAATTTTGTTGCAAACTGGTTAAGCGACGCTGTTGCCCATAGTACAATCAGCAGCACCTCAAGCTATACAAAACTGTCAAAAATATCCAGTGAATTTTGAACCTTCAACAACTTTTTTTAAGTTAAAAATTTATTGAGAAAATTTGACACTGTAGAAGCCCAGCGTGCCGTTTACTGTACGTTTATTGATTTAAAAAAATATTTTTTCGCTCTTATCTTTTATACTTTTTTTAAGATCAGAAGCATTGGTGCGCGGGGCCCTCAAATGTGTGGGGCCCGTAGCATTTGCTTCTCTTGCTACGTAGTTAATCCGCCACTACGCATTTTACTCTGTGGTGGATGATCGGAGACTCAGCGATTGGTCTGCTGGAATGCACTCAGCCATTGACATTTTGACAATTGACATTGACGTTTCGTCGTGATTGTTTTGTTGTTTGTTTTTTTTCTTATTTGTGTTCTAATTTGGATTTTGTTTTATTAATTTAAAATGTATAAAGAGTGTTTGTTTATAATTTGTGATAATATAGAAAGAAAGTAGGTACCTATCTACCTACCTTATCCAACTAACGAAATGTACCTAATTAATTCATTACATAATGTAGGTATATCTATTTTGTAATAACTATGTACACAATATGTAGGCAGTCATAATGATTGGAAAGGGTTTTTCGCAATGTCTAATCTTTCGTAATACATACTCTCTGTAATCCTCCCACTCACAAACAAAGAACAACATCTAACTGTGATTAAACTAATAGTGTAATTAAAAAAATGCACCTAAAAACTCTTTTGTGGTTCTGTGCTGTTACCAGTGTTGTAAAAACAGAAAAACAAGTGAAAAAAGTGGCTAGTAATGATAAATTGGTGTTAAAACAAGTCGTGATACTGAGCAGGCACGGTTTAAGAAGTCCTTTGTCCAAATACTTGACGCAGATGACTCCTAAGAAATGGCCCAGTTGGAATGTCAGACCGGGCTATTTAACAGCAAAAGGGGCAATTTTAGAAGGTTACATGGGCCAGTTTTTTGGTTCCTGGTTAATTGAAAAAGGTCTGATACAAAATAAGTGTCCTACAGAAGATATTTTTTACGTGTACGCTAATACGAAGCAAAGAACTCGAGCTTCCGCTAAAGCATTTGTCAACAAAGCTTTTCCGAATTGTAACATCACTATACATCATTCCAAGACAGAGGTAGACCCTTTATTTAACCCGGTAATTCACAATACATCGTCAATGTTTCTACACCAAATAATTGATGATATGCAAAAAAGTTTAAAACAGTTATCTTTAAATAACTCATATGAATTCTTAGAAAAGATTCTCGATTATTCGAACTCTGAACTGTGTAAGAAAGAAATGAAGTGTGACTTGCTTTCAGATAAAAATAAAGTCATCGTTACGTCTGGCCAAAAGCCAAATGTTAATGGACCTATAAAAATAGGCAATTCCGTTGTCGATGCCTTTGTTATGCAATTCTATGAAGGCTTATCATACGATAACGTAGCGTGGGGCTGCTTGCAGAGTTCAACGGAATGGTTGTCACTGATGACCTTAAGTAGAGGTTATCATAATGTTATTTTTAACACTACACGTGTCGCTCATGACATATCTAAGCCACTTATAAAATATATGACAAGTATTTTCTTTAACAATAGCGTGCCAAAAGTTACATTACTCATGGGACACGATGCTAATATGTATACCGTATTAAAAACATTGCGTTTCAAACCGTACACTTTACCGAACCAATACGAACTGTGTCCTGTAGGTGGGAAACTTGTTTTCCAAAAATGGTATGACGAGATTAAAAATGAGGATTTATTAAAAATACAGTTTGTATACCAATCTTCTGATCAGTTGAGAGATGCGTCAAAATTGACTTTAAATAATATGCCGCAGTTTAAATTGATGGAGTTGGATGATTGTAAAGTTGACGATAATGGCTTTTGTTTGTGGGATGATTTTAAAAAGATTTTGGAAGGAGAATAGTTAGTTGTATTATTAATATATATTTTTTATCATTTTCATTACGGACTTACGAAAAACCCATAACATAAGTGACATTGAATAATCTAAGCCCCTTCACGCACAAGGCTACGTAAATCTTCGATACTAATGTTGTATACTAAATTAGTATCGAGTCGCGAGTGTCGAATAGCGCACGGTCCGTTCTGTACTATGGGCAACAGCGTCGCTTAACCAGTTAGCGACAAAATTCGTGCGCGTGTGTATCGCCCCTGCACGAACTAAACGTATGGTTGTGATGGCGCGGCGTGCAAGCGATTTTAACCTTAGGAGTGGTTAAGCGACGCTGTTGCCCATGGTACACACGACATTGAATCGCAAGACGCGAATTGCCTATTCAGCCACAGAGGCGTAGTGGCTAAACAGATCAAACGTTACAAAATGTCCGCCATCTTGAAAATCGTTGCGACTTATGTAGCGACGATCTCGTCCGACAGGTAGCGCGCGCGCGCGACTGGCAGAAGCTGGCGCGATATAGCAGGCTTTTTGGGTCCCTGTCAGGGTGTCAGGATTCTGGCCGGACTTGGGAAACAGACTTTTTTGGATTATCCACATAAAAGGATAGAAAATAAAACCTTAAAAATTAAGCTTCATATCTGTTTCTTGTTACAATCAACTAGTACATTTTAGTAAAATAGTCAGCTTTGCAATAAATCAATTCAATTCCGTCATCGTCGAGGGCAGAACGCCGAAGACATGGAACATAGGTGAGGTGATTTTGTTCTTTAAAAAGGGTGACAAGTCCCTCTTAAAGAACTATAGACCCATCTCGCTTCTGAGTCATGTCTATAAGCTGTTTTCGAGAGTCCTTACGAACCGTCTCGCTCGCAAGTACTTCCAACCTCCCGAACAAGCCGGGTTCCGAAAAGGCTTTAGCACCATAGACCACATCCATACGCTGCGGCAGGTCATACAGAAGACCGAAGAGTATAATCTGCCACTTTGCTTGGCGTTCGTGGATTATGAGAAAGCCTTTGATTCGATTGAAACCTGGGCGGTGCTGCAGTCTCTCCAAAGGTGCCAAGTGGACTACAGGTATATCGAGGTGTTGAGGTATTTATACAAAAATGCCACCATGTCGGTCCGAGTACAGAACCAGAGAACAAATCCTATCCAACTGCAGCGAGGTGTGAGACAGGGAGATGTTATTTCTCCGAAACTGTTCACAGCTGCATTGGAGGATATCTTTAAACTCTTAGACTGGAAAGGACTCGGCATCAACATTAATGGCCAGTACCTAACACACCTTCGTTTTGCCGATGATATAGTTCTTATGGCTGAGACCTTGGAGGACCTGAACACAATGCTCGAAGATCTCCGTAGTGCTTCCCAAAGAGTGGGTCTTAAAATGAACATGGATAAGACGAAAATCATGTCGAATTCTCATGTTATGCCCGCTCCAGTTCATGTTGGGAACACTACACTTGAAGTTGTTGACCATTATGTATACCTAGGACAGGCAGTCCAGTTAGGTAGGTCCAACTTTGAGAAGGAGATCTCTCGTCGAATCCAACTCGGATGGGCAGCATTCGGGAAGCTCCGAAAAATCTTCATGTCCGATTTAACGCAGTGTCTCAAGACGAAAGTCTATGACCAATGTGTGTTGCCAGTGATGACTTACGGCAGTGAAACGTGGTCGCTAACTATGGGTCTCATAAGGAGGCTCAAGGTCACCCAGCGTGCAATAGAGAGAGCCATGCTCGGCGTTTCCCTGCGTGATCGAATCAGAAATGAGGAGATCCGCAGGCGAACTAAAGTAACCGACATCGCTCGAAGGATTGCTCAGCTAAAGTGGCAGTGGGCTGGACACATAGCGAGAAGAACCGATGGCCGTTGGGGCGGAAAGGTTCTTGAATGGCGACCGCGCACCGGACGACGCTCCGTGGGTAGGCCCCCGACAAGGTGGACCGACGATCTGGTGAAGGTTGCCGGAAGCCACTGGATGTGGGAAGCACAGGACCGATCGTCGTGGAAATCCTTGGGGGAGGCCTATACCCAGCAGTGGGTGTCGTGCGGCTGATATGATGATGATGATTGCAATAAATATTGTCAACTTAGCAAAATGTCAGGACTTTTAGTAAAATCAGGTTTTTTGTCAGGATTTTTAGATATGTCCATCAGCCATTTTTGATGTCCCCACTGCTGGGGCACAGGCCTTCCTTATGAGTGGATAAGGAGGACGGGCCATAACCCATCACGCGGGCCCAATGCGGATTGGTGGGTATTAACGACTGCAAATGCAGCCGGGACCAACGGCTTAACGTGCCTTCCGAAGCACGGAGGAGTTCGCGATAGTAAATTTTTGGTCACCCATCCCATGACCAACCCTTGCGAACGTTGCTTTACTTACGCAATCGCTGGGCCAGGCGCTAAACCACTACGCCACCGAGCTCCTCATTTTTAGAGATTTTTAAATATACCATCTGGTAACCCTAGACGCAAGTTAAGTCGCACGACGAATATAGGTGATATTCGTCGTGCGACCTCGTGTTTCCTCGTGGTCCTACTAATTTGTCCTACTAGTGGGATCTAGATATTAGCGCCGATGGGTAAAAGATCGGCGGCGGCGCGCCGACTTTTTTGGGCCGGCGGCGGCGGCGCCGTCGGCGGCGTGACCTCTAAATAGTTTTTTTTTATTGACAGGAAGTAATAAAAAGTCAGTTAATTGATCATAAATACTTGTTTTTATTAAAATTTTAAAAACGCACATCATATTTATCAGCTGCACGACACCCACTGCTGGGTATAAGCCTCTCCCAAGATTCCCACAACGATTGATCCTGCGCTGCCCGCATCAAGCGAGTTCCCGCAACCTTCACCAGATCGTCGGTCCACCTTGTGGGGGGCCTACCCACGAAGCGCCGTTCGGTGCGCGGTCGCCATTCAAGAACCTTTTCACCCCAACGGCCATCGGTTCTTCTCACTATGTGTCCCGCCCACTGCAACTTCACTTCAGCTAAGCAATTCTTCGAGCGATGTCGGTTACTTTAGTTGTCTTACGGATCTCGTCATTTCTGATTCGATCCCGTAGGGAAACGCTGAGCATTGCTCCTTCTATTGCACGCTGGTTGATCTTGAGCCTTCTTATGAGACCCATAGTTAGCGACCACTTTTTACTGCCTTAAGGCAACACACACTGGTCAAAGACTTTCGTCTTGAGACGCTGAGGTAAATTGGACGTAAAGATTTTTCGAAGCTTCCCGAATGCTGCCCATCCGAGTTCGATTCGAGGAGAGAGCTCTTTCTTGAAGTTGGATTTACCTAACTGGACTGTCTGTCCTAGGTATACGTAATGGTCAACAACTTTGGGTTGGCTGCACCAAATACCAGCTCCAGAGCTACCAGCTCCTTGAATCCATTGAACGGAGGGCCAGGAAGCTCATCAGCAATGATAATCTTTTTTGTAGTAAGCTGATAAGCCTCGAGAATAGACGCAACGACGAAAAGATAGAGCGGGTTGACGAATACGTCTACTTGGGGTAACTGGTAACGCTTGGGAATGACGGGCAGGCTAAAGAAGTATTACGCCGTATCGGACTCAGTTGGGGCGCGTTTGGTAAGCTATCTGAAATTTTCAAGTGTAAGGAAGTCCCCCTTTCTCTGAAACGAAGGGCATACGAGCAATGCGTTCAGCCGGTCATGGTCTACGGGGCAGAAACTTGGACCCTTACACAACAACATATCCACAAGCTGCAGGTAACCCAAAGGAAGATGGAGCGCGCCATGTTGGGTATCACTCTACGCGACAAAGTTAGAAACACGGTAATCCGGAGTCGCACTAAACTAACTGACGTGGGGCGCATCATTGCACAGAGGAAGTGGCGATAGGCTGGTCACATAAGTCGCAGAACCGATGACCGGTGGAGCAGAAAGGTGCTGGAGAGGAGACCAAGAACCGGTATCAGAAGCGTTGGCCGCCAGAAATCTAGATGGTCAGACGACTTCACCAAGTTAGCGGGGAAAAACTGGATGAGAAAAGGACAAGACCGAACGGGATGGCGTGCATTCGAGGAGGCCTACACTCAGCAGTGGGTGACTTAAAGCTGAAGAAGAAGACGAATAAGATCTTTGTTTAGCATCCCATAAAATGGGTTCGGCATGATAACACTCAATCAACACACAAGTTCCTGCTCGTTCGTCCAAGTGACGCTCATTTTGATGCACCGTACTCCGCAAATAAATAAACAACCTCACGGCACGGCATTGTTTTCACGCGCGTGTGTGGATGCGTTCGCATTTACGGGAGGTTCGCGCACCGCGAACCCTTTGACGCGGGCGCAAATACCGACACTGAACGGGGAACAAGGCGTGAACGGGTGCAAAGCCCGTGAACTCCATCCACACTCGCGGTTCACGGCTTTCACGGGTGTTCACGGCGCGAAATAGGAGCCCGTTTTATGAAAGCGAAGACACGGTAATTTTATCAGTTTCGTTTTAAAAACGTCTACATTTACTTCTTCTATTGACGACGATGACGCAAGTTGACGCAGGCGTCCTTCCATAACATTGAGCTCGTTCACACACAAATTCATGAAATCTTTCCTCTTGCTCGGCGCGCCGTTGCATTTTAGCGGCGGCGGCGGCGCGGAAAAATTGGCGGCGGCGGCGGCGCGCCGGCGCGGCGCTCATATCTAGTGGGATCACGAGAAATAGGGTTTCCTCGTGGTCCCACTAGTAGGACAACTTATACATAGAAAAAGTGCAATGAAAGTAAAAATGGAATCCAAGAATCACAATTTATATTTAGCCATATCGGCGACGCGACTCGTGTTCGATTCGAACCTCAATGGATTTGTATGGCGGGGTAGTCACTTGGAGACTAAAATCGTCGAGTATCGAAGATTGGCGTAGCCTTGTGTACGAAGGACCTTATTGATATTAATACATAACATAGACCTATTCCCGTTGTCCGGGGGGAATATCGGGAAAAAGGACAATGTGCCATTTTAGAATTTTATTAAGAGATTTGTAAGCTGTATTACATTATTTTATGTTCAAAATCGATTAAGAAAACACATACCTAATCTCTATAGTGGTATCTATGGGTAAAATTCCTCCATTTTTTTTTTCAAGTTAGTGTATGTTACCACTGACCTCCTTATGTTTCACGCTGGACTCGCTGCTGTCAAACTGTTCGTGTGCCTATTTGATTATCACCATTTTGGCGCTGCAGGACGTAGCGTGCGTACATGGTACTAAATCTAGTGATGGCTTATGTCGACGCAAATGTCGATAGCTCTTTATACAACTTAAACTTCCATTCATACTTGACAGAAATATATTCTTATTTTTTTAATTATTTATGTAACGCCGCTTACAATAAACACACATTTTCATCTTTGAGAACTTTACAAAGCTTCAAATAACACTAAAATATCGAGAATTTCGACGAACTGATTCAAAATAAACGAACACTTTATCACGGCAACCATTTTCTTTTTACGGCAAAATTAATTCTATAGACGTTAGCGGTGTTTCAAATAGGCACAGTGCTTCCAGATTAAAAAATGCAAAATACAGTAATTTAGTTTGAAAATTACAGTAGATGTATGAAAGTAGAAAAAAAAATACAGTAAATGCCGTAGATGTATGAGAATTCCCGAAATTCATTACAATAGACGACAATGACGACACAAAAATACAGTAAATCTTCTGTAATTACAGTGAATCTGGAAGCATTGAATAGGCACAAGAACTTAGCTGTCAAATCATACAGACAGCCAGTCCAGTCAAAAAACAAATCAGATCAGTGTATGTTACCCATTGTTTGCAATATGTTTATTGCTGTGCTGTGTGTGTATACCATTAGGTATTATAATATAACTGTAAGTATGTCTAGTGAAAGATGATAAGTTATTATTAACTTTGTTGGCAACAAATATATACCTTCTAGTAATAATCTAGTCACAAAGGCAAATAATAATAGTTACCTCTTTTTTTTATAAATAAAACATACTTTTACTTTATGTGTTGTAAAGTTTTTATTAAAATTAAAAATAAAGCATTTCAAAACATTAAATCTCTATTTATTTAATCATTTATATGTTAATTGATTTAGTTTTTAACTTATTAGAAGGTATTTCGCTTTATTATTATTAACAGTTAATAAAATATACTTTAAATGATGAATAAAAATAAAAAATGAATGATTATTAATATTTATTGCAGATGTCCTACTGATTCGTAATTTTATGTTGTAATGCCCTGTTGTTACAACTTCCTGTTCTTCAGACCAAGTAATTTGATCGATTAGATCCCAATTAAAATAGGAAGCATTCAGTAAAAGAAGGGAGCACCACAATGTTAATTATAATTAATAAACTCTATTATTTTAATATAAAGTAGTACTTAAATATATTAATTAGTATGTATATCAAAAGATGTTGTTTAATAATAGTTGATTGTTACCATGGTTACTTTCAATTTTAACTTGAAATTCTGTAATAAATAAGCTAATAAAAGTTATTTGAATAATTAATAATTTATAAATATAGTTGAGACTTTAGAAACCATCGGTTAGTATTAATGGTGCAATGTTAATAAATAAGTATATCTTTTAATTTAGGCAGATCCTGTGTGAGGATATAGTGGTCGGCCATTGTTGTTGTTGGTTGCTCTCGAACTGTTTTCTTTGGTTGTTAAACCTGGAGTTTCAATTAAGTACTGAACTGCGTCCTCCTTCACACTGTGTATTATGAAACGTTAGCGATGTAATGTTAGCGACAGTTTAGTATGAAGAACGATATTTATCGCTAAATTTCATGAATTCTTGGTACAGAAGAGGGCAATGACCGTTTATGCAAGTTTAACTGGCACGGACTATAAGCTTCGAAGAGTATACTCAGTCAGGTAGGTATAGGTAGGCAGATGTAACCCTAAAATGTTTCTCTTTGGGTAGATGTCAGCCAGCGAGCGCTTACTTGCCTCTATGGTACGTACATGCCGTTTATTAGGGTTCCGTAGCCTAAATGGCAAAAAACGGAACCCTTATAGATTCGTCATGTCTGTCTGTCTGTCTGTCCGTATGTCACAGCCACTTTATTTTTAAAGCTAATTTTTACACATCTCTTTCCTTCAACGCCATCTAGTGAGGCAAATGGTTACATTTTTTTTAATTGTCACTTTGAAAAGCCCTCATTATTTCCATCTGAATGGAGTATGAATTATAGGTATAATAGTGTATTATCTATGATGGGAGTATACCGACCGACCCGACTACTGGAGTCTGGACTAAATATTAAAATAAAAACATAAAATTGTGAAAAAATATGTTTAATACATTTTAAATCAAGTAAAAATACAAATCTTTAAATGGTTATAATAATTTTATAGCCATCGTCAATTTTATTAATAGGTGTCTTTTTTATTTTAACAATATTTTTTAATCTTACGGTAAGGCTACAATAATTTTCCATACAAAACAGCTAAGGTATTTATTTTTCTGATAAATTCAATCTGTATTTGAATTTGATATTGTTCGAAAGCTGTAATAGTCAAATATGGTAGATAGGGACCATCAAACTGAACAACTTTTACTATGGGACCAACTCTGAAATCGCGAAAAAAATCAGCTGTTTCATACAAAAAATAATAACGAAAATATTAGAGATGCGCCGAATGTTCGGCCGAATATTCGTATTCGGCAAATTCGGCATATTTTTTTTTGATTAGCCGAATAATTGCCGAATATTTAATTGTAGGTACCTATTGGTATAATTTACATTAGAGAGGGTTGGAAACGTTATCGCCGTTTGTACGGAGACCGTTTGCTTGACAATCCTCTTAGTCTTCTTTATTTTGTCAATAAATAATTTAGTATTATACCAATTCTTAAACCTTAACCTACAGCACAGATTATATAATCCTACAGCAATGGATTTTCGGTATGTTTTTAGAATGCCTAAAAACTAGGGCTGTATGTTTTGATTTTTTATATATTGTAGATTTGAAAATATTGGAACTTTTTTGTTTTGTATGAAATCACTAAAATGCAAATACTTCAAAATCTTTGATACCTAGATATTGAAGATATCAAAACGTACAGCCCTAGTTTTAAGGTATTTCAAATACATACCTATTTTTTTTAGAATATAAAAACTGCTATCTTTAGGAACCAACACTAGTATTAAAATGTATTATCAAATTACGTTTTTTTTAATAAATGTCAAAGTATGCCTCATCTTCAAAGACTTTCATCAACGTAATCATAAATTTCAAAGTATGCAGTTCCGAACTGCAATTATTTGTAACCGAAAGAGCGGTACATTAACTGAGTGAGCCGTGCTAGAGAAGGGGTTGTTCTGTGGCAAACGCCCGCCCGACACATGTAAAACCTGTTTACGGCGCAGAATTGAACCGAATGATTCGGCCGAATATTCGGTTCGGCACAATTTTTACCGATTATTCGGCCGAACATTCGTATTCGGTTAAACCTACATTCGGCGCATCTCTAGAAAATATCAAAATGTATGAAACAGCTGATTTTTTTCGCGATTTCAGAGTTGGTCCCATTGTAAAAGTTGTTCAGTTTGATGGTCCTTATCTACCATATTCGGCTTTATAAGGCTTTTACCAAACACCTTGTATAAACAAAAAATAAAAATGATTCAATTATTTTTTGGTAAAATAATTTTAAGTTATAATTTATATTAATAAACAAAGGTAGGCGTTTTATTGGTAATATATCTTTTTAGCATGTAATTTATATTAAAATTATACACTCATTAAAATATTTTTGTTCAAGTAAATACTGTCTAGTTATCACACTACGTTACTATTAAACAATAAAAAAAACTCTACAAAATCAGCGAACTAAAATTAATGGAACAAGCATTGCGCTCAAAAAATGGCACCACACGAAAAGTACAACTAAGTGGATGGAGGCAAAAATGCTGGCATTTAATTATGCAGCACAAAGCGTCTGAGCACTGGTTGCTTATTACTATTAGCGACCATAATTTTGTACTCATAGATTTTTTCTATATTTAAGTAAACGAAAAAATATGATACGTTATATCTGCATATTTTTACTGCCTTCCTTGCGTCTTTTACACCATTGGACCACACAGGACGTCATTTCTAATAAACTTTCTCTTTCTCTCTTTTCTCTACAATACAAACTGCAATTATTGTAAAGAACGTTACCGTCAGTCACCGGGTGCGTGGCTGGCCCGACTAAAGCGGGTTGTACTTTTTCGGCCCCGTGGTGCCATTTTTTAGCAATATTTGTTTGCAATTACACTTCCATAGATTTTAGTTCGCTGCACAAAATATACAAAAATAATTATTAACTATCTAAAGAGAGTTACCTATTTCATAATGAAATTCAGTAAAGTCTGTCTAAAAAGTCAGTTTACATGGGTAATTTTAATACCCACCCTAGCAATACAACAAATAATAATATTATAGTTTATTTGTACAATCTTGATACGTTGGAATAAAAATATTTATATTATTATAAAAGATCATAAGTAAATAAAAAACATTTGATTATGTACACTGTACATAATCAAATATTTTTTAAGTACAGGATTACAGGAAAAGTCAACAAATAAAAAAAATACTTCACAGCATTATGTACATACTTTTATTAACTTTTACTTGCCTATACAAAAAAAAAGCTAAGTCGACAAATAAAAAGAAACCTGTCAATGCTTTTTCTGTATTCCTGTATTTAAAAAATATTTTATTATGTACAGTGTACATAATCAAATGTTTTTTATTTACTTATCATCTTTTATATACATATTTTTATTCCAAAGTATCAAGATTGTACAAATAAACTATAATATTATTATTTGCTGTGTTGCTAGGTTGGGTATTAAAATTACCCTTGAAATTACCCATGTAAACTGACTTTTCAGACAGACTATACCTACAATGCGATTAAATTAACAATGTACAACTGAAGTGGCAAACTTCAGAGCGCTTCCGGTACAAAATGACGTATTTTAATCTGAAAAAATTTCTCTTTGCCATACATTTTTGAGTGAAGTTGCAGCGGATCACATTCTATTGTCAATTTAATCGCATTTGAAAAAAATACATAAAAATATAAACAATAATAAAAGTAATTTTATTTACAAAATTATTATTTTGTTTTGAAATACAAAATCTGCACATATCAAAAATGAGTCTTACTACATAAATTTTTCATGTGAGAATTTAAAAAATAATGGTAGGTATTTTTTATAAATCTAACATAATGGGGAAGGCAATTGTCAAAATGGCGCTGCGTACGCTTGTTCCACGAGAACTAAGCAAACAAAGGACTTTTACTTTAAAAAATCGTTTTTTTTTAGCTTTAAAATGATTAAATTATGTGTAATATATGCTTTAAAAATGTTGGCACTTACAAATTTCCAAAAAATCTGGACATAGAAAAAATGTATAAATTCTTTAAGAATAATAACGTCTTAATTTGGCTTTCAATTCCGGCATTTGCATTGTAGAATAGTCTTTTATATCCATTTTGGGTCCATGGGTCTTTTTCGGTAAAAAATACCACAAAATAAATACCTATTTTCCCATACATTTGTTCTGAACGTCTACCTCTTAGGAACAAGCGTACGCAGCGACATCTACAATTAGCTTTGCGTTGCCAACCCCATTAAAACATTATTTCACATTGTAATTGACAATTTAAGTACCAAAAACTATCACAGAAATTAATCACTTCATTTACAAATAAATATTCATTAGTGAATATAAAAAAAAATAATTATGGCATATAAAAAAAAATAACGAACGAAATTAATTTAGGATCACAATTTGGAAAATTCATGAAATGTATGTTTGCATTAATTAAAGATCTTTAATATTATAATTAATTATATTATAAATAATAACATCCAAACTTGTTACGACAACAGTAAAAAAATCGAATGCTGATTTTTTCGATTTCCTTCGACATGAGAGGAAAGTCTGAAAAAAACAAATGAGCTGTTTTCTTTATAAGTAGAAATAAGCTCCAAAATTGCGTGAACAAATTCTAATAAAAAAGACCTTTGTCTTCTTCTAAGAAAAAAGTTTCAACACAATTAGTTACTATGGTTATGCAATTAGTCAAAATTGTGTCAAAACTTTTTTTTCAATAATGTTGTGATTTTGTCAGGCTAAGGAATAATATCCATTCTGATGCTACTCCCGTACTTTTGCGATGACAAAGTTTTTTTTTATTTTTTACTTACTTAACCTAAAATGCTGCAAAAATATAATTTATTCCTATAGAAAAAATCTGCTAATTTGATTTTTTTTTAGACACATTTCCAAAATAAAATAGCACTAAAAGTGGCTTATACAAATATTTGATAAATAGGTATTTTATTATCATACATAAGATAATATAAAATTGTATCTGGTACCTACTTTGAATACATTAAAACCTAAAATAAATAACATATACAATCCTAAAACAAATCAATACTAACGTGAAAGACTAATTAATAACTTTATTGGTGCATGAAAATAGTTAAGAACTTTGTCACTCTAAAAGCTATCAATAATAATAATGTTTTATTGTCACCAATAATTACACAACAAAGTTAGGTAAAGACACAAAAAATATTTATTACTTTTAGAACAGAAATTAATGACAAAATGACAACTGCACCTACGTTATAAAGTTCTTAACTGTATAGGTACATATTTTTAGTCGTGACTGTACTATCATTTTAGTACCACTAGAAAAGTGCTTTTTTTGGTGCCATGTGAAAAGTTTGCATTTTCATAGTGCTGAGAGAGGAAATGGCATATGGCATATCAACAAATACCTATACAGACGCAAAGAACTACCAGTATAATCATGACCATTTTTGTAATTTGCAAAACTGCATGAATACAGTACAGAAAACTAGATAATATTAAGTATTATGACAATTGTAAGCGCTCATGGCGGAGCTTGACACTCATTGTACTCGATCACGTTTGTTTAGTAATGCTCGGTCCGGCCCTGTGTCGGATGGGTGACGGTGAAGTGGCATTGCAACTGAGCGGTTCCGTGCTTCGCGAGGGCACGTTATAGACAGATCGGGATAAGTTTTTAGGTTTCAAAAATATTAAAGTTTGTTTTTTTTTTCGTATATAGTTTCTGCGCCATTCACTTAGCCACATGAAATTGTGTCATTTTGGTTGGATGCATAAGTAACAATTTAGGTTTGTGTCTTTTTTAACGCTATCGGTCGAAAAGAAAATTAAAGTTGAAAATTTTACTTTCATGATGATTACGAAGTTGTAACCGATGTACATGAGCTTTTTGTGTCACATCTGTCCATGGGAAAACTGTTATTTGACTATTACCTAAAACGTTGCCTTAGTACCTCCAAAAAAAGAATATTACAATTGTTTAAATAAGTAGTATCTGTTGTACAAAATGTTTTGTGCCAAATTCATCAATGGCATTTGCAGTTATTTTTTTTTACAACACCCTGTAAACTCTAATAACTCTAATATTTTTTATAAGCATTAATAGCTTGAACAAACAAAAAATTTGAAAATATTAAAAGTCCATGCCTTAATTTGGCATAAATTTAATTCATAGGGTTTTTTAAGTGATCTGAGGTATATGGTACTTGTTTTTCAAATTGTAATATTTTTTAACAATGTTATTAATGTACGGGTCCCACGTCTGTTTCCATGGATGAAAATGACACAAATTAGGTTTGTACACTATGCAGGCTATCTTAAATACAATACTATTGATTTTTTTAACTTTAAATCAATTTTGACAGTTTTGAGTTCAATTATTTATAACCACCACAAACAATCGAATTTCTCAAGATGCATCGGCTAGATGTGACACAAAACGCTAAAATATGCTTAATATATGCCAATGTATCGACAGGCAAGAATTCATAAACTTTAGAATTCTTGAAGGTTATACCCTCAAAATAACTTATCCCGATCGGTCTATTAAACCGTCGGTCTCGGCTGTTGCCATCTGGTAAAGATGACAACAGACAATGACTATTAGTCGTTAAGCCAAGTCAAAGGTTAAGGCGGCTCGATAAACTAACACCAGAGGTGGCCACTAATCCCGATAGAATAAGAAAGAAGAAAATGGAAATTGTATTAAATATTGTGTCATACCAACAACAAGGCCATCTAGTCCCACTAGGTCATGTCCTCATTAGGTCATGCAATTTTTGTTCATACACATTATTCCCATTTAGTCATGCCTAACGAATTTTGTGGATGGTGCAATGCCACAGGGTAAAAACTATTTAGAGTTTATAGTTACGCTTATTTTTTTCTATGAATGCAATGAGGAACTTTTTGGTAAGTATATTTTTCATTTTGTCATAAATTATAGATCTGACACATTAGTGGTTTATTGCTTTCTCTGTGATAACAACAAAACTTACATATTACACGCGAGTAATTATTTTCTTTTGATTAATTCTAACAAAATGACAACATGACCTAATGTCCTCATTAGGTCATGTTGTCATTTTGTTGCCATTTTTTTGGTGCCTTGCCCAGTCTCACTAGTTCATGTCCTCATGACCTAGTGGGACTAGATGGGCAAGGCACAGTAACGTCGCCACAGGATGCCAACACGTTCATATTATCTACTTCTAGTGCCAAGTGGAATCACAGTTCATACCAACAGGTAGGCAAAGCACCCTAATGTCACCACAAGATGCCAACTTTTTCATAATATTTCTTTCTAGAGCCAAGTGAAAACAAAATGGCTTGATAACAAGTAACCCAAACGCAACTATTGAATGTCCAATCACGACCGGGAAGCCAATCCTAAAGAACTGCATGAAATCAAGATCAAATGTTAAGAATTTGGTATCTAAAACATTTTTTTCTAGTGCCATGTGGATTGAATAGCATATCATCAGCTACCCGGACGGATGTCACGAGATGATGTCCAATCATGACCAACTGTCAAAATGTACCAAATGCCAATAATTTAATGTCATGTCATAATGGCATAGGTATCATCAGCTACCCAGATGTCAATTGTTACCACTCGATGCCCTATCATGACCAACTGTCTAAATGTGCCAAATGCCAGTAATTTAATGTCTAGTGCCAAGTGAGTTCAGTGACATAGGTATCATCAGCTACCCAGATTTAATTGTTACCACTCGATGTCCAATCGTGACTGTCTAAATGTGCCAAATGCCAATAATTTAATGTCTAGTGCCAAGTGAGTTCAATGGCATAGGTATCATCAGCCATTCTACCCAGATGTCAATTGTTACCACTCGATGCCCAATCGTGACTAACTGTCTAAATGTGCCAAATGCCAATAATTAAATATCTAGTACCAAGTGAATTCAATGGCATAGGTATCATCACCGACCGAACATCTGTTGACTTTCATGAAAAAAGATTTTTGGCCGAAGGGTGTTTTGTTCCGACAGTTTTGCGGTCGGATTACGGACACTGCGTTGCGCAACACATAAGACACACGTTGTAAAATAGTTGTAAAAATTTAAATTAAATCTTATGTATTTATTATGATTTATGTATGTAGTCTGTAAGATATATACCGGGTGTAACAAGACCCTCAACGAAGCCGAGGTCTACGTATTCTGTCCATCATCAGGATCATTTTTGTTAAAAACTATTGATTTTAATTTTTGGTGTTAAAAAAGCATTGCATACATTACCACGCAATGTAATATAACGCGTACAACAGATAGCGCCTGCGAGTGTATGCTACACAGCAGCGTGCGGCCGAGTTGAACGGCAGCGTTTATGTGCGTTCTCATGAGATACATTGAGTGATGACGTTTTGTAGCCCTTGTGTGTCACGAAATACTAAAAAAATTGATAATGTTTCTTTGGACTAAAAATAGGAAATAACGAATAAAATAAGATGTCATAAAACTTCGATTTTTTTTTACTTTGACCTTAAATAACTTCAGAGTATATCTAAAAGACAAAAATGATCCTGATGATGGGCGGAAAGCGTGGACTTCGGCTTCGTTGAGGGTCTTGTTACACCCGTTATTGTATGGGCCTAGTTGCCTGAATTAAATAAGAAAACCATCAGCTAATTGTCACCACTCGATGCCCTATCATGAGTATCATGACGAACTGTCAAAATGTGCCAAATGCCAATAATTTAATGTCTAGTGCCAAGCCAAGTGAAAACAAGTACCCAGACGCAACTATAAAATGTCCAATCATGACCGAGAAGCAAATATTAAAGAAATGCATCAAAATAGGATCGAGTGTTAAGCCTCTAGTACAAATTCTTCTAGTGCCATGTGAATTCAATGGTATATCATCAGCTACCCGTATGTCACCACTAGATGGCCAATCATTACCAACTATAAAAATGTTTAAATGCCAATAATTTAATGTCTAGTGCCAAGTGAGTTCAATGGCATAGGTATCATCAGCTACCCAGATGTCAATTGTTACCACTCGATGCCCAATCGTGACTGTCTAAATGTGCCAAATGCCAATAATTTAATGTCTAGTGCCAAGTGAAAACACAATGGCATACCAACAAGTACCCAGACGCAACTATCAGATGTCCAATCATGACCGGGAAACCAATCCTGAAGAACTGCATGAATGTGAACCGGTACCCGTGCTGCTCGGCCACTCCGGCGCACACCACGTTGGCGCTCGCGCCTATTAGAGTGCCGTTACCTGGAAAGATGAATATTGTGGTCAGTTTACAGACTTTTAACACTCAAAATGGCCTATTCCCGTTGTCCCCCACTTTTTCCCACGCACACACACATTCACATACACCTATCATGAAACAATATTAAAATTGTTTCGTTGTTCTCTTTAATTTATTATTTGTAGGTAATGTTTTAGACCGCCGGCCAACCAGGGTAATTTTCAATCTATCGCAATGGTAAACAGGGTCCTGAACTATTTTTTGTGTTTTCATATCGATCGAATAAGGAACAAAGCTCACAAGAGCATAATAATATATAAAATGTATTTACGTGCCCTGACCTTCTAGATGCTTTCTAAAAGCGACGCAAGACTTGTGGTTTTATATACGCCTGCCCCACTAGCATGACCATCAAAACATGATATATAACGCGTGATATAGCGTTTCATCACGTTTAACTGTCAGAAAGACATTGGATTTGATATCACGCGATATATATCGTGTTTCGTCTGTCATACTAGGCGGGCTGGGATCTGCCCCACCCCCTGAATATAATTAGTAATTACATTCCAATATGTAGTCGATTATTTTTTAGAAAAAAGGCTCTATATTTCTACCCTGGCCGCGCACATGCTTCCTGAAAACTAACCTAACCGATGTCTAACATGTTTGTAATGATGCCACCCACGACCCTGTTTACCATTTTATATCAATATGCGATCGATTATTTTTGCGATTGGAAATCATTGTATGGGGGCCATATGTTTCGGGTGGCTTATCTCCCAGAAGCTTCCTACTTTGCAACCCAGACGATGATATTTGATAATATCAAGCTAATAGCTATCTTGGCAATGTGGTCTGGTCCCAATATGCGATAGATTGAAAATAAGCCTCTTTGCCGGCGGTCCATTTGTATAAAATTATTTTTGTTTTTGTCAATATTTTTCTACCACCCACCCGTTCAAGACTTTTTCGAATATAAATGTTATTCCAAAATGGTTGATGGCTCGGGCTTTAATCATTCGAGGCAATGCAAGTAGCTTCCAGTGGGTTGCCTCTATCTGGCAGAAACTTGATGCTCCGAAATTTATTTGGCAGAACACACTTGGCAGAATCTTCTTTAAACGAATATTTTTAAGGCATAAAAATTGTTTAATATAATTATTGTTTGGCAGAATGTTTACATGTCCGAATTTACAATGGCATACTATTCAGATGGCAGAATTTCATTAGGCATAAATACCTTTGGCAAAATTTTTATTCGCAGAATTTCGTTTGGCATAACGTTTATTTAGTCGACAATTATTTGGTATAATTTTCACATGGTATACTACGAATATGGCAGAATTTCATTAAGAATAATGTCATCAGGCATATTGTAATCTCTAAAAAATTTAATTAAAAATTTGTCTTAAAAAGTCAATATGTTGAATTTTTGTAAATGTTGTGCAACAAAAGTCAACAACAGAACGAATCGCTGCAAAACCGATATGCATGCTGCTTGCTTACATGCATGCATGCTTGAATGCTTGTTTGTGCTGCTTGCATACTTGCCGGGGGGTGCAGGGGGGCTGGCCCCCCTGCTCGGGGGGGTCGGGGGGCCGGAGGCCCCCCGCTATAAAGAAAAACTTTTAATGCACCTACCAGTAGGTTAGGTTAGGTTAGTGTTTTGACCACTCGCAGCGGAGCGAGCGAAGCGAGCGAAGCTCCACAATGCTTGCATGCATGCTGCATGCTTGCTTGCATGCTTGCTTGCATGCTGCTTGCTTGCTTGCATGCTGCATGCTTGCTTGCATGCTGCATGCTTGTTTGCATGCTGCATGCTTGCTTGCATGTTGCATGCTTGCTTGCATGCATGTTTATTTGTCTGCATGTAAGGATGCATGCAGCATGAAACATGCTTGTAAGAAATACAAAATTATTCTAGATATGAATTTTCTGTTAAATGTATGCCAAAACATGATTCTGACTATAAACTATCTGCGATATGATGGTTCTGACTGTGAACTTTCTGCGATATGATGGTTCTACCATTTAATTATTACGGATATGAAATGTATGCCAAAAGATGATTCTGGCTTACAAAATTATGCTTTTTAAGTGTATGATAAATGAGTGTATGCCAAACCATTTTCTGCGACATGAAGTTTATGCCATTAGTTGTTATGCATAATAAAATTATGACATAAAAAGTTCTGCCATAAAAGGTAGACTCGCTTCCAGTACAAGGCTTGTATAGTGCTTTTCTCAAGAAATGAGAGGAAATTCGATTTAAAAAAATTAAAATACTTACTTTTTTATTTTTACTGAAAAATTATGTAATTTTGGAGTGTGCTCATCAAGACCTTTCATTCGATACCCATATTGAAAAATTAAAAAAAAAAGTATTTTAGTGACAAAATATACATTTTTGGAATGTTCTCATCAAGGCCTTTCATTATTCCTTGTCCACATAAAATGTTTAGATTTCAGAGCATAAGTGAGAAAAGGTATATTAATCCATTAGCATAGCACCATTTCTCTCACATTTTAAAATATTTGTTTTTAAATCACATTAAATATTAATACTAGAATACGATTTTACCTTTATTTTAGTAATTCCTAAAATATTTACCTCCCAAACAGGCTCCTAAAGATAAAGCCCATACTAGTGGCGCCATGGGCAGATTTAGATTAGGGTTGGAACCTAATGACGTCACGATGCGAATCATCATGGTGGTTAGAGGGATGTTGTCCACGAATGCTGACGTCACACCGGATACCTGGGGACAGAAGGGAGATTTTTCTTATCCAAAACGGCATAATGCTTGGCTTTCAACTTACCTGATGTTAAGTGACGATAAGGCCGAAGGTGGAAGCGCACTACACCCGGAATCCTCATCACTGAGGAACTGCCTACCTCTAATTGCCGGAACACAACAATTGTTAAATTGTTGTTATGCGTCAGACTTAGGTAAGATAGTGGTAGCTAGGCCGATTCGAAATAAGCCTATTACCAACCAAACCGAGTACAAAATTTACAAATTTACTTATAGTACAGTAGCCCGTAGAACATTTAAATCACCAAAAAGGTAACCGTTTGCCGTTGTGATATAGTTATTTATTACGGAATTATAGATACTTTAACACAAGTTTTACAGATCGCAACCGCAACCCGCCGTAACCTATATTTGTATATCTCCAAAAATGATATTTTTTTATTTTTCATGGTTTACCACATGGATTAGTTATTGTTGTGTTCTACAGTTTTGTTTGATTGCCACTGATAATAGTAAGACTATGGAAAGCGATCATACACAGATTTAAGACCAGATAAAGTTCAACCATTTCATCAGGTCTTAAATCTGTGTATGGCTACTATTTATAGTTTTACTTTTGTCTGTGGCAATCAAACAAAGCTGTAGAATACGACAATAGCTAAACTAAGTGGTAAACTTCGAAAAATAAAAAAAGATATCATTTTTTGAGATATACAAATATAGGTTACGGCGGGTTGCGATCTGTAAAACTTGTGTTAAAGTATCTATAAATTTCGTAATAAATAACTATATCACAACGGCAAACGGTAACCTTTTTGGTCATTTAAATGTTCTACGGGCTACTGTACTATTACCCCCTTACTGGGAATCGATCCCGTGATCCCTGCGTGTTACACTTTCGGTCTTATTGTCACTTAAGAATTATTCTGTTGTAGATAAAAATAAATACTATTATTTAATACAATGTGTTACATAATGAAAGAACTAAAAATGGGACAACCGTTTATTCGGGCCATCAAACTAAAACTTTTACTATGGGACCAACTCATAAATCGCGAAAAAAATATCAGTTGTTTTATTCAAAAATAAATTTTAAAAATATTAAAAACACGACTGCCCTGCCAAAAACGAACTAAAAAGTTAAACAACAAGTGTCATGGCAAGGTTTTTTTAATATTTTTTTAATTTTTTTTATTTTTATTTAACACATTTTAATGACATATTATATAGTTTTGGAATGTGCTCATCAAGGCCTTTCATTTGATGCCCATATTGTAATAATAGAAGAAAAAAAAAATTCATTTGAAAATGGCGTCGTACAGTCGCCATATTGATTTTTTCTAGAAAAAAAAATATATCCAGTGTCACTCGGGATGCTATAAGGATTCTAACGATACCCCATTTATCCAAATCAGTTCAGGCATTTAGAAGTTATGGTAGAATAAAGAAACTCACATACCCACATACATGAACCCTGAACACATTACACTCTTTTTGCTTTGGGAAGTCGTCTAAAAAATATCAAAATGTATTCTATTAGCGTCTAGGGTTCTCACTTTTGAGTGTTCCATACATATAAAAAACAAAATTTTTACGGGTTTTTATAGTTATAAAAACCCGTAAAATTGATATTAAGTTTAATATCAATAAACTTACCCATAACATGAGTAATATTGACACAGCCAATCTGGCGCTCTCATCCACCTTGAAGATTAGTGATTCTGTGAATCCTCCGATGAACTCTATTAGACCTAATTTAGATAGAGCCTGAAAATAAATCAATTCATTATACTCCGTTCCACGAATCTAAAGCATGTTCCAGACGGATGTAATCACGCCAGCCATGTAAGTTAGCCGGTACGGCCCCAGGGGCCGTACCGGCTAACGAATCGAACTTCGAAAAGTCTGCCGGGTTTCAAATTAAAACAGAGGTGAACCCTAATTCATGAGGTCACACAAACATCCATATCTTCCAAATAACTTCAACAAATAGAACAATAAGAAATTCCTTACTTCAATTTATCTTTTTTAATTTGAAACTCGGCAAATTTTCCTTAACTCGATTCGTTAGCCTGTACGGCCCCTAAGGTGACCTTGCTTGATGCCATCTAGACGGTAGATGTAATCCAAATATCTTCATCCAATCCAAATGACCTTTAACGTCCTTGGAGGATGGGCGCGAGTTCCATCCGAAGAAGGAATGCGCGGATTTCGTTTCTTTTTTCTTTTCTGTCGTCAATTAGAGACAAAAGCGCTAAACAACGCCTACCTTTTGAAATTTCGACAAAGTAGGATCCATTTTTACAATACGGCACGTGATTTTGCTACGCGAGCGCGATTCACAACGAAGGGCGACTGTGTTGTCGCTTGGATGGAAACTCGTGTAGCCGCAACATAATCCACGGATGGAAATCACGCCCCAATCAAGCTTTCACCAAGGTGACCTCTAATGAGAGGCGTGATTACATCCGTCTGGAACATGCTTAACTCCTAGGGAACAAAATACTCGTAATCGTAACTGATTGGTCAATGCGCGAGGCTAGAGCTACGCTATAGGCACAGAATAGATATAAGTACTACGTACAGAAAGGACACTCCCCGCCCCGCCCCAGAATCATTTACCTCACCCCACCCCGCGAGTTCATGTGCCGAATCGTGTGCTCGTTTAGTCGCGTGTTCAACAGCTGTCAACTTTCGAGCATGGCGGCGTGAATTTAAGTTGCAAAAAGCAAAGCAAAACATTTAATATCACTCATGGAAACATTTCTTATCACCGGCAAATACATATTTATTGTATAAAATGGCAAAAAAACAATTTATTCATTTGTGTGTGTGAGGCGACATGATTTTTATAGCCCTAGCTTTACCAGACAGTTGCGTGCGTATAAAACGTCATCTGTGTAGTGTCTGTATAATAGGTAGTTAAACGGAGCGGTTATATGGAGTGTCCGGGGTGTGTTATAGGCTAGGGCACAGAATAAATATAAGTACTACCGTACAGAAAGGACACTCCACCCCGCCCCAGAATCAATTACCTTACAAGAGTGAATAGGCATTTCCTGGGCAAGCGTGCTACACCTTAGACCACATCCTGTTTATGAAGCAAGATGGTGGTCAAATGCCTGCCCAGTTACTAATAAAAAAGAACAAAATCCTTACCTCCATGAGGACAAACAAAGCAGCGAAGAACAACAGAGTGGACCACTCCACGCGGTGCAGTATTGGCTCCAAGTCTTCTCTATCAGCTAGAGTTAGCAGGAGTATGGCTCCTAATAACGCAGTCCAACCTAATGATACTCGATCTGAATATGAAAAAAAAAATATCTTCTATAGCCGATAGCTTTAAACCAATTTAATTGGTACAGTCACAATACTGCAATAGGTACTTTGGCAATGTCTTTAGGCGGGGTAACGACTCCACAGAGCAGCTGGTCGTACAGGGCTAAGTGGAGGGACTAGATCACGTGGCCGGTCAAAGTCAAAGTCAAAAATAGCTTTATTCAAATAAACTTAATTATTAAGTACTTTTGAATCGTCTATATTTTCCTATGCGTCCGCCTCCACCACCGACGTGGACGCCTCAACGTGTCCACGACCGCTCTGTCAAGAGGGAAATGACGAAGAACAAGAATTTATTTGGCATTGGTCCTGCCTCAAGATAAATGAAGTCATTTCATTTCCATCACTTGGTAAGAAAAAAACACCAACTATAAGTATACTCTATCAGCTAGTGTTAGAAGGAGTATGGCTCTTAATAACGCCAGCCAACCTAACGACACTCGATCAGTATAAGGACAGACCAAGTATTTGGAGAAAAGGATTTATCATCATATTATTATCATCTAATTGACGTCGAACTGCTAAGTAGGTATCTCCCCCAAAACATTAATTTAGTAAAAATATCACAGCAGCAAGTGCTCGATCGGAAAATGGAAAACTTTTACATTCCCAATTCCCAATAAACTATCCTCAGTAAAGCATGTTCCAGACGGATGTAATCACGCCTCCCATCCCAACCTTGGTGGAAGCTTGATTGGAGCGTGATTTCCATCCGTGGATTGTGTCGCGGCTACACGAGTTTCCATCCAAGCACCAACATGGTCGCCGTTCATTGTGAATCGCGCTCGCGTAGCAAAATCACGTTAAAATGGCTCCTAATTTGTTGAAATTTCAAAAGGTGGGCGTTTCCTTAAAGGTTTTGTTTCTAATTGACGACAGAAAACAAAAATCCGCGCACTCCATCTTCGGATGGAACTCACGCCCTTCTTCCAAGGACATTGAAGCTCATTTAGATTGAATACGCCCGTCTGGAACATGCTTAAGTAACTACTGGTTTGCTACCATTTCATTACTTACTCAGTTCAGGAATGGAGTGCAAGAAGAATACAACAACAACGAAGCTGACAGCTACTGTAGCCTTGATGAGGAGATACTTGTCGCGTATTTTATACTAGAACAAAAAAATAAGTTCTGATCTGTTATAAAATATTAGGTATACTGCCCGGCACGTAACTTGGCAAGATAAAAACGAGACAAAAGATGCGCATTTAAACACTAAACTCGGCGCATGTTTTGTCTCATATTTGTCTTGCCAAGTTATATGCCGGCACCTATAACCTGCTTAAAAAATACGTGTCGAAATCATTTCAATATTTATCTTTAAGTAGGTACTTTCTAACTACATAGCGAGCGACATCTAATTCTCATAACTTTTAATTTGGCATTTCCTATTCAATGATTGTCCTTAGCTTAGGTAAAAGATTTCTGTCAAAGTTATTTTCGCTATCACTCTCGTTATCCTATCTTGCCTTTCCGGTTATCTCATCCGACGTGTCTTGAAAAGACCATTTGTCATTTGCCATTGGGTTGGTTGGTTAGGCCATTGGTCCTGGCTGCATCTGTAGTCGTAAACGCCCACCAATCCGCATTGGGCCCGTGTAGCCCAACCTCCTTATCCACCCATAAGGGATGCCTGTATCTCAGCAGTGGGGACATTAAAAATGGCTGATATGGAAATGTCTTACCTTTCCCTTTATATCCTGTAGCGTCCCCTGGAAAGTCTTTTCGAACATGCTCTTTCAAATAACAACAAAACTTTCTTTCTGATTTATCTCTTAACCATACCTTTCTAATTCTCTCTTTAACCAGCTTTATCTATCACCACTATCTTACCTTTCCCTTCATCTCCTCCAGTGTTCCTTGAAAGGTTTCCTTAGGACACGCTCTCTTACTGCTCTCTTTGACTGCAGTGTTCAACAGTGCAGTCAATTTAGCCACTTTCCTCTCCAACCGTTCCCTGACCACGTGTTCGTCTTTGCTAAAGTGTGGGAGGGAGTCAGCTGCGCGACGCCATATTGTTATCTGCTGGCGAAGTTCTGGAAAAAAACATTGAGAATAATGTGAAGTCTATTATGCACTTTTTTCCCAAAACTCTGCACTCTTTACTCAAAATTATGCACTCTTTACTCAAAACTCTCAAAAGTAGACGCTCAGAACTCTACACTGTTTAAATCTGCACTCGCCACTCAATTTGAATTCGTCACTCAAACCATTCATTCGGTGCTTAAAACTTCATACTTTTTTTAACAACTGCACTTTTTACTCAAAACTCTGCAACCAATACTCAAAACTATGCATTTGAAGAAAAATACCCTAGATATCAGGTCAGTCTCAAAAACGGTACCTTGAAACTACTTCCCGCTTTCAGACTTGTTTTTTACAATTTAAAGCTGAATTTGGAAAGAATAAATAGTAATATGTACCCGAATATTCATCTTTCTTTTGATTTGTCAGTCGGTGTCACATTTCGTGAAGCGTTATCTAGGGTATTATTGATCGAAGCTATATGACTAACCTTGTATGTCCCTGGGCACATTCAACCTCAGTTTATTAGTGTCCCTGTATATTATGTACCGCAGCTGCAAGTACGTCTGCACGCACACCAGTATAATGCCCAAAGACATGTGCAGGGTGAAGTTGGTGAAGTTTATGCCCTGGAAGAAATAGTTATGTTTTTTTAACATTGAAAATGTTATGTTTTTGTGATAGAGCATATAGTGCCCCGATTTATGAAATTGTGACATTTGCCTGTAGTTTCTCAGATATGAGAGGTACATACGAGGATGGGCCATTTATGTCAAAATGTGCGACTTTTGGAGGGCTCCAAAGTTAAATTTGAATTCCCAAAAACGGTCGGTAACTTTATTTGAGCTCGCTATTCTGCCGCTATAAGGAAAAGAGCCAATCTACCTTTACCTTCCAACCGAGAAAAAAAAACATTTGTATTTTTTTGGAAAAAGAATCGCTGGGCGATACAAAAGTAAATGTTATAAATTTTAGTATGCAAAGTTGTAGGTCATAGTTTAAGCTATATTTTGACATATTAAAATTTAAAAAATATTTATATTATATCTATATATATAAAAGAGTAAATCACTCACTGACTCATCACGAAATCTCAGAAACTACAAGTGCTAGGAGTCTCAAATTTTGCATGGGGGTTCCTTTTAGGGTGTAGGTGCTCACTAAGACGGGATTTTGCTAAATTCAACCCCTAAGGGGGTAAAACAGGGTGGCAAAGTTTGTATGGGAGAAAGCGATTCCTTGGCCCGATTGACTTGAAATTTGGCATAGACATTCTTTCACAATATTAATTGAATATGTGTTTCGTATTTTCTTGAAATGTATCCCCTAACAGGGTTGAAAAGGGGTAGAAAGCTATTTTTAGGGTGGTTGACTTCGATATCGGAATCAAAACTTCTTAGTGCATTTGTACGTTTAAGAAAAATAAATGTCAGTTGTCAGGTTGTCACCTCCTCTGAGAGTATAATTATTATGTTCGTTGGTTCACCACGGAGAAAGCAAAAAGTTGTCATCGCACGAGCTGACGTTTTATGTTGTATAAGATTTTATCCCAATTTTCACTATTTTACGAAATATTAGTCAAATAAAACGTGGCAAAATTTGGCAAATATCTGACAAGGAATGTGGTATATAGAGAAGTGTTTCGATGGAGAGCCTGATAATAATGCACAACATTTGTTGCACCGAGTTGCACCCGGCCTTACACCCGGCATAAATCTTTGCCCGCATGCGTTGCAATGTCACGTTTTTTTAGCCAGGAATCTTTTTAGTAGTAAGCAGACATCATAATCAGATGTGGATGAATAGTTATGCTCAAAGGAAACAAATAAACATACATCCATTTTTATTTATAAAGAAGATAACTATAAGCGAAGATATTAGAATTTTTAACTATAAGGTATTAAATGTAACAATATTATTATACTTATTTTGTTAAATTACTTACCGCTAAGAAATTTTATTAAGTACCTACCTACCTAATACAGAATCGTTAACAGGGCGTCGATTCTGTAACCAAACTCGAACCCCACTTCGAATCTCACTGCACGGGAATTTCAAATCATAAATAAGATAATGATAATATTTTTTTTCTATTACAAAATATTTTAGATAGCTACGCAGGCTACCAAAATTTTTTGCAATCAGTAAAATTGCTCATTTAGTAAACAAATGTCTAATAACAAATTCACGCGAAGTAAAGTGAGATGCGAGTTTGGTTACAGAATCGACAGACTGCGCGGGTAAAACCGCGGGGTGCAGCTATTACCTATATAATCACAAAATTGTATAAATGTAAAAGTTTTGATGTTTGGATGTTGTTCATGATTTGTTACCTACTCAATCATATCATACTCAATCACGTCTGAACGGATTTAGGAGAAATTTGGCACAGATTTAGATTAAAGTCTGGAATACTTAACACAGGCTTCTTTTCATCCCGATCATTGGTTTCCAAGGGAAGACTTACAATGATTACCGACTCCCACGCGGGCGGAGCCACGGGCAAAAGCTATACCTACATAGTATAAAACAAAGTCGCTTACCGCCGTCTGTACGCTTCTCTTAAACTATGCATAAAAACCGCATTAAAATCGATCCATAAGTTTGGGAGCTAGGTTGCCTCAGATAGACAGACACACACACGTCAATTATATTATAACACCCCTTGCGTATGTACGTGGTATAGGTATATGTCATCCTCCTAGGTATATGCATCCTGTAGTATAATAATCTAATAACTTTACACTGACACCACATAAGCACAGTTTTACATTAAGTAACTACATTGCACCCGTGCGAAGCCGGGGCGGGCCGCTAGTATTATATAAATGTGATTTTCCTTTTCTTATTAGTAAAAAAATTTGAGAAAATTCATAATACTACGATGAAAATATCTACGCATAATCTTTTTGTTTATTTGGTTTTGGTACACAAACAGATTAGAGTCAATACATATTCTAAGAAAATTAATTTAAATATAATGCCATATAAAAATAATTGTCAAAAACGTTTCTGACCTCCTCTTTTACCCCACACAACAATACGTAGTAGAAAAGACGCTACTGCGTCCAATTTTGCACCTACCAATTTTTTTATTATAATAGAATGTAAAGACGCATCTACGCAGAAGCATCCTTTCTACTTCCTAAGCATTGTATTTTGAAGCAGATACGTCTTTTTATGAGCGAGAATTTGTGGGTTGCTGTCACAATTATGAAATGAAAAAAATACTAAGTAGTAAATACGTCTTTTTTTACTGATTGCGAATATGCATGTAACTCAATTTTGAAAAAAATGTTAGATACGTCTTTTCTTCTTATGACAGCAGTATTCCAGAAACGGAAAATTAAATCTCGGGATTGGATTAAGCTACAGTTTGAGCCATCTTAGGAGGCGGGCAGACAAATACTTTAGGTTGTAGATAGTCCCTAAAACGAGGTCAGTCTCTGTGTGCTTTATTTCTAAATTACATTTTCAATGCCTTTGATAGTTGCGCGTAGTGTGAGATCTGTAGATTTTTATGGCGTAGAGGTAACCGCTTGCCCGCTATCACGCCTTGTGGTAAGCGATGATGCGACCTACGATGGAACGCGCTTGCCTAGAAGATACCTATTCAGTTCACTCGCGACTTGAAGGCCCCCAGATTGTACCTATCGAGAAACACAGTTGTTCCACTCTCTAGCGGTATAAATGATGAAATTAGAAGCACAACGCTTAGTGCGAGTCTTTGGAATATGCACTAAAAAAACGATGCCGCAAATTCGTACGTCTGGTTGTCCGATGGAAGAAATGGAATGAGGTTGTGCGTATCTGCTGCACACTCGCCGAAATGTATTCGAAAAAAACCGAAAAATAAAATACTTTTTCCCAGATTACAGCGCGTATATTAGAATAATTCAGTACCCTTAGCACGAACAGCTATCGAGAAATCTTACGCGCGTCAAAAAATACTACTCGATAACGTACTCGATACGAAAGCTAGCAAAATCGGCAGCACGAGCTGGCTAACGTTAGCTCGATAGTAGTAGCGATAAATAAAGCTAACGTGCATGAAGCAAGGTGCGTTCAAAAACCATGTTACATATCTATGTAAATCATAAATATCTAAATTAAAATTCAATCAAGTTGTTTATCATCATAATTTTACATTTATTATTCTTATTATTAATAATAAAATTGTTAACAATATTAATTTCATTTAATAACTTAAATTAATTTGCAAATATTAAAATAATTTTTCAATATGTGCATGATTTTGCCCATGCTTTTGAACGGTCATTGCACCTTGCCCGTGATTGGTTTGAAAAAGAAGAGTGTCTCTATTCTTTCTCTCTTTCTTTCGCATCCTGTGATTTAATAAAAAATATAACCTAAAATAATAAAAAGCCGTGAAGGCATTACTTTATTTTGTTTTTGTCTAAAATGATTTATCTGTGTCGGCTAACAAATAATACAATCGTGAGGAAATAATATTATGACCTAAGAGTTAACTACAATGTGTCATAATTTCATCAAATTGTTCTACTTAATTGAAGATTTTTATGAACTTGAAGAATAACAATGGAGTATCGTCAAATAACAAGAAATTGTTTACAAATAAACAATAAAATGTGAATTTCATCGGAATTAGTGCCTGCCTATTAGTGTTTGAAGATTCGATAAACTTTATTAAGTTTGCATTGTTATATTTAGTTAGTGTTTTCGTCATAGTTTTAAGGTCTTATTGTTTTAATACCTAAATTAAATATAATTAATTAACTGTATGCAAACTGTGTGATTTTGTGACTGAAAACAAATATTATAAGTATAACCCCGTATCCTCTAGTTTTATTTGAGTTTTGTAGGTAAGTTCTAAAATATTGCTAAAAAATAGGTATGGTGGATGTGGGGGACACCGTGGACGTAAAATGACGAGATTTTTATTTTACAAATTTCTATGTTTAATGAGAACAATTTAAGTAATATCGCCTGTGGATAATTCAGTGGACATGTCATAGTTCTTAAATTTAATTTTTGTTACTATATACATGCTTTTAGAATTTAATAATAAATAATACAAATTTGCTCGAAAAGTCTCTCACTGAAAAAATGTCAGTGAGTAAGTTGTCGATAGCCAGCTTGCGAGTTTCTCGATACCGTATGTCAAAAGTGGGTTCGTGCTACGGATTTCCATACAAGTTGTAACTTTACTATTCGAATTCGATTCGAAGGCTGCTCGATAGCTTATGTCAAAATGTTTCGTGCTTCGAAATTTTAGTTCCGTTTACGGACGTAGTGGCGCTGTACCAATTTCCATACAAAATTATGAGATTCGAGTAATTTTACGCGCGTTATTTTTCTCGATAGCTGTTCGTGCTAAGGGTACAGATGTTATTTTAGAAACCAATAAAAAAACAATAAATCAAAACTAAATACCTACCTAATTCTAAATACTGGTAGATTTAATTTATTATGACGCATGACATATCCACATAATTTAAAAAAATAATAATAAATGCTTAGACAATTTCACACAGCGCCATCTAGCCCCAAACTAAGCAAAGCTTGTAATATGGGTGCTAGACAACGCTGATATACTACTTATATACTTTTTAAATATATACTTATTATATTATACATAGTTACTATATTATACATAGATACTTATTATATTACACACAGATCTGTCACAGAATTTAAAATTCATCATTTCAATTTCTGCCCGGCCGGGAATCGAACCCGGGACCTCTTGCGTGGTAGGCGGCGTGTTGACCACTGCACCACTCAGGTCGTCAAATTGCATTGTTGACATCGAAATTTCCATTGACGTATCCATGGAATGTAAAGTTTATTAGGTATATAATAATATAATATATTTCTTAATTTAATTCACTATTTTTAATAATTATTTAAATTTTTTACGTATTGAAATTTTGTAAGCCAAACTTTGGTAAAACATGTTGGTCTATATCACCAATTTACCACCTGCAAAATCCACGGTTTGAGCAAATAAAAATTCTTATTCTTATTCTAAATTACATCTGAATAAACCAATATACCTACCTATGCGCTGTAATCCGTAAAAATTGTTTTATTTCTAATGAACAGTACCCGTAGCACGAACAGCTATCGAAAAAAACAACGCGCGTAAAATCATTCGATAGTGCAATTTTGTATGGGAAATTTGTACAACGCCATCTAACGCCGAATATTAAAATTTCCATAGATAATTCTCTATCGAGTAATTTTACGCGCGTTTTTTTTCTCGATAGTTGTTCGTGCTAAGGGTACTGTACGCGCGGTGGTCTTAAGGAGCATTGTAAATGCTAAAATCTCAAATTTAAAAATAAAAGAGATTGGATATTTTGGTCTGGCTTTCCTCGTGGAAACAAAATAGCAAGGGAAAGGCAAAATTAGAACTAAATGTAGACATATTGAACCTATGGAGACATAATGGGCGTTAAGTACTTACAGATTGCACGACAACCTTGTTAGAAGCTATGATGACGTTAGGGGGGTCCCCCACTGGGGTGGCAGTCCCCCCTATATTGCTGAACAGCACCATCGACATCAGTATGGGGACTGGATTGAGGTCCATCACCTCACATAGCCTGGTGGGAAAAGAAATCATAATTATACTTGTTACAAAAAACCCCTTCAGCCAAATATGGTGGGTTACCTACGGCATATCGAATACCAAATGATCGAAAATCAAAATATCGAACACTTATTCATCGAACGGTCATAAAATCGAACATTCTAATTATATCGAGTTTACAAATAATCAAACGTTCAAGATATCGAATGGTCAAAATGTCGAACGCTCAATAAATCGAACAATTAATTTATCCAAAATCAATATTTTGCATAGTTTTTTTACATCATGAACAAAAACATCTATTTAGCTTGTCAAATTGGCAAAACTAGAAGGATTCCTTGTTGACTATAGTACCCTAAAATTGTGAAATAAAATCATTTTTTGTGACGCAATAGCTTCGTTCGGAAATAAGTTTTATGAAATTTCAATAAAATATCTACTGGTTGTTCATGAATTTCATGATGTAAAAAACTATGCAAAATATTGATTTCGGATAAATTAATCTTTCGATTTATTGAGCGTTCGATATTTTAACCATTCGATATTTTGAACGTTCGTATATTTGTTAATTCGATATTTTGAACGTTCAATTTTAAGACCGTTCGATTTTTTGACTATTCGATGAATAGTGTTCTATATTTTGATTTTCGATCATTTGGTATTCGATATGGCGTAGGTAACCCAAATATGGGGTATGGTAGATAGAAACCATCAAACTGAACATTGTTACTATATGTAAAATCGCGAAAAAAAAGTCAGCTGTTTTATAAAAAAATTAAAACAAAAATATGAAAATGTATGGCTAGAGTTTGGTCAACGACAGATGAGACTCGGTTGGAAATGGAACTGATTTTGCGCCTTTTTTTAAGGTTCAGTTTCCAATAACTTAACCTCCAAAAGTTAATTTAACAGGGAAAGTGGCGCCGCCATTTCAATCTCATCTTTCGTTCACCAGACTCTATCAAGTAAATGTAACTGTAAGCTCATTAATGCAAGCATTATTTGTAACATTACCTTATAGTTACTGGTGTCATCAGAAGCACAGTAGTAACATTATCGAGTACTGTTGACAAGATGGCGGTGATGGCACACAGCAGGGTGATAAGAGGCCACAACTTGCCTTTCGTTACCTGTAAAAACAATTAATCATCATCATATCAGCCGTACGACACCCACTGCCCTCCCCCGCGTATCTCCACGCACGACGCTCGGTCCTGCTTGGCCCGCATCCAGCGGCCTCCCGCGACCTCCACCCTCACGTCAATCCCCCTTGTCGGGCCTACCGGAGCCGAGTCCGGTGCGCGCGACTAATTACAGAACCGCCCCGCCCCAATGGCGATCGGTTTTTCTCGCTATGTGTCCCGCCCACTGCCACTTCAGCTGAGTAATCCTTCGAGCGATGTCGATTACTTTAGTCCTTCTATGGATCTCCTCATTTCTAGTTCCCGCGGCTTCCTGCGACCGCGCACTTCAATCATTCCTTTGAAATCGTTCGCATGCGACGTCAAATCACTCCACTCAAAATCTGATGACCAACGAGCAATCCAAAAATATGGATTTTGCTATGTTGGATGACAATTAGTAGATAACAAACGCTCGACGCCAGCCGATGGATTTTTAAAATTGGGCCAGTCTACATTGCCAGGGGCATACAAGAGGCATACCCACGTAGCGTTTAAACGGAACCCAATTTGTACTCAGTTTGGTTGGTGGTAAGGCTTATTTCAAGTCCGCCTGGCTAGCTACCACCATCTTACCTAAGTCTGACGTCATAACAACAATTTAATAAATGTTATGTTCCGGCAGTTAGAGGTAAGATAGCCAGTTCCTCAGTGATGAGGATTTCGGGTGTAGTGCGCTTCCACCTTCGGCCTTATCGTCACTTAACATCAGGTGAGGTAAGGCCAAGCACTATACAGTTGTGCATAAAGAAGCGTCATCCGGTGCGCATTAAATAACATTCACTATTGTTTAATTTCCACTGACGTCCATAATACAAGTACGCCGTACAGGCTATTGTCATGAAATGACAGCAATTTTTTGTGCCGATTTGAAAAGCGCCATATTGGCGCTGAGAGCAGTAGATTCTACTAAGGCAGTAGTGAGTGAACTTGGAACTAATAAGATCATACCATGGTTGAGCGAAACGATGGCTGGTTCATGCGTCATGCTCGTGAACGGGTGCTGCCAGTGGGAATGGGTCTGCTTCTGTCTGCTTGTATTAAGGGCGTCGTATATTAAAAATCTGTTTTATATTGTCTGTATGTATGGCACTTCTTACTCAAAACAATACTCGTATCATAATAACTTACCTTGTTTTGATTTATTTAATTGCAATATTTTCACTTTCTATAGTCAGTAGTTTTGTGAAAGGCCTATGAAATGCTTTTGGATATTAATTTTCAATTCGATGCCTTAACATGGGTAGCCTTAGTATGTCATGCTCTCTTTAATCATTTCTGCGGTGGGGTCGTGTGAGGCGGGTCGTTACGTTCCCTCAAATATGGTTGAGCGAAGCGATGGCTGGATTTATGCGTCATGCTCGTGAACGGGTGCTGCCAGTGGAAATGGGTCTCCTTCTGACTACCTATCTTAACGCATAATGAATTGTATGTTTTTTTTCTTGTAACAGCCTAGACTGAATAATAACTTCAAACTTTGAATTTAGCTTGAACCCTGTAAATTGATTAAGAAATTTAAAATTCATTAAGTAATGATCTAATTAAATAATGTTGTTTATTTGTAAATCTTTGTTAGTATAAAAAATCTGGAAACGATATTTGTAAATATCGTTCCATTTGTTAAAGCTGATAAGTTTTTTGCGCCCATTTTTCTTGTCAGCTAAAAGACGTCATAATGGGTGGTAGGGTAAAAGAATTGACGATTTAAAAACGCTTAATATGTGAGCTTATTTAAATAAAGAATATTTCATTTTCACTTTCATACGATTGGTGACGTTCGCCTGTCCAGCGTACTTGTATAATGGACGTCAGTGTTAATTTCCTAAGATATAATGTGTACAAGACATCCTCTATATTCCAGTTTGGCCCGAGATTCCCTGTAGTAATTTTTAGTGTGCATGGAAAGCCGCATGTTCCGAGTCTATTATTTGCCGACTCTATTAGAAACTCCTTATAAGAATCTTCGTGTTTACGTGCTTTGATTTTTTTTAAAAACACGCTATTTTTATGCGTTAGGTACCTACCTACTCCCAAAATGGTAGGTGTGAATTTTGCCAAGCAGTTGCGTCTAATTATTTGGTTAAATATTGCGTGATTTCATACTTGAATGTAGTTACAATGTATTCTGTGGTTTGGTGGTTACAATGTATTCCAGTTCCTATTTTGATATTCATTGAAATATTTTATTATTTATTTTAGCATTTAAACTGGCGAATTCCCATTCAGTTAATTTTGTCATTCCTCATACAAAATATACACATATTATACAAAGTTATTTGTAAAACACCAACACCAAAAACCCGGAGTAGATTACTAACATCATAAACAACAACATTTCTTCTACAACTTTTCCAAAAACAGATAAAAAAAACCGGCCAAGTGCGTGTCGGACCACGCGCAGTAGGGTTCCGTAGGTTCATTATACCATACCATATTTTAATACCGATATCATTTTTCGTCTGAAAAAATAACTTTGTTTTTCACAGTGTGTGTATGAATGACAAAGTTATATTTGCGGTTTTGGAAAATGTACTATATCTTGAAAACTAATTACTATATCTCGTTCAAACCAATTTTCGTTTAAAGTGTTTATCAAGATCTATAGCTTATATTTTTTTTAGATTTTTCACCCTCTTACTTTAAAAGTTAAAGGGGGGGGACACACATTTTACCACTTTGGCGGCAAATATCTTTCAAATGGTTGACTTTGAAAAAAAATAGTTTTAGGAACCTCAATGTCATTTTTAAAGACCTATCTATAGACACCCCACAAGTATTGGTTTGATGAAAAAAAATATTTTCAGTTTCAGTTCCATGTATGGGGAGCCCCCCCTTAATCTTTTATTTTTTTTATTTTTGTATAAAAATCGTAAAGTGGTTTACAGAATACACCTACCTACCAAGCTTCAACTATGTAGTCCTAATACTTTTGGAATAAAGTGGCTGTGACATACGGACGGACAGACAGACAGACAGACATGACGAATCTATAAGGGTTCCGTTTTTTGCCATTTTGGCTACGGAACCCTAAAAACGACTTTTCATACAAAACTCGATCAGCTGTTCGGACATTTGTATGGAGAGTCAAATTTTTTTTGTCTGTTTTCGGAAAAGTCGTAAAACAAAAGTTGTTGTTTATGATGTTAGTAATCTACCCCTGCCAGGTTGTTGATGTTTTATGAATATAACCCTGTATACTGCTCAACTGACCAAAACGGACTTTTGGTCAAATTCCGCTTCTGTCAGAAAAGAGCGAAAAAAAAATAGAAAAATTGTAAGAAGAATTAAACAAAATAGTTTGTTATTAAAATAAAACAAAAAATTTAGTAAGAATTAGTAAATGAAATAGGCTGTTATTTTAAATACCTAACAAAAAGAAGTATAAATTAACCAAAGTTTTTTCTGTCTAAAGAGTAATTCCGTTATCGTCAGAAAAAAACAGTCTATAATTCTATTCTGACGAAAGCGGAATCTGACAAAAGTGCCTTTATCTGCAGTTCCTGTATAACTCCGCTCCGGTTCCGGTCAAATTCCTATCCTACCCTACTTAAGCAAATTTACCTCAAAAGTGTATACAGCCAGGTAGTCAAACATCCCCGTCTCCGCCATGATAGCGACCAACAGCATCATGCTGAAGAGTAGCAGCAGTGTCTCCACATCCAGCCAGGATATCACCTCGGGTAAGGTGGGGCGCTCCCCCACTACAGACAGCACTCCTAGTGCTGTGGTGGACACCAGCACTGCTGCCATAGTGCGGTTGATGACCTAGTAATGGGCAAATAGTTTTTATTATAATCTCCAATCCAACAGAGAAACTGAAACACAGAGAAATAATGAGAAAGAGGGACACATACTGAGGCGGCCAGATAATTAAGGACGCCTGTCGATTTTCACACAAACGAGATGACTTTGAAGCCTTGATCCTCCGTCAGGGATTAATCTAGCTGTGATCTGATGATGACCATCTAGGGAGTGAATGAAGGAGATTCAGATGCATTAGCAAGACCCTAAAAACAGACGGTTATGGTAGATTTGAAAGATACCATCATTTTGCGCTTGATGATCTAAGAAATAAGTAACAATATCTAGGACTATATAATTTTCAGCAGTGTCATGATACATCGACTAGCATCATGCTGAAGAGTAGTAGCAGTAGTGTCTCTACATTTAGCCAGGATATCACCGCAAGTAAGGTGGGGTGCTCCCCCACTACGGACAGCACCCCTAGTGCTGTGGTGGACACCAGCACTGCTGCCATAGTGCGGTAAATTATCTAGGTAAGTAAAGGGAACAATCCGAACAATAATGTCATACCTACAGATACCTAACTGAAACAGTCACGCTTTTGGCCGTTCTGCGTTCTTGTCTTCTACTACTCGGCATCTAGTTTTTTCATTATTTTTTCATTCCCGAAAGAAAAAGGAGAAGAAAGTGAGTAGGATAGAAGGAGAAGATTGCCATATACAAGGTGTTTGGTAAAGGCCTTATAAAGCCGAATATGGTGGATAGGGACCATCAAACTGAAAAACTGAGTAAAAGTTGTTCAGTTTAATGGTCCATATCTACCATTTTCAGCTTTATAAGGCTTTTACCAAACACCTTGTCTAGTCCAGAAAACGATGCTAAAGAGCATGTAGGTACGCCAAAGAACTCGTTTCTATTGAACGCTAAAGTAAACGCTATTTCTTTTTAGCAATGGAAAGATAAAGTCAATGAAGTTTTCTGAAATATTCATCTGAAGAATGTCTAAGTTAGACCCTCAAACAACACATAGTGATATGTTCGATTCGAAAACTACCACCAATTATGATAGATGTTAAAAGAGGCCACAACATTTCCATGGATCTTAACTCAAATGAGGAACATGCAGTAACGTGGAATTTTTAAAAATATCTAATGAATGATGATGAAACTTACCTCAAATATAATCAAAACGTACAACCCACAGAGCAGCAAGCAGGCATAAATCACCCCAGTATTACGATCTAGCGGATCTACTGCGTACTTCATTGTGAGTGGCGTGGTTTGGTTCGAAGTTGAACGCATGCGTATTGCATACACGCTGCTGTTCGATCCTGTGTAATTCGTCTTTAAAATTAGCACTTGGGATCTAGATTCGCCTTTGTTGAAGTCTAATTCTTCGTCAGTTTGGAGAAGAACGAACCAAGAATTGCCTTTCTGTAACCAAAAGAAGAATGAATGTAGTTAATATTTTTTGACAAGTCAATAACGAGTTTTATCTTAAACTAAGAAAACCTGGTACTGTACAGTACATTAGTCATTTTTAAGTTCACACTGCTGGGGTACAGGCCTTTCTTAAGGGTGGATAAGGATAAGTCAAACAAAACCCACCACGCAGGACCAATGCAAACTGGTGGATGTTTACGACTGCAAATATCCGGGCCCAAAAATTTAACAATTCCTTCCGAAGCATCAGGCCTCGAGATAGTAAATTTTGGCCACCAATCCCATGATCAACTCTTACAAAGGTTGCTTAACCAACTGTGCCATCAAACTCATCCCAAGACCACAGTAATAAGATCATAGAGAGAGAGATTCAATGTTCAGTTTAGCATCAGTCCATTCCATCAGTCTGGAACAAGGATCATTCATTAGTCTGAAAAAATTAATAGTCTATACAGACTGGGGCCGTACCGGCTAACGAATCGATCTTCGAAATGTCTGCCGGGTTTCAAATTAAAACAGATAAATCGAGCTCCAATTGGGCCAAAATGACGAACTCTAATTCATGAGGTCACACAAACATCCATATCTTCCAAATAACTTCAACAAATAGTACAATACGAAATTCCTTACTTCAATTTATCTTTTTTAATTTGAAACTCGGCAAATTTTCCGAAGCTCGATTCGTTAGCCGGTACGGACCCTGGTAGAATGAACTGATGCCGGATCGATCATGTAATCTCCCTCATTAGGGAACTTAGGTAGGTATACCTCTTCAGATGCCACCTCATCTTCTGTAACTTTCTCTTCGCTCTTTAACCACCTTTCCAACCAGACCTCAATCTTGTCACCCTCTGTGGAGTTCAGTTTCCTCTCCGCCTGTTCAGTCATGAAGGGACCTGACAATTTCACTAGCAGTGATAGATGGTCAGTAGGTATTTTTAGGATGTAGCCTGAAACAAAAAAAACTGGTTAATTGTGAGTCGGGCTTGCGCACAAAGGGTTCCTTACCAAAAAACGGCAAAAAAAAAACACGTTTGTTGTATGATGGGAGTTCCACTTAAATATTTATTTTATTCTGTTTTTATTTAAGTATTTATTGTTATAGCACAGCGGCAAAAGAAATACATTATCTGTGAAAATTTTAACTGTCTAGCTATCACGGTTCATGAGATACAGCCTGGTGACAGACAGACAGACAGTGGAGTCTTAGTAACTGGGCCCTATTTTTACCCTTTGGGTAAGGAACCCTAAAAAGGCAAGATTAAATCAAATCAGTTTAGGCTGTTACAAGCACTTGTGAATATCAAACAAGCTACGCCTAAGATCGCCTATCATCTCTGAGGCCCTTTACTCATTTGTCGGCGCAGCAGCGGCGTAACACAGCACGGTGGCGTACCAGCGCTGACAAATGAGTAAAGTACCTACCCCCTAAACTGTTTCTGCTTGCTTGACAAGCACCACAGAATGGTAGGTTACGTGTACATGCTTGACAAGAAATGTTTGACAGATTAGTTAGGGTTACGGGGGGTGCATCTCTATTGAGGAACGCTCTATTGAAATATAGGCGTCCAGTAAAGCTTTCAGTACCACGTATACCGAACATCTGTTGTCGTACCAATGCTGCGCCGACAATTAATTAGTAAAGAGCCTAAGAAATAGGAAAATTATTAGATGTAATCATAAGTAGGTAATGTATAACATTATGAACCTCATGATTAAAGAGGAAAAGAAGATAATGAAAAATCTAAGTGGTTCTTATGTGAGTAAGGGAACGAAAATGTTTTCTTCCATCTAATTTCAATCGAGTTAATTCATATAGAAGGATTCAACAATAAAACGACTTCTGAAACTAACAAAATCAAAAGCAAGTAATAATACTTACTCATTCAAATCTGCATTATTATTTAGATACGCATTAAGTATCTAATTAAAAAACTTCTATTTTCACTTCATTGATTGGCTAAAAATACTATTTTCTGAAAGGAAATTTCAATCAGTGACACTTACTTTTGGTCTCCCCTGGAGCAATGTAAGTGGTTCTACTCTCTTCGACTTTTTCGTTATACATCATGAACGCTATCGTGAAAAAAAACCAGCAAGCTAGCAGAAACGTCATCTTAATCCAGTGTCTCGCTCGTACCATCTGTTGAAGAAGAGGTCAGAAGGTAGAAGTTAATAAATGCAGACAGTCTTTTTGTTGCAGATCATGGTACATAGATCTAGGACACTTTCGTCAGATTCCGCTTTCGTCAGATTTATTTTATTTTTATCTTATTTTATTTATTGATCACCAACATAATAAACATTGACACAAGCAATAGTTAAGGACGTCATAATCATAAGAGAAATTCAGCTTAATGCTATTACAATTATAGGTGAAGACCTCATACGTGAGTATACTATAAGAAGCAACAACAATATTACAAATAAAATTTTGATTAAAATATAGGATATTTTTTTCTCGGAGGATTAAATCGGAATTCTTCTTTGTTCAGAAGAAAACCTTAGTTAGGTATTTCGCTATCGGTATTGAAAATAATATTCATTCATCTTTAATTGAATTGTTTCGTTTGCTGTGAGAAATAAACCACAATTACAATGCATCATCATAATTTTGTAATGAGTGTGACAGAAAAAATGTCGTCCATTTTTTTACACGACTGTCCAAATGGGAGTGAGAACTAAAAAGATAAATAATTAAAGTGTCATTGCAGTCGGGGGACCTCTTTGATTAAAAAATTGTTCCACAAAACGATTCCCCGGCTTGAATGACATTTGTTATTTAACTTTTTAGTTCGTTTTGGCAGGGCAGTCGTGTTTTTAATATTTTTTTTTTGCTTGTTACTATAAAGTAGAGTCTGTCTAAAAAGTCAGTTTACCTGAGAAATTATTAAATTATTTAAAAAAACTTATACTAGTAACCCTGTTGGTGCTGTCAAAATTTTAATTGTAAACATTGAATTTTGAAATACAACATAGAATTTTTACAGCACCAACAGGGTAACCAGTATAAGTTTTCTTTAATAATTTCTCAGGTAAACTGACTTTAGACAGACTCTAGCACAACTGGATAGTGACATATCTAAGCCTATGACGTATGGTATGATCTATGACGTAGGCATAGTTCATAATGTCACTTTCTACATGCATGCCTCCAACTCACTGACCTGCATTATTAAAAAAAATTTTTTTTCATGTCAGTGCTCCGACTACATGTTATTATTTTGCCTTTAATATTTAATCTTGTTTCCATCTTTTCAGTTGACTTGTCTTTTGATGCAGGCGGGTTTATTTTATTTTATCCGTTATCAACTCACTATGATTTCATGGTTTTCAAATAGAATCGTTTGAAATGTGTGTGCGTTGAAAAATTATAAGTTTCGAGACCTTCGGCGTACAAGTCAGTATTTAATGGATTCCGATGCACCAAGCGTTTATCAAGTGAATTTGACCTATTATAGCTTATTAAACATTGTACATGATTACTAGATAAATAATACTAATATACAGACATAACTTCTATAAGCAAAGTGATATTGACCTAAAGCCAGTAAATCAAAGTACTTCGATAAGAAAATATGTCAGACGATACGATATTTAATGAAAGAGAAAAAATGTAAACAATGTTAAATTTTAAACTTACACGGTTTATTTTTAAGTAAGTATACATAATACCCCTAATACCCCTAATGCCGAATATGGTAGATAGAGACTATTAAACTAAACAATTTTTACTATTTTACTGATATCCCCGTTTCATTTTTAGTTATTATTTACTTAAAAAATAAGGTGTATACGAGTAGCGGCATGCCACCGACTTATATTTAGGGAATTAATTAATTCCACCAAAATAATTTCATGAATAATATTGCCAAGACCTCTGTCAACTGTCAAAAAGTTATCAGACCTCATGTAGAGCCAAGTTTCTAACTCTACGCGCCCTAACTCTTAAGCCCTAACTTCAAAAACTCTACACCTTAGTTAAAATATGTGGCTTAGCATTGAAATGGAAACCTTTCTAATAAACAATAGTTCTTGTAGTAACGAAACGGCCAAGCCACATATTTTAACTAAGGTGTAGAGTTTTTGAAGTTAGGGCTTGCAGAGTTAGGGCGCGTAGAGTTAGAAACTTGTCTCTACATGAGGTCTGGTAACTTTTTGACGGTTCGAGGTCTTGGCAATATTATTCATGAAATGATTTTGGTGGGATTTCACTTCTTTTTGTAAGTAACTACCTATCCAAAGTGGTTTGATATCCGCATTTCATTTTTAGCTATTATATTATTTACTTAAAAAATAAGGATGTTACTTATCAGTACGAGTATCATCTTACGAGTAGCGGCATGCCACCTACTTATATTTAGGGAATTAATTAATTGGGTGACTGGAAATAATTGAAGGCGATTGTTCATGGGATACTTAAATACTAAACCTGGCAGCAATTTATTTTTTGGGCGACAAAATTACTAAATGGGCGACAAAGAGTGGATTACAAAAATACTTAAAACAGGCGACTACATGTGGGTGACAAATAATCTAAATGGGTTACTAAAATACTGACTGGGTAACTATTACACCAAGTAGGTAACTATATAACTGATTTAAGCTACTCAACATGGTATTTTAACACGTTTTTATTAGGTTGCTTTCTTGTTTGTTTGTTTTTTGTCATCTCGATTAGGATAATAGTCTTTTTTTATTTTATTTTTAGTTTATTTGGGAAACAAACAATTTCACAGTACATTTAGTATTACCAAATAATATAAAACAGTGATCAGCAAAGTTTCCACTAATAATTAGAACCTTTTAGGCTGGCGACCCAAAGTAGAAATATATTTGATGACCGCGACCCTAATCCTAATATTTTTCTATTATTTTCCAGTGACAGGTACCCGCGACTTGTATACGTGGACAGTTTTTTTGCTATCCCTCGGGAACTGAATGTCTCTTTTCTGTACCCCTGACAACATGTACCTTAGCACTACCAGCGCCCTGGGCAACATTTCTACGGGTGCCCCCTATCTACGATTCAAAGATTTTCGATTTTGCACGTTGGTAACGGCCGCGCAGCGCTACTTTTAGTCAGTTTCATCTACTAATCTTGTAATCTGCTTGTTTATAGCAAAAAAATGGCCGCGCAGCGCGATTTTTGGTCAGTTTCATGTACTAATCTTGTAATCTGCTTGTTTATGGCAAAAAAAAAAAATGGCCGCGCAGCGCGATTTTTAGTCAGTTTCATCCACTAATCTTGCTAATTTATACAAAAAAATAGCCGCGCCATGCAATTTTTAGTCAGTTTTATTCGTCGCGTCGTCGCTCGTCACCAGGCAACAATACGATTGATAGTCGACCGGTGGTTGGGCGTTTTCGGCGCCCCACACGAGGGCGCCCAGTGCAGTCGCACCGCTTGCACTGCCCTAGGGCCGCCCCTGTATTTTACAATGGCCAAATCTTAAACGGCACACAGTAGCGAGCGATGAAATTTCGGCGAGATATCGCTGCTAAGTTGTTGTGATTTGTGATGATGTGTCGCCACCATAACGATTTTGTCGCTAACAAGGAATTTACGATAGTAAGTAGGACTCGCCTGCGGAACTCCTTTATATCTGGGGCGCCCTGGGCGGTCGCCCAAGCTCGCCCCCCCTCCTCCCCTAACGCCGGTACTGCGTGAAGGCGTAACAAACAAACAAACGACTTTTGCATTTATAATATTAGTAAAGATGCCGAAAACTGAGAACTAACATGTTGCGATTGTGACCTGATGGCAGTAACACAGCCTTTAGTTTTGTGAGTAATAATAAATTTGAGAATACTTTGTGTAATGACATCGATCGACCTATCAATAAAAACTAAAAATATTCGCAGTTAAAAACGTAAAATTTTATCTCTTTGAAGTTGTTTGGGGGCCCGCGACCCAACCCAATACCTCTCGCGACCCGAATTTGGGTCGCGACCCGAGGTTAAGAATCACTGAATTAGAACATACAAAATAAACTACAGGGCAATTTGAACTTAATTCAATTCACAGAGTAGGTTAACAGTTATACTATACTACATTTAAAATGGAACTGTTAATTAAAGATAAGTTTACAATTACAATTACCTATTATTAATCAATTCATGTATTTGATTTTTAAACTGAGTTATACTACAATTGAAAAAATCTATAGACGTGAAACTTTTATCATATTCCTTACAAGCTCTAAACAGAAAAGTGCTACCAGCATATTTAGTGCTGGTAGTAGGTAAAGAAAACAATTTGTTAAGACGTGAACTTGTCCGAGGGCATCTAATACATATATTTTCCAAGAGGAAAGGAGTGTCTACGAGGTTATTAAGAATCTCATAGAGGAAAACTTGGTCTCTTTCGAGACGACGATCTATTAAAGCAGGAAGATATATAGTTGCTTGCTTATCTCGACTGGTCCTAAAAAGTAGATGTTTACACATTTTTCTATTAATTCTTTCAATAGAATCTATATATACATTGTATTGTGGATTCCACACCACCGATGCATACTCTAAAACAGATCGGACGTATGCATTATACAAAATTACGAGAGTAGAACTCTGTTTAAAATCTCTGCCTATTCTCATTATAAAACCGAGCATACGGTAAGCTTTGGCTGTGATGTGACTAATATGCTCATTGAAACCTCAGTCACCTTTTTTAAAAACTTAAATATATGCCAAAGAGCATCAGGCCCTTTTGGCTACCTGTCCGCCATTTTGAAAAAAGTGGTGTCAATTGATAGAGGAAGTTATTACAAATAAAAAGTAATGAGCAAAAAAATCTCTCAGTGATATACTTACTGAGATATTTGAGTTCGAAGTTGACACACAAAATCAGTATTTTCTGGCTTTAGTAAATAAAATATGTCAATGCATGTTGTTGTTAAGCTATTTATGTATGTAGGTAGCATCCATGGCTTAGCTGACAAAGTGTGCTCCAGTTATAAGTATGGAAAGCACTTGTTTGGACAGACAGTTGTATGGAAAGTAGATTTTTAGTATTCTTTCGAACAGTCATAGAACAAACATTGTTGTTTATGATGTTAGTAAATACCCCTGCGAGGTAGTTGGTGTTTTATAAATAAACATGTATAAATCAATGCAAAAATACTTAATTTAATATTACCTTTATTGAACTTCAAACTCAAATATCTCAGTAAGTAGGTATATCACTAACGAGATTTTTTCTTATCATTTTTTGTTTGTAAAGACTTACTCTATTGATTGACATCACTTTTATCAGAGGCGGCCAAAATCGACTTTTTTCAAAATGGCGGACAGGTAGGTATGCCAGTCTTCATACATAAACGTTTTGTGTGCCCTAAGGTTGTCGCCCAAATAGTAATTTGGTCGCCCGTTCTGAATAACTAGTTACTCAATTTGTATTTTAAAGTCACCCATTTTCAATATCTGTAATCGCCCTCGCTCCGTCGCCCACTTAGTATTTCAGTACACTGATTTTTGATACCCAAAATGGGAGTTTATTGTTACCCGATTAAATACTACCACGTAAGTAATACGTAGTGCTATTATTTATTCTGTGATACTACCCTTATATTTATAATAATAAAAAAAATCTAGTTATAGTTTGTTTTACGAACCTTTGATGTGGTTTTGCTTGGAGAATGCTCATGTCTGAAAAACAAATTAAAAACATATAGGTAAGAAGGTATATCATAAAATGAGGTTTGTGGCGCAGTAGATTAGCGCCTGGCCCAGCGATTGTGGAGGTTAAGCAACATTCTAGGGCTGGTCATGGGATGGGTTACCAAAAATGTTATTATCTCGAGCTCCTCCGTGCTTCGGAAGGCACGTTAAGCCGTTGGTCTCAGCTGCATTTGCAGTCGTTAACACCCACCAATCCTCATTGGGCCCGCGTGGTAGATTATGGCCCATCCTCCTTATCCACCCATAAGGAAGGCCTGTGTCCCAGCAGTGGGGACAATAAAAATGTCTGATGTTCATCATACAATGAAAAGAGGTGAGATAATGACCAGTTGTGGTAAAAAAAAACCGGCCAAGCGCGAGCTGACTCGCGCACGAAGGGTTCCGTACCAAAAAACGGCCAAAAACACACGTTTATTGTGTGGGAGCCCCATTCAAATATTTATTTTATTCTGTTTTTAGTATTTGTTGTTAGAGCGACAACAGAAATACATCACCTTTGAACAACTGTCTAGCTATCACGGTTCATGAGATACAGCTAGGGTTGCCGACCTTTTTTTTGCATAAAATATGGTAGGTATTTTTAAGATTAAAATAGGGATAGCAAAAAACTTTCCACGCAGACGAAGTCGCGGGTGGAAGCTAGTATAATATATTATCCTACTATATTGAGAGCTCACCTACTATATTTTTGAAAAAATATATAGTAAGCAAAATTACTATATTTTTTCAATTGAAAAAATTAAACAAACGCAGCAAGAAAATATTACTTATATTTATATGCACATAAGTAGGTAATTGCGTAGGTAATAATTTTTGTGTTTAAACACTTGTGTATATGGTTATTAAATAAATTATGAAAATGTTTAAGTATGAAAAATTCAACTTCTCCTCCATACAAAACGGCAACCTACTAAATTTTTTTGAACTTTTTCGTCATCTACTATTTTATTACACTAAAAATCTTGAAAATACTATATTTGATGCAAAAAAAGTTGGCAACCCTACCTATGACAGACAAACAGGAGGTCAAGTCTGCTAATGTTATCGTCAAAATCGTGGTTCAATGGTATTTGAATAGTTATGCTTTTTGACACGGTTCTCTTTTCTCAAACCCAAAATCGAGACACAATATGTTTCTGTTTTGGGTTTAAGAAACACAATGTGTTTCGGTTTTGCGTTTAAGAAACAAGAACTGTGTCAGAAAGCATTACCATTCAAATTAACACCATTGAGCTACGATTTTGACGATAATATTAGCAGACTTGATCCCCAGACAGTGGAGTCTTAGTAAAAGCACAGTTTAATTCAATTCAATTCAATTCACTTTATTGCATTTCCACAATGATAACAAGATGGTAGGTAAAATAACAAAGTGCATTGTAGACCCTGAAAAGGGCACTGTGGGCACTTTAACAATGTGGTAATATTGTCCCGTTTTTACCCCTTGGATACGGAACCCTAAAAATAACTTGGACTTACCCATTTTGCTCTTCCTTGCACTCCACTGTGACATTCGGCACATCCATCCCCACTCCATGGCTGCCATCTGATCTAATGACATTGTTGTTCAAATGGGGCGCAGAGCTCACCGAGGGCAGACGTTTCTTGGGCGCTCCGTTTCTCGCTTTCAGTTGAATGTTGTCAGTTTTATCTAAAATGGAGAAATTACTGTGAATGTTTTCTTTGAAGAGTGTTATGAATGGTGAATATCAATCAAATAAGGAAACTAAAGTTCTCAATAATAGGGATAACATTTTATTATATAGGTATACTTAGACACACGGATTGAGTAACTAATTGTATCGGTGACTCTCTGTCATACAACTTATGTTTGACATTGACAAGAAAGTGACAAAACTCTGTGTAATTGGTCACACGCTTTACAATACAATACGATATACGATAATTTAATAATAACGAGACATTTTTAATGTATAAAGGGCCTTAGCAAAAACTTTTTTGAAAATAAGACATTTTCAAATCGGTCCAGCCCTCTTCGAGTAATCGAGTAACATATATAAAAAAAAAACACTCCGACGAACAGCTGAGAACCTCCTCCTTTTTAGAAGTCGTCATTAAAAAATTATTTTTTAAACGTTACCTATATAAAATTTTTCAATGAGAGCTTTTCACAATGACAAAAACAGTAGGCTCGATAGATGGCGTTGAAGAAAATGTATATGTCAATATAATTTTTTAGGATTCCGTACCAAAATGTTAAAAAATAACCCTTATGGTGTTACTCTGTCTGTCTGTCTGTCTGTCACTACTGGATATCTCGAGAACTACTAATGGTATTAACTTGAAATTTGGAATAGTTTAAGATGACATTTGCCCAACTATTTTGCAAATAAGAAATAAATAAAAAAATAGTATTTTTTTTACAACGGACTGAAAAGGGGTCTTGAAAATTTAAAGTGAGGTGACTAGGGCATGTGGGATATCATATAAAAGAGCGCTGTTTGCACATTTTAAAACATTTTTTCTTTTTTTCTTAGGCCGCATAGTTTTCGACTTATAATGAAAAATGTAAAAAAATACCGTTCCCCCACCCTTATCTCCGAAGTTTGCAAAGAGAAAAATCTGAAATAATACTATGTGATAGTAGTTTATGTAAAGATTACAGGAAAAATAAAACGATGTCTCAGTATAACACACTTTTAAGAAATTCAAAAAAACAAACAAAAATTCTTTAGTTTCACTACCAGTCAACAGATGGCGCTGTCCTAAGCATTCTAACCTAAGATCGGTCAAGAGATAGCGCAACCTAATATTACAATAATAATTGGTGGCTGGTTCACCTACTATTTGCCGTACGAATAAACGAAGAATGAGTTCATACTTAGTAATATAAACAGTTTGCAATGTGTTTTTCAGTCACCATAAGCAGCTGTGGTTAAGATTTGTAAATTAACTGTCCGCCTGTTCGCCCTTCCACCTGTCTGCCGTTTATCCTACTTTTTTAAAGACTGTACTAAAGTAACATATCCAAATATATTTATGATTGTACGGAACCCTCGGTGCGCGAGTCCGACTCGCTCTTGACCGGTTTTATTTGAGAGTGCGAGCCACAATATTGTAGATAGTCTTGGCAACATTTTACATGAAAATGTTTTTGTTTGGATTTTATTAATAATAATAATAATAATAAAAACATTTATTGACATAAAAAATACAAGGTCATTTAACTAAACATCTTTGAAACAATCATATGACATCTGCACCCGAACTAAAGTCGCATTACTCATCTCCCAGCAAAAATGTAAACAAAGAAACGTCACTGTCAAATTGACAAACTGACCCTGAGAGTGACATTTTCAGATATTGAAAACCTTTGGTCACTTTTATAACTTTTTAATTTGTTTATTATATTTTGAGTCCTAATAAATATAATGTTATCCAGGGTAATTTTAAAGTATGATGGTAATTAGAAATTTTATCTTTATAACATATCATAACCATTTTGATGTTAAAAATTCTTGATACGAACTGATAAGAAACTAAACTTAGATATTGACTGTATGTACCTAAACTATCAAAAATATACGTAGGTAACAGGACATTGCAATCAATGGGGTTGGCAACGCAAAGCTAATTGTAGATGTCGCTGCGTACGCTTGTTCCTTAGACAGTAGACGTTCAGAACAAAATGTATGGGAAAATAGTTATTTATTTTGTGGTATTTTTTTTACCGAAAAAGACCCATTGACCCAACATGGATATAAAAGACGGAAGAAAAAAAATGGAGATGCCGGTATTGAAAGCCAAATTAAGACGTTTTTATTCTTACAGAATTTATGCATTTTTTCTATATCCAGATGTACTTTACAGAATTTAATAATTTTAAAGCTAAAAAAACTATATTTTTAAGTAAAAGTCCTTTGTTTTCATAGCTCTCCTGCAACAAGCGTATGCAGCGCCATTTTGACGGTTGCCCTCCCCATTATAATTGTTTCAACTAACCTTATTTACAATAAAAGTCAAAGTCGAAATCAAAATAATATTTATTCAAATAAACTAAAAATTTTAGCGATTTTGAATCGTCTATAATTATATTTTCTTACCACCCGTTCCAGATAAGTAACGATATTACAAACTTAAATATATCGTTACCAATTATACATTGGCCTATCTAGAGATTTTTCCAGGGGGGGGGGGGGGGGCTGGCCCCCAGTTCGGAGGTAAAACTAATGGGGGAGGGGGGTGCGTGCTAGAGCCTCGTTGCAGTAAGAAGGGCAATGTATCAGGTTTTTTGTCTGGGGTGGCACCACACTGTTATGGGGTGCGCACGCTCCCCCCTTCCTACGCAAATGCAAATAAATTACAACAAGATTAGTAACCAAATACTTAAAGGTGCATCGTGCGTCCACTAGCGCCGCCTCAAGAAAAAATAATTACAACGAATAACTATCTATTCACAGTGTTTGGTGCCCTCCCTCCTACGTCTTCCCTACGAATTAAATGTTTATGGTTTTTGTTAAACTATTTTGAATAAGAAATAAATGTAAAGAATATTTAGGTATTCTTATTAAAATGTTGGATCTAAGTTAAACTGAATGTCTTAGCATCTTCGCCTGTCGTCGTCGTCCCCCCCCCCCCTACTGATACTACTTCAGCTAATAATAATACTAGTTTTTATTAAATTTTATAAAATGAACCAAAGGTTGATGTACACGGTTTGCAGTTGATGTGTGCACAGCATCATGAATATCTTTTCTACTATAAAACTGTTATTATGAAATATTAAATTATATTACTGTTTTTGCCGCAAAACTCATGATTCAGAATATTTATCTAATCTATTTTTATTAGGTTCGTGATGAAAAAACATGTAGGTGTGTTTATTTCTTGACTTAGCAATATACTATTTCCTCTTGAGTTGTTTTGTTCTGGCAACACCTTTGTTTACATTTTTGCTGGGAGATGAGTAATGCGACTTTAGTTAAAACTGTATCTCGGGCACAGTGCTCTTACTAGGACTCAAATTCCCTAGATGTAAATAGATAGTTCAACGCAAGAATATTTATGTTAACATAAAAAACTTAATACTTAATAATAATTCAAAAGTGACTTGTTAACTTGTTAATAACATTATATTGTTACGGTAAATTTAATCTCACATGAAACAAACAGAAGTAAATGATTGCCACATTTTTATCGAAGGCTTCAAATAACCTAGCCTTGGATTCCAGACCATTTGTAAACTAACTAGAGCACTAAAAAATTGGCAAACAATAAAAAAAAGGTGTAACCTAAATGTAGTGTTCAATTTTCAACTCACGGCCTTTCGTAATAGTTGTTAATTTGACTCGTTTTATATCTTTTGACTGGCATCCAAAAACCGGCTAGAACTCGTTCAATCTATATTTAGCTGGTTAAATCTAGTTTTAGTGTTCCCACAATACATTTTCAAGAATATGATTTGGTTGGTGTTTTGTTGTTTCAAGTCCGCCTGGCTAGTTACCACCATCTTACCTAAGTCTGACGCCATAACAACAATTTAAAAATTGTTCTGATCCGGCAGTTAGAGGTAGATAAGATAGCCAGTTCCTCAGTGGTGAGGATTTCAGGTTTAGTGCGCTTCCACCTGCCTTATCGTCACTTAACATCAGGTGACGGGAAGGCCAAGCACTTTCCCGGTGTGAATAAATTATCACAGCACAATAGAATATCAAGCCGTGTGGCATCTTGCAGAGTACCTACCTAACCATTTCTATGACCTAACCTAATAATAATAATCATTTATTTCGACCAACTTTGGATCATAAAATTCTTAATAATACTTTATCCATCAGCCATTTTTGATGTCCCCACTGCTGGGGCACAGGCCTTACTTATGGGTGGATAAGGAGGACGGGCAATAACCCACCACGCGGGCCCAATGCGGATTGGTGGGTATTAACGACTGCAAATGCAGCCGGGACCAACGGCTTAACGTGCCTTCCGAAGCACGGAGGAGTTCGAGTTAGTACATTTTTGGTCACCCATCCCATGACCGACCCTTGCGAACGTTGCTTAACTTACGCAATCGCTGGGCCAGGCGCTAAACCACTGCGCCACCGAGCTAATAAAGTAATAATACTTAATTAAAATTTATAATAAAAATCATCAAATCAATAAATTAAATAAATGAAATACATTCAATTCAAATAAATAATTAAGAAATAAAATGTCATCAATCAAAATAATAAATTCACAAATAATTAGTAGTCAGTACATGTATCATAGAGCAATGATTCATGATTCATTCATTCAGTCAAAACGCTCAGAAAACAGCTTCAGGATGCTGTTCCGGCTAGCCCTGACCCTGCGCGCCAGTGGTGTGCACCGTTTACGCATTGTTGTGAAAAAACAGTCTACGCGGTATTGTGCAAACATCCCTGATGCACTGCAGAACCGAGGCAGCCCCAACAGCACCCTAAAGGCATTGTTGAATTGGACACGCAAGGCACTGTACTGTTTTTTAGTATAACTAATCCATAGGCTGCTCGTGTAGAAGGACGTACAAAACGCTCTGAAAAGAGTAATTTTGACGCCCTCCGAACAGCGAGCAAACCTACGGGCGATCATGTTTGCTCTGACAGAAAGTGCCCTGCGCTCCCTCTCAATGTCAGCATCGTCCCTCAGGTCAGAGCTTACCAGATGTCCAAGATATTTAAATTGTTCTACCATTCTACCTAACCTAGCTCTAACTAGGTGTCATGTAAATGTCACTTCACACTGGGTATCGTAAAAACCTATTAAAACTATAGTAATGTAGTTGTCTTAAGAGGTTTGTGGAAAAACGCTAAAAAGTGACAAACAAAAGGTGTGTTTCTTTCCACGTAGAAATGTAGGTATATATTTGTAATTACACACAAAACCATGGGCGCCGCCAGGATATCTGTCACAGGGGGGTGCATCCATCTGAGTCTGTACACTTTGCTATACCTAAAATATATTAGTTACCTACTAGTGTATGTAGGATTATACCTATCCTTGATTGATACACTGCACTGCACACCCCTAATAGACAGGACAAAAACCTGAAAAAAGGGTTCCGTTATGAGTTTAGAAGCAAATCGTTTAATACTTTTTGGTAGGTACCCGCTGAATCCAAAAATGCCGGATGCCAACCGCTCTCTCCACCCTTCCTCCTTTTCCCACTCCAAAGGTCCCTCGTTGTGGTTTTTTTCATTTTAGAGAGAAACTATTACTGATCAAGACTATAGCGGGTCCATAACTTGAAATACGGTCTCATCCGGAAGAAAGAACCTCAGAGTTCTGCCTCCTAGCAATACCAGTCCTCTCTTTGAAACTACGTAGATCAATAGGTCTACTCACCGAATTCCTTCTTGTAAAGTAGTCGTAGAGAAGCCAGCGATGGATCGTAACTTTACTTCAGCTGGCAAGCCGTTACACGGCCCAACCGCGCTTGCAGTTAGCTCGGTCTTTGACACCAGGCCGTAGTGACTTATCGCCAGCTCAGGGTTCTGTCTTCTGGCGATATCAGTCCACTCTTTGAAACTACGTAGATATCGAAGAGTCTACTCACCGTATTCCTTCTCATAAAGTTGTCGCAAAGAAGCCAGCGATGGATCGTACTTTACTTCAGCTGGCAAACCATTCCACAGCTCGACCGCGCCTTGAACACCAGGGAGTAGTGACTTCTCGCCACCTCAGGATTCCTCCTAGCAATACCAGTCCTCTCTTTGAAACTACATAGATATCGAAAGGTCTACTCACCGTATTCCTTCTCGTAAAGTAGTCGTAGAGAAGCCAGCGATGGATCGTAACTTTACTTCAGCTGGCAAGCCGTTCCACGGCCCAACCGCGCTTGCAGTTAGCTCGGTCTTTGACACCAGGGAGTAGTGACTTATCGCCAGCTCAGGGTTCCGTCTTCTGGCGATATCAGTCCACTCTTTGAAACTACGTAGATATCGAAGAGTCTACTCACCGTATTCCTTCTCATAAAGTTGTCGCAAAGAAGCCAGCGATGGATCGTACTTTACTTCAGCTGGCAAACCATTCCACAGCTCGACCGCGCCTTGAACACCAGGGAGTAGTGACTTCTCGCCACCTCAGGATTCCTCCTAGCAATACCAGTCCTCTCTTTGAAACTACATAGATATCGAAAGGTCTACTCACCGTATTCCTTCTCGTAAAGTAGTCGTAGAGAAGCCAGCGATGGATCGTAACTTTACTTCAGCTGGCAAGCCGTTCCACGGCCCAACCGCGCTTGCAGTTAGCTCGGTCTTTGACACCAGGGAGTAGTGACTTATCGCCAGCTCAGGGTTCCGTCTTCTGGCGATATCAGTCCACTCTTTGAAACTACGTAGATATCGAAGAGTCTACTCACCGTATTCCTTCTCATAAAGTTGTCGCAAAGAAGCCAGCGATGGATCGTACTTTACTTCAGCTGGCAAACCATTCCACAGCTCGACCGCGCCTGTAGTCAGCTCAGTTGTGAACACCAGGGAGTAGTGACTTCTCGCCACCTCAGGATTCCTCCTAGCAATACCAGTCCTCTCTTTGAAACTACATAGATACCGAAAGGTCTACTCACCGTATTCCTTCTCGTAAAGTTGTCGTAGAGAAGCAAGCAATGGATCATACTTCACTTCAGCTGGCAAACCATTCCACAGCTCAACCGCGCCTGCAGTCAGCTCGTCTTTGACACCAGGGAGTAGTGACTTCTTGCCACCTCAGAGTTCTGCCTCCTAGCAATACCAGTCCTCTCTTTGAAACGACGTAGATCGAAGGGTCTATACACGCTGAAATTTTAATCATTTGGTTCCCGCAGTGGGGTGGTTCCACTCATGATTACAAGCAACTTTTACTATGGGTCCAACTCTCCTGCTCGCAAAAAAAAACAGCTGATCCATACAAAATTTTTTGCGAGCAGGAGAGTTGGCCTCATAGTAAAAGTTGCTTGTAATCATGAGTGGAACCACCATACGGCGGGAACCAAATGATTATAATTTCAGCGTGTATACTCACCGTATTCCTTCTCGTAAAGTTGTTGTAGAGAAGCAAGCGATGGATCATACTTTACTTCAGCTGGCAAGCCGTTCCACGGCTCAACTGCGCTTGCAGTTAGCTCAGTCTTTGACACCAGGGAGCAGTGACTTATCGCCACCTCAGGGTTCTGTTTTCTGGCGATATCAGTCCACTCTTTGAAACTACGTACATATCGAAGAGTCTACTCACCGTAATCCTTTTCGTAAAGCTGTCGCAAAGAAGCTAGCGATGGATCGTATTTCACTTCAGCTGGCAATCCATTCCACAGCTCGACCGCGCCTGCAGTCAGCTCAGCCGTTGACACCAGGGAGTAGTGATTCCTTCATACTTAACTGCTTAACTTCAGCTGGCAAGCCGTTCCACGGCTCAACCGCGCTTGCAGTTAGCTCAGTCTTTGACACCAGGGAGTAGTGATTTCTAGCCACCTCAGAGTTCTGCCTCCTAGCAATACCAGTCCTCTCTTCGAAACTAAGTAGACCTCAAAGAGACTACTCACCGTATTCCTTCTCATTAAGCTGCCACAAAGAAGCCAGCGATGGATAGTACTTCACTTCAGCGTGCAAGCCGTTTCACAGCTCAACCGCGCCTGCAGTCAGCTCATTCGTTGACACCAGGGAGTAGTGACTTCTAGCCACCTTAGGCGTCCTCCTGGCAATACCAATCCACTCTTTGAAACTACGTAAATATCGAAGACTTTACTCACCGTAATCCTTTTGATAAAGCTGTCGTAGAGAAGTAGGGAATGGATCATACTTAGAAGTAAGTAAGTGAAGACATCAGCTGGTAAACCGTTCCACAATTCGCCCGCGCCTGCAGTCAGCTCAGCCGTTGACACCAGAGAGTAGTGACTTCTAGCCACCTCAGGAGTCTGCCTCCTAGCAATACCAGTCCACTCTTTGAAACTACGTAGATATCGAAGACTACTCACCGTAATCCTTCTCATAAAGCTGTCGCAAAGAAGCCAGCGATGGATCGTACTTCACTTCAGCTGGCAAGCCGTTCCACAGCTCGACCGCGCCTGCAGTCAGCTCAGCCGTTGACACCAGGGAGTAGTGACTCCTAGCCACTTCAGGGTTCTGTCTCCTGGCAATACCAGTCCACTCTTTGAAACTACGTATAAACCGATCCATAGTTCACAAATCCATAAAATGAGATATATTTATTAAGTCCACTCTTTGAAACTACGTATAAACTGCTCCATAGTTTACAAATCCATAAAAATGTAGATATTTATTATCTTTACAATTTCACATTTTGTTTGGTTGGTTTCATGATTTTGTTGTTTGTTTGTTTATATATGAGCGAGCATTTTTTACTGTAAATGCAAAGACTTAAATTTGGTAAAATGGTTATTTATGTCGTCATTTTGACACTCTTGACTGCTAGAGGTTACGTTTAGGAAAAGACGTTTTTGAAGTAGAACAACAGTATAAAAATATTTTATTCAATACTAATATGTATAAATTGTACAAGGTTATTTTTAGTTAATACAAAACCTCTCGTGGGGTTGATCAGACCATCAAACTGAACAACTTTCATAATGGGACCAACCTTGAAATCACGAAAAAAATCAGGTGTTTCATACATTTCCATGGAGTAGGATTGTACTTTTGTATGGAACAGCTGATTTTTTTTTTCGTGATTTCGAGGTTGGTCAGTTTGATGGCCTGATCAACCCCACGATAGGTTTTGTATTAACTAATTATAACCTTGTATAGGGTGGAAGAAAACAGAAAAAAAACACGGCAGCTGGAGGAAAATCAAACGTAGGTACCTTAAATATTGATTGTTTAAAAATAAGTAATACTGTTTTCAAATTTTTCTTATTAATTGCTTGTCTCGGCCGAGAATAGAACGATGACTGTTTCCATTGTTTTTTATTCGTATAGGTAGGTGGGTATATACTTTGCATGACCACAATAAATATTTATTAAGTAATTTTCCTTCTACAGTAATGAATAAAAAACATTGTTTAAGTACTTAGGTATAATAGAGAATGAATAATAATAATAATAATAATAATAATAATAAAATTATTTATTTGTCTCAAATCAAAAGTATACATGCAATGGTTAAATATTTTACAATTTGACAAAAAGGTTTATGGCTCAGTGACCGCGGGAAACCCACAGCCTCTGGTATTCTGCCATAACCTAAACAATATTGTGTCCCCCAACAGAAAGACACTACTCATAATAATATTTTAGGACATCAAGTCTAATAGTAATAAGCGTCAATATAATAATAATAGTGATAACAAGTATAATTCAAGCCCACATGTTAATAACATTAAACTTGCTTACTTACTGAATTAAGTATGTCTAAGAGTCGGCGAATTGATAAATAAGAAGTTTTAAAGTTACTTTCTGTGCCTTTTTTTGTATTTTACAAAGAATTATAACACAATTTAAGTGCCAAATAAATTACTTGTATACAGGGTTATTTGTAAAACACCAACAACCTCGTAGGAGAACATTTTGTTTTACAACTTTTCCGAAAACAGACAAAAAATTTTGACTCTCCATACAAATGTCCCGAACAGCTGATCGAGTTTTGTATTAAAAGTCGATATATTTTTGTCTGTTTTCGGAAAAGTTGTAGAACAAAAATGTTGTTTTTTATGATGTTAGCAATCTACTCCTGCGAGGTTGTTGGTGTTTTACAAATAACCCTGTATAAACGACGACGTGTCTAATTCGATGATATCCATAATATTTTAACTAAATATTAACTAAAGCTTATGGCAAGCAACATTAATTGTGAAATTAGGTAAGTAATCAATCATATTTTTATTATTTTTCAAAACTTTGCACTTATAATTTGAGAATAACAGTTTTTCTTCAGATATAAGTATATACAAAGTTGTTTTAATAAATCATTCTGTAGAATAAAACTACAGGATGATTTACTAAAACAACTTTGTATATAGGACCAACTTAATCAGAGCAAAGAAATAATCAGCTGTTCCATGGAAAACGTCAATAATTATCTAATTGACCAAAAATTTATGGAACAGCTGATATTTTTTTTGCTCTGATTAAGTTGGTCCCATAGACAAAGTTGTTTGATTTGATGGTCTTAGCCACACCACAAAATTTGATCACTGTTAAAAAAACATACTGCAATTCGTTCGTGCTAAGAGTTCTGCCCCCCTACTCAAATGGCCACTTTTCTATTCGTTCGCTAACTTAAAGCTTAAAAATAAGCAATTAAACGATCAAGTCACACGTCGCAAGTTTATGTAAATCACAAACATTGTTGTATTGCATGGAATTGACAAGCCTACGACACGTAATTTTGGAGTTTATGGCTTATTTTGAATTTTTGAGTTAGCGAACGAATAGAAAAGTGGCCATTTGAGTAGCCCCGCTGTTATACCTACGTAATCCTACAATAATTATTTTCTTGTCGACTGTACAACAGAAGTCACGATACAGCGATAACAGTAATAACTATAGTTACAAGGCGTTAATAGCTGTAACCAATGCTTACTGGGACGGTAATGCTAATGACATTTGAAGGGAACTTTATAATGCACGACTATTTTTCCTGTATTTCCATTTTTCCCCACCTGTTTGTCCACCACTGGGGAAATTGGGGGTAAGTATGGACGGTCTATCCCCGTTAAGCTTTGTTTTCCTAAAAAGCAAGCAAAGCCACGGGCAAAAGCTAACAATATATTTGAAAAGTGCTCATTAAGCCCTTTGATTTGGTACCCAACACGGCATTATTAAAACATACATACAGGTCAAAATCATATACCCTCCGTTTTGGCTTCGCCGTAGTCGGGTAAAAAAAAAATTTTTTTAGTTCATGTCTTTAACTCCTCTAGAGGGCGCGACATTCAATTTAATGTGACGTCATATAGCCTATGTTCATTGGACGATTGAGACATTTCTAGCGATACCACATTTGTCAATTATAATCAAGTAGTTTAGAAGCTATGAGGGAACAGATGAATTTACAAACATACATACATACATACAGGTCAAAATCATATACCATAGTTTTGGTTTCGCCGTAGTCGGGTAAAAATGACGGTGCCGTCACATAGCGGCCGTAATACACAACGTGTTCCAAAAAACCCCAAATGCCGAATATGGTAGATAGTGACCATCAAACTAAACAACTTTACTATGGGACCAACCAACCAATCAACCAACAAAATATCAGCTGTTTCATACAAAAATTAATATCGAAAATATCAGTACGAAACAGCAGATTTTTAGGGTTCCGTAGCCTAAATGGCAAAAAACGGAACCCTTATAGATTCGTCATGTCTGTCTGTCTGTCTGTCTGTCCGTATGTCACAGCCACTTTATTCCGAAAGTATTAAGATTACACAGTTGAATTGAAACTTGGTAGGTAGATGTATTCTGTTAACCGCTTAACGAATTTAATACAAAAATAAGAAAAATAAAAGATTAAGGGGGGGCTCCCCATACATGGAACTGAAACTGAAAAAAAACCAACACGTGTTGGGTGTCTATAGATAGGTCTTTAAATAGGACATTGAGGTTTCTAAGACAACTATTTCTCAAAGTCAACCGTTTGAAAGATATTCAACGCCAAAGTGGTAAAATGTGTGTCCCCCCCCCCCCCCTTTAACTTTTGAAATAAGAGAGTGAAAAATATTAAAAAAATATATGCTGTAGATCTTAATAAACACTTTCAACCAAAATTGGTTTGAACGAGATATAGTAATTAGTTTTTGAGATATAGCATATTTTCCAAAACCGCAAATATAACTTTGTCATTCATACCAACACTGTGAAAACAAAGTTATTTTTGCAAACGAAAAATGATAGGTGGTATTAAATATGGTATGGTATAAGGGAACTACGGAACCCTATGGCGCGTGGCCCGACACGCACTTGGCCGGTTTTTTTTCGTGATTTCAGAGTTGGTGCCATGCCATATTAAAAGTTGCTCAGTTTGATGGTCCCTATTTGCCATATTCGGCATTAGAGGTTTTGTAACAAGTTTATTTCCTGAATTCCCGTTGTACCCCACCCCACTGTTTATCCACCACTGGGGGGAAGTAAAAAAGTTTTACTTCCACAATGAATGACAATTATGATAGTTTCTTTCGCGATCTTACTTAATAAATCGTACGATTAAAATCGTGTCGAATAGTGTGTATGGACTTAACCTTAACTATGTTTTAAAATTAGTTTGTTGTTATCCAAGATTACTACTTTGTAAAGTACACAGTATTATTTTCTAAATCATAGACAAAATCATTTACTAACCCTCGTGTGTAAAATGACTTGAGTAAAACTTGCACTTTTCGAATGCTTCTATTATTATTCACATGCAATTTATAATTAGTTGATCTTAAATCTTTGCAGTTTAATGTATTCATTACATGTAGATATAATTTAATACAAGGAATAAAAATAAACTTGCCGTTCCAAGATTTAGACTTGCAAAAACTAGAGGTTCATTTATGGGGAAATACATTCCACAACATGTGATTGATCTTCCTTTGCATGAATTTAAAAAATCATGTTAAAAAGACGCTCATGGGTAAAGGTTATTTTAAATTAGACGATTATCTGAAAGATCAAAATGCGTGGAAATAACACATAACTTGCTAGTATATGTTCTTTGTTGTTAATAACCTTTTTGTATCTGGTAACGATATATTTAAGTTTGTAAATATCGTTACTTATATCTATCGTTACTTACTTCTTGTCAGTTAATATGTCTGAAACGGTGGTAGATGAAAAGTATAGACGATTCAAAAGTGCTTAATTACTATATTCGAAAAAATATATTTTTGACTTTGACTTTGCGGCATTTGAAAATTGCAAGTTTTACTCAAGTCATTTTACTCGTCTATATAACAGGTTTTGTAATTTTAGATGATTACAAAACCTGTCCTTTGATCATAAAAATAATCAAGGATTATGGCGGGAAAACCCAGGCGATTACGCGAACTAGGTTTGAGGAAAATTCTGACCGATCGCCTTGCTCAAGTTATGCTTGTAAATGGCTTATTTATCCTCCTCACTACTAGTGGCTCTGGAGCTGTAGACCTCGCGCTAGTGACATTTTTCAAAATGGCTGACGTGTTTTTTTTTCGAAAAATTCCGAATGTTCTCGGCAAAAAAAAAACAAAACATATTAGGCAGCCATTACACGCTCATGCAAGCGTCAGTCAAATTCCATCAGTCATGACAGTCTCGGCTGTGACTGACGATTAACCTACCGTGTAATGGGGTGACTGATGGTTGCATGAAGTTGATTTCTTCATTCCATCAGTCAATCAGTCAAACGTAATTCATGACTGATGGAATTTGACTGACGCTTGCATAAGCGTGTAGGTAATAGCTGCCTTATAAAACAAAGTTCTCCGCCACGTCTGTCTGTTTGCGATAAACTCAAAAACTACTGCACGGATTTTCATGCGGTTTTCACTAATAGATAGAGTGATTTTGATTTATGAAGGTTTTGAGAAGGTTTTAAGATAGAGAGTACATGTCGCTATACAAATTTCCCATACAAAACTACTCTATTAATGTTTTTACGCGCGTTAATTTTTTCGATACCTGTTCGTTTCGTGCTAAGGGTATGTAGGCAGGCACATGAGTAAAAAAACGTAATATTTACTCATGTGATGTAGGTACTGAAGTCTTTATAAAGCTCACGAGCAGCTTCGGTGCCCCGTGACCACGGCAACTGCAAAGGTGCCAAAACGTCGGGAAAATAAAAAATCAAACTAAATATCAACTAATTACCAAAATGCTTTCAATAAAACCGCGCTAGTATCCTTCAAAAGTGTTTTATTACAAGTCGAGTGAGCGCGTAAGCTTGAGACAGTATTCTGTGCTTGAGGTGAATCATGGAATAAAAGATTTTAAGAACCTCCTTCTTATTCAAAGAATTAAGGTACTTTTCATTTTTTTAATTGAACATCGAGTTGTTATTTAGAATAAATTTAATCGACGATAAATCCAAATAATAAGTTGTAACTTTTTTTTCAATCAACTCATTAGACTTTGCATTGGTCACTGAGTTCTCACACTTCGCTAACACAATAACACATTCCAACTTTATCAGTAGGATGCACGTATTTAAATGAATGTAGTTAGGTATAAGTACTTTAGTGAGTAAATAACATTAAAATTCCATACAAGTCACACTACTCATTTTAGACCGGTACCGCTAGGATTTTGGGTTTCAAAAATACTAAAGTTTAATTGTTTCTGGTAATTGTTTCTGCATTACTTTTTTTAGTCTAAAACATGATTTTGTGTCATATCAGATGGGTGCATATGTAACAATTTAGGTTTTTGTCTTTTTTAGGACGAAATGAAAATTCAAGATAAAAATTTTACTTTCATGATGATTACAAAGTTGTACCGGATGTACAATGAGCTTTTTGTGTCATCTATGTCAATGGGAATACTTATTTGATTATTACCTATAACGTTGTTTAACTATTACCTATAAAACGATACGTTATTTGACTATTACCTATAACGTTTCCTAATTGCCTTAGTAGCTTCAAAAGAATATTACAATTGTTTAAATAAGTGTTAAATGTTTGAGATCAATAAAATCTATTGTACAAAATATTTTGTGCTGAATTCATAAATGGCATTTCGGGGTGTTTCTTTTTTCTTTGCAAAACCCCGTAAAAGTCACAAAAGAAAATTCAAGTTATTAGAATTTGTGTCTTTATTGATTTATTATTATTATTATGGGGTAACGAAACACTATTCACAAATTATGTCGTTTTTATCAATAGAATCTTATTTAGATGTGTGTTTAATTAATGATTTTGATGTACTGCAACAAATCAGTTTCCATAGACGAAGATGACACAAACCAGGTTTGTACAGTACCTAAGCAGGCTATCAATAATACATATAATTGAGTTTTTTTTAAACTTTAAATCAATTTTGTCAGTTTTGAGTTAAATTATTTATACTTACCACAAATAATCGAATTTCTAAAGATGCACCAGCAAGATGTGACACAAAACGTAAAAATAAACTTTTTATATGCAAATGCATAATGTAATATGTACAGGCAAGATTTCATAAACTTTAGATTTTTTTAAGGTTTTGCTTTCAAAATAAGCTAGCGGTACTGGTCTATTAAGTTGGTACCTAGCAAACTAAAAAGCTTTATGGTGACCATGGTACATGAAAACAAGGTCTGGCATTCCGGGAGTAACACTAGCTTAAATCACTATCCAGTTACGAGACGGCAAAGAATGAAGATTTTTTCTGTCATACTCATTACCCCATGTTACCAAGAAACATGTTAAATACTAGTCTCATACAAAACTTGTAAAATACTTGTTGTAAACAAATATTTGTTTTATACATGTATTGCAACAGTCTCAAACATTTTTCTCGTTCCCACTGTGTAACCAACAAGTATTTATACGAATATAAAACTCAACGGCGGCGTTTACACTGTTGTTGTGTCGTATTCAAGTTGGTACAACAAGTATTAAAACATGAGATCATGAACTTACAAATTACTATAGTGCATTTTTTTTTCTCTTAGCAAACGAAACAGTTCAATTAAAAATTATAAAAGAAATTTCCAATACCGTTAGCGGATACCATTCAGAAAACTGACATTAAGTTTGTAATATGTACGGGGGACATATAATAGTATACTGTAAGCTTTACATAATATTTAGGAAGGTACTTATGTTAGGTAGGTACCTTTCCAAATTTTTAGCCTCGTATTAGACGAGTAAGTAATGACTTGAGTAAAACTTGCAATTTACAAATGCTTCTAATATTATATTCACACGCAATTTTTAGTATCTTATACCTTTAAACGAGCAATTCTTGTATATTTATTTATTTATATGTATATAAAATTTCTGTGATATCGGAACGGCTCTAACGATTTCGCTGAAATTTGGTATACTTATGTTCGGGGGTAAACAATCGATCTAGATAAGTCTTATGTTTGGGAAAACGTGTGTTTTCGAGTTTTCATGTTTTTCTTTTGACGCAGGATATGGTCGCTAATTTCGTCCGGCCGGCCACTGTTCGTCTGGTCCAGCGGGTTAAGACGCGGATAGCAAGAAACGAGGGTTACTGGTTCGAATCCCGTTTGGTGACTTACTTTTTTTTTATATGTTCAAGTTTATATTTTTATTTTTATTTTTATTGTTTTAGACAAGTTTAAAACATTTAGTTAATGTTTGAGATAACAATAAATAGCAATAACCGAGCAAAGCTCGGTCGCCCATAATATATTAATACTAATAATTAATACTTAATCTTAAATGTAGTTTTAGTGCATTTTTGGTTCATTAAAAATTAATTTATACAGTAAATGTCATGTGAATTTAATACCTATTAGAAGAAGCATTTGAAAATTTACAAGTTTTACTTAAGTCATTACTTACCTACTCGTCTATAGATACGCTAAATCTTTAAAATAAATACTTAGTATTTTTATAGTCTTTTTACTATTTATTGTTTATAACATAGTATTTTTTTTATTACATAGTGTCCTTGTTCTAAAGTAATATACTTACCTACTTAGTTTATGATTCATAAAAACAGTTTTATTGCACTGCAATGTGTAAGAAATGAAAACTATTATAAGAGACAAGTACCACAGATATTTTTAATTAAAACAAAGTATCAAATAATTAATAGAGTAATTTAGTATGAGAAAATTATACAGCGCCATCTACCGCCGAGAAATGAAAAAAGTTTTTCATAGAGAATAGGGATGTTGATTTATGAATAAAATAACGAAATACTAATAAAAATCGTGAACATATAAAACTTTTAGAGTAGCTTGTATACCTCTAGGTTTTATATATTGCGTATTATTTGTTTTATGACCCTTCAAAGTTGGGTGGACAAGTCCATTTAAAAAGTATAAAATTTGTTAAAATAAATAATACATTTAATTAGTCCGTAAAATTTATAGCAAATTTGTCAAAGAAACCATTTTGATTAACACAATATTTAATAAAGCTGCTGAACAAATTTCCTACGCGTTGCATACAACGTAGGAAGGCGTGACGTCATAACTTGGTAGCCGTTAGTATGGAGCGTTTTCGGGTGAGTGCAATTTTGTGCATTTCAAACTGTGATATCTCGGGCAGTTTTCATGCTAGCGTAATAATTCTGATACAATTTTTTCTTTTTTTAGGGGTAATTTATGTAACATAAAATAAAAAAAAAATTTCTCTATCGAGTACTTTTTCGAGAGTTTTTTTACGATATCTTTTCGTGCTAGAGGTACTGTACCCTTAGCACGAACAGCTATCGAGAAAATAACGCGCGTAAAAACATTTGATAGGGTGATTTTGCATATTATAAGAAAGACCATGTAACCTTTCTGGCATATCCGCTATTTTGAAAAATCGGATATTCTTCGCAATTGATAGTGTCAATCAATAGGAAACGTCAAAATAAACGCAAATTATAAATTGTCATATTGTCGTAATATGTATACTTTCGGAGATATATGAAAATTAATTTTTTTTTCTATCACGATGATTTTTTTACAAGGCTGCCCAAAGCAAAAAGAGTGTATATGTCGCACCTTCGGTGCAACAAGGTCACAATGAGTCATTTTGTAATTTTACAGGAACGGACTTTTAAGTTTTTTTTTAAACTATTTTCCTTGTTACTAATTTACTATGTACAGTATCTTAAAAATCTCCATTAATTATATTGTTGGTACTATTGGCTACAGTATCAGATAAAAAACATATTTTTGTTTGTAAAAAATAATGTAAATAAATGGCAAAACAAAAAAAAGGTCCTAACTTGTGACTTTGTTTCACCAAGAAAAATATAAAGAAATAATTTGTGCCTTATCTATAAATCATGAATTATTTAAATAAAATAAAACATAATACATATTTATTTAGTTTATTTTTTTTCCCTGGTTGATTTCGAATCGATTTATAGGGGGCTGATGGATCAAAATATGAACCACCTAAGCCCCCGATAAATCGATTTGTCAGAGTTATGATCCATCTCATTTTCTACAATAATTTCTGGTGGTAAATCAATATTACCTGCATAGGACGAAGCTGTTTTTTTGTTATCAGAATTATTACCTTTCGAGCTGTCCTCAGTGATGATAATACTCTCGATATTATTCATTAACGCGTTATTCTCCTCTGTGATGGTATTTTGCAATAATAAAAATAGCATCTTTTAAAAAATTTCTTCGAAGTTAATTTAATCCTATCTAATTTAATGGTAAGTGTTGTTAATATTTCTTCCACTTCGGATATAGCCAACAGTCTCTAGAAACCGTTGGAATACTCGTCGAACGGAATTACTGAGATTCAGTTTCCCAGCAACATTACATTGCCTCATTTTTTTGCAATATTTGAGCAACTTCATGGGACAATAGTATCCATCTTGGGTATTTCTTTTTTTAATTGAACTGTTGAAGTGTGTTTTCTCCATCATCTCGATAGCGAATTTACCCGCATTTCCTGAATTGACCCCTTTTATTTCTCTTTTATGGCGCCGCAAGCAATAACGCTTTAAGCATTAATTATATTATGTTAATTAACCATTATAAATTGAAAGCTCATTAAATGTACTTTCAATAGATATCAACATTTACACAATTGTTTTACGGTTCAGTTTCAGTACGAGATGAAATTTCGGGGATATTATTTTTTGGTGAGATACTAGAAGCTTCAAAATTGCAATCAAAATCATTGTCCTGTTTATCGGGACCTAAGTTGTCTAACCAAATTTCAACCAACTTTCTGTGCTCTGATGAAACATTTTGTTGAGGTTCAACCATAGAAATAATATTTAACTCTGCAAGAAAATTAACTTTGTTTAATATTATGAGTGGTTAGTTTAAATTATATCTGTCAAAAAATATATAATATTTGACCAACAAAAGCCTTTTACAACGAGTGACTTTGTTGTCTCAAATTTCTTAGTAATAACAAAAAAAATATTGAAGTCACAAAAACATAATGAGACTTTTTTGTTCCAATAAGTGAGTATAAAAATGGTCATAAATATCTTTGGGTAGCTGTAGCTCCAATATGCAACCAACTGACGTGGGCGCGGGGGCACTACTGACAAATCAGACTCTGTAGTTCCAAAACTCGTAGAAAAAGTGAGGGAACCACAAAGGCACTAGCGCCATCTCGTAAAAAATACACATACTTTCGCGGCTGTCTTTGTTTCCCCAGACGGAGGCATGGATTAGAAGCAATTCTGCATACTTAACTCATTTTTGGAAATTTGCTTATTTGTGACCTTGTTGCACCGAAGGTGCGATGTGTTCAGGGTTCATGTATGTGGGTATGTGAGTTTCTTTATTCCACCATAACTTCTAAATGCCTGAACTGAATTGGATAAATGGGGTATCGTTAGAATCCTTACAGCATCCCGAGTGACACTGGTTATATTTTTTTAGAAAAAATCAATATGGCGACTGTACGACGCCATTTTCAAATGTGAAAAAAATCTCTTCTATTATTACAATATGGGCATCAAATGAAAGCCTTGATGAGAAAATTTCAAAACTATATAATATGACACTAAAATGTGTGAAATAAAAATAAATAAATTTAAAAAATATTAAAAACTCGACTGCCCTGCCAAAAACGAACTAAAAAGTTATACAACAAGTGTCATTGCATTCGGGGGACCTCTTTCATCAAAAATTGTTCCATAATAAGGTCGCCCGACTGCAATGACACTTGTTGTTTAACTTTTTAGTTCGTTTTTGGCAGGGCAGTCGTGTTGTTAATTTTTTTTTTAAGTCCCAATATCTCAGAAAGTATACATTTAAGGACAATTTGACAATCAGCAATTCATGTTTATTTTGACGTTTCCTATCGATTAATACAGATAGATTCTTCAGTTGCGATGAATTTCCGATTTTTTAAAATAGGAATACCTGTCCCTTAGCACGAACAACTATCGAGAAAAAAAACGCGCGTAAAATTACTATGGAAATTTTAGTTTCGCTATTCGGCGGTAGATGGCGTTGTACAAATTTCCAATACAAAATTGCACCATTGAATGATTTTACGCGTTATTTTTTCGATAGCTGTTTGTGCTAAGGGTACAGCCTCCATACTAAAACGTTGCATGCCGTTTGTACTGCGCTATCTACCGCCGAAGAGCGAAATTAAATATTCCATAGATAATTAGTCTATCGAGTACTTTTACGCGCGTTTTCTTTTTCGATAGCTGTGCGTGCTAAGAGTGCAGTACCCTTAGCACGAACAGCTATCGAGAAAAAAAACGCGCGTAAAATTACTCGATAGAGAATTATATATGGAAATTTCAATTTCGCTATTCGGCGATAGATGGCGTTGTACGAATTTTCAATACAAAATTGCACTTTCGAATGATTTTACGCGCGTTATTTTTCTCGATAGCTATTCGTGCTAAGGGTACAGATCAGTGGGGTGTGTATAGCGATCTGAATCTCCTCCATTCGCTCCCTGGATGCAGTGGCGTAACTGGGGTGTGGCAGGTAGGGCACATGCCCTGGGCGCCATTCATAAGGGGGCGCAATTCGCAAATTATTAAATTAAAAATTAAAAAATATCTTAACTCATATTCAATTCAATTAGACAAGACAGGCAAGATTAATGAATGAAACTGACTAAAAATCGCGCTGCACGGCCGTTTTTTTTTACTAAAGACAAGCAAGATTACAAGATTAGCCGATGGATCCGACTAAAATCGCGCCGCGCGGCCGCTCCCCCTTACTAAAGACAAGCAAGATTGCAAGATTAGTCGATAAATCTGACTAAAAATCATCATAACTAGATTAGTAGATGAAGCTGACCAAAAATCGCGCTACGCAGCCGATTTTTATTATAGACAGGCAAGATTACTAGACTAGACTAACTGCAATCGCACTGCACGGCTGTTTTTCTTTTTACTAAAGGCAGGCAAGATTACTAGATTAGTGCATGAAACTGACTAAAACTGGCTATCTAGTGTATATTTCTATTCTAGTGTAATTTTAGTATATCTGTTTATTTTACATTTAGATAACTTATGAAGGGGCGCAACTTTTGTGCTTGCCCTAGGCGCCGTATCCGTTCGGTACCTTACGCCGCTGCCTGGATGGCCATCATCAGATCACAGCTAGGTCAACCCCTGGCGGAGAACCAAGGCTTTAAAGTTAACTCGTTTGTATGAAAACCGACTGCGTGCCCTTAATTATCTGGCCACCACTGTGTCAACACGATAGCGTGTATGATTACGAAAAACCTTCGTAATAAGTTAAGTAATTATCTGAGGTGAATGACTTGTAAATACCTTAAACTTTATCTTTATATTATTTTAACGTTGATAAACTTGTAAAGATTTTTTTTTTACCATAAAAAGTAATAGCGCCAACTTAACGTTATAAAAACTTATTGTGCCTGGTTTTATTTAAAAAGAAAACAGATTTTGTATGCAATTACTCGTTAATACAACTAATTTAACATTGTAGTAACAAAACGACGTTAGTATTTTAATCTATATTCCTTTAACAGTTATCTGCGAGGAAAATATATTCCTAAGAGATAGCTAGAGATAGATAGGTTATATGGGAGGAAAAAAAAATCCTCACAGATAACTAGTTATCTAGCCATGGTTATCTCCGAGTAGGGCTGCCATCTCTAAAACCTGCCGCCCCGGACCAGAAGCGTAAAAACCCCGGACTTTGGAGCCTTGACCCCGGATATTTGATTTTTTATATTCATTTTACCTTGGTTAAAAAATACATTTACCCAATACTTGCCTGGAAAAAAAAAATTTAAGCCATTTTTCGCATTAAATAGTGGTTTTTACTAGTTATGATGTAGAGCTGGGGTGTCCAACACAATTTTGTGCAGGGCCAGGTTCCAGTTTTAGTAGTTTTGTAACCGTAGCGTTCCGAAATAAATGCCCAAATAGCCAGGGACGGCCCGTAATAAAAAAAAATGGCCGCGCAGCACTATTTTTGTCAGTTTCATCCACTAATTTTGATTATTTATAGTAAAAAAATGAGCCGCGCAGCACGATTTTTAGTCAGATTCATCCAGTAACCTTGTGTTGTGATTTGTGATCTTGCCTGTTTATAGAAAAAACAGCCGCGCAGCGCGATTTTTGTTCAGTTTCATCCACTAATCTTGTAATCTTGCTTGTCTATGGGAAAAAAAATGGGCCGCGCAGCGCGATTTTTGGACAGTTTCATCCAGTGACCTGTGTTGTGATTTGTGATCTTGCCTGTTTATAGAAAAAACGGCCGCGCAACGCGATTTTTAGTCAGTTTCATCCACTAATCTTGTAAACTTGCTAGTCTATAGTAAAAAAATAGGCCGCCCAGTGCTAATTTTAATCAGTTTCATCTAGTAACCTTGTGTTGTGATTTATGATCTTGCCTGTTTACAGAAAATACGGCCGCGCAGCGCAATTTTTAGTCAGTTTCTTCCATTAATCTTGTAATCTTGCTTGTTTTAGTAAAAAAAAGTGGGCCGCGCATCGCAATTTTTTGTGGGTTGCGCGGTGCGCTACGTGTAGTGAAGTGAAGCGCCCGGTAGCACGTACGCTGAATATAGTACTTTTTTGAACGGAGTTTGATCCAAAAAACCGTATTTTAATTAAAGTCCGGGTTTTACCCGGACTACAATCAGAACCCCGCCCGGACGCTCCCCGGACGCCCTCGAAACTAGGACAAATCCGGGGAAACCCGGACGAATGGCAGCCCTACCTCCGAGGAACAAGAGACTCTTTCCTTCATACATTATCAAGAGAAGTTGCAGCGGATCAATGTCTATTGTCAATTTAATCACATTGCATATTATTTTAATTAAAATTCGCTTATGTTAAAACTTAAGCGGACTTTGTGAAACCTTTAAAAAGTACAAACCTCTGCAGTCAAGCGGTCAAAAAAGCTAAACAGTAATGGAAAATTTACACTAACTCATAACCTATTTGAGTTTATTCACAGATAATTATTTCATTATCAATATCACTCGCTATCAAGTGCAATAATTATTTGCATTTACTTGCAATAAACTGTATATTATTCAAGTTAATTTATTCACACAACTTCACAAAAATTGGGGCGTTAAAACACCAAAGAGTATTTGTTTATTTTTTTAAGGAAAACTTTTTGGCCGCGCGACAACGAGTATTGGCCTTGTTTATACAAAACAAATTTAAATTTAGAATGGAACGCATGTGTTGTGTGCGTTCGTTCGCGCGCGATCGCAGACTGGCGTGAAAACTATGGAAAATATAAAAACACTGGCTGACATTATCATACTCTGTTATCTATATATGCCAGCATTTGTACAACTGTATGATAATTAGCATAATAATTAAGTAACGTCTCGGGCCTGTCCTGTCTGGCATGAGTTAGAGAATACCTTCATTGCAAAATGTCTTTTAAATGACATTTCGTGACAATGGTGACTCGTTTTGTTTTATTTTTATATCAACTAATGTAACGTTTTCTTTTTTTTAACCATTTTTGGGTTTCTCGGCCTAAACCCTCCACTCACAATTAATTACTTTACTACTTATATTTATTTGGTTGGCGATTACCTATTTTCGTTGCAGCTGTCAAAAGCCACAAAAGAGTTTGTTTATTTTACGGAGAAAACATTCAGAATACCTAATTGTTATTATTTTGTTGTTTCCGGAGGAAATGATAAGTAAGTAATCGACAACGTTCATATTTCATCATATTTGTACCTATATGAGCGAAATGCTATTTTGATTTTTTTATACCTATATAAAAAAAAACTGACACAAGTGCAATTCTGTACAGCTATCGAAAAAAATAACGCGCGTAAAAATGTTCGATAGAGTATTTTGTATGGGAAATTTGTATAGCGCCATCTAGCGCCGAGAAGAGACATTAAATTTTCCATAGAGAATTCTCTATCGAGTACTTTTACACGCGTTTTTTCGTTCCCTAGCACCAAGAAGCTTATACCTCCAATGGAGATTGCACGGCCAGTGTCATAGTGAAGATTGAAAAAAGGTCCTTAAGTGACGTGACGGCTTATTGCTACCTCTTTCTTTAGTGTTACAATAAGTGTTCATTGTTCGTCGTTCGTTCGTTCGTGAGAAACGAAAACGTATTGTAACACTAAAGAAAGAGGTAGCAATAAGCCGTCACGTCACTTAAGGACCTTTTTTCAATCTTCACTATGACACTGGCCGTGCAATCTCCATTGGAGGTATAAGCTTCTTGCCTAGCACGAACATCTATCGAGAAAAAAATAAAATAAAAACACGACTGCCCTGCTAAAACAAACTAAAAAGTTAAATAACAAGTGTCATTGCATTGGGGGAATCGTTTTGTGGAACATTTTTAATCGAAGAGGTCCCCCGACTGCAATGACACTTGTTATTTAACTTTTTAGTTTTTTTTAGCAGGGCAGTCGTGTTTTTTTTTTTAATTTATTTTTCTCGATAGATGTTCGTGCTAGGGAGCGAAAAAACGCGCGTAAAAGTACTGGATAGAGAATTCTCTATGGAAAATTTAATTTCTCTTTTCGGCGCTAGATGGCGCTATACAAATTTATTTATTTTTTAATTTATTTATTTTTATTTCACACATTTTAGTGACAAATTATATATTTTTGAAATTTGCTCATTAAGGCCTTTCATTTGATGCCTTTAAAGTAATAATTGAAGAAAAATTTTTTTTCACATTTGAAAATGACGTCATACAGTCGCCATATTAACTTAAAAAAATATAGCCAGTGTCACTCGGAATGATGTAAGGATTCTAACAATACCCCATACATCCAAATCCGTTAAGCCATTTGGAAGTTATGGTGGAATAAAGAAACTCACATACCCACAAACATAGGTACATGAACCCTGAACACACTTTTTGCTTTGGGCAGTCGTGTAAAAAAAAAATAAAAAAAATTAAAAACCCGCCTGCCTAAAAAGACAAGTCAACTGAAAAGATGGAAACAAGATTAAATATTAAAGGCAACATTATAACATGCAGTCGGAGGCATATATATAACTCAATTCATAATGTCACTTTCTTTATGCATGCCTCCGACTGCATGTTATAATGTTGCCTTTAATATTTAATCTTGTTTCCATCTTTTCAGTTGACTTGTCTTTTTAGGCAGGCGGGTTTTTAATTTTTTTTAATTTACTTTTTATTTATTTATATTTAGTTATTATTTATATCATATACCTTTTTGAAATCCTTATAATAAGCCCTTTAATTTGACACCCATATTGCAGTATTCTAAAAAAAAAAAATTTTTTCCGCTACGTATAATAGCACCGTACAGCCGCCATGTTGGTTTTTTTATAACGCCACCTTCTTAAGAACACTTGGGCTGACCAGACAAATCTAACGATATATTAATCATGGAAATCTGTTCAGCCATTTGAAAGATATGAGGTAATAAAGAATATTACATACAAACTTACAAGATACGCGCGAAAAACATAACCCTCTTGCAGTCGGGTAAAAAAAACGTGCATAAAAGTACTCGATATATAGGATGTTTTGTCTATGAGAAATTTTATTTCGCTTTTCGGCGGTAGATGGCGCTGTACAAATTTCCTATACAAAATTATCGATATATTTAATGCGCTTTTTTTCTCAATAGATGTTCGTCCTACATTAAGATGGAGCCGAGAAAAGTGAAATTTTTAAACTAGAATTACCTAATTACAGTTTAAATAGGTACCTAGATGGAGCACGTGTGTTCATTCGATAGTGCAATTTTGTACTGGAAATTTGTACAACGCCATCTACCGCCGAATAGCGAAATTAAAATTTCCATAGAAAATTCTCTATCGAGTAATTTTACGCGCGTTTTTTTCTCGATAGTTGTTCGTGCTAAGGGTACAGTATCCTTAACACGAACAGCTATCGAAAAAAATTACGCGCGTAAACGTATGTATTCCATAGAGTATTATCTATGGATATAGATGACGCTGTACAAATTTCCCATACAAAATTACTCTACAGAATGTTTTTGCGCAGGTTTTTTTTGGATGGCTGTTTGTGCTAAGGGTACCGTTCGTGCTAAGGGTACAGAAATACATTATTTACCTACGTTACGTACCTATAATCTGTGACATAATTATGTTGACAGCTAAAAAAGTGATAAAAATTAAGTAAAATATATTTTATCTTATACTTATATAATTTATCAGATTTCCGATTTGCGGTTTGATTTACGACAAACAGTCTGCGATTAGTAGAAAAAAAACCATAACGACGCTACTATAAAAAAAAAATTAAACTGTTTAAATAGATCCATTTGCCTTAAATTAAACCCAAGGAATTATATTATAACAAAAGGCTCAACAATAGAACGTTGGTTTAAGATAAAATTATCGGAAATGATAATATTAGTTCAAGAGATACTGTCACCTTGATATTATATGTTAGTTCAAGATAGCTGTTAACATAATACGAAGAAAATACTAATGCATTCAAGTCCATATTATTATACGTTTAAACTATGTATTTGAATGCACAAAAGTATATAATTATTTTCCTACTTGTATGAATGAAAATTTCTAGCATTCGTGAATAAATTAATGTTTGTTTTTAGGATTACTAATAAATAAATGACTACAACTAATTAGACCAAGCGAGGCAAAGCGCGAGCGAAGCGTCTCCGTTGGCTTGGGCAAAAATGCTTTTGTATGTCTGGCTGTCCATCTGTTCTCAAATCGCATTTCTCAACCGATGCTCGTGAAATTTTGAAAGAAATTTTTGTCTATTTATTTTCGAAAAAAAAAAAAAACATTTCAGCCATTTCGAAAAATGTCACAAAAGCAAGGTAGCTCACAGAGCACAAGCCAAAATCTTTTTGAATGCTGATCAGATCAGTTGGGTGTGTATAGCAATCTGAATCTCCTCTATTCAGTCCCTGGATGGCCATCATCAGATCACAGCTAGGTCAATCCCTGGCAAAGAACCAAGGCTTCAAAGTTACCACGTTTGTAGAAAAATGACGTGTTGACCCATTTTCTTTGCGGCCAGTGTACCATGGGCAACAGCGTCGCTTAACCACTGCTAAGGTTAAGATCGCTTGCACGCCGCGCCCGCTGTCACATACGTTTAGTTCGTGCAGGGGCGATACGCGCGCACACGAATTTTGTTGCTAACTGGTTAAGCGACGCTGTTGCCCATAGTACATTCTCGGTCAAAATTGGTAAAAAAAAAATGGTCACCCCCTTAGAACTATAACACCTAGAACGATAATTCCCTAGAACAGCCAAAATCGCCACGTTTTCAGATTTTTACTCTCCATTATTCCCTAATCATACCGAATAAGTACAAAACAGTTTCAATTTTCCTACATATAGCAGATTAGTTACTATATTATTGGATTTTATTTACGATTAGTTACCTAATATTCTATCTATATATCTATTCTATCTATTCTATAGGTAATTATTCTAAGGTCACCTCATGCTAAGCCAATCAATCAAGCTATTACATTCTCGATTGACTAAAAAAAATATTACGTATTGGGGGCCGTTCAAATATTACGTAAGCAGATTTATTACAATTATTTACCCCCCCATCCCCATTGTCAGCAAAAGTAAGCAAAGCTCTTAACCCCCTCCCCCCATGCTTACGTAAATATTTTTTCAACACACTTGCTCGTAAAGCGAGCCCTAATACATCGCTTTTAGGGCCATAAACCGAACTATAACAAACGCGTGCAATCTATATAATATAATAATATATAAAAGCGTAAATCACTCACTGACTCATCACGAAATCTCAGAAACTACAAGTGCTAGGAGTCTCAAATTTTGCATGGGAGTTCCTTTTAGGGTGAAGGTGCTCACTAAGACGGGATTTTGCGAAATTCAACCCCTAAGGGGGTAAAACAGGGTGGCAAAGTTTGTATGGGAGAAAGCGATTCCTTGGCCCGATTGACTTGAAATTTGGCATAGACATTCTTAAACAAAATTAATTGAATATGTGTTTCGTATTTTCTTGAAATGTATCCCCTAACAGGGTTGAAAAGGGGTAGAAAGCTATTTTTAGGGTGGTTGACTTCGATATCGGAATCAAAACTTCTTAGTGCATTTGTACGATTAAGAAAAATAAATGTCAGTTGTCAGGTTGTCACCTCCCCTGAGATTGTAATTATGTCACCGCACGAGCTGACATTTCATGTTGTATAAGATTGTATCCTGATTTTCACTACCTATTTTACGAAATATTAGTCTACTTATAAAACGTGGCAAAATCTAGCAAATATCAGATATCTAACGTGACAAGGAATGTGGTGTAAAGTGTTGAAATTGAGAGCCGGATAATAATGCACAACATAAGTTGCACCCGACATAATTTGCAATGTCACGTTATTTTAGCCAGGAACCAGGAACAAGTAAACATACATAGATTTTTATTTAAATAGAAGATACCTACCAAACTATTAAGTGTGAGTATTAAATGTTACATAATATTATTATACTTATTTTGTTATATTACTGCTAAGAAATTTTATTAAGTACCTACCTACCTACCTAATACAAAATCGTGAACAGTAGGACGTCGGTTCTGTAACCAAACTCGAACCCCACTTTGAATCTCACTTCACTGCACGGGACGGGAACTTTAAATCATAAATAAGATAATGATAAGATTTTTTTTCATCACAAAATATTTTAGATAGCTACCTAAATTTATTGAATTCGGTAAAATTGCTCATTTAGTTAGCTAATTTCTAATAACAATTCACGCGAAGTGAAGTGAGGTTCGAAGTGAGATGCGAGTTTGGTTACAGAATCAACAGATTGCGCAGGTAAAACCGCGGGGTGCAGCTATTACCTACATATCACAAAATTGTAAAAATGTGAAATTTTTTATTTTTGGATATTGTTCATTTTGTACCTCAATCACGTCTGAAGGGTGAACGGATTTAGAGAAATTTGCCACAGGGATAGATTATAGTCTGGAATACTTAACACAGGCTTCTTTTCATGCCGATCATTGGTTTCCAAGGGAAGACTTACAACGATTACCGACTCCCACGCGGGCAGAGCCACGGGCAAAAGCTAAACATAGTATAAAACAAAGTCGCTTCCCGCCGTCTGTACGCTTCTCTTAAACTATACATAAAAATCGCAATAAAATCGATCTTTAAGTTTGGGAGCTAGGTGGCCTCAGACAGACACACACACACTTCAATTATATTTTAACACCCCTTGCGTACATCGTATATATGTGTAGTATAATCAAATAACTTCACACTGACACCACATTAGCATAGTTTTACATTAGTAACTACATTGCACTGCACCCGTGCGAAGCCGGGGCGGGCCGCTAGTAATATATAAAACACTAGTTGGTTATAGAAAGTTAAATAGGTACCTACCTTACTGCAAGTTCTATGCGAGTAAACAGAGCATTTTCAATTTAACCGGGTAATACAGTTATTTTCCTTAATTAAGTCAAACAAATATTTATTATTATCAAATTATTTCTTATTTACAATATTTTGTTAAAACATATTAAAATATTAGCATTTTATCACCTAAATTTATAATTTTGAAGTAGGCTGCTCGCTAACCCCTTTGTTCGCAAAATATTCTTGCATTGGGCGTGTGAAAAAAACAAAAAAAAAAACTGCGCGCCTTTTCTCATCATGATTACCATTTTGTTTTTGTCGTATTTGTTGCTGTGTGGTAAATTACTTTGTTTTTTCCTCGCAAATGTGTTGAAAAACGTCGTATGAAACTCGTGAGCTCTTACTTATTGCACACTCGGCTGAGTTACGCCCTCGCCTGCGGCTCGGGCTGCAACCCACAGCCTTGTGTGCAATAAGTAACCTAAGCTAACTTGTATCATAATGTACTATTAATTATAAATGTATTTTTTTTTATATTTAGACAAGTTAATAGCGCGTGGTAATTCCCTTAATCGGTTCTAAAGCACTCGCCTTGCATTATTTGCGAACCCTTTTATTTGTCTTATCTTCTGTTCCTAAAAGTGCCAACCCTAGTTAGTTTACTTCTTACTAGAGCTGGGGTTCCGCCGAAAATCGGTTAACCAAAAAGGGTTTCGAAGCCAAAAGAATTCGGGAACCGCTGATCTAGATTCGCCATCCCCCTATAGTGCTTACGTAATACTTGAATGGCCCCTTGCACATTTGTTACGTGACTTTAAAATCACCCTGTAGAATTTGTCTGATCGTCATCTGGCATCATTATCATGAATCATTTTAGACAAAGGCGTTTATCTTAGCGTTTACTGACAATAAAATTATTTTATGCTTATCATTTGCACACGTGTGTAGGATTTGTGCGCTGTTACTACTTATTTGCACGCATATAATATTCAATCTTAGAATAATATTCAATACTATGGTTTTCCGTACACATTGTAAGTTAAAGTATAGGTACATATTATATGCAATCTTGGGTAGACCTTGGTCAACCTTCCGGGCGTCGTCCGGTGGGCCGACCGAGATATCGCTGGAAGAAAGAAATCGCCTAAGATCTCAAAGAGCTGGAGGTGCCCGACTGGTCAGTACCCTTAGCACGAACAACTATCGAGAAAAAAAACGCGCGTAAAATTACTCGATAGAGAATTATCTATGGAAATTTTAATTTCGCTATTCGGCGGTAGATGGCGTTGTACAAATTTCCAATACAAAACTGCACTATCGAATGATTTTACGCGCGTTATTTTTTTCGATAGCTGTTCGTGCTAAGGGTACTGCTCTGGCAAAAGACAGGAAAGAATGGCGCACTTTGATGTCGGAGGCCAAGATCCACTCGGGTTGCTGAGCCAGCGAAGTAAGTAAGTAAGTTGGGTAGACCGGGCTATAGTCAGTACCTTTAGAAGTTTAGACTGTACCTGTCCATTGACGTGGAGCGAGCGAGGCCACACCCCGGGCACTCCATACAAACGCCGCGTTTCAACTACCCATTACACAGACGCTACACATGTGACGTTTTTGCACACGCGCAACTGTGTGCGTGAAGTCTAGGGCTATTGAATGAGCATACGAACTAGCCTACGAACTCGCGGGGCGCGGTGAGGTAATTGATTGCGGGGCGGGGCGGAGAGTTTCCTTTCTGTACGGTAGTACTCATATCTATTCTGTGGTGAGGCGGCGTCGCGGCAACGCCTGGGAACGGTTATTTTTACGTCATTGACGCTCATTGATGCGATAATGGGGAATGTCCGAAAAAAATAAAAATGGCTGAATATTTTTTTTAGGTGGGAATAAGCTCCCTTAATTTTAGAAAAAAGTTTCAGAATTTTCAGTTTTTAGGGTTCCGTACCAAAATGGTAAAAAAGGAACCCTTATGATGTGACTCAGTCTGTCTGTCTGTCTGTCTGTCACAGCTGGATATCTCGAGAACTACTAATGGTATCAACTTGAAATTTGGAATAGTTTAAGATGACATTTGTCCAACTATTTTGCGAATAAGAAATAAATAAATAAAAAAATAAATATCTTTTTAACAACAGGGACTGAAAAGGGGTCTTAAAAATTTTAAGTGGAGCAACTAGGGCATGTGGGGTATCATATGAAAGAACGCCATTTGCACGTTTTCAATCATATTTTCTTTTTTTTCTAGACCGCATAGTTTTCGACTTATGATGAAAAATGAAAAAAAATGACCGTTCCCCCCCCCCACCCCCCCCCCCCCCCTTATCTCCGAAGTTTGCAAAGAGAAAAATCTGAAATAATTCTATGTGATAGCAGTTTATAAAAAGATTAAAGGAAAAATAAAACGATGTCTCAATATAGCACACTTTTTTAGAAATTATCAAATTTCTAAAGAGTTAACATTAGTTCCACTATCGGTCAAGAGATGGCGCTGACCTAAAACTGCAATACCTAATTTATTATTCTACTCTGCAGTGTGGTTTGATGGTGCAATTATGATGGTACTGTTAGCGACGCAAGTGAATTATGAGTGTTAGTGACACGTTATAAGTGATAAAATTAATACTGAAAGTGATAAGTGTTAAACTTATTATAGTGAATTGCAATTAGTGAAGTGAGACTTATGAATAATTAATTAAGTACTATAACTTTGTGAATCTACGCTTTAGATGTAAGACTTTGTTAGTTAGACCTTGTATTAGTTTTTACGTTCTTATTAGAATCTAGGTTTTTGCTATTTGTAAGTAATTTTCAGTTTTTTCGGATTTTTTCTACATAAAATAGGGTATACCAACAGGGCAAAACCTTAAAGACAAAGCCCCAATTTTGGAAATTAGGCATATCAAAGGGGCAATACCACATAGAAAGCCCCCGAAGGTTTTTTGTAAATATCTTTTGAAATAATTGAGATTTTTGAGATTTTGTTATAAAATAGTTAATAATCGATTAGATCATATTATATCGATTAGTTCATAGTTCTATCTATAGAAATAAAGTTTGAGTTAGTTTTATCAAAGGTTTGTGAAAACAACCGCTTATTTCGATATGAGAAAGAGATAGAGATAGTTTTGTTTAGAATTAGACAAAGACAGTTGCGCGTGAACAGGACAAGACATACTGTGAGACAGAGAGGTCCGAGTTCTAGAAAAACTAGAAAGTTCTAGATTGATTTTCATGAAAATTCCAAGAAATCTGATTGGTTCCGAATTTTCAAGGATTAATTTTCGATCGATATATAAATCGGAGAGGTCGAAGTAAGCGTAGTTTTCCGATAGTTTTCCAATAATGAAGATATCATTGTAAAAGGAAGAAAAAGGAAGAAATAAAAGAAGAAACAGTAAATAGTGGTTTCATTATGAAGTAAAGGTCCCAGTAATAAGTTTTAATTAAGAGTTAGTGCATCCTGGCAGTAAGCGCGACAATGTTAAGATTTTAGTGCTCCAAATAATATGTTTCAAAGTGCTTCAATGTGGTGAATTAGTAACTTTGACTATGTTATAAGTGTGAATTAGTGCTTTGCTACGGAGCTACGTGTCTTGCTACGAACATTGACTGCGCCGACTACAAAATAATGTGAAAATGGAGAAAAGAATTTGTGATACGTTGGTGTGACATTTATGTGAAGTGACATTAGTTTATGAACACTGTTGACTGGTGTGTTCCGTGATAGTGTTTTTCCAACCGAGTGTTCAACCGCCTTCCTCGTCCAGCCGGCGATAATCCTATGAAGACTTTTGAGTGTTTACAGTCCACTAATTGAGAGTTATCGAGTGTTATTATTATTTGTGACGTGTGTGGTTTAGTGTGGACGATCTTTTAAGTGCTCTCGTCGTCGTCTGCCCGCCGCGCCCGCCACAGGTACGGAACCCTCGGTGCGCGAGTCCGACTCGCTCTTGACCGGTTTTTTTTAATACATTAAAGTATCTTCGATGTCACAAATGTACGAAAGTAACAGCAGAATGGCGATTGATTATACCTTTGCCACCACCTGCCACAACCACAGCGACCACAGCAAGTATTAAAAAAAAACGTTTTGACATTTTGTGTTGAAACTTTTTTTTTAATAGCATGTTGTGGTTATGACAGGTGGTGGCAAAGGTATAATCTTCATTCTGCTGTTACTCTCGTATATTTATAAAGTTGAAGTGACTTTATTTTTTATTTTTATTTATACGCAACTGAAAATTCTGAAACTTTTTTCTATTACTAAGGGAGCTTATTTCTACCTCCAAAAAAATATTCAGCGAAATTGATTTTTTTCGGACATTCCCCATTGATCGTTTACGCGTGCAATTGAAGCTATTGTCAATGCCTCCAACAAAAATTTACAATCGCAATTGATCGTTATCGGCGGCCCAAAATAGATATTAGTTATACCGTACAGAAAGGAAACTCTCCGCCCCGCCCCACAATCAATTACCTCACCCCACCGGCGCCCACCGCGCGAGTTCCGTGTGTCGATCCGTGTGCTCATTCAATAGCTCGCACACAGTTGCGCGTGTGCAAAAACGTCACTGTTTAGCGTCTGTGTAATAGGTATAGTTGAAACGCGACGCTTGTATGGAGCGCCCGGGGTGTGCCGGCGGGCTTTAGCCAATAGGATTGTAGAGCGGAGATTTTATGCAATCCTATTGGTTAATATGTCCTGGTTTCTCCGTTCCGCCGCATCGCTCCGCGTCAATGGACAGGCAACCATAGCATACCCCGGACACTCCATACAACTGCGCCATTATAATGAAGTTTTTGTACACGCGCAATAAGTGTGCGTAATTCTAGGGCTACCTACCGTGTACTGTATTAGTGGCGTTCAATTCTTAATTCGAACTTTTTGGCGAATAAAGTTACGACGCATTGCTTTGAATATCAAAATTAGTTGACGTTGACAAACACGACTAAACGAGCACACGATGCGGCACACGAACTCGCGGGGTGGGGTGAGGTAATTGATTCTGGGGCGGGGCGGAGAGTGTCCTTCTGTACGGTAGTACCTACATCTATTCTGTGGCCTTAGCACGAACTGCTATTGAGAAAAAAACAAGTGTAAAAGTAGGTACTGTACCGAATAATTTCTATGGGAAATTTAATTTAGTTTTATGGTGGTTGATAGCAAAGTTTTGATCGTTGTTTTTAACATAATATACTCATCAACTTTGTCTAGGGATACAGGTGTTATTTTCATGCAAACGAGGTAACTTTGAGGCTTTGGTTTTCTGCCAGGGATGTACCGTGCTGCGATCTGATGATGGATATCCAGGGAGTGAATGGAGGAGATTCAGAGCGCTATGCACACCCAACTGATCTGATCAGCATTCTAAAAGATTAATGGGTTAGAGTTCTCAGTTTTAGGATTTCCATACATTTTCATGCTATTTTCGCGGTTTTTTTAAACATGTCCTTTAATCTTTTAGAATGCTGGTCAGATCAGTTGGGTGTGTATAGCGATCTGAATCTCCTCCATTCACTCTCTGGATAGCCGTCATCAGATCACAGCACAGTACATCCCTGGCAGGAAACCAAGGCTTCAAAGTTACCTCGTTTGTATGAAAATAACGCCTGTGTCCCTAGACAAAGTTGAAGTGTGTATATGGGTTTCACATGAGCAGTGGATTGCACAAGCCTGTTAGTTTCTTAGGTTTTATAAGAAGCGTCGCAAGCTATGAAGCTCGTCAGAATTACAGTTTACCAGTGAATGACCGCTCTTCTAAGGGGGGGCAGCTGCCCCTCCCTGCCTCGCTACGCCCATGGTAGATGGCGCTGTACGAAATTCCCATACAAAATTAAATTACTCAATATTTTTACGCGTGATTTTTTTAATAGTTGTGGATACAGGAGCGGCGCGGCGGCGTCAATACTTTTGCGCTATTTTTGGTTAGAAACCAATTTATGAGTATTATATATTTTATTATTGGGTTTCCTAACAAAAAAAAAACAAATAAATAGGTATACAAGTGTATTTGTAACCACTCTCCAAATTTTAAGGATGTGTTCAGTCCATGAAACCAAACAACTTTGTCCATGAAACATGTGTCGATACGTCAAAAAATTTTGGTCATCCCATACTAAACTGATCACATGATCTCTTTGATTTGTATGAAAAGTCTTTTTTTACATATTTGACCCTATGTTTCTTAGAGAAAGTTGTTCAGTTTCATTGACTGAACACATCCTTAAAATTTGGAGAGTGGTTACAAATACACCTTGTATATATTTCTTAGTTTAAATACTTACTCAGAATCTTCGTCTTCATAGAACAGGTACTTCCAGCTCTTCCTGGTATCGCTGTCTACCAGTGCCAGGTGGTGTATCATCAGCTCCGATGTATAGAGATCTTCAGCGTTTTCTGAAAAAATAAATTAAGAATTATTTCAGATTTTTCTCATTGCAAAGTTCGGAGATAAGGGGGGGGGGGAACGGTCATTTTTTTTACATTTTTCATCATAAATCGAAAACTATGTGGCCTAAAACAAAAAGAAAAAATGATTGAAAACGTGCAAACGGCGCTCTTTCATATAATACTCCACATGCCCTAGTAGCCCCACTTCAAATTTTTAAGACCCCTTTTCAGACCCTGTTGTAAAAAAGATATTTATTTTTTTATTAATTTCTTTTTTGCAAAATAGTTGGGCAAATGTCATCTTAAACTATTCCAGATTTCAAGTTGATACCATTAGTAGTTCTCGAGATATCCAGCTGTGACAGACAGACAGACAGACAGACTGAGTCACAACATAAGGGTTCCTTTTTTATCATTTTGGTACGGAACCCTAACTAGCGTTTTAGCATGCAATATACTAAAGTTTACTTTCGGAATAAAGTGTGTAATACGGACGGTTGGGCAGGCAGACAGAAAGACATGACGAATTTATAAGGGTTCCGTTTTTTGCCATTTAAGCTACGGAACCCTAAAAGGGATCCCCTAGTCTGATTCCGCGTCTTTTAACACCATTTCCTACCATGACGATCGATCAATAATCACTCTTGCCCCTCTACTTAAATTAACAGTTTTCTATTCGTTCGCTAACTTAAAGCTTATAAAATAATAACAATAATAAATAATAAATGCTTGGACAATTTCACACAGCGCCATCTAGCCCCAAACTAAGCAAAGCTTGTAATATGGGTGCTAGACAACTGATATACTACTTATATACTATAAAATATATACTTATTATACATAGTAACACCCAGACCCGTCACAGAAATTAAAATTCATCATTTCAAATTCTGCCCGGCCGGGAATCGAACCCGGGACCTCTTGCGTGGTAGGCGGCATGTTGACCACTGCACCACTCAGGTCGTCAAATATAAAAATAAGCAATCAACGATCAAGTCACATGTTTTAAGCTTATGTAAATCACGGACATTGATGGTGGAATGGAATTGACAAGCCGACGACACTTAATTTTGGAGTTTATGATGATTTTAATTTTCAATTTAGCGAACGAATAGAAAAGTGGCCATTTGAGTAGACCCCCGCTTTTGCTAATGCTAAAAAAAAAATTCTTACTAAAAAAAAACCGGTCAAGAGCGAGTCGGACTCGCGCACCGAGGGTTCCGTACAATCATAAATATATTTGGATATGTTATTTTAGGACAGTCTTTAAAAAAGTAGGATAAACGGCAGACAGGTGGAAGGGCGAACAGGCGGACAGTTAATTTACAAATGCTGCTTATGGTGACTGAAAAACGTTTCAGTCACTCCACATTGCAAAATGTTTATATTACTAGTCCATCAGCCATTTTAATGTCCCCACTGCTGGGGCACAGGCCTTCCTTATGGGTGGATAAGGAGGACGGGCCATAACCCACCACGCGGGCCCAATGCGGATTGGTGGGTGTTAACGACTGCAAATGCAGCCGGGACCAACGGCTTAACGTGCCTTCCGAAGCACGGAGGAGCTCGAGATAATAAATTTTTGGTCACCCATCCCATGACCGAACCATGCGAACGTTGCTTAACCTCCGCAATCGCTGGTCCAGACGGTAAACCACTACGCCACCGAGCTCCTCGTTATTATTATATTACTATATTACTAAGTAGGAACTTATTCTTCGTTTATTCGTACGGCAAATTAGAACCAGCCACCAATTTATTATTGTAGTGTTAGGTTGCGCCATCTCTTGACCGATAGTGGAACTATTTTTGTCCCTTTCTTAGGTTAGCATGCTTAGGACAGCGCCATCTGTTGACTGGTAGTGAAAATAAAAAAAAATGTTTGTTTTTTTGAATTTCTAAAAAAGTGTGTTATATTGAGACATCGTTTTATTTTTCCTGTAATCTTTACATAAACTACTATCACATAGAATTATTTCAGATTTTTCTCTTTGCAAACTTCGGAGATAAGGGGGGGGAATGGTATTTTTTTTACATTTTTCATCATAAGTCGAAAACTATGCGGCCTAAGAAAAAGAAAAAATTATTTCAAAATGTGCAAACAGCGCTCTTTCATATGATACCCCACATGCCCTAGTCACCTCACTTAAAATTTTTAAGACCCCTTTTCAGTCCCTGTTGTAAAAAAAATATTAATTTTATTATTTTTTTGGAAAATAGTTGGGCAAATGTCATCTTAAACTATTCCAAATTTCAAGTTGATTCCATTAGTAGTTCTCGAGATATCCAGCTGTGACAGACAGACAGACAGACAGACAGACAGACAGACAGACTGAGTCACACCATAAGGGTTCCTTTTTTACCATTTTGGTATGAAACCCTAAAAATTCCATTTATAAGCGATTTTCAAAACTTCTACTCAAATGCACTTCTCGCTTGCATCCGCATAATTTAACACTATTACCATGACGATCAGTCAATAATCATAGATTGTATGATTATTAGCAGAGTATATATTTTTTGAAAAAACTATACCTACTGTGTTATTAGCTTCTAAACAGAGATGTGAATTATTTGAAATACATGTATTTAAAATACAAATACAAAATACAAAATACCTATTTGTATTTTGTATTTGAAATACTTTTTTTCAAAATGTATTTTGTATTTTATTTGAAATACTTATTATGAAGTATTTTGTATTTTTAAAATACAAATTACTTATTACTGTTTATTGGCCCAATTTAAAAAAAAAGTATGGTACAGTAACGAAACTTGTTTCCAATCCAAGTATAGAGTCTGGCCAACGAGTCGTGTCATCTCAAACTCGCGACAAATTTAAAATTTTCTTTCTCTAGCTAGATATTATCATTAGGGTTGCCTTACGATATGGCACCAAAAAAATTATGCTAGTGAAAAAAAGTTATGATGCACTAAAGCCAGAAAATTTCATTGTACATTATAACTTTTTTTTACCAGGATAAATGTTTGGTGCCATAGTAAAAAAAGCTTTTTTTAAAGAAAAAAAACTTCAAAACCTAAAAATAAAAACAAAAACAGCTTCAAATAGCTCTAAAACACAAGAAATAATATTGTTATCACGAATCTTAATATATAAAATCGTAAACTGAATGACTGACTGACTGACTGATCTATCAACGCACAGCCCAAACCGCTGGACCTAGAGACTTGAAATTTTGCACACAGATACCTCATACAGCGTAGGCATCCACTAAGGAAGGATTTTTGAAAATTCCATCCCTAAGGGGGTGAAATAAGGGATGAAAGTTTGTATGAAAGTCCCTCAGTTTTGAAGCTAGGATCTTCAAATTTTGTATTTAGGCTGACGATTAAAAATTAATAAATACGGGTCTCAGCGTTTTTCAAAATTCTACCCCCGAAGAGGTGAAAAGGGGTATGAAGTTGTGTATAGAAGAAAATCCTTCATTTTCGAAGTCAAAATCGCTTAATTTATAATATAGGCTTACGGATGAAAATCTAACGCAACGTATATTGTTATTGTTAATACTTCAACCCCTATGGCGATGAAATAAGGGTGAAATGTGTAAATAAACCTAAAAATAGATATGGATGTCGTTTTTGGGGTTTTCTGGTATGACAATTGCGAAAATGGCATTAATTTTGAAGTCCAATACCGTGGACATTATTTAAACCCCTAAAGGGGTGAAAATGGGGTTCAAATTTCGTATGGAAAAATAATATGAAATAGACATTACAACTTTAAACTTCGTAGGAGCACGTTTAAAGATAAATAGGCAAACATTTATTTTGTGATTTTGAAAATCAACCCCTTAGGGGGTAAATGGGGTAAGTAAACATAAAAATAGAAATGGATGTCGTTCTTGAGGTTTTATGGGATGGTGATTGCGAAAATGACATTTCTTTTAAAGTCCAACACGATTTACATGATTTAACTACTAAAAGGGTGAAAATGGGTTCAAATTTTGTATGGAAAAAGAATATAAAATAGAATTACAACTTTTAACTTCGTAGGAACACGTCTAAAAATAAATAGGTAAACATATATTTGGTGATTTTGAAAATCAACCCCTTAGGTGGTAAATGGGGGTAAGTAATCATAAAAATCTATATAATGGATGTCATTCTTGAGGTTTTATGGGATGGTGATTGCGAAAATGACATTCATTTTGAAGTCCAACTCGGTGGACATGATTCAGCCCCAGGCCAGGGGACGGGGAGAAAGGGAACGGGAACGGGAACTGGACGGGGCGGAAGAGAACGGGATCAGGACGGGAACGGGAACGAGACGGGATGGGAACGAGAACGGGAGCGGACGGGACGGGAACGGGAACGGAAACGGGAGCGGACGGGATGGGAACGGGAGTAGGAACGAGACGGGATGGGAACGAGAACGGGAGCGGACGGGACGGGAACGGGAACGGAAACGGGAGCGGACGGGATGGGAACGGGAGTGGGAACGAGAGCGGGAACGGGATGGGATTGGACGGGAACGGAACAAAAGCGGGATCGGGAACGAAACGGGACGGGACGGCAACGGGTCGGGACGGGAACGAGAGCGGGAACGGGAAGAGGATGGGATGGGATGGGAACGGAACGAGAGCAGAAACGGGAACCCGCCTAATCGCGTAAAAACGGCTGGTCGGATCCTGGTTGAAGATTCCCTAAGGATTTTCTCTAATATCCACGCGGACGAAGTCGCGGGCGGAAGCTAGTATACATATAAATTTTAATAAAAAAAAAAGTCTATTGAAGTCTGTTGGGGCTCGATGGAGGACAACTCTTTTATTCTAAAATATCCACCGGACTTCATTAGACATTTTTTTATTAAAATTGATATGCGTAATGGTGATTTAAATATAATTTCTTGCTCTTTAGAGTTATTTGAAGCTGTTTTTTGTTATAATTTTTAGGTTTTTAAAGGTTTTATTTTTTATTCCTTTTTAATTTTAACAATTTTTTTGGCAAGTGTGTAAGCGTGTAATATTTTTTAACTTTATATATGTTCGAAATGTCCATAACTCAATTTCTAAATTTACGCTGTTTGTTTTTAAAGAGTTGTTGTGCCTTTGTAGTCCAAGTCTATTCCAGAACGTCGCAGACCATAGCTTGTTTTTTTTAAATGTCACAAATCTACCAATATCACAATCACTATACATATCATATTTGAGTTTGAGTAGTTCCCTTGGATATCTTCGAAGTCCAAGGTCCAATGTCAATGAAATTAAAAGGACTACATTTAGGGGTATCCCTTTTCCAACAAAAAATCTGTTCATAATAACCAAGTCGTCAAGGTAATTTACGCAAAATCGTAGTATTTTCAGGTTTTTTTTAAAAGTTCTGAACCGATATGAAAAAAAATGTGACCATTTTGCCAGAAAACTCAATCAAACAAAGAAGAACCATGAAAATCGATTCATAAATATCGAAGATACGCGCGAACTACAACGATAAAAAAATTTAATCGAAAAAATTTAATCGAATTGAGAACTTCCTCCTTTTTTTGAAGCCGGTTAAAAAAAGACAACCCGAATGATATTGATAAAATTAAATCTATATTTGGAAAAAAGTTTCATTTCTGTACCATACTTTATTAAACATCGGGCCACAGGTCAAGGGAACAGAGGGGAACAGTTGCATTGTCTAGTTGAGTTGTTTTTTTTGGAAACTGTATTTTTTGCGTTACTTATTGTTATTTTATTTTAGAAGAAAGTTTATATTTTTTATTCGACATAATAACATGATCTAGCGTCGGCCACGGTCATGCTCTTTGTTTTCTTATGTTATTTCGGGTCATTTTGAACTTACCATCCAAATTTTAAGGATGTGTCCAGTCCATGAAACTAAACAACTTTCTCTAAGAAACATGCGTCAAATTTCGCCAGAAAATTTCGGTCATCCCATACTAAATTGATCACGTGATCTCTTTGATTTGTATGGAAAGTAGATTTTTATTTTAAATATTTGAATGTGTTACTTAGAGAAAGTTGTTCAGTTTCATGAACTGAACACATCCTCAAAATTTGGATGGTAAGTTCAAAATGACCCTGTATTGTATATTAGGCATGAGCGCATGAGGGAGGGAGTTGTTTTCATAATTAACAATATACATATAAACATTTATAATGCTTTCTGAAACTTAGTGTTTTTTGTTTAATGCAAAAGATAAAGATAACGTCTTCTAATTATTATGGACTGTGTAGTACTTACTGTGGTAGTACACTTGTAACTGTTAATTAAAATAATAACAATGATAAAAAATAAAATACGAAAAAATGTATTTTATTTGAAAAAAGTATTTTGAAAATACGTATTTTGTATTTTGTATTTAAATACTTTTATTGAAAACCATTTTGTATTTTTATTTGAAATACAAAAAATAGCCAAGTATTTGTATTTTATATTTAAATGCTTTTAATAAAGTATTTTGCACATCTCTGCTTCTAAAGCTTCATCACGTTTTATATATGGAAATACCTAACCGCTTTTCTACAATTCCAAATCTAAAGGGACAATAATTATTATTATTTACCGATTTTCAAAACTTTATCGCCATTTTGTAGCTAAACTAATACCCTAGGACCTTTTTTTAAATTTTTTCTTAAGTCGGTTTTTATCCGAAACATTTACAATTTAGTAAACAAACACCCTCCCAAAAAATCCGACTTTTGTACATTTTTCAAAATAAAAAAAAAGTTACCAGCCGATTTTTAAAATTCAAACTCTCACACGTGTCTCGACAAATTCATCAACTTTTAGTCTTATTCCCATCTCGATCCTCCCAAAATCCTCGGAGCCTCAGACCAAATAAAAAAGTAAAGACGGAGTCTTCCGACAAAGCGGTGAAGCCAGTAAAACTACGCCTTGGCTGTGTACATACACAGTTTACGCACACATATGTAACGAAACTATGCCTTGGCTTTCGTTCGTCATTGGGCGAACCCTGCCGCCCGGCCCCCGCCCGCCCTCTAGTACGCACACATGTACCATCAAAAATCGGCTTCACTTAGTTGTTCGCAACCACTGCGCAACGCTCCATCTTCCTTTTTTAACCGACTTCAAAAAAGGAGGAGGTTCTCAAGTCGTCGGTATTTTTTTTTTATTTTTTTTTTATGTATGTTTTACCATAACTTCGTCAGTTGTTAACCGATTTATACAATTCTTTTTTTATCTTAAAGAACATAGTTTGTGTGTGGTCCCATAAAAAAAAAACCGGTCAAGAGCGAGTCTAACTCGCGCACCGAGGGTTCCGTACCATCATAATTGCACCATCAAACCCCACTGCAGAGTAAAATAATAAAATTTGTATTGCAGTTTTATGTCAGCGCCATCTCTTGACCGATAGTGGAACTAATGTTAACATTTTTTGAAATTTGATAATTTCTGAAAAAGTGTGCTATATTGAGACCGTTTTATTTTTCCTGTAATCTTTATATAAACTGCTATCACATAGAATAATTTCAGATTTTTCTCTTTGCAAAGTTCGGAGATAAGGGGGGGGAACGGTCATTTTTTTTACATTTTTCATCATAAGTCGAAAACTATGCGGCCTAAAACAAAAAGAAAAAATGATTGAAGACGTGCAAACGGCGCTCTTTCATATGATACCCCACATGCCCTAGTAGCCCCACTTCAAATTTTTAAGACCCCTTTTCAGTCCCTGTTGTAAAAAAGATATTTATTTTTTTATTAATTTCTTTTTTGCAAAATAGTTGGTCAAATGTCATCTTAAACTGTTCCAAATTTGAAGTTGATACCATTAGTAGTTCTCGAGATATCCAGCTGTGACAGACAGACAGACTGAGTCACACCATAAGGGTTCCTTTTTTACCATTTTGGTACGGAACCCTAATTACAGAGATCTGGCTGGTAGTTTTTTCATAATCCTGAAAAATGTAAATTATTTAGCTTGCCATCACACGTGTTTTTACGGATTTTCGAACATAACATCTTTGTTTATGTACCGATTTAGATGATTCTTTTTTTGTTTGAAAGGGTATTATACTTCAAGAGTGGTCACATTTTAATTTCATCGGTATTGGACTTTGAACTTCGAAGATACACAAGAGAACTCCTCAAATTCAAATAGTATATGTAAAGTGATTTGGATTTTGGTAGGTTTATGACAATCCAAAACAAACCAAACCATGGTCTGCAATGCAAGGTTCTGGACTAGACTTGGACTACGAAGACACAATGGAACTCCTTAAAAACAAACAGCGTAAATTAAGAATTTGAGTTCTGGGCATTTTACCATTGAAAATATTTTATAAAGTTAAAAAATATTTACATGCTTACATACCTGCCACTAAAAAATTGAAAATAAAAAACTTTTTTAACAAAAAGAAAAACCTCCTTCAAAAAACCTGAAACAAAAACAGCTTCAAAATTAAATACCTCTAAAAAAGCGAGAAATAATATTCAAATCATTAGTTACGCATAACATTATTAATAAAACACGTCTATTGAAGTCGGGTGGGGCTGGAAGACAAGTAATTTTTTTTTAATATTTCTGAAAGCCCCACCAGGTTTTTCTTTTTGTTAAAAAAGTTTTTATTTGATCTGAGCCTCGGAGCTATTAAAATACGTCTCAGGCGATTTGCAACAAATAACCATTTTCAATTGTGAAACCGTTTGGCCTTTATTTCACCTTGTATCTTTTGTTAAATGAAAATATAGAGGTATACCTACAAAACAATATAAAATATTACTTACGTTTTTCTTGGCTTCGTTTTTCAGTAACCATTCGATGGTTCGAATCCAAATAGAACACAGGTTTTTCTGTCCCAAAACCAAGATTATCTGTACCCTTAGCACGAACAGCTATCGAGAAATCTAACGCGCGTAAATAAATACTACTCGATAACGTACTCGTTACGAAAGCTAGCAAAATCGGCAGCACCAATTTTACAGAGCTGGCTAACGTCAACTCGATAGTAGCGATAAATAAAGCTAACGTGACACAATCCAATATTGAAGCAAAGTGCGTTCAAAAACCATGTTACATATCTATGTAAATCATAAATATGTAAATTAAAATTCAATCAAGTTGTTTCTCATCATAATTATACATTTATTATTCTTATTATTAATAATAAATTATAGACAGTATTTATTTTATTTAATAACTTTAATTAATTTGCAAAAATATTGTAATAATTTTTAACTTATGCATGATTTTGCCCATGGATTTGAACGGTCATTGCACCTTGCCCGTGATTGGTTTGAAAAAGAAGAGTGTGTCTATTCTCTCTCTCTCTCTTTCTTTCTCATCCTGTGATTTAATGAAAAATATAACCTAAAATAGAAAGCCGTAAAGCCATTTCTTTATTTTGTTTTTGTCTATAATGGTTCATCGGTGTCGGCTAACAAATAATACAATCGCGAGGAAATAATATTATGACCTAGGAGTGAACTACAATGTGTCATAATTTCATCAAATTGTTCTAATTGAAGATTTTTTATGAACTTGAAGAATAATTGTTATTCTTCAAGTTCATAAAAAATCTCTCTCTCGATAATCTCTGGATTATCGTCAGTGAATAAGAAAATTAACTGTTTACACATAAACAATAAAACCTTTGAACGTGCTATGAAACTATGTGAATTTCATCGGAATTAGTGCCTATAGTGTTTGAAGATTCGACAAATTAAAGACTTTATTAAGTTTGCATTGTTATATTTAGTGTTTTCGTCATAGTTTTAAGATCTTATATTTCAATACATAAATGAAACATAATTAACTGTGTGCAAACTGTGTGATGTTGTAGCTGAAAACAAATATTATATACGTACAACACCGTATCCTCTGGTTTTATTTGAGTTTTGTAGGTAAGTTCTAAAATATTGCTAAAATGTAGATACCTACATTTATATACCTACACCTATATGTAGATACCTACATATATATATACCTACATTTATATCCACGGTATCCCCCATCCACCATACGGTGGATGGGGGATACCGTGGATAGCATAAAATTACGAGATTTTTATTTTACAAATTTCTTTGTATAATGAGAACAATTTAAGTAATATTGCCTGTGGATAATTCAGCGGACATGTAAAGTTCTCAAATTTAATTTTTGTCACTACCTACATGCTTTTAAAATTTAATAATAAATAATAAAAAGTCGCTCGAAATGACTCTCACTTAAAAAAATTCAGTGAGTAAGTTGTCGATAGCCAGCTTGCGAGTTTCTCGATACCGTATGTCAAAATTGGGTTGGTGCTACCGATTTCCATACAAGTTGTAACTTTACTATTCGAACTCGATTCGAAGGCTGTTCGATACCTTATGTCAAAATGTTTCGTGCTTCGAAATTTTAGTTCCGTTTACGGACGTAGTGGCGCTGTACCAATTTCCATACAAAATTATAAGATTCGAGTAATTTTACGCGCGTTATTTTTCTCGATAGCTGTTCGTGCTAAGGGTACTGTACCTCTTTTCATTGTAAAAAAAAGAACAAAAAAAAAAGACACGGCGAGAGTTGTCTGTTTCACTTATCGTAGTGAAATGAAGAATGTTTAATTTTTTTGTTACATTATGTACGTGCTCTTTAAAAACATTAAACTTGAGTTTTCAACAACATTGTTCTTTTATGTAAATTTATAGCACGGTTTGTCGATTTAGGATTTTCATTGTAATACTAGTTTTCAGTAAAAAAAATACTGCCTAGTGCTAATTGAAATTAGTCACGGTGGATTGGGGGTACTTTGGTCAGTTTTGAAATTCAAATGGCCGTATTTTCTCAAAAACAAACGTTTCGAAAACGAAAAATATGAGAATATCGATTTTTGACATATTTTTAGAATATAGTAAAAAAAAAGTTTAAGCATCTGTTTCTCAGAAAAAAAAATCAGCTGATCAACTTTAAACCGATTTTGGGGCTTCTTTGATCACTTTATATTTTATAACAGGATTCAAGTAATCCTTTAACTAAGCATAATAACAAATTTTAAAAAAATCGGCTCGCAGGTTTTCGCGCTAAATTGTTCATTATATTCGGGGTTGTTTATTATATTGGGGTTATTTTGATTCATTATACAAATTGGTTATTGAATAGAGTAGTGGTAGAAACTAAATCTTAATCAGTTATAACAAATCAGTCTATCTTTAGTCTTCGTTTTTCATTACAAAAATTATCATAATTAATAATAAAACAAAACAACGACATGATCAATGTCACCCCACATTGATTGTAGATCAGATAATACCCGTAATCTGTTGAAAGATACCCCCGATTGTTTTAAACATTTAAAATAGGCACAAAACTAACAAAAACACTTTTAGATAAAACAAACAACAATAGTCGGAAAATGATATATTTCTAAGTGTATTAAGACTTTTTGTACCTTGAAAATAGCTTGTCACCAGTGCAGTTACAAAAAAAATATTTTACCAAAACACCTGCAGACAGTAAACGGTATGGGCGCCAATTTCTTTTCACACTGTCAGTGAAGCCAAACTCATGAAAAACCATTCAGATACTTTCAGAAACCAAGAAATATGAGTTAATTATTTAATTAGAAGTTGTTGTCAATGTAACCCCGTAATGTCAAAATGCCCCCAATTCTCTGGGATTTTTCTATCCTGTAGGTATCTGGATTTTAGGCTCGGTGACGATATTTTTTTCACGGGCTTATTTCTTGATATTGTTGCACATAAAAATATAGGTAGTAACAAATATATTAATTATCTCTGTCCCACTCTAAATTTCTCTTAGGTGTCTTTTATAGCCCTTCTCTCCGAGTCAATTATTTTGAGTCACTCGATAAACTCCTTGAAAACTTCGTTCCCTCGTATCCTCACACCATAATTATGGGCGACTTCAACACGTGTCTTATGAAAGACGAGTATCGTTCCAATAAATTACTTTCTGTTGTTAATTCCTCTAATTTACACATTTTACCCCTAAATGAAACTCACCACTTTCCGAACTGTACTCCCTCACTTCTTGACCTTATGATCGTCTCTTCTCCTACTTTAGCTGTAAAGCATGGTCAACATTCTGCAGATGCTTTCTCCTATCATGATCTGGTTTATTTGTCCTACCGGATTCGCCCTCCTAAGTTAAAACCTACTGTGCAGCTTCAGCGTAGCTTCAATCGCATCAATCAAGACCAACTACTTGAAGATGCCGCTAACATGGACTGGTCGGCAGTTTATTCTCTCCATTCTGTGGATGAGCAGGTTGAATATTTCAATAAACTTCTTTTAGAGCTCTACGATAAACACGCGCCTGTCAAACCAGTCAAAATTAAACATCTCCCTGCACCTTGGCTAACTGACGAGATTAGAGGGATGATGAATAAAAAGAACTTGACAAAAGCAAAGTTCAAAATCGATTCCTCGGAACGTAACGAAAAACGAATGATTTGCGCCAGAAACCGATGCAATATCATTGTCAGGGACGCCATAAGACGCCACATTCATAGCTCCATTGAAAACGAAGATACCGCAAAAGTGTGGAAATTTTTAAAAACTCTTGGTATTGGCAAATCTCCTAACAATGAAACAGGTAACAATTTAGATTTCAACAGACTTAATAGTCACTTCACATCGTCCACGCCTATCGATGGCAACTGTAAAGCCAAAACTTTACAAGATCTTTCCAATATGCCAACCAATAAATCTCCTTTTTAGGGCTCCGTACCAAAATGGTAAAAAAGGAACCCTTATGGTGTGACTCAGTCTGTCTGTCTGTCTGTCACAGCTGGATATCTCGAGAACTACTAATGGTATCAACTTGAAATTTGGAATAGTTTAAGATGAAATTTGCCCAACTATTTTGCAAATAAGAAATAAATCAAAAAATAAATATCTTTTTTACAACAGGGACTGAAAAGGGGTCTTAAAAATTTGAAGTGGAGCTACTAGGGCATGTGGGGTATCATATGAAAGAGCGCCGTTTGCACATTTTGAATCATTTTTTATTTTTGTTTTAGGCCGCATAGTTTCCGACTTATGATGAAAAATGTAAAAAAAAATGACCGTTCCCCTCCTTATCTCCGAAGTTTGCAAAGAGAAAAATCTGAAATAATTCTATATGATAAATTTTTTTCTTTGTTCTGTGATGATAGCAGTTTATATAAAGATTACAGGAAAAATAAAACGATGTCTCAATATAGCATACTTTTTTAGAAATTATCAAATTTCTTAATAAGTTAACATCAGTTCCACTATCGGTCAAGAGATGGCGCTGACCTAAAACTGCAATACTAATTTTATTATGCTACTCTGCAGTGTGGTTTGATGGTACAATTATGATGGTACGGAACCCTCGTTGCGCGAGTCCGACTCGCTCTTGACCGGTTTTTTTTCTTAATCAAGTTGCAGACTGTGATGTGAGGAGAACTATTATGTCTATCAGTTCCACTGCTATAGGTGCCGATTCCATCAGTCGCAAAATGATCCTTCCTATCCTTAATATACTCACTCCTGTAATTACCCATATCCTCAATACATCAATTTCCACCGGAACCTTTCCAGAGTCCTGGAAAGACGCAAATGTTATCCCTCTTCCTAGAAAACCTAAACCAACTCTGTTTTCTGATTTCCGTCCAATTCAATCCTTCCTTTCCTATCCAAAGTCCTTGAAAAACTTGTTCATCGCCAGCTCACTGACCATCTTATTAAAAATCATCTCCTCAATCCATTCCAGTCCGGCTTTCGGAAAGGCCATAGCACATCTACAGCACTTCTGAAGATTACCGATGATATACGCCTGGGGATGGAAAATCATCAGCTTACGGTAATGACTTTACTAGATTTTAGTAATGCGTTTAACACCGTTGACTTTGACAGTCTCCTTGGCGTTTTACGTTCTCTAAACATATCTCCAGCTGCAATTGATTGGTTTCAAAGTTACCTGCTAGGGCGACGGCAGCGCATCCGCGTTGGAGATTCATTCTCCGGGTGGTGCGATATCAAGGCCGGAGTTCCTCAGGGTGGCGTCTTATCTCCACTTCTATTTTCTATCTTTATAAATTCTATCACACTTCCCATTTCTAGTTCTTACACCTCTATGCCGATGATCTGCAGATTTACACTCAAGCACCATTAGCGCAACTTTCACAGGCTACCACCAACACAGATCTTGCGCAAATCGAGTGCTGGAGTAAATCCTTTGGCCTGACCGTTAACCCGGCTAAGACGCAGTGCATTGTAATTGGCAGTCGCTATTTCATTTTGAGGATCGATTTTGGACAGTTTCCGGGTGTGTCTTTCGGCGGCACAATCATACCTTTCTCGAGTACTGTCAGGAACCTTGGTGTTATTCTTGAGTTTCTTGACCAACATCTGTCGTGGAAACCACATGTAGAAGCAATAAGGAAAAAGGTGTTCGCTGCTTATAATTCACTCAACCGGCTACGCAATTTTTTGCCGACCTGTACCAAAGTCACTCTGGCACAATCTCTCTTACTTTCTATAATTGACTACGCTGATGTCTGCTACACTGTCGGAGGAGCTACTTGGCAAATTAGTGCGTCTGCAGAATGTTTGTATCCGATTCATTTATAATCTTCGTAAATTTGACCACGTGTCCCATTTCCGTAACAAACTTAACTGGCTCCCTATTCGCCGGCGCAGGGACTTACACACTCTCAAACTCCTTTACTCGATTCTTTTCCTACCTACTACCCCGCCTTATCTTAAAACTCGTTTCTCTTTTTGTTCTTCATCTTCACATTGTACTTTGCGATCCTCCTCAAATCTTACACTAAACATGCCTAAGCACTCTACCGACTTTGTTTCATACTCCTTCTTTGTCCATGCTGTCCGTTTACGGAACGCCCTTCCTGAGGGTATCAGAAAGGCTCAGACTCTGAGATCCTTTGGCGATCAAGTCAGAACTCATTTCCTTTCCTCTGCTCATAATATATAATATTTTATTATCTAATTCTCTTTTCTATCTGTACTTATCCTCTAGCATATATTCATTATCTATATTTATCCTGTACCATGCACCCATTCCCCTTTCTCCTATTTATTTTTTTTCTCTTTCACCCAAGGTTGCCTGGAAGAAATTGCTATGTAGCAATAAGACCGCCTATTGTATGTTTTCTTTTTGTCTTTTTCTTCTCTGTGTATTATGTTTTGTCGTGTGCAATAAAGTCTTTATTATTATTATTAAATATACGTGACAAAAACACGGACGGGACGCAGACGGAACAGGTGAAAATGTATGGTGCTCAGCACGTCACCTTCCCGTCCAAGGTATTTTGGGAGCCTAGTGTCCGGAGGGACCGCAGCTTAGTAGATTCCATATGAGTAAATAAATGATTGTGGTACGTACCTTTAATTTTAATTTATTTATTTATAATTATACATTACATACATGTTTTTACATTGTTATAATATCTCGCCAAACTGCAGTGCAGTTTGTTGGCAAGTTCGTTTACACCCATTTTTACATAATGTATAGTTACCTAAAATATTTTGTAAGTCTATATTAAACAAAATGCATGCATACACGAAATTGCTGTTCAATATTTTCAAGCAAAGTTGCCCGTGTGCGATAGCGCTAAATGTATTTTCTTTCTTTACAATAATGAGGCGTTTACATAGAAACAGTAAACTCTATTATTTTTGCAACGCCGCTGGAAGAAGGCCACAGGAACTCTATGATGAAACCATACAACCCCATCGTGTTTGGGCTCGTTAGAATCGTCTTGACGAGTACTCTAATGGGAGATGAGGTCCAGGGTCTGATGATGAAGCCGAAAGGCCATGCCATATAAACTCAATATTGAAACCGTGTAACCCCATCAAATTTGGGCTCGTTTGAATCGTCTTGACGCGTTCTTTGTTGGGAATTAGTTTCCAGGGTCTGGTGATGGAGTCGGAAGAAGGACACAGGAACTCTTAAATAAAACCACGCTACCCCGTCGAGATTGGGCTCGTTTGAATCGTCTTGACGAGTGCTTCGTTGGGAAATAGTGTCCAGGGTCTGATGATGGAGCCGGAAGAAGGCCACTGGAATTGTATAATAAAACCATGCAACCCCATCGAGTTTGGGCTCGTTTGAATCATCTTGACGAGTACTTTAATGGGAAATAGTGTCCGAGGATCTGATGATGGAGCCGGAGTATTCTATTCATTCTTACTGGTACCACCTATGTTACCCCCATAGAATAGCTGTTTTACCCCTGCGGGTAATAACCCCCAGGTTAGGAACCAATGCTATAATCAAATCATGCAACCCCATCGAGTTTGGGCTCGTTTGAATCGTCTTGACGAGTGCTCCGATAGGAGATGGTATATTTTTAGTCTTAGCTCGTTAACTAAAAAGCAGAAAATAATAATTTACTGAAAAAAAACCTTTTTAAAAACACGTTTTTAAAACGGATTAAATTATTACTAAAAAAATCGGACTAAAATCATTAAAACGGACTAGTAAAAACAAACTAACAAAGAATTTATTTTTTACTTTTTAGTTTGTTTTTACTACTCCGTTTTAATGTTTTTAGTCCGATTTTTTTCGTAATAATTTTTTACTTTTTAGTTTGTTTTTACTACTCTGTTTTAATGTTTTTAGGGTTCCGTACCAAAATGGTAAAAAAGGAACCCTTATGGTGTGACTCAGTGTCTGTCTGTCTGTCTGTCACAGCTAAATATCTCGAGAACTACTAACGGTATCAACTTGAAATTTGGAATAGTTTAAGATGACATTTGTCCAACTATTTTTCAAATAAGAAAGAAATAATAAAATTAATATTTTTTTTACAACAGGGACTGAAAAGGGGTTTTAAAAATTTTAAGTGAGGTGACTAGGGCATGTGGGATATCATATGAAAGAACGCTGTTTGCACATTTTAAAAAAAATTTTTCTTTTTTCTTAGGCCGCATAGTTTTCGACTTATGATGAAAAATGTAAAAAAAATACCGGTCCCCCCCTTATCTCCGAAGTTTGCAAAGAGAAAAATCTGAAATAATTCTATGTGATAGTAGTTTATGTAAAGATTACAGGAAAAATAAAACAATGTCTCAATATAACACACTTTTTTAGAAATTCAAAAAACATTTTTTTTAGTTTCACTACCAGTCAACAGATGGCGTTGTCCTAAGCATGCTAACCTAAGAAAGGGACAAAAATAGTTCCACTATCGGTCAAGAGATGGCGCAACCTAACACTACAATAATAAATTGGTGGCTGGTTCTAATTTGCCGTACGAATAAACGAAGAATAAAACTGCAATACTAATTTTATTATGCTACTCTGCAGTGTGGTTTGATGGTACAATTATGATGGTACGGAACCCTCGTTGCGCGAGTCCGACTCGCTCTTGACCGGCTTTTTTCTTAATCAAGTTGCAGACTGTGATGTGAGGAGAACCATTATGTCTATCAGTTCCACTGCTATAGGTGCCGATTCCATCAGTCGCAAAATGATCCTTCCTATCCTTAATATACTCACTCCTGTAATTACCCATATCCTCAATACATCAATTTCCACCGGAACCTTTCCAGAGTCCTGGAAAGACGCAAATGTTATCCCTCTTCCTAGAAAACCTAAACCAACTCTGTTTTCTGATTTCCGTCCAATTTCAATCCTTCCTTTCCTATCCAAAGTCCTTGAAAAACTTGTTCATCGCCAGCTCACTGACCATCTTATTAAAAATCATCTCCTCAATCCATTCCAGTCCGGCTTTCGGAAAGGAAAAAGGAACCCTTATGGTGTGACTCAGTGTCTGTCTGTCTGTCTGTCACAGCTAAATATCTCGAGAACTACTAACGGTATCAACTTGAAATTTGGAATAGTTTAAGATGACATTTGTCCAACTATTTTGCAAATAAGAAAGAAATAATAAAATTAATATTTTTTTTACAACAGGGACTGAAAAGGGGTTTTAAAAATTTTAAGTGAGGTGACTAGGGCATGTGGGGTATCATATGAAAGAACGCTGTTTGCACATTTTAAAACAATTTTTTCTTTTTTCTTAGGCCGCATAGTTTTCGACTTATGATGAAAAATGTAAAAAAAAATACCGGTCCCCCCCCTTATCTCCGAAGTTTGCAAAGAGAAAAATCAGAAATAATTCTATGTGATAGTAGTTTATGTAAAGATTACAGGAAAAATAAAACAATGTCTCAATATAACACACTTTTTTAGAAATTCAAAAAACATTTTTTTTTAGTTTCACTACCAGTCAACAGATGGCGTTGTCCTAAGCATGCTAACCTAAGAAAGGGACAAAAATAGTTCCACTATCGGTCAAGAGATGGCGCAACCTAACACTACAATAATAAATTGTTCTTGGTTCTAATATAATTACCTACTATTTGCCGTACGAATAAACGAAGAATAAGTTCATACTTTACTAAGTAATTATATATATTACTATATAGTAATATAATAATAACGAAGAGCTCGGTGACGCAGTGGTTTAGCGCCTGGACCAGCGATTGCGGAGGTTAAGCAACGTTCGCAAGGTTCGGTCATGGGATGGGTGACCAAAAATTTATTATCTCGAGCTCCTCCGTGCTTCGGAAGGCACGTTAAGCCGTTGGTCCCGGCTGCATTTGCAGTCGTTAACACCCACCAATCCGCATTGGGCCCGCGTGGTGGGTTATGGCCCGTCCTCCTTATCCACCCATAAGGAAGGCCTGTGCCCCAGCAGTGGGGACATTAAAATGGCTGATGGACTAGTAATATAAACATTTTGCAATGTGGAATGGCTGAAACGTTTTTCAGTCACCATAAGCAGCATTTGTAAATTAACTGTCCGCCTGTTCGCCCTTCCACCTGTCTGCCGTTTATCCTACTTTTTTAAAGACTGTCCTAAAATAACATATCCAAATATATTTATGATTGTACGGAACCCTCGGTGCGCGAGTCCGACTCGCTCTTGACCGGTTTTTTTACCTACTACGCACGTTCGAGCAGCGCACACACATATAGACAGCTCTCACCGATACGGAATCTCTATGCTCTAACTAAACAAATTAAACACAAAATAGAGAGGCTACGTAAGCTTAAAGTCTGTTCACAGAAACGAGTTCGTAGAGCGCTATCTCACTCACACAAATTTTATATTGTGACTAGCTTCCGCCCGCGACTTCGTCCGCGTGGATATTAAAAAAAATTCTTAGGGAACCTTCAACCAGGATCCGACCAGCCGTTTTTAAGCAATTAGGCGGGTCACCACCAAGCGCGCTGCTTCGCGAGGCAAGACGTTTGCCAAGACGCAAGACGCAAGGCGTTTGTCGCACGAGGCTCGCTCGCTTGGTGGGGACCCGCCTAATCGCGTAAAAACGACTGGTGGTTCCCGTTCCCGTCCCCGTTCCCGTCCCGTTCCGGCCCGTCCCATCCCGTTCCCGTCCTGTCCCGTCCCGTCCCATCCCGTTCCCGTTCCCGCTCTCGTTCCGTTCCCGTCACATCCCATCCCGTTCCGTTCCCGTTTCCGCTCTCGTTCCCGTCCCGTCCGGTTCCCGTTCCCGTCCGGTTCCCGTTCCCGTCGCGCTCCCGTTCCCGTTCCCGCCCCACCCGATCCGTTCCCGTTCCCGTTCTCTTCCGCCCCGTCCATTTCCCGTTCTCGTTCCCTTCCTCCCCGTCCCCTGGGGCTGAATCATGCTTGTCCACCAAGTTGGACTTCAAAATTAATGTTATTTTCGCAATCACCATCCCATAAAACCTCAAGAACGACAGCCATATCGATTTTTATGTTTACTTACCCCATTTACCCTCTAAGGGGTTGATTTTAAAAACCACAAAATATATGTTAGACTTTATATTTTTTAGACGTGCTCCTACGAAATTTAAAGTTGTAATGTCTATTTTATATTCTTTTTCCATACAAAATTTGAACCCCATTTTCACCTTTTTACGGGTTAAATCATGTACATCGTGTTGGACTTTAAAATAAATGTCATTTTCGCAATCACCATCCCATAAAACCTCAAGAACGACATCCATATCGATTTTTATGTTTACTTACCCCATTTACCCTCTAAGGGGTTGATTTTCAAAATCACAAAATATATGTTTTCCTATTTATTTTCAGACGTGCTCCTACGAAGTTAAAAGTTGTAATGTCTACTTTATATTCTTTTTCCATACATAATTTGAACCCCATTTTCACCCTTTTAGGGGGTTAAATCATGTCCACCGTGTTGGACTTCAAAATAAGTGTCATTTTCGCAATCGTCATACCAGAAAACCCCAGTAACGACATCCATATCTATTTTTTAGGTTTATTTACCCATTTCACCCCTATTTTATCGCCATAGGGGTTGAAGTACTAACAATAACAATATACGTTGCGTTAGATTTTCTTACGTAAGCCTATATTATAAATTAAGCGATTTTTACTTCGAAAATTAAGGATTTTCTTCTGTACACAACTTCATACCCCTTTTCACCCCTTCGGGGGTAGAATTTTGAAAAACTCTGAGACCCGTATTTATTAATTTTCAATCGTCAGCCAAAACACAAAATTTTAAGATCCTAGCTTCAAAACTGAGGTACTTTCATACAAACTTTCATCCCTTATTTCACCCCCTTAGGGATGGAATTTTCAAAAATCCTTCCTTAGTGGATGCCTACACTGTATGAGGTATCTGTGTGCAAAATTTCAAGTCTCTAGGTCCAGCGGTTTGGGCTGTGCGTTGATAGATCAGTCAGTCATTCAGTTTACGATTTTATATATTAAGATTGGTCAGTGATAAACGCTAAGGCGGTGTACACAGTATGATTTCTTTTTAGTCTTTTCATACGTGCTCTTACTTGTAGTAAATAATACAGGCATTTTTGATTTCGATTTTTTTTATTTTACTTGTGACTGTACGCTCAACTCGTGACCTGCAGGCCTACCGCCTAACTTAAAAAGCTTTCAAATTGCTAAAGTTTATGACGTCAGTGCACTGTCCGTCCTTGTCATCGTGTTATGATATGACAAGGATGGATAGAGCATTGCTATCGCTTTGGCTATCGATTTGAGATAGACGGTCTGGCTGTTGGCTTGTGTATTGAATCTTGAAGGCCAAGGTGACGCAGGTGTGCAAATGACTCGTTTATTGTTCTTTTGTCATAAATTAGCATTATCTTTATTTTTCTAAATTTTCCCAATTTTTGTGATAAACTAGCCCCTGTTCTAGTTCCATTGTTATTCTATGGAATAAATGGCTCTCTATAATGAATACCAGCACGCGTAGCATGACCAACATCGAGATAAGATTCGACTCAGAGAACAATGGCTTGTCTACACCGAAATGTCACTTTTGTCGGGTTGAGATCGAGATACTCATGCTCGCATTTACAACTAGTAGACTCGTATTGTTCTTTGTCGTGGCCTAATGTCAAAAGTCGACAAACACGAGCTTTTCTCTTCAACTGACATTAATTTGACAGTTGAATCAGAGAAACTTGTCTACCACCCTTTGAGTAGTCGAGAAGGTCGAGAGAGAATCACAGACTAATAAGAAGATTCGAAATAGTTTTCTACGTATTTTATTTTATATGAATCTAAATTTCGCAATAAAAATAAATCTTAATTATCCGTGTTTATATTTTATTCCTTAAAAACTTAAATTAAAATTATTTTCATACGTTGATTTTAATATTTCGTAATTTTCTCATTAGCGTATAGTTGGCAGCCTCACCATGGAATTAGAAGGTTTTGACTAGGTCAAAAAATTGTTAGTAAATAGTTATAAATAGTGAACTATAGCATATAAATAGTGATACTATGGTTCAAAAGATATTTGAGTATCTTGGTGAGGCTGCTATCTTGACGTCAAGCTGGCAGACACCTTAAGAAATACAGTTCGTATCAATGTGATTTAAATGCCAAAAAATTGTTAGTAAATAGTGAATCGTATACGCAAAATTTCAATAATATTGCTTCAGTACAAGCCGAGATATTACGATCTCAAAGTGGGCTGCTAACTTGACGTTTCTGGCAATGGCGATTCCAGAGAAACGGGTACAAGTTATAAACAAATAAATATATCAAAAAATTGTTGGTGAAATTGTGATTCTTACTATATAAATAAAAAAAGAATTCTTCATTGCTATTTTCTAAAAATCGAATGTTAACTTCTACATAGTACTCTGAATGTCGATCAATATTGAACTTTGCTCCACAGTAATAAGGTTTAAACTTGATTGCAATCATGAGGTGAGTACTATCAAGCAAAAAAGTGAAATTTATATTTTTTGACTGTGTCAATAGTCATATCCTCGGTTCAAGGCTATTGATTTGGTATAAGTAAACAAATATTTTTCTACCCACTTTTTTATTTTTTAGAGTATTGACACAATCAAAAAATTTTTGATTAAATCTCATCAAAAAAAATTTGGTCGTTTAATACTCTACTCTCAGTTCATTTATTTAGTTTAGGAAAAACTACTAATATTTTACTACCGATTAGGTAGTAATACTACTCTCAGTTCATTTATTTAGTTTAGGAAAAACTACTAATATTTTACTACCAATTAGGTACCTAACGTTAAAACTATAACTTTAAGGGAGGAGTCTAATAAAAATACCCTAACATGTAATTTTTTGAAAATGAATATTTTGTATTTTTTTTAGTAACTGAAACTTTAACGTTAGGTACCTATTTGGTGAGATTTATAATGAAATTAGTAATCAGTAGGTAGGTAAGTAGGTAGGAAGTAGATGATATAAGTAGAAAATATTTCTAGTTTTTCCCGAATAAATAACTAAATAAATGAACTGAGAGTAGTATTACCACAGCCGAGAGATAGTCTTCATACAGTCGGCCATCGGAGGCGTCTTCTAGACAGAGCAATCGTGCGGGGTGGTGCGGTATAGAAGGGGGGTGGGAGGGCCCGAGAGCCCATACTTTGGCAATGTATGCATCTCGGGCCCTATCCCGTCAGAGCTTACGCTTCTGATTGGGTTATATTATTTTATATTGAAAGTAGTGTTTGTAATTTTTTGATGTTGGTGTCATGAAAAAGTGTTTTTGGCACGATTTTGATATTAGATTTGGAATTCAAAATGGCGGCCGCACATTGATGTATTTGTTGATATTTGTGTATTTTTGTTTGATTATTGGGCCGATTTCGATGAAACTCGGTTTTTGGTAGTAATTTGGCATGAAAACAGCAACGCAATGTTAAAAAAAAAAAAATTCAAGATGGCGGCCAACTTTTTTGTTTGCGGGCCGATTTCGATGAAACTCGGTTTTTGGTAGTATTTTGACAAGAAAACAGCAACTCAATGTTAAAATGCAAAAAATTCAAGATGGCGGCCAACTTTTTTGTTTGCGGACTGATTTCGATGAAACTCAGTTTTTGGTAGTATTTTGGCAAGAAAACAGCAACGCAATCTTAAAAAAATAAAAATTCAAGATGGCGGCCAACTTTTTTGTTTGCGGGCCGATTTCGATGAAACTCGGTTTTTGGTAGTTGTTGGCGACTGGCTGAGATGCCACCTTTTTTGATACGTTTGGTTTATATTTTTGTAATGACGTTTACCTTCTTCTTGTGCTCCAGTTGTCATACTCGTGTGTGTGTGTCAAATATTTGCCTGATTAATATTGTGATAATTAAATTGTTAAACTTTAAAACTGTTTCCATCATCCTCCCATTAAAATACAGTCCATTTAGCTCACCAACATTTTGGTGTGGAGAGTACGTCTTCTTTTAATACTTTTCCGGCAAGGCAGGCTCTCAGGGCTGTTTTCACGGTTCTAACCAATCTTTCCCACGCTCCGCCCATGAACGGTGATGCCGGTGGGATGAAGCGCCATTCGATTTTGTGGTTTGTGGCGTATTCTTGCACTGCGTTGTCTTGTAACGAGCGTAGCTCTCGGGAGGCGCCGACAAAGTTGGTGCCATTATCTGTAAATATTGTTGAAGGCGAACCTCGGCGAGCAATAAAACGTCTCAGGCTCATAATGGCAGCATCGGATGAAAGTGAGGTGACAAGTTCTAAGTGGATGGCTCTCGTTACTAGGCAGGTGTACAGCGCCACGTAGCGTTTTTCATGGCGTCGGAAAATTGTGACAGTGATCGCACCAAAATAATCCAGGCCTACGTGCGTGAACGGCCTCTTGTGATGGTCGAGTCGCTCTTCCGGTAGGTTGCCAATTTGAGGTCGAACAGGTTGGCCCTTCCACCTTCTGCATTGGAGGCAGGCTTTGGCTACGTTACGGATGCTGTCTCTCGCTTTGAGTATCCAAAACTTCTGCCTGACCTCATTAAGGACGAGTTCGTTGAAGCAATGTGCGGCGCGAATGTGCTCATGAAGGATGAGGAGTCGTGTGACGTGATGGCGCCCGTCCAGAATTGCAGGCGATATGGCTCTCTCACTCACTCCTGGCGCATACTTTATTCGTGAGTCCAGTCGCAGCAAGCCATCCTGGTCAAGAGTCAACGCAAGTTTTGCTATTCGGCTGTTTTTGGGCACGGGCTGTGAAGATTCAACTGCTTTCAGCTCATCAGGGAAGCTGTCTTTCTGAGCTCGTTGGAGTATCATCTTCTCAGCTTATATAACGTCCGCCGCGTGAAATTGTAACGGAGACGTGGTGCTGTCGATGTATAATTTAGAATTTCGATCTATTGGCCGAGACAGTTTAAGCCGGAACACTCGCGCACCCTGAAGAACACGGGCGGTGGCACGCAAAAGGCGCAGCCAGGAGCTAAAACGCGTCGCGTCAGGTACTGGACTCGAGGACGGGACGTCGTGGAGCAACCCCACCAGCTCCGATTTTAACTCGAGGTCTGGTAGAGTCTCCTCGACGTCAGCAACTCGCTCGGTCGGCCAAGCGTATGGCGGCTGTAACAGAAACGGAGGACCTGTGAACCATCGATGAGACTGTGTGAGGTTTAATTTTTTTGGTTTAGTGGCATCGTCGGCGACGTTGAGAGAGGTAGGAATCCACCTCCAGTTGGACGGGTTGGTGGTTTCCAATATCTCTCCCAACCTGTGCGCCACGAATGGCTTAAACGCCCGAGCATCACTCCGAATCCACTTAAGGACGGTGGTTGAGTCTGTCCAAAAAGTGGTCTCGGAGGGCTTGATTCGATGAGCTTGCAAAATTGTTTGCGCGAAACGAGAGGCTATAAGCGCGGCTTGTAACTCAATGCGTGGAATTGAAACCGGTCTTAAGGGCGAAACGCGTGCTTTACTGCCGATTAGAGTCGTAGATACAGAGCCGTCATTGTAACTAAAACGCCAATAGGCAACACATGCGTAGGCTTGTTCGCCACCATCGGCTACTACATGCAATTGTGTATCTACTAAATCCGTCCTAGTCATATACCAACGAGGTATTTTTACCGTCCGCGCTCGGAAACTGGCCATCGAAGCCGATGCAATGCGGCGCCGAGTAGAGCGCGAGCGCGAGCTTGCGCGACAGCAGATGGAACGCGAGCGCCAGCAGGCGGAGCGCGAGCACGAGCTTGCCCGTCTCGAGGCTGAGGTGGAAGCGACGGAGCTACAAGCCAGACTAGCCGCTTTGGAAGCATCAGATAAGTCATCCAAATCCCGTTGTTCACGTTTATCTCATTGTAATTCCACAAAACGCACCGCGACGTGGGTTTGCGAGCAGAACATGGCTACGGTAACTAACGCGAACATGCCTGATGAGGTACCGACTGTCACCTTGGGCAACCTCCAAGGACAACATTCACAGCCGGCCGAACCTACCAACACGGTATCGTTCTACGTACCGAATGTCACCCCTGCAGCCCCGTCGACAGTTACACGTGCCGCCGGCGCCGGTTACAATTACAACAACGACGTGACACAACAATTAAATACGTCTGAACGCCCTATCTCAGACCCCGTAACGCAGCTTACCCAAGCTATAAACGCTCTTTCCAGCAGACCAAAGAGACCCGAACTCGTCACGTTCTCTGGCGAAGTTAGTCAATGGATGGCGTTCAAGAGCAGCTACGAACGAACTAAATCTAATTTCTCTCCGACAGATAACTTAGATCGTTTAAACAACGCTGTGCGCGGTCCGGCGTATCAGTCCGTGGCGTCTCTCCTGTGGACTTCTGGGGAACCGGACGACATCGTGAGCGCCCTGGAGCAGACGTACGCGCGCCCGGAACTTCTCATCGCCCGCGAGGTCGCTGAGCTACGCAACAGTCCTAAGCTAAGTTCTCCCGAAGAATTAAACCGTTTGGCAAATAAATTACGTAACTTCGTGACAACGCTCAAACTACTTAACCAGAGCGAGTATTTATCGTCACCAGAGCTCTTTCGTTGCATATTGGTAAAGTTGAGCGAGCACACGCGCGCTCGTTTCACAGACTTTGCTTCAATTTATGCACCCGATCAACCAAATTTCACAAAATTTGAAGTTTTATCACGCTTCCTTTTAGTAGAAGCTGATAAACAGTTAAAATATAACTTTGTTGCCGACAGTACGGCTAAGGCACAGAATACACCGTATCCTGCTAATAGATTCCAATTGAAGAAGGAAACAATTCACGCCACCGTATCTAGCAGCAAAGTGCCCGAGCGTTGTATTTATTGTAAACAAGGACCTCATAACATTAAGACCTGTAAAGTTTTTTTAGCGCTTTCCGGCCGCGCGGTCCGTGAGGCAAAGATATGCTACCGGTGTTTGAAGTCCAGTCCACACACTTGGAATTTTTGTCGCGCCAAACGTTGTGGAGTAGACGGATGTCCGAGACGTCACAACGCGCTCCTTCACGGCACAGTGACAGCAAACCCCAAACCTAGCGTATCCAGCAGCCAATGCAACAACACTCAAACTTTGTTTGCCGAACCGACCACTCCTATCAACGTCGACAATTTAACCAACGAATTTGGACCATCTGTCAAAATTGGAAATACGTCTGATACCTTAATTGATGTCACAGGGACTTCGTGTTTGACCGACCGTCCTCGCGGGCTGCTGAAGGTAGTCCCGATCGTTCTCGAGGGTCCTGACGGCGAGCTCCACACGACGGCGTTACTCGATGAGGGCAGTACTGCGACGCTCATTGACGGAGAGGTTGCTGCGCGCATCGGCGCGAAGCCCACCTGCCAGGAGCGGCTGCGCATCGAAGGCGTCAGTGGTATGACGAAAGAAGTTGACGTAAGTTACGTAGACTTTTACATTCGAGGGCGAAATCTGTCTGATCGTTATTTGGTGAAACACGCGCGGGCAATCCAACCTCTAGGGCTGCGCGCGCAACACCCAGGCAAAATTAACCTCTCAGATTACGATCACTTGGTTGACTTATCCGACGAACTTTCGTACACTGACGTCACCCCTACCGTCCTCATTGGCGCACCCGATTGGCACCTGTCTTTGAGTCGCGAAGTGCGGTGTGGCAGGAAAAGCGATCCTGTCGCCTCGAGGACTTTGTTAGGTTGGGTAATTCACGGTGCGCTTTCCGTTTCGTCTAAGCCACTCGAATTCGTGAACCACGTATCGGACGATTTAGACATTCTCATCAAAAGTCAATACGACATCGATGCCTTAGGCATAACGAAAAACGCCCCTCACCCAAACGATGACGATAAACGAGCCGTAGACATCGTCGAATCATCGGCGCGCCAACTTGACGACAGACATTTTGAAGTTGGCCTGCCCTGGAAGAAAGAACTGCCGAAGACTATACCTGATAGTTACCCGCAGGCATTGTCCCGCTTTAAGGCCCTCGAACGCCAGATGTCAAAAGACGAATCGTTCGCTACGGCCTTTCACAAGTTCATAGGCGATGTTATCGCGAAAGGCTACGCTGAGGAGTGCGAACCGAGCAGCTATCATCTAAGAAAACCTCCAAATGATTCTTGCATTGATACAGACGCTGGCATTCGCTGGTATCTGCCTATTTTCGGCGTATTCCACCCCCAAAAGAAGAAGCTCAGAGTAGTCCACGACGCCGCCGCGGCGACGAAGGGTGTCAGTTTGAACAGTTTGCTCCTACAAGGTCCGGACTTGCTTTGTTCTCTACTGGACATCTTGTTCCGCTTCAGAGAAGGCGCCGTGGCTCTAAACGGCGACATCAAAGAAATGTTTCCTCAAATAAAAATCGCTCCAAGAGACAGAGACGCCCAACGCTTTCTCTGGCGTAACAAAGACGGTGAGCTGAAAGAGTATCGCATGTCCTCCATGATTTTCGGCGCAGTTTCGAGTCCGTTCATCGCACTCTACATTAAAAACAAAAATGCAAAAACATTCCAAGCCGATTACCCCGCCGCCTGTAAGGCAATAATTGACGATCACTATATGGACGACTATTTAGGTAGCCACTCCATTATCGCCGACGCGGCGCAGGTGGCCGCTGACGTAGTCACCGTTCACAAAGCCTGTGGTTTCGAGATGCGCGCGTGGACGTCAAACCATCCGGAGGCACTTTCGCTTATCCCAAAGGAACTTCGAAGCGACGCAACCTCCGATGTCTATTTACCGCCTAGTAGCGAGGTCGGCGTATTGGGTGTTAAGTGGAACCCACGTCAGGATTCACTGGGTTTCCGCGCAGTTTCGCAGTTACCGGCCAACACCTTAACCAAACGGAGCCTCTTGTCCAACGTCATGAAGGTCTATGACCCCCTTGGCTTATTAATGCCTGTCATCCTGCCTGTCATATATCTCAACGTCGCCGACGATGCCACTAAACCAAAAAAATTAAACCTCACACAGTCTCATCGATGGTTCACAGGTCCTCCGTTTCTGTTACAGCTGCCATACGCTTGGCCGACCGAGCGAGTTGCTGACGTCGAGGAGACTCTACCAGACCTCGAGTTAAAGTCGGAGCTGATGGGGTTGCTCCACGACGTCCCGTCCTCGAGTCCAGTACCTGACGCGACGCGTTTTAGCTCCTGGCTGCGCCTCTTGCGCGCCACCGCCCGTGTACTCCAGGGTGCGCGAGTGTTCCGGCTTAAACTGTCTCGGCCAATAGATCGAAATTCTAAATTATACATCGACAGCACCACGTCTCCTTTACAATTTCACGCGGCGGACGTTATAGCAGCTGAGAAGATGATACTCCAACGAGCTCAGAAAGACAGCTTCCCTGATGAGCTGAAAGCAGTTGAATCTTCACAGCCCGTGCCCAAAAACAGCCGAATAGCAAAACTCGCGTTGACTCTTGACCAGGATGGCTTGCTGCGACTGGACTCACGAATAAAGTATGCGCCAGGAGTGAGTGAGAGAGCCATATCGCCTGCAATTCTGGACGGGCGCCATCACGTCACACGACTCCTCATCCTTCATGAGCACATTCGCGCCGCACATTGCTTCAACGAACTCGTCCTTAATGAGGTCAGGCAGAAGTTTTGGATACTCAAAGCGAGAGACAGCATCCGTAACGTAGCCAAAGCCTGTCTCCAATGCAGAAGGTGGAAGGGCCAACCTGTTCGACCTCAAATTGGCAACCTACCAGAAGAGCGACTCGACCATCATAAGAGGCCGTTCACGCACGTAGGCCTAGATTATTTTGGTGCGATCACTGTCACAATTTTCCGACGCCATGAAAAACGCTACGTGGCGCTGTACACCTGCCTAGTAACGAGAGCCATCCACTTAGAACTTGTCACCTCACTTTCATCCGATGCTGCCATTATGAGCCTGAGACGTTTTATTGCTCGCCGAGGTTCGCCTTCAACAATATTTACAGATAATGGCACCAACTTTGTCGGCGCCTCCCGAGAGCTACGCTCGTTACAAGACAACGCAGTGCAAGAATACGCCACAAACCATAAAATCGAATGGCGCTTCATCCCACCGGCATCACCGTTCATGGGCGGAGCGTGGGAAAGATTGGTGAGAACCGTGAAAACAGCCCTGAGAGCCTGCCTTGCCGGAAAAGTTTTAAAAGAAGACGTACTCTCCACACTGCTCCTTGAGGCAGAGGCCATAATAAATTCGAGACCTCTCACGTACGTGCCATCTTCACCCGACTCACCAGAAGCGATCACCCCTTTCCACTTCATCTTGGGCTCCTCTTCAGTCGCTCCTTGGACCAGCACGCTCACAGACGCAGACCTAGACAGAAGGTGTGACTGGCGTCGAAGCTTACGTCTGGCAGACCAGTTTTGGGCACGATGGCTGCGCGAGTACCTGCCCACGCTCCGAGCAAGAGGACCCTCCACCAACGCAATCAATTTCAGTGAGGGAGATGTGGTGCTGATCGCTGACCCTACCCTTCCTCGTGGCTTATGGCCGTTAGGAAGGATAGTGTCAACCTACCCAGGGCCAGACGGAGCGGTCCGCGTGGCAGACGTCCGCACTAGGGGCGGCGTACTGCGCCGACCGGCCCGTAAGCTAGTTTTAATGGAAGCTGCTTCCCAGCCAGTAGCCACCGGTTGTTAGTGTTCCACTGGGGGTCCGGTATGTTGGCGACTGGCTGAGATGCCACCTTTTTTGATACGTTTGGTTTATATTTTTGTAATGACGTTTACCTTCTTCTTGTGCTCCAGTTGTCATACTCGTGTGTGTGTGTCAAATATTTGCCTGATTAATATTGTACTAATTAAATTGTTAAACTTTAAAACTGTTTCCATCATCCTCCCATTAAAATACAGTCCATTTAGCTCACCAACAGTAGTATTTTGGCAAGAAAACAGCAACGCAATGTTATAAATGTAAAAAAACAAGATGGCGGCCAAAGTTTTTGTTTGCGGGCCGATTTCGGTGAAACTCAGTTTTTGGTACAATTCTGACAAGAAAACAGCAACGCAATAATAAAAATATAAAAAATCCAAGGTGGCGTCCAACTTTTTTGTTTGCGGGCCGATTACGATGAAACTCGGTTTTTCGTAGTATTTTGGCAAGAAAACAGCAACGCGATGTTAAAAATGTAAAAAAATCAAGATGGCGGCCAACTTTTTTGTTAGCCGGCCGATTTCGATGAAACTCGGTTTTTGTTAGTATTTTGGCAAGAAAACAGCAACGCAATGTTATAAATGTAAAAAAACAAGATTACATTTTTAACATTGAGTTGCTGTTTTCTTGTCGAAATACTACCAAAAACCGAGTTTCATCGAAATCGGCCCGCAAACAAAAAAGTTGGCCGCCATCTTGAATTTTTTACATTTTTAACATTGAGTTGCTGTTTTCTTGTCAAAATACTACCAAAAACTGAGTTTCATCGAAATTAATGAAGAATGAAGTTTATTGGTCAATATCACACACACAAAAAAAAACACAAACAGGAGAAATAGAAAAAAAAAAATAAACTAAGTAGGTACTTAAACTAATTTAAACAATAAAAATAGGGTGTGAGACGAGCCAACCAGGACCCTGCCTCAGCTTAATGCTGTTGTGATGAGAACATTGCTCACACCACAACAGCGCTGGTATTCTGACAGGGCCTGTACGAGATAACGTTCGTCGTAGGTACATATTTTTGCAATACATTTAATACAGGCACGAAACAAAATAAAGACAAATCAAAATACAGAATACAAATAAATAGATTTACAAGTACTTACTTACGTCTAAATATGATGATCCGCCAAGCCAAAGAGCTGAGGATATTCCTTGCAAACAGTGCAACATATCGTGATGACGCTTCGCAACGTCCCCGACGCCGCACGCGCGACTTGAAATACCGGATTGTAAGTGGATATAAATAATTATGAAGCAATCGATGTTGACTGGAGCTCAAATAAGTACTTTTTAAGGCGTTTTTTAAAAGTGACGATTGTTTTAAGGTCACGCAACGGCGGCGGGAGATCGTTCCAACAGCGTGTAGCTGCGAACCTGAAGGATCCACGAAACATCCTCGTACGATGTATTGGCGTCTCTAAGATACTTCTACAGGCTCTAAGCTGGTTACTCTTAGTGTGTTGAAACCATGTGAGCTTGTTATAAAGGTAAATTGGTTTGCCCGATTTAATGATACCAAACATTAAAGTTGCGAGATGTAACCTTCTACGGGCCTCCATTTTCAATATGTTAGAACTATTTAGGAACGGAGTCACATGTGATCGCGGCGGTATATGGAAGCAGAAACGCGCACAGGCGTTCTGCACCCGCTGTATAAGTTTAGCAGTTCTAGCCAGTAGGCATGAACCATATACAGTATCACAGTAATTTAGTTTAGATAATATAAGAGATTCGCAAAGTGCTACTCTGAGTTGCTCGTGTAGATAAGGACGTAATTTATAAAGGAGTTTTAGGCGATAAAAACAGTTTCGGACACACTCAGTAACATGGCTTTCAAAAATATGGCGGTTATCCAGAGTTATGTTGTGATATAGTAGTGCGCAGACGATGTGGAAGCTATTTAGCAATGAAATAAACGCTTATTGAAATATAAAACAGACTTTTATTAACAACTGAGAAAAACTATTCGTGTAGGTACAAATTTTTCATATAGAGAGAGTGACATTTGACATCTAAAATATCAAATACAAAAACCCATGTAGGTTTCCAAGTAGGTTGCACTCGCTTGCTTTGCGATCTCCTTTAACACGCCCTCTAAAACAATGCAAGTGCAGACCTGACCTTCACAAAGGCGGGCTTCGGCAGTCCTTTGGTCATGACGTCTGCGATCTGATCTCTTGTTCCAATTCTTTTAACAAAGATCGCTCCTTCAGTCACAAGTTCTCGGACATAGAAGTGTCGGACGCGAATATGCTTCGTCCGCTTGTGGAATTCCGGGTTGTGTGCCAATCGTACCGCTGCTTCGTTGTCAACATGAAGAGTCGGCACACTCTTTTCCTTTGTCAGATCTTCAAAGACTCTCGTCAGCCAAACTAGTTCTCTGGCTCCTTCACTGGCGGCCACTAATTCCGCTTCAGTAGTGGACAGTGCTACTGAGGTTTGCCTTCTGCTTGTTCATGATACTGGACCTCCGGCATATAGGCATACTATTCCAGTGGTGGATCTTCCGGTAGTAGCATCGCCACCATAATCGGCGTCGCTATATCCTTCCAATTCTGGCTTTGCCAGGGTCTTCGGCTTAAACTGGATCCCAAGAGACGTAGTTCCCTTTAGGTAACGGAGTATACGTTTAACTCTGTTCCAGTCACTTCTGTTTGGCTTTTCCAAGTTCCGTGATACTACGCCAACGGCATAAGCGATATCAGGACGAGTTGCGACCATGAGGTATGCTAGTGCACCAACAGCTTCGCGATAAGGGAAATTAATCTCATCGGTGTTTCCTTTCTCCGCGTCTAATTGTGTTACAGACGATTCTGCGGCGTCAATCGGCGTTGAGACAGGATTACTGTTAGCCATGTTAAAGCGTTCAAGTACCTTCTTTGTATATGCTTCTTGGTGGATTACAATCGTGCCGTCTTTACACTGACTGATCTCCATTCCTAAGTAGTAGGTCGCGGGCTTTGTCGTTATTTTAAGTTTAGTTTTCAGGTTCTCTAGGAAGTCATCGGCAAGCTGTTTGTCTGAAGCAGCCACTAATCCGTCGTCGACATATAAAGTAAGTAAGATACATTTCCCCCCTACTTTCTTTGTGTATAGACACGGATCTGCAGTACTCTGTGTGAATTCTAGTTCAGACAGTACTTTATGGAAACGATGATACCAGCAGCGGGGCGCTTGCTTCAATCCGTACAAACTTCTGTTCAGATGACATACGCGGGTAGAGCCGTCGTGAAAACCTTCAGGTTGTTGCATGTAAAGCTCTTCTTCGAGCTCACCATAGAGAAAGGCAGTCGTCACGTCGAACTGTGTTAGGTACATCCTTTCACTTGCAGCAACACTTAATAGTGATCGTATGGTTGCAAATCTGGCTACAGGACTGTACGTTTCCTATTCCTTTGCGTTGTTTGAAACCTTTTGCAACCAGGCGCGCTTTGTATCTATCGATAGAGCCATCCGGGTTTTTCTTTATCTTATAAACCCATTTGCACGGTATGGCTTTTCGATCTTGAGGTTCTTGAAGGACCCATGTGTTGTTCTCTTTCAAAGAATCTATCTCTTTCAGCATAGCTTTGATCCACTCATCTTTATTTGGGCTCTTCATAGCTTCTTTAAACGTAGTGGGTTCAGCTTCTTTATCGATAAGTGCACAGCAGTCTCTGAATTTTTCTGGAGGATGAATGATGCTCCTGTCTCGCAAGTTGTATCTAGGTTCTGTTTCTTCATCTTCTGAGTCAGATGAATTTCCTAAACTGGCATCGGCTTTGTCCACAGTTGTGCTCGGTGGTCTGGACATTTCACCATGATCGGGATTTTCCTCATCAAATTCAATAGATCTGTCTTCTATTATCTGCGGCACACGTCCTTGATCTTCTTGATCATATATCGAGTTTTCAATATGATGGCTTGGTGTTGGATCTTGACTTTCTTCATTGCGTTCCTGATTGAAAGTCACTTTCAAATCGATTTCATTGAAAGGCGTGTCTTTCCTCGTTGTCGTGGGTACAACGTCTTCGCAAAGAGTTCTGTCAAGCGGTTTCTCGTCAAAGATTACGTCTCGCGACCGAATCATTGTGTTGTCGTCGCACCAGATACGATAGCCATCATCGTTGTCGTATCCGATTAATCTTCCTTTGAGGGCTTTCATGGAGAGTTTCTTCCTTTTCTGTTTGGGGACATGGACGTAGGCTCTGCAGACCAAGATGCGTAGGTGAGCAACTTTCGGTTTAAGTCCATGCCATAGTTCGTAGGGTGATTTGTTCTCCATACGGGAGGGACCTGTTCTGTTAAGAAAGTATGCAACCGTTTTAATTATTTCGGCCCAAAGCTTCTCTTGGAACCCTCCGCTGTGCATAATAGTCCTTGTAGCCTCGACCAAGGTTCTATTATCTCTCTCGCTGCATCCGTTTTGCTCGGGAGTATATGGCATAGTCAGCCTCTGTCTAATTCCATGCGTGGCGAGGATCTCACGCACATCCTTATTGTCAAACTCGCCGCCATTGTCACTCAGGAGAGTCTCGATCGAATGACCAGTATTTCTTGCTTCGGTAATGAATTCTTGTATCTTCTGTTTTACTTCTGACTTGGCTCTCAGGAAGTAAACGTAGCGATAGCCGGTGAAATCATTCTTAAACAATACAAAATAGCGTAGATTTGTAAATGAGTTAGGGAACGGTCCGCATACGTCGCTGTGTACAAGTTCGCCGGGTCTTGAAGCTCTAGGTCGGGTACCAAACTTCAATCGGTGCGACTTGCCGAATATGCAACTTTCGCAGATGCTTTCATCTTGAAGAAGGTCTACTCCTAACTCCCGTTTTACAAAGTGACGTACTTGACGTTTGTTCTGATGTACGAGTCGCTCATGGTAAAGCTGCGTTTTTGTTAATGTAAGATTCACTTCTAAGTTTCTGTTAGGAATGATACTCTTAACATTTAGTTTGTCTAAGCCTCCGCTTATGCTGCGTACACCCGTTAGTTTAACTTCGCCGCGTGTTGACATAGTGCAGCTCGTTGGTGTGGACTCAAACTTGCTTATTGAGTTGCAGTCATGAGCAGCTAGAACAGAGAACAGGTTCTTTGTGATCTGTGGCACGTACCAAACGTCCTTCAGGGTGATCTCGTAAACTTTTCCACGTACTTCTGATTCGATGTTGATATTCCCTTTGCCTTTAGCTTGCATTGCATTGCCATTAGCCGTAGAGACGGTGTGCATCTGGTCAAAAGCTTGGAATGTTTGAAATAGATCTCCGCGATTGCTGACATGGCATGTTGCGCCGTTATCAACGTACCAGTTGACTGTATTCGATGAAGTCGTCGATACTTCATGGTCAGTTGTCAGTACTTCCGCTTGTAAGTACATCGATTCCACTACTTGAGATTCCTTTTGAGACGAAACAGAACGAGGCGGGTTACTGCTTTCGGAGGTTTGCCATCTTGAAGCCATCTTTTGCAATCCTTCACGCGGTGACCTTTGACGGAGCAATAGTTGCATTTTATCTTTGCATCCTTATTCTTTTTCTTTGTCCCTTTCTGTGTGGTCTTTATTGCTAAGGCCTCTTGTTCTGGTGGCACGTTAGACACCATCAAGTTCCTTTCGAACACGCACAGACGGTCGGTTAGGTTATCAATGGTTCGTTCGGACGTTGGACACATTAACCATCCACTCTTGAATTGAACGTATTCTTCTCCCAGTGTATTGAGCGTTTTGCATATGAGAAGAAGATCCGGAAGCTTTTTATCTTCACCGAGCTCTTTGTTCAATGAGGTCCAAACGTTCTTCAACTTTGACATATGAGTTGCTGCGTCGTCAGCTGGATCCTTTCTCAGTCCAAAGAAACTCATACATAATTGGAAGGTTTTGTCTTCGTTTGTTCCGTCAAACATTCGATGAAGTTCTAACCATATTTCTCTAGTGGACGTAAATATCATCACTTTTCGTAGCATTTCTTCAGTCATATTGTTGGTGATAAAGAAAAGAGCACTCGAGTCGGCTTTCGTGAATTCCGACACGGTATCGGCGGCGGATGTTCCGTTCGCAATGGCTTCGCTTTCTTTATCCTCGGTAAGTCTGCCTTCGATTATATCGAGAGCGCGAGGTATGCCCTTGAGTACAATAAGCACTTTATACTTCCATGTATCCCAGTTACTTTTACCTTCGAGAGGTGCAATGTTGTACTTGAAAGTCGATTCCATCTTTCAGCTAAATTGCAGCAAAACCATAACCTGTTGTGATATAGCAGTGCGCAGACGATGTGGAAGCTATTTAGCAATGAAATAAACGCTTATTGAAATATAAAACAGACTTTTATTTACAACTGAGAAAAACTATTCGTGTAGGTACAGATTTTTCATATAGAGAGAGTGACATTTGACATCTTAAATATCAAATACAAAAACCCATGTAGGTTTCCAAGTAGGTTGCACTCGCTTGCTTTGCGATCTCCTTTAACAAGTTAAACCCAGATTTCTGCATTTATTCACACGAGTAATGACTTCGTTGTCCAGTTTTATATTGAGGCAAATATTATCAAATTTTTTAACCTTTTTGTTGGTACCTATTAACATTAATTTTGATTTCCTTGGGTTAAGGACCAGATAGTTGGATTTGTACCAATCAGCTATTCTAGATAAGTCACTGTTGATCATTGTGATAGCATTATCAATATTTTCTGGTTTAAAGGAAAAATACAGCTGTAATTCGTCTGCATATAGGTGATATTTGCAATGTTTAATACTGTGGATGAGATCAGCGCTGTACAAGATATACAAAATTGGGCCAAGTATAGAACCCTGTGGAACTCCTCGCGTTACAGGGAGAAATGAGGAGTTTGATTTGGTACCATTCCTGTCCACAAGTTGCACATACTGTTGCCTTTCTGCCAAATAACTTTCAAACCATTTAACTGTAGCCGTGTCCACCCCATAATATGAGAGCTTGGATAAAAGTAGTGCGGTATTTATTGTTTCGAAAGCGCGTGAGAAGTCCAGGAGAACCAGAATGCTGACCTCTCCCTGGTCCTGAGCCGAGAGTAGGTTGTCAACCACATCAGCCATAGCAGAAGCAGTACTGTGTCCTTTACGGAAGCCAGATCTGAAGCAAGGCAATATCTCATTTTCTTCGAGAAACTCTGTGAGTTGTTCACAGACCACCCGTTCCAGTATCTTTGACAAGCATGGAAGGATGCTTATGAGACAGAGGTCTTGAAGAGACGTTGGGGAGCTCACTTTGGGTAAGGGTTTTACCACTGCTGTCTTCCAGGCATTAGGGAATGTACTTTCTGCCATAGATCTGTTGATTATAATAGTAATTGCAGGTAGGGTGTAAGGAAGAGACAAAAGAACCATGTCCCGTGTTAACCCATCGCAGCCCTGAGCGTTAGATTTGAGACCTTTGATGATTTTGAGTATCTTGTCCTCATTTACAGGCTGCAGTGAAAGCGTTGCTGTGCCATATCTAAGGTACTCAAAATATGTAAGCTGTGATATTGACACATCATTTTGACCGGGTGCACAGAGAAAATGAGAGTTGATGGTGTCAGGATTATCGAAGCATGGAGAAAGTTCAGACTTTTTTCCATCTGGTAACACAGTGTTTTTCAAGTTTTGCCAAAGTTTTTTGGAATTCTTAATATTAGAGTTAATATGCCTATCAAAAAACACTTCTTCTCTTGTTCTATGGCTACAATCACGTTGTTCTTCATTTGAAGATAGCATTTTTTTTTGTGATTTAGACTTCTCACAGTCTTTCTGTGATTTAGATTTGTTAGTTTTTAGAGCCTGCCGGCACTCGTCCCTAATATGCATCATGGATTTGACGGTGTCAGTGATCCAAGGGTGAGGAGGGTGCTTAAACTTACCTTTCCTTACAGATGGAGCATGCAGATTGAATAAATGTGTTAGACACAATTGGAAATTCTCTACTAATATGTTGACATTTTTCGCTTTATGGAAATGACTCCAGTCTATTTTGCTAAGATCAAACTCCCATAAGTTTTGAATAATATCTTTTATTGGCCTATATTCTACCTAACGGGGATATATCTTGTCTTTCTTTATTTTTAACTTGGCTGTGGCTATAGCATGACCTCTCACATCAGGGCAGTGTCCCACTGTTACCTTTAATGTGCGTATGTCTGTACAGATCAAGTCAATTAGACTTTGACTGTGATCAGTAAAATGGGTTGGATCAGTGACTACCTGGGTAAGGTTCATTGTCTCAAAGAACTGTGTCAGCAACCGTGGCCCACCACCCCCAACCGCAAGTAGGTCAACATTGAAGTCTCCCAACAGGACAAGGCTATCGCACCTATCAAAGGAGGTAATAGAGTCGGTGATGGCGTCTAGAAATATGGTAACATCTAGCCATAGCCGAAATGGGCCCGCAAACAAAAAAATTGGCCACCATCTTGAATTTTTATTTTTTTTAACATTGCGTTGCTGTTTTCTTGCCAAAATACTACCAAAAACCGAGTTTCATCGAAATCGGCCCGCAAACAAAAAAGTTGGCCGCCATCTTGAATTTTTTTTACATTTTAACATTGCCTTGCTGTTTTCTTGTCAAAATACTACCAAAAACCGAGTTTCATCGAAATCGGTCCGCAAACAAAAAAGTTGGCCGCCATCTTGAATTTTTTACACTTTTAACATTGCGTTGCTGTTTTTTTGCCAAAATACTACGCAAAACCGAGTTTCATCGAAATCGGCCGGCAAACAAAAAAGTTGGCCGCTATCTTGAATTTTTTAATATTTTCAACATTGCGTTGTTATTTTTGTGTCAAAATGGTACCAAAAACCGAGTTTCATCGAAATCGGCCCATAAACAAAAAAGTTGTCAGCTGCCATCTTGGAACTTATTTTTTCATTATTACTTCCTAATTGAGTACTAATTTAAGATTTATTTTATACTTATTTAGCCCTAAATTAGTAATGATTTACAATTAAATTATGATTATCATACATATAAATAAATTCCTATAATTCCTCGCACTTATGATGAAAGAAGAAGAAAAAAAAGAGAAAATACTAAGAAAAACTTTTTCTTTTCCTTATTTTAAGAGCATTAAAAGAAGGAAAAGAGACAAATTAGAAAAAAATATTCTTACCTTCTAGAAAAAATGACAATAAATAATTCAAAGAATAAAACAAGAATTTTGTCTATCTTATTTTTCCTATATATTTTTAAAATTCGAAAAGGCAAATTACATCGTTCCAACCCTTACACTTTTAGTCGTTGCGTCAACTGTCTAGACGAACGGCGGCTTTTGCGCCAACACAAAGGGCGATGTCCGACTGTAAGAAGAATACTCTCTAGGCTGTGGTATTACCGATGATTAGAGTAGTAGTATTAATTATTATTAGAGTAGTATTACACAATCAATTTTTTTTTATGGGGTTTAATAAAAAATAAATTGAAAAAGTAAGTAGAAAAATATTTGTTTACTTATACCAAATCAATAGCCTTTGTGATGAGCGGCGTCGGGAGACGTAATAACACAAGAAAAGTTGATTCTTAACTGTTCATTTATTTAGAGAAAAACAGGGTTTTTATAGTAATTCCAAAAAGGTCAATACGTTAATGTTTTACAATGACATTTAGCTTATTTATAAAAGTATCAGATTACATGTTACATGTTTACTTTAACTAAGAAAATAGAATATTAATTTATAATAAAAACAATGTTAGCTTCATACGTCACTGATGATGACGTTGTGTACCACACTACACCTTCCCCCCTTTTTTTTTGACAAAAATTAAGAATCTGTAATTTTTTGTTAAACATATCATAACTACTTAGTTAAATATCAATATTAAACTATTCATTGTTACACGTAATAGACTGAGCGGTCATGGGATTTTTGGTAACGATCACGGAAAAGGTTAGATTCATTTTCATGGGTTGTAGAGTGGTCTCCTAATGTGAATGATCTTGGTCTGCCTGCTCTCAGTGGTTGCAACTTCGAGTTATAGCGCTTACAAGAGGCATCATTGTTACGAAAAAAAAACGATCAGAGAAATGGTCAGTTTTAGTACCTATTCAAAGTATGTCGTCTCTGCAGATGAAACAAGTTGGTCTGCCGGCTCATAGTGGTTGCATTTCTGAGCTATGACGTGCGCAAGTCACGTCATTGTTACGACAAAAAAACGATAAGGGAAATGGTCAGTTTTAGTACCTATTCAAAGTATTGTGTCTCCACGTGTAAAACAAGTTGGTCTGCCGGCTCTCAGTGGTTGTATTTCAGAACTATCATTGTGTACGCAAAACGCTTATTTGTAGAGAAAGCCTTAAAAACTTTAAAAAACAGGACAATAGGCGAATTTTTAAGTGCACGCCGGCCGTTTGCGTATCTGTGACTATCTGAGTCCCCTCCCCACCTTAAGGCATCTCTACACTCGCGCGCGAAAAGCCCCAAACCTCCCGCGAAGCATGTGGAACCGATTTAAATCGAATCCACACACCCGCGCGTGAGTATGGAGAGGTCTTTATGCCTGTGCCACCGCGCACCCACCATCCCCCCCCCCCCCCCACGTCCGGCTTTAGCGTCAATAGAGATGTTCGATCCGGGTGCCTTGTATCGATATTCCGGATCGCCATGGATCGTAATTCACTGTATCGATCCAGATTATAGAATCTGGATCGATAGGCATCGGCTACACGCTCGGTAAATACCAAAATATTGAACATTCAATACAAATTACTTTGCATGGTTAAAATTTACTCTATGGCGATGGATCACAGTTAGTCTAAGCGGTCACGGGATTTTTGGTAACGATCAAGGAAAAGGTTAGATGCATTTTCATGGGTTATAGAGTGGTCCTCTAATGTGAATGATGTCGGTCTGCCTGCTCTCAGTAGTTGCAACTTCGTGTTACAGCGATTATAAGAGGCTTGATTGTTACGAAAAAAAACCGGCCAAGTGCGAGTCGGACTCGCGCACGAGGGGTACTAAAAAACGACAATAAAATTACGTTTGTTGTATGGGAGCCCCCCTTAAATATCAATTTTATTCTGTTTTTAGTATTTGTTGTTAGAGCAGCAATAAAAATTCATGATCTGTGAAAATTTCATCTGTCTAACTGTTGTCGTTATTAATATCGAGCAAAAAACGGCAAAAAATCACGTTTGTTGTATGGGAGCCCCCCTCACATATTAATTTTATTCTGTTTTTAGTATTTGTTGTTATAGCGGCAACAGAAATACATCATTTGTGAAAATTTCATTTTTCTAGCTATTATGGTTCATGAGATACAGCATGGTGACAAGACAGACAGACAGACGGACAGCGGAGTCTTAGTAATAGGGTCCCGTTTTTACCCTTTGGGTACGGAACCCTAAAAACGATCAGAGAAATGGTCAGTTTTAGTACCTATTCAAAGTATGGCTTCTCCGTAGCTGAAATGATGTGTTCTGCTGGCTCTCAGTGGTTGCATTTCAGAGCTATGACGCGCGCAAGTTACAACAAAATTTTTATTCGTCAAATTGTATTTTTAAAATACTTATTGATAGAACTCTTTATTATAAAGAAAAAATGTCTTAGGCCATGATTTTTGTCTAATATTAATAGATTAGTCGGAAAAAAATACTTTATGTTTTTTTTTGTATGGAGTGAGATATTCAATGTGCTCTTATGGCCAATTCCTAATTGTTTCTGCCTCAAAACTACTATTGCGTCAATATTTTATTGTTATTTTAAACATTAAAATAATCCTACACTATCAACGCGCGCCCAAAATTGTCCGTTTAATACATATTGGATTTCGAAACAGTATCAAATCGTAATTTTTAAGTAAAAACTGATTGTTTTGTCGTTATTTATTACTTTCTCATCAATTAAAACACAATAAAAGCCAACAAAACTTTTGGTCACTATTATTACTATGGATGACTTTTTTACCATAATAAATCAAATTAAACCAAAATAACAAAATGCAGCGGGATGTTAAGCTTACTTAAGCCTTAGCCCAGGCGGGTTATTACAAACTAAAATAGTATTATTATTTTACAAGGAAAAAGAAAAAAAAAGAGAAAAGGTTAATTCAGATCAATGATTAATATAATAGTCAAATAAATGAAGTTTTTAAAATATTAACGATAGAAACTAAATTTTATTATGATTTTTAAAAAACCTTTATATGGGCTTTACTAAAAAAAAAATTAAGCTCGTTTATAAGTAATTTATAACAAAAGTAAAAAAATTTAAGATATATTAAGATCAAAATTGTATTTATGAACATTGATAGAAACAAACAGAAACTAAAACCATCAATATTTTATTATGCGACAGATAATAAGAAGCACCAGTTAATTCATTTTCATACATCCTCCGCCAGGGATTGATCAAGCTGTGATTTGAAGACGGCTATCAAGAAAGTAAATGAAGGAGATCCAGATCGCAATATACACACAACTGATCTATCAGGATTGTAAGATCTGTTTCGATAAGTTTAAAAAAATCACGTAAATAGCATTAAAAGGTATGGAAACCCTGTAACTAAGAACTTTGATACATACAGCTCTTAAAATGCACTTGGATGTATCATCATATCAGCCGCACGACACCCACTGCCAAAGTCATCACTGACAACACACACTGGTCATAGACTTTCGTCTTGAGACACTGAGGTAAATCGGACGGAGAGATATTTTCGAAGCTGCCCAAATGCTACCAATCTGAGTTAGATTCGACGAGAGATCTCTTTCCCGCAGTTGGACTTACCTAACTGGACTGCCTGTCCTAGGTACTTCTACGTAATGGACAACAACTCCTAGTGTTCCTAACATGAACTGGAGTGGGCACAACATGGGCAGTCGATATGATTTTCGTCTTATAAATGTTCATCTTGACACCCACTCTTTGGGAAGCACTAACGGAGATCTTCGAGCATTGTGTTCAGGTCTTACAAGGTTTCAGCCATAAGAACTATATCATTGGCAAAACGAATGTGTGTTAGGTACTGGCCATTCATCTTGATTCTGAGTCCTTTCCAGTCTAAGAGTTTAAAGATATCATCCAACGCAGCTGTGAATAGTTTCGGGGAAATAGCATCTCTCTGTCCCACATCTCGCTGCAGTTGGATACGATTTGTGCTCTGGTTCTGTACTCGGATCAACATGGTGGCATTTTCGTATAAGTACCACATCACCTCGATATACCTGTAGTCCACTTGGCAACTTTGGAGAGACTGCAGCACCGCCAAGGTTTCAATCAAATCAAAGGTTTTCTCATAGTTCACGAACGCCAAGCATAGTAGCAGATTTAATGGATGTGGTCTATGGTAGTAAAGCCTTTTCGGAACCCGGCTTGTTCGGGAGGTTGGGAGTCGTCGAACTTTTGAGCAAGGACCGGAACCGCTTTCCGTTAAAGGAGTTTTGATTGGGTATTTCATGGACTTGTTTTCAAAAACCTATCAATACTGTAACCCTATCGAAAGGGCTTACCGAATATGAAAACCTTATCGGGGTAACCCTATGAAGGCTTTATGAAGGGGTTTTAAAACGTATTCAAGCAATTTATACCTAGTTCCACCTGGGCCGAAGGACCAGGGGGCCTATTTTTGAATCGCTCGGCTAGCGTCGAGTGCTCTTTTCTATTGATTTTCGTTCGACATTTGACTCAAATGTATGGAGGTTGAGTTAAATGTCGAACGAAAATCAGTAGAAACGAACGCTTGACGCCAGCCGAGCGATTCAAAAATAGGGCCCCAGAACCGCTTACCGTTAAAGGGGTTTTGATTGGATATTTCATGAACCGCTTACCGTTAAAAGGGTTTTTGATTGGGTAATTCATAGACTTGTTTTCAAAAACCATATCAATACGGTAAGCATAACGTAAACTAACCCTATCGAAAGGGAAACCCTATCGTTTGGTAAGTTTTTTATTAGTGTTTCCCTATCAATTGGGTTAACCAAAAAAGGGGTTTTCCGGTCGCTGCTAGCGAGCGAAACGATCAACGCATCAAAGTTACTTTGTTTGTATGAAAATTAAATTGTTTTTCTAATTATCCATATACATATTTAACATTATACATTGGGTCTTATTGTATGTCCTTATTTTGAGGCAGAAAAAATTTGGAATTGGCTGTAAGAGCACATTGAATATCTCACTCCCTACAAAATAAAACATAAAGTATTTTTTTACGACCAATCTATTCAATTTAGACAAAAATGGCTTTTAACATTTTTTCATTATAATAAAAAGTTCTATCAATTAGTATTTTTAAAAATACAATTTGACGAAAAAAAATTTTGTTGTAACTTGCGCGCGTCATGCAATGCATAGCTCTGAAATGCAACCACTGAGAGCCGGCAGACCACATCATTCACATTAGGGGACCACTCTATAACCCATGAAAATGCATCTAACCTTTTCCTTGATCGTTACCAAAAATCCCGTGACCGCTTAGACTAACTGTGATCCATCGCCATAGAGTAAATTTTAACCAAGGAAAGTAATTTGTATGGAATGTTCAATATTTTGGCGCTACACTATGGCGCTGGACCATAGTATTTACCGAGCGTGTAGCCGATGCCTATCAATCCAGATTCTTTAATCTGGATTGATACAGTGAATTACGATCCATGGCGATCCGGAATATCGATACAAGGCACCCGGATCGAACATCTCTATTGACGCTAAAGCCGGAGGTGGGGGGGGGGGGTTATGGTGGGTGCGCGGTGGCACAGGCATAAAGACCTCTCCATACTCACGCGCGGGTATGTGGATTCGATTTAAATCGGTTCCACATGCTTCGCGGGAGGTTTGGGGCTTTTCGCGCGCGAGTGTAGAGATGCCTTAAGGTAGGGAGGGGACTCAGATAGTCACAGATACGCAAACGGCCGGCGTGCACTTAAAAATTCGCCTATTGTCCTGTTTTTCAACGTTTTTTTAGGCTTTCTCTACAAATAAGCGTTTTGCGTACACAATGATAGTTCTGAAATACAACCACTGAGAGCCGGCAGACCAACTTGTTTTACACGTGGAGACACAATACTTTGAATAGGTACTAAAACTGACCATTTCCCTTATCGTTTTTTTTTCGTAACAATGACGTGACTTGCGCACGTCATAGCTCAGAAATGCAACCACTATGAGCCGGCAGACCAACTTGTTTCATCTGCAGAGACGACATACTTTGAATAGGTACTAAAACTGACCATTTCTCTGATCGTTTTTTTTTCGTAACAATGATGCCTCTTGTAAGCGCTATAACTCGAAGTTGCAACCAATGAGAGCAGGCAGACCAAGATCATTCACATTAGGAGACCACTCTACAACCCATGAAAATGAATCTAACCTTTTCCGTGATCGTTACCAAAAATCCCATGACCGCTTAGACTATAATACAAATCATTCTTACTTAAAATAACAAACAATTGTTTACATTCTAAGAATATACAAATTAATATTATGGTCATCTTACCTATTACTTATAACATAATCTAGTTTATCAGATACAGTCAATCCCTTTTTAGGCATAGGTATTAGCTGTTATTATTGGTCTCTTATTACAATTTTCTGTCTTTCTATTTAATTAATTTCTTACATATTAGCACTTGTGACCTATCCACCAAGTTTAATTATAATTAAATTTTTGTGTCCTATTTTTGTGTACTATTATTTCTTTACCCGAAACTAATATTTTGACGTTTACACCTTGATCTTCAATAACAGTATATGGTCCTGAGTATACGGGATCTATCTTATCTCTATTTTCCTTTTTTACTAATACTAAATCTCCTATTTTATAATTAATTGAATTAGTATTTAAATCATATTTTATTTTTCAATCAATTTTCGTTTTAATCAAATTATTTCTAGCATCCTCTTGGGATTTTTGTAATCTATACTTAAGTTCTAGAGCATATGAATTAAAGTTATATATTGGATCTACTTGATTAATAATATTACTTGGTATACGACATAGTTTACCAAACACCAATTCATACGGTGTATATTTAGTTGCGGAATGTACCGTCGTATTATAGGAAAAACACCAATATTGCAACCAATCTGACCACTGATAAGCTTGATTATTCGTTTGAATTCTTAAAAATGCTCCTAATGATTTATGTGAATTTTCTAAAGCACCAAGGCTTTCGTGGTGATAAGCAGTTGATTGCAATTTGTTGATTTTTAAAATCTTACATACTTCTTGCATGGTATTCGAAATGAATTCGGTTCCCCTATCTGTCGCTATCTCGTTAGGGATTCCATAACGTAATATAAAGTTATCAACAAACGCTCGTGCTACAGTATCCGTTTCCTTATTTAGTAGCGGATATGCTTCTACGTACTTCGTAAGCTCGCACTGTAACGTTAATATATAACAACTAGCGGCCCGCCCCGGCTTCGCACGGGTGCAGTGCAATGTAGTTACTAATGTAAAACTGTGCTAATGTGGTGTCAGTGTGAAGTTATTTGATTATACTACAGGATATCTACATATATACGACGTACGCAAGGGGTGTTAAAATATAATTGAAGTGTGTGTGTATCTATCTGTCTGAGGACTCTGAGGCAACCTAGCTCCCAAACTTAAAGATCGATTTTATTGCGATTTTTATGTATAGTTTAAGAGAAGCGTAAATACGGCGGGAAGCGACTTTGTTTTATACTATGTTTAGCTTTTGCCCGTGGCTCCACCCGCGTGGGAGTCGGTAATCGTTGTAAGTCTTCCCTTGGAAACTAATGATCGGCATGAAAAGAAGCCTGTGTTAAGTATTCCAGACTATAATCTATCCCTGTGCCAAATTTCGTCAAAATCCGTTCACCCGTTCAGACGTGATTGAGTAACAAAATGAACAACATCCAAACATCAAAAATTTCTCATTTTTTACAATTTTGTGATATGTAGGTAATAGCTGCACCCCGCGGTTTTACCTGCGCAATCTGTTGATTCTGTAACCAAACTCGCATCTCACTTCAAACCTCACTTTACTTCGCGTGAATTGTTATTAGAAATTAGCTAACTAAATAAATTAGATTACAATAAATTTAGGTAGCTATCTAAAATATTTTGTGATGAAAAAAAAATCTTATCATTATCTTATTAATTTATGATTTAAAGTTCCCGTCCCGTGCAGTGAAGTGAGATTCGAAGTGGGTTTCGAGTTTGGTTACAGAACCGACGCCCTACTGTTCACGATTTTGTATTAGGTAGGTAGGTACTTAATAAAATTTCTTAGCAGTAATATAACAAAATAAGTATAATAATATTTTGTAACATTTAATACTCATACTTAATAGTTTGGTAGGTATCTTCTTTTGAAATAAAAATCTATTTATGTTTATTTGTTCCTGGTTCCTGGCTAAAATAACGTGACATTGCAAATTATGTCGGGTGCAACTTATGTTGTGCATCTCTCAATTTTAACCACATTCCTTGCCACGTTAGATATCTGATATTTGCTAGATTTTGCCACGTTTTATAAGTAGACTAATATTTCGTTAAATAGGTAGTGAAAATCAGTATAAAATCTTATACAACATGAAATGTCAGCTCGTGCGGTGACATAATTACAATCTCAGGGGAGGTGACAACCTGACAACTGACATTTATTTTTCTTAATCGTACAAATGCACTAAGAAGTTTTGATTCCGATATCGAAGTCAACCACCCTAAAAATAGCTTTCTACCCCTTTTCAACCCTGTTAGGGGATACATTTCAAGAAAATACGAAACACATATTCAATTAATTTTGTTAAAGAATGTCTATGCCAAATTTCAAGTCAATCGGGCCAAGGAATCGCTTTCTCCCATACAAACTTTGCCACCCTGTTTTACCCCCTTAGGGGTTGAATTTCGCAAAATCCCGTCTTAGTGAGCACCTTCACCCTAAAAGGAACCCCCATGCAAAATTTGAGACTCCTAGCACTTGTAGTTTCTGAGATTTCGTGATGAGTCAGTGAGTGATTTTCTCTTTTATATATATAGATATCCATTTGTATCTTTAGTTAATGGTCCAACCAAATCCAAATATATTTTGTCCAAAGCCGTTGTTGCCGTACTAGTAATACACAGTGGCTGCTTAATATTTTTGTGAAATTTTTGTTTTTGGCATTTATCACAATTTTTTACAAATTTAATAATGTCATTGTCCATTCCTGGCCAATAGTAATAACGCTTTACGTTATTAGTCATCCTTTGAATGCCTGCATGCCCACTGGTCGGCAGTAAATGAAAATCATTTAATATGACTCGTCTGTCATCCTTACTATTTATTTTCTTGACACCTTTTACTATACATAGTCGTGGTCCGGACCTTGACCTATATTTATTATTTATATATTGAGCTAGCTCTGTTATAATACAAGCGGTGTCATCACTTTGTAGTATGCATACTTCATTTATCTTTTGTGTCTTGCAAAACATATCTAATTCTCTCGCGAGGAAATCTCGTTTCGTACGCGATCGAAAACTAGGGGCGACACACAATGTTAATAAGGATGGCGAGTATATTATAATATTATTTTGACTGGAAATATAGTCTTTTTGTTTTAATATTTTATAAAAGTCATTTTTGTTAAAACTTAATTCAGGCAAATTATTTGGTTTCTTAGGAACCCCAACTATGTTCGGTTGATCAGTCCAATCACAGCTAGAATCCATGGAAACAGAATCATTTACCTGTTTTTGCTCTTCCTTTCGTTTCTTTTGTGCTCTAGTCATTACTGACATTACATTCTTTGTCATATTTTTAAGTTCGTCACTAGTAATTTCAATCCTGGATAATGCATCTGCAGCTGCATTTTCCTTACCTTTCAAATACTCTACCGTGAAATCGTACTCTTCTAGGCACAAACGAAACTTAGTGAGCCTACTCGATGGATTATTCATGTTAAATAAATAAATCAAAGGGCGATGATCTGTTAAAATCCTAAAGCTACGTCCATATAAATATGGACGAAAATATTTTACCGCCCAAACGATTGCCAACAACTCCTTTTCTATGGTTGGATAATTTTTTTCTGCCGAATTTAAAGGTCTGCTTGCATAAGCTATCGGCAAACCGTTTTTATTTGATAATACGCATCCTATAGCTATACCCGACGCGTCCGTGTGTAACACGAACTCGTTATCGCTCGAGAAATCTGGGTATTGTAATAAAGGTGGACTGCTGATAACTGTTTTTAGCCGTTCGAAAGCTTTATTACAATTTTGATTCCAACTAAATTCTACATTTTTCTTCAATAAATTATTTAAGGGTTGGGTGATTTCCGAAAAATGGGGAATAAATATTCTATAATAATTCACAAAAGCTACAAAACGTCTGACCTCGTCAGTACTTTTTGGCACTGGGTAATTTTGCACTATTGAAACTTTTTTTGGATCTGGTTTTATTCCCTCGGGGGTTACCACGTGTCCCAAATACAAAATTTCCTTTTGTAAATAGTTACACTTTAAGGGATTTAATTTAAAGTTTACTTTTCTTAATCTTGTAAAAACATCTATTAAATTTTTATTATGCTGATTAAGGTTACGGCCCATGACAATAATGTCGTCTAAATACACTATACATTGCAAATAATTAAGACCGGACATAGCTATAGTCATTGCTCTACTAAACGCATTCGGACTTGTTTTTAAACCCATTGGCAATCGTTTCATTTGATAATGTTTATCCGCAATAAATGCAGTATACTTTCTGCTTTTTGGGTCTAATTTTATTTGGTAATAACTCTGATTTAAATCTAACGTGCTAAAGTACATAGCACCAGTTAAGGAGTCTAATATTTCGGTTATATTCGGTAACGGAAATTTGTCATTTTCAATCACCTCGTTAACTTTTCTATAGTCTATTACCAATCTCCATTTCTTTTCTCCGCTTGAATCTGTCTTTTTGGGAACAAGTAACAATGGACTTGCCAATTCTGACTGTGACTCTTCAATAATATCATTTTCTAACATTTGTTTTATTTGTTTATTTATTTCCAATTTTTGCGCTTGAGGTAAGCGATACGGCTTACTATAAACTGGAGAAGTATTAGGTTTCAACCGTATATTTTGTTCATATAAGTTAGTTGTGTTTAACGAGTCTCCCGGTAAATGAAAAATATCGGCAAATTTTGCACATATATTTGCAATGGTATTTTTTTCTTCTGTGTTTAAATTATTTAACTTTAAAAGCGAAAATAATAATTTATTTCTATCTGCATTGTTTTGACATTGTTCAAAAGAAAAACAAAAATAGTTACTCAATGGTCTTATCTGTGGAGTGAAGCTATTTAAAATTACGTCTTCGTCACGAGTGTTTAGTATTTTAATAGACATTTTCCCATTCACGCACCGTGTTATGCTATTTGCTACAAAGATTCCTTCTCCGATTTCACTAGACAAAACAACACAATCACCTTTGTAATTATTAGATATTTTTATTATCGATTCACACCGCGCAGGTATTTTTATTTGATTTGAGTTTAAACATCTGTTTTTAGGGTTCCGTACCTCAAAAGGAAAAAACGGAACCCTTATAGGATCACTTTGTTGTCCGTCTGTCTGTCTGTCCGTCCGTCTGTCTGTCAAGACCCTTTATCTCGGAAACGCGTGGAGGTATCGAATTGAAATTTAAACCATATACTAAGGTCTACGGGCCCTTGAAGCTGTAAAAAAATCAAACTTCTAAATTAACGTAAAAAAAAGATACTGCCGTTTAGGGCGCAAAAAACGCATTTTCGATACTCTCAAAGGAATCAAAATTCATAGGGTACTTCCCGTTGACCTAGAACTATGAAATTTGACAGGTAATAGCGTCTTATACTACACTTACAGGAATAAATCTGAAAACTGTATATTTGTAATTAAATCATAATAAAATATGGTCATTAAAATACGTAATTATTAATCATCTTGGTGAAACAACGGTATGCGCGGCATTGCGCGGTCATAGTTTAACTTCTAATTACTTTTGGATTAATCGCGCCACTAATTCTTTTAAAAATATCAATATTTATTATTATTAATTATTCAAATCCTTTCAAATATTGTTATAGTTAATTACTTTTAAAAATAAAATTAAAAAGTAATAAATTTGGCTCTAAATATTTTCGCAACATGGCGGTGTGTCACGCTGTATGACAGGGGGTCTTCTTCTTCTTATTTTTGTTTTGGCAATCTACTTTCTTCTTGGAAGTAATTTTTGCCAGTGTCAAGTGTTGAATAGTTCAGTGGTAGATTGTTTCAGTTTACATTAAAATGCGGGTGCATCGCATTCCAATGTTGCTTGAAGCATTTGGCACCAAGTATAATCAAGACAGTTTACTCGGTAAGGTCAGCCGAGGTAGCCACCACTACAATAAAAGTCTCGGCTTCACACAACCAAAGGGTCCTGTTGGAATACACCCATTTTCTCTAATAACATTGCGATAGATAAAACCATTTCACAGAACATTATACAGTGTACTATTGATATACAGCGCCATCTGTTGACAATCAACAGTACTTGTATTTTATACAGGTGCGGTGGGTTTGTAATTATTTTGTTTTTTCTCAAAAATGCTTGGAAATTCGAACATTATTTTGACAACCTTCTTCGTGCTAAATCAGAGTTTACGGACAGACCTAAACCGCGCCGTCAATATTTGTATGAGAATCCATTACTAACGTGTTATAATGGATTTTCATACAAAATTGCCGGCGTCTGTCCAGCAATGTTTCTATTAAAACTCATTACACACGTGTAATTCAGAAATGGAGCGAACTTTTCAATTAAACACAAATATAGGTATCAAATGTCGCCTTGATGAGCGAGCACATTCCAAAATATTTTTTTTTAATATTCGGTATACTGGTATCACGTGAAAGGCCTTGATGAGCACATTCCAAAAAATTGAAAAAAAAAAACGAAAAAAAAACTGTTTTGGTGCAATATGGGTATCAAATGAAAGGCCTTGATGAGCGCATTCCAAAAAGATAAAAAAAAATTTTTTTTTCAATACCTCTATGGGTATCAAATGAAAGTTTTTTGAAAAGTTTTTTGAAATATGCTCATCAAGGAGCATATTACAAAAAACTAAAAAAAAAAAAAAAAAGAAAGGTAATTTTTTTTTGCAATATGGGTATCAAATGAAAGGCCTTGATGAGCACATTCCAAAAAAACTGAAAAAAAATTTTTTTTTGCAATATGGGTATCAAATGAAAGGCCTTGATGAGCACTTTCCAAAAAACGGGAAAAAAAAAAATGAAAAACTGGATAATATCTATATAGAGGATAATAAATGAAAAAAACCGTTTTTTTTTTTCAATATGTGTATCAAATGTAAGGCCTTTATGTGCACATTCCACTTTCCATTTTCTTTTTTCAATTACTGTAAGTAATTTAAAATTAAAATAAAAAGCTTAAAACTTTTAAAACTAAAAAGTTAAAAGTTTAAAAGTACTACACAAGCCTTGGCCGCAACTAGGCATTGATGGACTAACGTATGTTCTTCAATGCCTGTCTTGAGTGCCGCTGCAGTAATGTACTATTCCATTTCAAATTTCGCCCGTGGTCAATTCTTTGTCGTAATCCCTGGAAGGGTTATTTTCTACGTGGCGACAAAGGATTTCAAATGGTTATCTATATACATTCTGTGTACTAAGTATCGGGAATTTGTCAATAAAACAAAAAATACAAATTATTCATCTAAATTTATTTTATCGCCTTCAAAGTAGACCCCATCGCTTGCAATACAACATCTCCACCGCTTCACCCAGTCTTCCATACATTTTTCATAGGCTATTTGTGGTATGGCCTTTAGCTCATTCAGCGAATTTTCTTTTATGGCTTCTATCGACTCAAAACGTTTTCCTCGAAGTGGTAATTTTAACTTGGGAAATAAAAAAATAAACAGACGGAGCCATATCGGGTGAATACGGTGCTTGATTGAGAACTTTTGTTGAATTTTTCGCTAAAAACTCTTTCACTATAATGGCTGTGTGTGATGGTGCATTATCATTTTCCATTGTAAAAATCGCCGAGGACTCAAAACTATCACCAACAAAAAATGTAGTTTAAAACAAATTAAATGACAGATCCCGCTAAAATTTTGCGCGTTTAATCAGTACAGTGCTACCAACATGCAGTAAAAAAATTAGAACGACCTCTTTTACGCGGGTCTTTTTATTGACATATTCCCGATACTTTTTACACAGAGTAGTATAGCAGTCTGCTGAACGGATTTTGATGGTATTTTTTTACAGTTTGGTAGCTTGGAGTCCAACTTATAAACTAAGCAATTTTTCACATAATTCCGGTAGGTAGAACCTGGGATAAAGCTTGAACTCTCCGTAGTACTGTTTTCATATAAAAAACTAATAACTACCAACCACTTTTTTTCAAAATATTTCCTTTGTACCGACACAACTTTTCTATAGCTTTATTTTATGTATAGATGTAGGTCTGTACGGAACCCTCGGTGGGCGAGCCCGACTCGCACTTGTCCGGTTTTTTTAATTTTAAATTCAAAGGTATATTAAAGAATTGATCATTATGGTTCAAAGTAATTATCTCTTTTTCAAAGTTTATAACACATTTGTATTTAATTAAAAAGTCTTGACCAATTATTCCATCTACATTTAACGGTAAGTTGGAAAAAACATGAAATTTATGATTAAATGATTGTTTTGTTATGCACTCTAGGTTTAATCGAATCGTACCGTAAGATGTAACTTTACCTCCTATACCATCTATGTATGTGACCTTCGGCGTAATGTTCTCGCCGGTTGATAGTGCGACGTCACGTTTAATAGCACTTAGTGACGCGCCTGTGTCGATTAACCATACGTAAGTTTTATTTTTTATTGAAAATTCAACTGAATTCATATGATTATAAGTCAGAATGTAGTTGCCACTCTCGAAAAAACTGTATGTTGTCATTATTAGTGTTGTTCGAATCTTCTACTGCCGCATTTATTTGGTGTTGTCTAAAATTTTTAATTAAGTTTCCTACCGCGACTGAAGTTTCGGTTATTTACATTATAAGTACCTCGCAGCTTATTTTGCTGGAAAGGTTTTCTTGTTTTCGACAAGAAATTCGAGTTTGTATTTGCAAACCGTGGGTACCTGCCTACATTTCTGTAGTACGTTCCGTTAAATGGTTTCCTGCAATTGTAAGTGTAACTTTTTCCGCGCGCATAAAATATTTGTTCAGGATTTGTTGAAGGGGTCATTGTCACCTCTTCATCTTTTGCACCCTGAATCGCGTCCTTTAATGACGAATAACCACGTGCTGATATAATTGTGTTCAGCCTTTCGTTTCGTAATCCTTGTGCAAATCTATTAATAGCCGTTTTCTCATTTAAGGGCTTTAGAACACCATAGGCCTCCGTATTACCGTTAGCCTGTGAAATTGTAAGGTTTACAAAAAGACCTTCAATTTCTTGTCCGAATTGTTCTATAGTTTTACTTCCTTGTTTAACCATCATTAATTGTTTTTGTAATGCGGTATCCGACTTTTTAGTGAGGAGATGCATTTTCATGTCATCAACCATTTGTTTCACGTTATCGTAAGTACCTGACAATCTAAGTTTAGCACTTTGCGACAACCTTGTTTTTAGCACAAAATTGATTAATAGTTGTGCATCCGTGTCTTTAATCATTGTAGAATATAATTCTACCGCGTCAATTAATTGGTTTGTGACGGCTTCTGAGCCATTCATGGTTGGCAGTAACGAGACTGCTGTCTTTAAATCAAAACCGTCTTTTGAAGCCATTGTTTCCTCTTTTACCTCTTCGTAAGAAGTTAATATTTTGTTATACGTATCTGTTATTTTTATGTAATAAGTTTGAATTAACTTACTATCCTCTACCGATACTTCCGATTTTTCTACTTTATTACTATATTGAGATATATATTTTTCGATTTGCTCATACAAAGTTTCTACCTCTTCAAGTTTCTTTAGACCTAACGCTTCTTTCCTACGTTTCGGACCTAGTTTTCTTATATCTTCTTGTAACTTCGTAATTTGTTCAAAATAAGTTTTAATCTCTGTCATAATAATAAAAAAAATTCAGCAACTAAAAATTCTTAACATAGACTTAATATAGACAATAAACAATGAAATAGTAATGTTAGTTTTACCTCTTAGTTTTAATTTTCTACACGGTGCATTTTCTTTTTTCTTTCTGTCAAGGAGCTCTATACGATGTCTTGTTTTCGCATCACTACTGCAACAGCTTGGCGCTCAATTTTCTTAGTAAGGCACTTGTTGAACTTCTTCCAGGCCAGGTAAACGAATATGATGGACATTATTGCCACCAAAACAGCAACCATGTATACCAGGGATGGCACGTGCTTCTCTGCTGTGTTTTGCGCTGCACTATTTCCTGCACCATTCTGTGCTATGATGATTTCTTCTTTTTTGTCTTCGTTCTTTGATGACTGTCCTCCCATATTATAATTTGATGTAGTATTTCTCGTGGTTTTTGAAGAGAAAAAAAATCACGCCGTTAACGCGTACCGCGACTATTACTGAGGCTCGGAACCCATACGGCACCAGCACTGCCTAGAAGCAGTGGACTGGCAGGGTCGCCATGTGATGAGCGGCGTCGGGAGACGTAATAACACAAGAAAAGTTGATTCTTAACTGTTCATTTATTTAGAGAAAAACAGGGTTTTTATAGTAATTCCAAAAAGGTCAATACGTTAATGTTTTACAATGACATTTAGCTTATTTATAAAAGTATCAGATTACATGTTACATGTTTACTTTAACTAAGAAAATAGAATATTAATTTATAATAAAAACAATGTTAGCTTCATACGTCACTGATGATGACGTTGTGTACCACACTACACCTTCAACCGAGGATATGACTATTGACACAGTCAAAAAATATAAATTTCACTTTTTTGCTTGATAGTACTCACCTCATGATTGCAATCAAGTTTAAACCTTATTACTGTGGAGCAAAGTTCAATATTGATCGACAGCCTATATTCAGAGTACTATGTAGAAGTTAACATTCGATTTTTAGAAAATAGCAATTAAGAATTCTTTTTTTATTTATATAGTAAGAATCACAATTTCACTAACAATTTTTTGATATATTTATTTGTTTATAACTTGTACCCGTTTCTCTGGAATCGCCATTGCCAGAAACGTCAAGTTAGCAGCCCACTTTGAGATCGTAATATCTCGGCTTGTACTGAAGCAATATTATTGAAATTTTGCGTATACGATTCACTATTTCCTAACAATTTTTTGGCATATAAATCACAATGATACGAACTGTATTTCTTAAGGTGTCTTTGCTTGATAGTACTCACCTCATGATTGCAATCAAGTTTAAACCTTATTACTGTGGAGCAAAGTTCAATATTGATCGACAGCCTATATTCAGAGTACTATGTAGAAGTTAACATTCGATTTTTAGAAAATAGCAATGAAGAATTCTTTTTTTATTTATATAGTAAGAATCACAATTTCACTAACAATTTTTTGATATATTTATTTGTTTATAACTTGTACCCGTTTCTCTGGAATCGCCATTGCCAGAAACGTCAAGTTAGCAGCCCACTTTGAGATCGTAATATCTCGGCTTGTACTGAAGCAATATTATTGAAATTTTGCGTATACGATTCACTATTTCCTAACAATTTTTTGGCATTTAAATCACATTGATACGAACTGTATTTCTTAAGGTGTCTGCCAGCTTGACGTCAAGATAGCAGCCTCACCAAGATACTCAAATATCTTTTGAACCATAGTATCACTATTTATATGCTATAGTTCACTATTTATAACTATTTACTAACAATTTTTTGACCTAGTCAAAACCTTCTAATTCCATGGTGAGGCTGCCAACTATACGCTAATATTTTCTCGTCATTTTACACAGATTACTAAATTAACAATTTCGTTAGTAGTCTGTGTTATCTTTTCAAAATACTCTCAATAAAAGAAAGGCAAACGAATTTATATCCATACAGCTATATTTAATTAGTTTTAAGAGTTTAGCGTTGTGAAATCTATAGAAAGGAACGGTGCTTTATGAGAAATAAAGTAATTATTTTCTATTGGCAATATTATTCTTCTCGAACTCGAGAGAGCTTGTCTACGGAAGAGAACGCTTTCTTGAGTGCCTCTTTATCTTAGAACTTATAAAAAAATGAGAATCATGTTTATACTAAATTATTTCGGAACAAATTAGATAATTTTGACGTTTATTGGTGTTGAAATAAAAAGATTACCTTTAAAATTAACTTTTTTTATTAAAAGACATTAAAAGGTTTCGAAATTCTGAGAACGAGTCCCACCTGTCTGTCAAACTGTGCTCAGCAATCGAGAAGGTCGAGACGACAAGTCTTCGTAGACAAGAGTCTCGTTTGCTCATGCTACGCGTGCAGATAAATGTGTCTCAAATAAGACGCATGAGGCGACGGTATAAGCCATAGACATAGAAAAAATTTCTCGTATAAGCTAAGCGAACTGTTAAGAAGCGTAGTGTGTTCGCGCTCATTGGTAATGCGCTGGAACCTTGTCACATTAACATCCACGTTGACGTGATCCACAACTAAAAATGACATTAAACAAGAAAATTCCAATAGATAATCTTATATATTAATTATTGAATTATAATTTTCAATAATATAGGGTCTAGATATAAAAAAAATAATTACAATTGTTTTTCGTTTTTGAGGTTATAATCATGGCCGCCAGGCGCATTACCAATTGACGAGGATAGTAACGCCCACTGACCCTAAAGTTTTGTCTTTGGTCATCATCATCATCATATCAGCCGCACGACACCCACTGCTGTGTATAGGCCTCCCCTAAGGATCTCCACGACGATCGGTCCTGCGCTGCCCGCATCCAGTGGCTTCTTGCGACTTTCATCCTCACGTCGGTCCACCTTGTCGGGGGTCTACCCACGGAGCGTCGTCCGGTGCGCGGTCGCCATTCCAGAACCTATCCGCCCCAACTGCGATCGGTTCTTCTCGCTATGTGTCCTGCCCATTGCCACTTCAGCTGAGCAATCCTTCGAGCGATGTCGGTTACTTTGTCAATGAGCGATGTCGGAACGGGAAAATACTCGGACAGGATGGGAACAGACGTGATGTGTGTCGTACAATTTCCCGTCCCGTCCCGTCCGTTTTCTCGTCACGTGTAATTTTGTTATACAACGTGTTACAAAATTACCCCTAATGCCGAATCTATATATATAAAAAAACCTACCTCTAAAAAGCAACAAATAATATTCGTAATAATAAAACACGTCTATTGAAGTCGGGTGGGGCTGGAGTACAAATCCCTTTTTTTATTCTAAAAGCCCCACCCGACTTCAATAGACGTGTTTTATTATTACGAATATTATTTGTTGCTTTTTAGAGGTAGGTTTTTTGAAGTCGGTTTTTTGTTTTTTTAAACAATTTTTTATTTTTTTATTTTTAGTGTAGGTACCTTTTGTATTAAGTAGTGTAGGTATATTATTTAGGTAGAAATTAAAATCGGCTCAGCCAAACGTGAGTTAATCGCGGAGAAACATACATACATGCGGGTCAAACTGAGAACCTCCTTTTTTAAGTCGGTTAAAGAAGTACACTTAAGATATCCCTTTTCCAACAAAAAAATAATTGTAATGTAAGTTCATAAACAAAGAAGTTATACGACTGATCATCGAGGTAGTTCACACAAAATCATACTATTTTCGTGCTTTTTTCAAGATTACTTGAAAAGTACTGAACCGATTTCAAAATTTTAAAAAATGGGACCAACTTGGAAGTTTACCTAATGTAATAACGTTTGAATCATTTCAATCTGTCCAGCCGTCTTCGAGTAATCGGTGTACATACAAAAAACAAAAAAAAAAAAAAAAAACGGAATTGAGTACCTCCCTCCTTTTGAAGTCGGTAAAAAGAGTAAATCACTCACTGACTCATCACGAAATCTCAGAAACTACAAGTGCTAGGAGACTCAAATTTTGCATGGGGGTTCCTTTTAGGGTGAAGGTGCTCACTAAGACCGGATTTTGCGAAATTCAACCCCTAAGGGGGTAAAACAGGGTGGCAAAGTTTGTATGGGAGAAAGCGATTCCTTGGCCCGATTGACTTGAAATTTGGCATAGACATTCTTTAACAAAATTAATTGAATATGTGTTTCGTATTTTCTTGAAATGTATCCCCTAACAGGGTTGAAAAGGGGTAGAAAGCTATTTTTAGGGTGGTTGACTTCGATATCGGAATCAAAACTTCTTAGTGCATTTGTACGATTAAGAAAAATAAATGTCAGTTGTCAGGTTATCACCTCCCCTGAGATTGTAATTATGTCACCGCACGAGCTGACATTTCATGTTGTATAAGATTTTATCCTGATTTTCACTACCTATTTTACGAAATATTAGTCTACTTATAAAACGTGGCAAAATCTAGCAAATATCAGATATCTAACGTGACAAGGAATGTGGTGTAAAGTGTTGAAATTGAGAGCCGGATAATAATGCACAACATAAGTTGCACCCGACATAACACGTTATTTTAGCCAGGAACCAGGAACAAATAAACATACATAGATTTTTATTTAAAAAGAAGATACCTACCAAACTATTAAGTATGAGTATTAAATGTTACATAATATTATTATACTTATTTTGTTAAATTACTGCTAAAAAATTTATTTAAGTACCTACCTACCTACCTAATACAAAATCGTGAACAGTAGGGAGTCGGTTCTATAACCAAACTCGAACCCCACTTCGAATCTCACTTCACTGCACGGGAATTTTAAATCATAAATAAGATAATGATAAGATTTTTTTTCATCACAAAATATTTTAGATAGCTACCTAAATTTATTGTAATCGGTAAAATTGCTCATTTAGTTGGCTAATTTCTAATAACAATTCACGCGAAGTGAAGTGAGGTTCGAAGTGAGATGCAAGTTTGGTTACAGAATCAACAGATTGCGCAGGTAAAACCGCGGGGTGCAGCTATTACCTACATATCACAAAATTGTAAAAATGTGAAATTTTTGATGTTTGGATGTTGTTCATTTTGTTACTCAATCACGTCTGAACGGGCGAACGGATTTAGACGAAATTTGGCACAGTGATAGATTATAGTCTGGAATACTTAACACAGGCTTCTTTTCATGCCGATCATTGGTTTCCAAGGGAAGACTTACAACGATTACCGACTCCCACGCGGGCGGAGCCACGGGCAATAGCTAACATAGTATAAAACAAAGTCGCTTCCCGCCGTCTGTACGCTTCTCTTAAACTACACATAAAAATCGTAATAAAATCGATCTTTAAGTTTGGTAGCTAGCTGGCCTCAGACAGACACACACACACTTCAATTATATTTTAACACCCCTTGCGTACATCGTATATATGTAGATATCCTGTAGTATAATCAAATAACTTCACACTGACACCACATTAGCACAGTTTTACATTAGTAACTACATTGCACTGCACCCGTGCGAAGCCGGGGCGGGCCGCTAGTATGGTATATAGGGACCGTCAAACTGAACAACTTTTAAGTACTATGGGACCAACTCTGAAATCACGAAAAAAAATCATCTGTTTCATACAAAAATTAATAACGAAAATATCAAAATGTATAACACAGCTGATTTTTTTCACGATTTCAGAGTTGGTCCCATAGTAAAAGTTGTTCAGTTTGATGGTCCCTATATACCATATTCGGCATTAGGGGTATTTTTGTAACACGATGTATATGTCGTAGGATAATCTTATAAACCGGATCTTTACTAAAATGCTGGGTATATTGTAAAGAACCGGATAATTGAAATCTAAGATAGATTTTCGCAATCGTCCCAGCAATTTTTAGGATCTTTGTAAAAATCCCAGTAAGTTTCGGACAATTGTAAACTTGAATGCTGATTGGATAATCTAGGAAATGATTTATTATATCTTTAGTCTTGGTCAGCACATATTGCTGATGGATTTTGGGGTTAATTTGCAATTTTTCCTAATTAAATACTTCAATTACAGTTTTAACAACATTAATTCTCTCGAAAGTCCATTCAGGTTTTGCACAACCATGTTGAAGAACAATGTAGCTCTGTGTAAAGTTATTTTTCAATTATAACCTCTAAATTGTCTGCACTGATCGAGCCCGGCACTTGTAAAACATCCAATTTACTTCACTCATAGTACATTAATGTCTCTTGATTGATGTGAGCACTTAGTTTTCTTTTTTTTTATAAAAAACATAAAATTCATTCAAAACACAGGAGAAATATTTAATAACAATGGACGCAGCAATGTTACCGATAGCCAATCTGGGGACCTATTTTTGAATCGCTCGGCAAGCGTCGAACGCTCTTTTCGACTGATTTTCGTTCGACATAATATGACTCAAAACAATGAGATATCGAACGAAAATCAGTAGAAACGAGCGCTCGACTGGAGTCGAGCGATTCAAACATAGGGCCCCAGACCATAACGTTGACGTCAGCCAATTAGCGCGCGGAAAGTGATGGTCATTTGCGATTTACCTAAGATACACAATTACACAGGGACCCTATTTTTGAATCGCTCGGCAGGCGTCGAGCGCTCGTTTCTACTGATTTTCGTTCGACATCTCATTGTTTTGAGTCATATGTCGAACGAAAATCAGTAGAAACGAGCGCTCGGCGCCAGCCGAGCGATTCAAAAATAGGGCCCCAGGATTTTTGTAAAAAACATTACTCGGACGATTGCAAAAATCTGTCGAAGATTCTAATCATCCGAAATTTCACAATCGTACTAGGATTTTCGTAAAAATCCTATTTGTACAATTATCCTACGACATAATATACATGGTATTTGAAAATAGCCTTATAAAACCGAATTATAGTTAGATAGAATACCATGTATACAGCGCCGGAAAATTATATGAACCCTGAAAAATTAAGTCGAATATTATTTCGGCTTTACAATGCAATTTCCATACATCTTATTTATACAATCACTGCTTTGCAATAATTCGTTCCGTCCGTTCCGTCCGTCTGTAATGAAATGGTGAAATATAACCCGTCATGTATGAATTATGATGAAATGGCTGATGCATCATCTATCAGTCTAGGATACTAACACCGGTATTATAGAACAATACACAAACCCGTGATCGTGCAGTATGTCGCAGTTTGCCGCGGGATGCCGGAGGACCCTTTAGTATTTTACGATGTGCCGTGCCGCGTTGTTATAAGACGTGCTGTTGTGGCCGCAGGATGCCACGGAATGATTCGGTATGCCCTTGGTATGGCGAAGCATGCCGTGTAACCCCGTGCTGCGCCATGCCATGCCATGAGTGGGCGCAGGCCATGATTATATTGTTACCTAGGTTACGCCGCCGCGCCGTGTGTCACTGTAGTAGAGCTCTCTATGATATGAATAATGTACTGTGACAAAGGTCAATTCTGCTAGTTATTGTAGATCTCTGAATGCTATTATACTTCAGGATTCTTCCTTCGATATTAGTACTATTAACACATGTAGTATCGCTTGCATGTATCACCACTTAGCACGTTATTTTAGAGTAATAACCTAAAAAACCTAAAAAGAGAAGGTATTTGATTTAGAATTGACAGATACTTTGACATTTCCGGCTCGAATTCTCCTCGCCGCCATCACGCGCCAACTACTTCATTCGCTTTTCGTGCTTCGCCACGGACGCACGCATACAATCTCAAAGTGAGAATTCTTCAGAATTATATTTTATACAGTGAAAATTTAATTTACTTAGTTAAAATGCTTCGTGCAGAAAGGAAAAAAGTTTTCAAGACGGAAGAGGACAAGAAGAAGAATACAAGATGGAGAAACACTATTAAATGCGTAACTGCCATTTTGGGCTTTTACCGTTCACTTGGCTTGAACGCGTAACTGCCGGACTGGGCTTTTACCGTTTACTTGGCTTAACTGCATAATTGTTTACTTACCTTTATGAATGCGTAACTGCCATACTGGGCTTTTACCATATATATTTATTTTACTTTAATGTACATTAGTACAAAAAGAGCGGACTTAATGCTAATAGCATTCCCTCCCAGACAACATTGTTTGCTGAGATTTAAAAATGCGTAACTGCTACACTGGGCTTTTACCATTTAATTATTTAATTTTGTCTGACACGAACTTACCATACTGGGTACTTTCTGTCATAAGGCATGTGTCTAATAAGGCATGAACCAAATATCTATTGCACTCGAAATAGTCACACTGGACTATTTCACCGCATAGATAGGTCAGACAACGCAACTGCAACAAGTGCAGCAACTCAAAGTGCCCCTGATGACGCGACAGTGAAAAAAGCAAGCTGCCCTCAAAGGTTACCATGTTGGAACCGTTGCCGAGCACCAATCGGGTGACTCCGCCGTCCGCCGAATTCGCCGCCATCCGCCTTCCAGCCAGGTGGCTGCTCTGCTGGAGCTGCAACAGCAGCCCTGACAACAGCTTAGTTCATCAGGTATGAATTTTGATATCATAGATATCCTTGGTGTTGCGTTGATCCCAATGGAATAATAGAGTACCATCGGTACTGAGATAAATTTCTGGCTTGCAAAATTTATATAATATAATTACGTATGATTTTATTATACACATTGTTACAACTGTAACGCAAAACTGCCAGTATAACGTTCATAAGCAGAGCTATAAATAAATGCTAAAATTAGCAACTTCATGGAACCAGATAATAAGTTATACAGCAACTAGCTGATACCTGATATTTCACAATTTTTATGTGAAATAGCTTCTATTAATATAGGTACGCCTAACATGGGCCTGCTGATAGAAATTTCAATAAGAAATTGAATAATAGAATCCATACATTTTGTTATCCATAAATGCAGTAAGTGTTTATTACTGTGTACAACAGTTTTAATAAGTAAAAACTTTAAACATTTGCCTTAACTAGGATATCCTATGTTTCAGGCTTATTATTTATGTTTAATCACTAACTAATTAGTACGTTTATTTCTAAGCTATTCCCTTGTAAAATGTAAAAAAATACCTGTCTATTAATTTTCAAATTGAATTTGTGTGTGTAAAACATAAATTGATTGATCTTAATGATAATGATTCTGATGTGCAGAAATTATTAGCCAAGTAGATATATTATAGTAATAATGAAGCTTAAGGAGCAGCTCTCCAATATAGAACACCTTTTTTATGACAGTAATTTAAGACAGTGTTTTGCACTTTATACATTATACAATGGGGCATTGCAACATTCATTTGTTGTGCACAACATACATTTTATTATAAACAGAAGGTATATGGTCAACTCAAGTGTAATTGATGCTGTCCACTTAAAAGGCCACCAACAGTTGAGTCGAATATGAATGATGCATTGGCCACAGGCCTGAGGTTAACGATATTGATCAAAGAAAAAACTGTAAGTAAACCGGGCGTAGTACTTAAATAAAACATACATTTTAAAACTGATTTATATATTTATTTGCTGGTACATTTTGTTTTAAATTAATTTAAACTTGAAAACAACAAACGAAACATGCAGCCAGGTATACCATATGCTTAATTCCGACGGCAAACGAATATCAAGACGCGGCGACGAAGCCCCATCAACGATTTCTTTCGTCGATAGCAGCAGACTCGCAGGCGGCCGTTACGGTCCATCGCAACAGTTGCCGAGGATACATTTGTCAACATTCACATTCGATCATCGTACGCGGGGTAAGGATACTCGTAAGGATCTGGTGCAGCATTTATCTATATTCAGCGAATACAGGCAGTGGTCGCCAACTATAGGCACATAGGCGTCCACATAGTTGTTTGGTCTAAATTCGACATGTGTGAAAATACTATTTTCACTGCGCTAGGAGGGTACCAAGATTATTATTATTTTCTTTTATACTCACTCGTACTCACTTGTGCCATCTCCAGAGATATATATTAAATTCTAACATTAATTTGACTAAAATTCGGGTGAAATACATAATAGCCACATAATACGTATGTATTTTAGTGACAGACAATAATTTGTCAACTACACATTAAGTTGAAGGTTCAACATCTCTGTTCAAGAAAAAATGTTTTATCAGGTTGTCATATCAGGTTTAGTAAAAATCTAACAGAAGTCATAATATTATAAACTGTAAGAAAGTTATACTATAATAAAAATAAAAAATGCCTATTGTTTATAACAAAACACATTCTAGAAATTCCAGAAGTCGCATTATTATAAACAGTATAAAAGTTAACCTATATTGAAAATAAGAAATGGTTATTGTTTGTATGAAAACAAGAATACAACAAAGAAGTCTTTGCATTTTAGAAATCCCATCAACCTTTTATGGTTTTAATATTGGAAAAGTAATAGATATATACGAATTAAAATTCTTAACTTTTGGGTATTGTAGTGCCCATATTTTTACAAAATGACTGCCGCCGGCTACGACATCTTAGACAGCATTATCTCCCTGTTATATTGGACATAATATTTACTCTAACAATGTGTCTCAGAACATTTTTTAAAGAATTGAGATACACAATAAATTTAAATACATTTTTTTTATACAGCTACCTTTACAATTTTCCATTAAGGTCTTTTACAAGAAAAACATTCACAAAACTGCAAAATAAATTATGACTATTTTATGAATGGATTAAACCTGTAGATACCGGTATAATAGTAAATTTTACTTTATATAGTTGAATGTCATCGATACTTACACCGAATTAGAGAAGACATAGTTGTGGAATATTTTTCTCTGGTACCTCTCAACAACGGGGTAGACTGGGGGACACTTGTGGCCAGGAATCAAAACATTGAAAAATAATTGCATTTAAATTATCTAGCTAGAACATGGAGCTTATTATATTTTCATTGCCTTTTTTATTATTGTATTCGGTGTTAAGTATTCTAGTCGTTATTATTCGATTCACTTATTCAAAAAATTATTACCAGTTTTGGTATTTTCGGATTGAAATTGAGTAAATTCGAATGCAAGTCGAATTAGGTAGTAGAAATAAACATTGTAGAAATATTTTTCTTGATATCCTAGCATTTGGATCCCAAAGACGATTATTTTTTAATTTTAGATTTTAGCATTCACAACGCTATTTTTGTTTAGTGCCTATTTTATTTACAAAGACAATTCTGTCACTATCAATTGGACAAGCTATTATTTTTATTCTTTTGTACCAGTTTCTTAGTGTTACAATTCCACCATTATGATCATCACAATAATTTTAAGCCTTGATACCCATTGTTTACATGTAATATAGTGTCTATTAAAGTACTAACATCCTATAACTTCCAATTCCAGGTACGGAAATTCATCGCACAAATAGACTGGTTTGTACAACATTATCAAGGTGATATTATTTTACAGGTATATTACTATGTTATTTAAGCCTGTATTGTATGTCTGCTGATACTATCAGAAAGCTTGGATATAAAAATGGTTCGATTATTCACCAAATAACAATATAGACATAATAAACACAGAAGTGTGTAACACAATTATTAGTATTATTTAATATTGGATTCATTATTGATTGCACAATATGAGCTAATCTCAAGGTTTGGTATCGAATTTAACTATGCCTTGGCGTAGACTTACATTGCTCAAATACAATGGATATCTAAGATTTCTTATTACTATTTATTAAATATTTTCCAATTAGTTTTTTTCCAACTTTTCTAACTTAAAAAAAAAAAAAAAAGTTTCACATTGAGGTACCTTGCCTATTGCACATAGAATGAAAACAATATAATCAATTAATTATTTGTTTAGTTCAAGTATGAAACATGAATTCTTCTTACTTTGACACAAACCATTCTATAATTACCTTCTTTTTCGAGAATGCTACATATTATTATTATAATAAACATTTCATAATCACTTCTCTTAATACATATTAAAAAAAAATTAAATTCTTATACGTAGAATAGATAATGGATTACTGAAATGTAAAATTCAATGATAGTGGAGTAGACTCAAGTCCATGGTAACTAGTTTTAGCACTCGACGTACGCCGATACCTTGTCGCGTAGCGGGTTACTTAAGGAGCAAAACCACAACTTACGTTCACAATATTTATTTATGGCTTGAGCATAGGGTCGTAAGTGTAAGGGCCCGACTGGTATTTACTCTGCGTGTCCCAACTTATCTTAAGGGGGCCTTGAGGTGGTAGATGGCCCGACGTGGCGTGGAAGGATGCAGCGGAGGGTGTGAGGCGCGTCGCAAATGGCGACCGAAGAAACCGCCGAGCGGCCAAAGTAGGTCGGCCAAAGTTGGTTGGGCCAAAGTTGCAGGGGTTAACCTGGGTGAACCTGGGTGAACCTGGGTCCCTGAAATTCCCATCGAACTGCATAAGCTTCACGTTTAGCAGCCGCCGATTGCGATAGCCAATTCACCTAAGCCAAGCCAAGAAAAGTTGGGAGAAGAGAAAGTACGTAGCAGGTGAAGTGGCAATTATCGCAATCAGAGCGGAGTTTACATACATAAAACTAATTAAATTGTGCAGAAAAGCATTATGCTGATTACATACAACATGGTTATATTATAAAAATGAAATTACGTTCAATAAAAATGTAAAATTAATAAAATTAAAATGTGAGGGTATACAAAGGCGAATGATTTAGCAATTTTGATTTGGTCGTTTAAGCTATTTAAAAGATAACGCCGAGATTCTTACACAAAGGAATGTATAATCATTCGCGTGCACTAAATTTTACATGAAACAATTATTTTAAAACACAAGCTAAAATTACTAACTAATAACTACTACACAATGATGTTCAACACTTACCCTTTCGGGGATTGCACTGAATTTATTTTTAAATAAAGTGACGACACTCTGATCAATATGTGATCTTTCTTTTCTAAGTATTATGAAAAAATGATTTCCAAGGGGCGCGGCGACTTTAAGACGAAATAGGTTCGTGTCGTACGCGGGAGCTCAGAAAGCGGTGTGTGTCAATGACGCAGCAAACCACTGCATCGCGATGTTAGTTGCGCTCACGCATTGTGTGATTCGCAACCGCTACCTTCAGGTCGATACGCGAAACAAAGGTAGGTTAGGGTACCGTTCGCGCAGTGGTAAAACGTTTTTAATAAACAATACGTATGATCTGCAGTTTAATGTGCATTATTATTTTGATTGTAGTTATTAGTTTAAGATAGAAATAAGATTAGATTAATTAAAGTATTCAAAAAAATTATTTGTTTTCATTTTTTTTAATTTAGTAAAAATGTAGATTTTATTTAAAAAATAACCCATAACGTTACAATACCCCCTCGCGCGATCAAGGATTTTATTCCTCTTAATAAAATCCGCACTTAGTAACTAAGTTAATGGTTCGTATTAACACTTTCATTCTTCATCATTCATGCATTTCATACTTCACGCTTTCAAAAGGCAACAATAAACAATATTATCGAATATTGACGCATCCTGACAATATGGTAGGTTCCTGTTACATATGAACTGGTAAACCCATACAAACGTGATAACTTTACATAGATGGTAAACGTGCGAAGTTTTTAGCTTTGTAACGATATATTCAAAAATATTTAAAATGTTCATGTTATAAAAATGTAATGTTCATGTTACAGTTAAAAAAACTAATTTATTTAAAAAATATTTACTTATTAAGACCAGCTAGTTTTAAATCTTTTATATGCCATGTTCCCAAATCCTTACCATTCATATCCTCTAAAACGTAAACTAAAGGTGATTTTTTAGCAGTGACACGACATTTTATGAATTTCGGTGCCAACTTCTTGCTAAAATATTTATCTTTGTCACTTAGTACATAGGCTCGTTTCATGACGATATCGCCCACCTGAAATTCGGCTGCTTTACGACGCAAATTGTAATGTGCGGTATTCTTTTCATGAGCATGCCAAAGTTTTGCTTGTACGTCGTCAAAGATACTTGACAAGCAACCTAAGTTATCCGCATAAATATCGCGCGGTAGGAATAAGACCTCATCGCCTAAATCTGTGTCTGTGTAATGAGTACCACAGGTAACGAGCTCTCTGCCGAAAACTAAAAATGAAGGCGTGAAACCAGTTGCTTCATTCACAGCGTTATTAATGGCAAACTGCACCTTGGGTATAAAAATATCCCAGGTTCTGTGGTCATTCTCGACAAAAGTTGATATGCAGGTAATGATCGTTCTATTGTAGCGCTCTACAGTGTTTACTTGCGGTGTATACTTTGGAGAGAAATAAACATTAGGTACGTTATATTTTTGGAAAAAAGCAGTTGTGTCACGGCTAATAAACTGAGTACCATTATCTAGAAAAATTGTTTGTGGAACTCCATGAACAAGAAAAACGTTGTCCTCTAAGATTTTAATAATTACGTCCGAAGTAGCTTTTTTGATAGCGTAAATTAAACAAAATTTTGAAAAAACACACGTCACAACTAAAATGTAGCTGTTCTGTTTACGAGTTGTAGGCAACGGTCCCATAAGGTCAATTGAAATTATTTGCCAAGGGCGTGAACACTGTTTAGGACGACCCATTTCACCTAACGTTTGATGGTTATGTGACTTGTACTCAAGACACTTATCACAAGAGCTAACAAATTTTACGACGTCTTTATGCATGCCCGGCCAAAAATAACGAAGCATAAGGCGATGATATGTTTTAAATATACCTAAATGTCCAGCAGAAGGCTGAGAATGATTTTCCGAAATTACTTTCTCCCGCAACTCGGAAGGAACAACAATTTTCCATGAAAATTCGTCATTAAGGCTACATTTACTTTTAGTCAATCTATATAAAATATCATCTTTAATTAAATAGTTTGGATACTGTTGAGGACTATTCAAACAACCGTTGCGAAGTGTCTTGTACCACTGGTCTTTAGAGTCCAATATGTCGGAAGAACTAATGGCACTAACTGGAAATGCACGCGAAAGAGCGTCGGGAATAACATTATCAACCCCGCGACGATGTTTGATTTCGAAATTAAACGATGATAACCGTACTCCCCATCGAGCTAACCGGCCTGTAGGGTTATTTAGAGTAAGGAACCATTTTAAAGCACTATGATCAGTATATACGGTGAAGGTTTTTCCGTTCTCTAAATAACATCGCCAATGCTCTAAGGCAGTAATCACAGCCAGAGTTTCACGCTCTGTAATGCCGTAATTACGCTCTGAAGGAGCTAACGAACGGCTCATATAAGCAATAGGGTGCTCTTTTCCGTCCCTGGTCTGCGTGAGCATAGCGCCGACGCCATAACTGCTCGCGTCTGTGTGTACCTCGAATGGTTGGTTGTAGTCGGGGCAAGTCAGAACCGGCGCGGAAACCAAACATTCTTTCAGCTTCTGAAAGGAAGCATCAGCTTCAGCAGACCACTTGAAGGGGGGTGCGCCCTTTTTGTTGGAAGTGAGTCTATTTAAGGGACCGGCAATAGTGCTGAAATTGGGGACAAAACGACGGTACCATGTAGCTGTCCCGAGAAACCGTTTGACGTCCTTCCGACAAGTAGGTGTCGGATAGTTTAATATGGCCTCCACCTTCTCGGGATCGGTCCGTAGTCCACGACTATCGACGACATATCCTAAATATTTCAGCTCACTACGAAAGAAGTTACATTTTTCTAAATTTACGGTGAGGTTAGCATTTCTAAGTTTTTCTAAAACCTTTAACAAGAGCGTGACATGAGTTTGGTAGTCATTACTGATGATGATGACGTCATCGATATACGCGAAAACATTTGCGCCAAATTCGCCAAACAGAAGGTCAACTAACCGTTGTTGGGTTGCCGGAGCATTGGTCAAACCAAATGCAGTTCTCTTGAAACGAAGTGTACCTCTGCCTGGGACGTAAAAAGCTGTCTTATCTCGGTCTTCGGGCGCAATCTCTATCTGCCAGAAAGATTTGGATAAGTCGATGCTGCTAAGATAACGCGCATCACGAAGGTTATCCAAAATCTCAGATATGTAGGGTAAGTTATAGGCATCGCGTTTGGTGACTGAGTTTAACTTACGGCTATCTAGACAGAACCTAGGCTGTCCATTTTTCTTATTCACCAGCAAAACAGGGGAAGACCAAGCGCTTTCGCAAGGTTCGACTACATCTAATGCTAGCATTTCATCGACCTGCTCAATCAGAGTACGCTGTTTTTCCGGTGACATGCGATAGTATCGTTGCCGGATTGGTTGAGCATCACCGGTATCAATTCTGTGCGTTATTAAGCTAGTTTTACCTAGACCCTTTTGTTCGAAAGAAATTTCTTTAAATTGATCAGTAATATTGTCCGCAATCATTTTTTCTGATTCGCTTAAATTGTCATAACTATGTAATAGGATTTCGGATGAGACGTCTACGGGTGTATTAATAGAATCAATTGAAATGCTTCCTAAATATTTAGGGCATATATTAAATTTACGCCAAAAATCAACGCCTAGTATAAGAGACGTATCAATACCAGGTACAACAACAGCTTCAATAATGTGAAACTGGTTTTCAAAGTGCACAGGTATATTAATATAGCCAATACTACTTAAAGACTGACCACCTGCAGCAGTAACTGAAACACAGCGGTCCTTAATTAATTTAAATCCCTGTGACTCTAAAACTAAATGTGAATTGTTGCCTAAAATGGTGACTGCGGAACCTGAATCGAGTAAGCCAGTAAAAGAGAGACTGTTAATATTAATAGTGACATAAGGTCTAATATCATTATTGGGTTTATTATGAATTGTGGCAGTTCGATATGCTTGAAAGAAAACACTTAAAGTTTTAAGCCACTTCTGCCAATCATCTTTATCAAAGTAATTGTGATTTGAACTACCACAATTCAATTCTACTAGTTTTTTTGAACTGGATGGTTTACCTAGATTACAGTCAGGACATTGAGGAGTCTTAACATCCTTTCGACCACATTTAAAACAGTAAATGTTGTCTTTATTTTCTGTACACTGTCTCAAATTATGAGTATCTACACGACATCTAGGACAATAACGAGCTTTAGGAGCTTCGATAGCATGTAAATACTTTTCATTATTTGTTTTATTATTATTGTTATTAGGATAATTTGTTTTACTATTATTATATGTGTAGTTATAGTTCGAATTATTTTTATATTTTGCAATTGATTGATTTTTATTAAAAGGTGTATTAAAATTTTGCTTATATGTATTCGATGAATTACTACTGGTTTTATTACGATTACCATTGTACGCAAATTCTGGAGCCAGAGTATTAGAAGTCGCTGTACTAGGCTCATGAAAGTTTGCAAGACGTGATTGCACGCTTTCATAATTTCGACATAAGGCTTGTAAAGATTCGATCGTTTTAACTTCACTAACTGAGGCTAATGTACTAGCATAACAAGGCCTAATGTTATGGAGAATTATTTCCAATTTTTCGTCATCGGACAATGTTTTCGCTAAGCGTGAAAACAAACCAGACATAATTGATAAATAAATTGTTATGTTCTCTGTTTCACCTTGTGTTCTTGCACGGATTTCTGAAAGCAGTCTGTAATCAAAGTCAGACTGATCAAAATCTTGCCTCAGCAGAATAATGAGTTCACTCCAAGAGGAAACTCGACTCTTTACACTCCTATACCAATGCAAAGCATCACCTGTGAAAATCTCAGTTGCGAATGAAAGCGCTTTAGGTCCCGAAATGTTCCTTGCGTCACAAAATTCCGTTACGCGTTGAATGAACGCCCTGACGCAGGTCTTTCCATCGTACTTTAGTTTACCCAAATCACTAGAACCACCACGATCGCAAGTGACTGAGATGTTCATAGGCAATGCAGGAGTAGATGACTCGCTATTGCTGGCAGAAATTAAAGGATCAACTCCTTTATCCTTAATGGAATTGTAAGTTTCAAAATAATTTTTAAACTGCAAAACGCACGTATCGTATTGAGGCTTGACAGACTCGTCGGCAATTATTCGGTTAATCCGATGATATAGATGATGCAACAGGTTTTGCGTACGTAACAAGGTGTTTTTGTCGGTACCCGAATCTAAATTTGTTTTTATTTTAGTGAGGGTATCACTAACCCCAACTAAATCTACTGCAGCCTCCAATGGACTGTCCAAAATGTCCTCAGAAGGAAATAAGGGTGCTAACTTCGCGATCTGTTTGCGTAGGTCTTGCACAGTAGCACAAGGTGTGGAACCTCTAATGGTCACCTCGTATTCTAGCTCCGACTTTTGCAGAGATAGAAATTTTATTGAAAAAGCCATAATGAAAAAAGAAAAAGAAGAACAAGTAAACGGAACTTCGGTAAACGACGCGAAAGAAAAAAAAACAAAAAAATATCCGTAAGGTAGGGTAAATGTTGAACGTTTACTATCTACTTACAACTACTTAAAACTAAAAAAAAATAACCACCTAACTCCGTCTGTTACAAAAAAAACTACGGCAACAGAAATAAAAGAAAAAAAGTTACACAAATAAGCCAACACAGATTTGCAAAATAAAAAAAACAAAATACACAGGTTTGCAAAATAAAAAAAAGACAAACACAGAACTAAAAAGAAAAAATAACACAAAAAGGCACACAACACACTAACTACAACTCACTGCGAAAGCAAATACCAGCCCATACCAAAACCAAGTTGAGGCGCCAGTGTCGCGTAGCGGGTTACTTAAGGAGCAAAACCACAACTTACGTTCACAATATTTATTTATGGCTTGAGCATAGGGTCGTAAGTGTAAGGGCCCGACTGGTATTTACTCTGCGTGTCCCAACTTATCTTAAGGGGGCCTTGAGGTGGTAGATGGCCCGACGTGGCGTGGAAGGATGCAGCGGAGGGTGTGAGGCGCGTCGCAAATGGCGACCGAAGAAACCGCCGAGCGGCCAAAGTAGGTCGGCCAAAGTTGGTTGGGCCAAAGTTGCAGGGGTTAACCTGGGTGAACCTGGGTGAACCTGGGTCCCTGAAATTCCCATCGAACTGCATAAGCTTCACGTTTAGCAGCCGCCGATTGCGATAGCCAATTCACCTAAGCCAAGCCAAGAAAAGTTGGGAGAAGAGAAAGTACGTAGCAGGTGAAGTGGCAATTATCGCAATCAGAGCGGAGTTTACATACATAAAACTAATTAAATTGTGCAGAAAAGCATTATGCTGATTACATACAACATGGTTATATTATAAAAATGAAATTACGTTCAATAAAAATGTAAAATTAATAAAATTAAAATGTGAGGGTATACAAAGGCGAATGATTTAGCAATTTTGATTTGGTCGTTTAAGCTATTTAAAAGATAACGCCGAGATTCTTACACAAAGGAATGTATAATCATTCGCGTGCACTAAATTTTACATGAAACAATTATTTTAAAACACAAGCTAAAATTACTAACTAATAACTACTACACAATGATGTTCAACACTTACCCTTTCGGGGATTGCACTGAATTTATTTTTAAATAAAGTGACGACACTCTGATCAATATGTGATCTTTCTTTTCTAAGTATTATGAAAAAATGATTTCCAAGGGGCGCGGCGACTTTAAGACGAAATAGGTTCGTGTCGTACGCGGGAGCTCAGAAAGCGGTGTGTGTCAATGACGCAGCAAACCACTGCATCGCGATGTTAGTTGCGCTCACGCATTGTGTGATTCGCAACCGCTACCTTCAGGTCGATACGCGAAACAAAGGTAGGTTAGGGTACCGTTCGCGCAGTGGTAAAACGTTTTTAATAAACAATACGTATTATCTGCAGTTTAATGTGCATTATTATTTTGATTGTAGTTATTAGTTTAAGATAGAAATAAGATTAGATTAATTAAGGTATTAAAAAAAACTATTTGTTTTAATTTTTTTTAATTTAGTAAAAATGTAGATTTTATTTAAAAAATAACCCATAACGTTACTTTGTTGGAAGTGAGTCTATTTAAGGGACCGGCAATAGTGCTGAAATTGGGGACAAAACGACGGTACCATGTAGCTGTCCCGAGAAACCGTTTGACGTCCTTCCGACAAGTAGGTGTCGGATAGTTTAATATGGCCTCCACCTTCTCGGGATCGGTCCGTAGTCCACGACTATCGACGACATATCCTAAATATTTCAGCTCACTACGAAAGAAGTTACATTTTTCTAAATTTACGGTGAGGTTAGCATTTCTAAGTTTTTCTAAAACCTTTAACAAGAGCGTGACATGAGTTTGGTAGTCATTACTGATGATGATGACGTCATCGATATACGCGAAAACATTTGCGCCAAACTCGCCAAACAGAAGGTCAACTAACCGTTGTTGGGTTGCCGGAGCATTGGTCAAACCAAAGGCGGTTCTTTTAAAACGAAGTGTACCTCTGCCTGGGACGTAAAAAGCTGTCTTATCTCGGTCTTCGGGCGCAATCTCTATCTGCCAGAAAGATTTGGATAAATCGATGCTGCTAAGATAGCGCGCATCACGAAGGTTATCCAAAATCTCAGATATGTACGGTAAGTTATAGGCATCGCGTTTGGTGACTGAGTTTAACTTACGGCTATCTAGACAGAACCTAGGCTGTCCGTTTTTCTTATTCACCAGCAAAACTGGGGAAGACCAAGCGCTTTCGCAAGGTTCGACTACATCTAAGGCTAGCATTTCATCGACCTGCTCAATCAAAGTTCGCTGTTTTTCCGGTGACATGCGATAGTATCGTTGCCGGATTGGTTGAGCATCGCCGGTATCAATTCTGTGAGTTATTAAGCTAGTTTTACCTAGACCCTTTTGTTCGAAAGAAATTTCTTTAAATTGGTCAATGATATTGTCCGCAATCATTTTTTCCGATTCGCTTAAATTATCATAGCTATGTAATAAAATTTCGGATGAGACGTCCACGGGTGTATTAATAGAATCGATTGAAATGCTTCCTAAATATTTAGGGCATATATTAAATTTACGCCAAAAATCAACGCCTAGTATGAGAGACGTATCAATACCAGGTACAACAACAGCTTCAATAATGTGAAACTGGTTTTCAAAGTGCACAGGTATATTAATATGGCCAATACTACTTAAAGACTGCCCACCTGCAGCAGTAACTGAAATACAGCGGTCTCTAATCAATTTAAATCCCTGAGACTCTAGAACTAAATGTGAATTGTTGCCTATAATGGTGACTGCGGAACCTGAATCGAGTAAGCCAGTAAAAGAGAGACTGTTAATATTAATGGTGACATAAGGTCTAATATCATTACTAGGTTTATTATGAATTGTGGCAGTTCGGTATGCTTGAAAGAAAACACTTAAAGTTTTAAGCCACTTCTGCCAATCATCTTTATCAAAGTAATTGTGATTTGAACTACCACAATTCAATTCTACTAGTTTTTTGAACTGGATGGTTTACCTAAATTACAGTCAGGACATTGAGGAGTCTTAACATCCTTTCGACCACATTTAAAGCAGTAAATGTTGTGAAATAAACATGAAATAAAACACTTTTTAACGGATACTAGCGCGGTTTTATTGAATGTACTTTGGTATTTAGTTGGTATTTGGTTTGATTTTTGGTTTTTCCCGACGTTTCGGCACCTTTGCAGCTGCCGTGGTCACGGGGAGTAAATGTTGTCTTTATTTTCTGTACACTGTCTCAAATTATGAGTATCTACACGACATCTAGGACAATAACGAGCTTTAGGAGCTTCGATAGCATGTAAATACTTTTCATTATTTGTTTTACTATTAATGTTATTAGGATAATTTGTTTTACTATTATTATAAGTGTAGTTATAGTTGGAATTAACTTTAGATTTTGTAAAAGATTGATTTTTATTAAAAGGTGTATTAAAATTTTGCTTATATGTATTTGATTTAAAATGACCACTGTTTTTATTACGATTACCATTGTACGCAAATTCTGGAGCCAGAGTATTAGAAGTCGCTGTACTAGGCTCATGAAAGTTTGCAAGACGTGATTGCACGCTTTCATAATTTCGGCATAAGGCTTGTAAAGACTCGAGTGATTTAATTTCACTAACTGAGGCTAATGTACTAGCATAACAAGGCCTAATGTTATGGAGAATTATTTCCAATTTTTCGTCATCGGACAATGTTTTCGCTAAGCGTGAAAACAAACCAGACATAATTGATAAATAAATTGTTATGTTCTCTGTTTCACCTTGTGTTCTTGCACGGATTTCTGAAAGCAGTCTGTAATCAAAGTCAGACTGATCAAAATCTTGCCTCAGCAGAATAATGAGTTCACCCCAAGAGGAAACTCGACTCTTTACACTCCTGTACCAATGCAAAGCATCACCTGTGAAAATCTCAGTAGCGAATGAAAGCGCTTTAGGTCCCGAAATGTTCCTTGCGTCACAAAATTCCGTTACGCGTTGAATGAACGCCCTGACGCAGGTCTTTCCATCGTACTTTAGTTTACCCAAATCACTAGAACCACCACGATCGCAAGTGACTGAGATGTTCATAGGCAATGCAGGAGTAGATGACTCGCTATTGCTGGCAGAAATTAAAGGATCAACTCCTTTATCCTTAATGGAATTGTAAGTTTCAAAATAATTTTTAAACTGCAAAACGCACGTATCGTATTGAGGCTTGACAGACTCGTCGGCAATTATTCGGTTAATCCGATGATATAGATGATGCAACAGGTTTTGCGTACGTAACAAGGTGTTTTTGTCGGTACCCGAATCTAAATTTGTTTTTATTTTAGTGAGGGTATCACTAACCCCAACTAAATCTACTGCAGCCTCCAATGGACTGTCCAAAATGTCCTCAGAAGGAAATAAGGGTGCTAACTTCGCGATCTGTTTGCGTAGGTCTTGCACAGTAGCACAAGGTGTGGAACCTCTAATGGTCACCTCGTATTCTAGCTCCGACTTTTGCAGAGATAGAAATTTTATTGAAAAAGCCATAATGAAAAAAGAAAAAGAAGAACAAGTAAACGGAACTTCGGTAAACGACGCGAAAGAAAAAAAAAAGAAAAAAATATCCGTAAGGTAGGGTAAATGTTGAACGTTTACTATCTACTTACAACTACTTAAAACTAAAAAAAATAACCACCTAACTCCGTCTGTTACAAAAAAACTACGGCAACAGAAATAAAAGAAAAAAAGTTACACAAATAAGCAAACACAGATTTGCAAAATAAAAAAAACAAAATACACAGGTTTGCAAAATAAAAAAAAGACAAACACAGAACTAAAAAGAAAAAATAACACAAAAAGGCACACAACACACTAACTACAACTCACTGCGAAAGCAAATACCAGCCCATACCAAAACCAAGTTGAGGCGCCAGTGTCGCGTAGCGGGTTACTTAAGGAGCAAAACCACAACTTACGTTCACAATATTTATTTATGGCTTGAGCATAGGGTCGTAAGTGTAAGGGCCCGACTGGTATTTACTCTGCGTGTCCCAACTTATCTTAAGGGGGCCTTGAGGTGGTAGATGGCCCGACGTGGCGTGGAAGGATGCAGCGGAGGGTGTGAGGCGCGTCGCAAATGGCGACCGAAGAAACCGCCGAGCGGCCAAAGTATGTCGGCCAAAGTTGGTTGGGCCAAAGTTGCAGGGGTCAACTGGGTCAACCTGGGTGAACCTGGGTCCCTGAAATTCCCATCGAACTGCATAAGCTTCACGTTTAGCAGCCGCCGATTGCGATAGCCAATTCACCTAAGCCAAGCCAAGAAAAGTTGGGAGAAGAGAAAGTACGTAGCAGGTGAAGTGGCAATTATCGCAATCAGAGCGGAGTTTACATACATAAAACTAATTAAATTGTGCAGAAAAAGCATTATGCTGATTACATACAACATGGTTATATTATAAAAATGAAATTACGTTCAATAAAAATGTAAAATTAATAAAATTAAAATGTGAGGGTATACAAAGGCGAATGATTTGGCAATTTTGATTTGGTCGTTTAAGCTATTTAAAAGATAACGCCGAGATTCTTACACAAAGGAATGTATAATCATTCGCGTGCACTAAATTTTACATGAAACAATTATTTTAAAACACAAGCTAAAATTACTAACTAATAACTACTACACAATGATGTTCAACACTTACCCTTTCGGGGATTGCACTGAATTTATTTTTAAATAAAGTGACGACACTCTGATCAATATGTGATCTTTCTTTTCTAAGTATTATGAAAAAATGATTTCCAAGGGGCGCGGCGACTTTAAGACGAAATAGGTTCGTGTCGTACGCGGGAGCTCAGAAAGCGGTGTGTGTCAATGACGCAGCAAACCACTGCATCGCGATGTTAGTTGCGCTCACGCATTGTGTGATTCGCAACCGCTACCTTCAGGTCGATACGCGAAACAAAGGTAGGTTAGGGTACCGTTCGCGCAGTGGTAAAACGTTTTTAATAAACAATACGTATGATCTGCAGTTTAATGTGCATTATTATTTTGATTGTAGTTATTAGTTTAAGATAGAAATAAGATTAGATTAATTAAGGTATTAAAAAAAACTATTTGTTTTCATTTTTTTTAATTTAGTAAAAATGTAGATTTTATTTAAAAAATAACCCATAACGTTACACTATTTTCGTTGCAGTTTTCCAGAGCGGGTCCAGGTAATGCAGTCAGAGGTCTTCCGATGATAAAGTGTCCCGGTGTAAGGGAAAGGTAATCATTGGGAGAGGATGACAGGGGACAGATAGGGCGGCTATTCAAAATAGCTTCCACCTGAGCGAATAGCGTAGAAATTTCTTCGAACGTTAGGTGACTATTCCCTAGAACCCGTTTTATATGATATTTGGCGGACTTAACTCCCGCTTCCCATATTCCACCAAAGTGTGGAGCGTAAGCCGGGGTGAAAATAAATTTAATGCCATTCTGAGTAGCAAAGTCAGATAGGGGTTCGTCGTTTTGCTTTAAAAAATCTCCTATTTCCCTGGCAGCAGCGACAAAGTTTCGGCCATTGTCGCAAAATATTTCGTCAGGTTTGCCTCTGCGAGCGATAAATCTTTTCAGAGTGAGAACAAAAGCATCTTTCGACAAATCACTCACAGCCTCCAAATGGACGCATTTATAGCGCATACAAATAAATAAACAAAGATAGCATTTTACTAATTTACTACCGCGCCCCTTTCGATTCAAAATATTAAAAGGCCCAGCAAAATCCAAGCCAGTTGACAAGAACGGAAAGTTAGGCGTGATCCTTTGCGTTGGTAAAATACCCATTTTAGGACACAATGTTTTGCCGCGGATGCGGCGACAGCGTACACAATTATTGACAGTCCGTCTAGCGAGATGTCGTCCATTAACAGCCCATACAGTCTCTCTGACTGTGGACAATAATAATTGAGGTCCGGCGTGCATATTATTTACATGTTCCCTTTGAAAAATGAGCTTCGTCAAATGATGAGAAGCATGCAATAAAATAGGATGTCTTTTATCGTAGCTGTAATTTGAAGCATCAATACGACCACCAACCCTGATTAGTTTATGATTATCCATAAAAGGAGACAAAGACAATAATCTTGATTTTGGGCTTAAATTCTTATTTTTACATAATAATTCGTATTCAATAGGATATATTTCCCTTTGAGCAATAGTACAAAGAAAGTAGAACGATTCGTTTAATTCGTCGATGCTTAATTGACTTTTACGTTTATTTGTTTTATTCTTAAGATTAAAAATAAATCTAAATACGTATGCATAAGTTCTTTGGAGCCGACTTAATTTAGAATAGTTTTTAAAGTTAACCATTTTATCTGAACTAGCAGTTGCGAGATTAGATTTTATTTCGGTCAATGAGCCGTTGTCGTTAGTGTTTGATTTTAACGTGGGCCATTTAGATTCATCTTCCAGCAGAAAACTAGGGCCAGACCACCACTGACTTAGACAAACTATTTGACTAAAATCTACACCTCGAGAAATCAAGTCTGCTGGATTGTCAGACGTGGGAACATAACGCCAATCTGAAGGCTTTGTTCTTTCGTTAATTTCTATTATTCGGTTGGCTACAAAGGATTTTAATTTTTTGACATCATGATTAACCCATGCCAACACTGTGGTTGAATCACACCAATGAATTAATTTATCAGGAACTAGTCTTAAAGATTCAGTAACAGAATTGCATAGCCTGGAGGCGAGGACAGCGGCAGCCAATTCTAGCCGAGGAATTGTAGTTGGTTTCAAAGGCGATACCTTTGATTTTGCGCACAATAGCTTTACAGAGACCGCGTTGCTGGCGTTTACAGACCGCACATATATGCAAGCTCCATAAGCATACTGCGATGCGTCACTGAAAGAATGCAGTTCGACATATATGGGTGAGTCACAAACGACCCATCTTGGTATTTTTAAGTTTGACAAACAATTGAGAGTTTGAACAAAGTCTTTCCATTCCCCTTTGATTTCGTTGGAGACAGGTTGGTCCCAACCAACCTTTTCCTGCCATAATTTCTGTAATATTAGTTTAGGACGAATTATACACGGACTCAGTATACCTAGTGGATCGAATAGCTTGAAAGCATTTGACATTATGAATCTTTTTGTAATATGTTCAGTTTCAGGAATAGGTTTAATTGGGAAATGTAAGCAATCGCTTGAGGGATCCCACCCTAGCCCCAGAGTACTTGAGGATTCACTAATCGTTAAATTCTTTAGAGTATCAATATTTGAATTTTGAAATAGATTTTGTAAATTACTTCTAAACTTTCTCAAGTTAAAACAACCTGTAAGCAAAGCTTCTGAGACGGCCTTTTGTATGTGTCGTAACTCAACTTCGCTGTTAGAACCAGTCACAAGGTCATCAATATACATATCCTTTTGGATGATTGTTTTGATCAGCTCGTCCTCTTGCTCCTCTCCGATTTGCTTGATACATCTTGTACTTAAGTAGCTCGCACTTGCAGTACCGTAAGTGAGAGTATTAAGTTTTAAAGTTTTGATGGGCTGGGACTCCTTTTCCCTCCACAAGATGAGCTGCAGATTTGCATCGTCACTACTTACTTGGACTTGGCGATACATTTTTTCAATATCGCCAGTCAGTAGGTATTTATACTGCCGAGCACGCACCAAGATAGAGAAGAGGGAGTCCTGGACATTTGGCCCCACCATCAAAATGTCATTTAAGGAAAAACCGGACGAGGAGGGAGCCGAGCCGTCAAACACAACACGAAGCTTGGTCGATTCACTACTACTCTTGAACACGGCATGGTGGCAAAGGAAATATGACGGGTTTGGTTTTGCGACATCAGACTCCGAAAGATGCCCCAAATCCGCATATTCCCTTATAAAATTTGTGTAATCCATCTTTAGCTGAGGATTCTTACTTAGCCTTTTTTCCAAACTTAAAAACCGCCTCTTCGCTAAACCGTAGGAATCACCCAGGCAGTCGGCAGTATCAATTAAAGGCAACTTAACACAAAACCTACCAGTATTCAACCGGACAGTATGAGATAAAAAATGATTTTCGCATTCCTGATCAACTTTACTTATGATATTTTTAGTGGGAAGCTCTTCCAACTCCCAAAATTTAGTAAGCATATTTTCAATTTTTGTGCTTTCACTTATTAGGCTATGGTTACATTTTATTGATGATGATTTGTTTGGAACTAGGGACCCCACTATCAACCATCCCAATTTAGAATGTCTTAATTTTGTGTTTTGAGAGCCTAAAGAAAGCTCTTTATTTCCTAAAATTTCCCAAAAAATATCTGCACCAATCAACATGTCAATTGGGCTTGGTTGGTAGAAACTAGGGTCAGCTAATTTAATATTGTTTGGCAAATTCAAATTATTAAAATCGATTGGTGTCTTTGGCAAATCACCAGTCAATTCATTCAGTACAAAACATGATATATTACTTGTAAAATTACTATTTAGAGATTTTATTTGAGTAATGCAACTTTCCTTTACTAGATTAGTACAATTGTTGCCAATACCAATTACCTTTAATGTTTCAATTTCAATAGGATCCAAGCCTAATTTGTTCTTTAGTCTTTGGGTCATGAATGATGACTGACTACCACAGTCCAACAAAGCCCTTACCTGGAGTTTTTCCCCAGTTTTCGGGTTGCACACTTCAACTAAGGCAGTACTTAAAACGACTTGGTTGTTGCTGACAGCTATCTGACCAGACTGGCAAACAACTTCAGATTCCTTTTTTGTTTCAGAGGTTGGGTTATGGAGAAGACTATTATGCTTCTTTTTGCATTCTTTACAAGGGCCCATCCGACACTCACTAGTAGGATGTCCTTGCCTAAGACAGTTATGACACAGTTTATATTTAGCTACATCGGCTAGTCTTTCTTTCACGGACTTAGCCTTGAATGTAGGACAGTCATATATTTTATGATTTTCATTGCAAATTACACATGAAAATACATTTTGTTTTAACTGGCTATTAGCGCTAGCAAATGATTTAGTATATGAAGATCGATCGTGTTTATTAGTAGAAACATTATTATTATTAGTCGCTGAAGGAGCCGATTTTGCATTATTAGAAATATACTTTGATGAACTATTTTCGTATTTATTGCGGTTTAATGATTCCAACACGTCTGCGCGATCTATCAAAAATTTGTGAAACTGTTCTAAATTAGGTACGTCTAAAAGCGTGTTGCGATATTCCTCCCACTTCATTAATGTGCGACTATCAAGCTTAGAGGACAACATAAAAATTATTAGAGTGTCCCATTTGTCTGTGGGCTGGCCTAAATTGGCTAGAGCACGTAGATTTTTTGTAACGTGGTCTACCAGAAAACGCAAGGACCGCTCCGACTCACGACTAATAGAATGTATATTAAGTAATGAGCTCAAGTGATGATTTATCAAAAGTCTCTTGTTATCGTATCGCTCGCAGAGTAACTTCCAAGCCTCAGTGTAGTTGGCCGACGACACCTCGAGATTCGACACAATCCTAGCGGCATCGCCTTCTAAATAAGATATCAAGTAATGGAATTTGTGAATTGGCTTAATGTGGCTATTGTTATGAGTAGGTGGTTATTGGGCATTCTACCCCATCTCCGCTCGTTCGGGCTACCGCCCTCACTCACTACGATGTGGTAAAACGCCCAATAACCACCACATTGATGACATTAACGTGCCTTTGTTGTTGAATGTATAAAATATCAAGTTCAGGTTACATAGGTATATTTTAGTCAATTCATTTATTAGACATGAGATTATTTAAATAAATGATTGTACCATTTATGCTCATTTTCATTAAATACATGAAACATTACGGTTATTCAAGCGTTGAAATGAAATTCATAAAACAAAAAGAATCATTAGAATTAGACTGTATATGTCATCTACCTTCAAACGTTACTAAGCGACATGGTAACTTACTACCTAACACTATACGCTGCATTGTCTGTGGTCCGTCAAACTGTGGAAAGACAAATTTAGTTATCAGTTTATTGTTACACAAAGATGGTCCGCGTTTTAGGAATCTGTATGTTTATTCAAAATCTTTATATCAAGTTAAATACATATATTTGGAGAAAGTTTTAGACATGGTTCCTGGTACATCGTTGCACAAATACAATCACAACTGTGAAATCTTGAGTCCACATGAAGCTTTGTCAGAGTCTATTATCATTTTTGATGATGTTGCTTGTGAAAATCAAAACAACATAAGGGATTATTTTGCAATGGGCCGTCATAAGAACATTGATTGTTTTTATATTAATCAAACTTACACAAAAATTCCCAAACAATTAGTAAGGGACAATTCAAATCTACTAATATTATTTAAGCAAGATGACGTTAATTTGAAACATGTTTATGATGAGCATGTTGGATCTGATATGTCATGGTCTCAGTTTCGTGAACTATGTTCCACTGTTTGGAAGAAACCCTTCAGCTATCTTGTGATTAATAAGGACTGTGAAAAAAACAATGGATGTTACAGGTCAACTTTTGACACATTTGTTGTAGTAGATTAACATACAAAATATGATGTCTAATGACATATGAATCATTTTGATTTGAGACTTGAGAGCGAGCGAATCGTTTTAAAATGGAAAAAAAACTTAAAGAACAAATTGTTAAATCCGCAGCAGCTGTTAAAAGAAAAGTTGAAATGATAAAAGATATAAAGAATGCAAATAATATGGCGTTGGAAACAATATTTAAACCCATTGTAGATCCTCTTACCTTGTTAGCAAATAAAAATGAAGATAAGCATCTCAAGGAAGAGAATCATGAACCGTTAATGAAAAAAACTAAGAATGATGATCTTACGACATGTACTTCTGAGGAAGATTTTAATGAATATATCAATGAAGAGGAAGTTAATTCCGATAGCGAGTCAGATAAAAGTTACAACAAAACTCTTGTCGTATCACCGTCTGATAAACTCAACGTGAGCGGTGGATCTTTTAAATCATTTCCCTCATCACCAAGTGTTAAAAACCAATCATCGTCGTGGTCTACATCATCTGAAGTAATTGTTAATATACCATTCGGAGTTAGAAATGAACGTGGAAAATTATTACTAGGCAAAACTCGCGTTTTTGATGATGGCAAAATCTTGAGAATTGGAACAAATACTTTGGAAAAAACTAAAGGTTTAAAAGAACTATTGTTTAAAAAGAGACCGAATTTAGATGTGGTCACGGACGGTGATTTACAAGATTATAAACTGCTTTTAATAGAAACCAATGCACATCGACGTAACTTTGATTCATCAAAACCAATTAATAGCAACAAGGGATTTAAATACACTAATGTTATTAAGCCCTTGTTCAAGTTCTGTCGAAATGCTACTACAAGCCTGGAGAGTATTCCAAAGGGAAAGGGTATTCCACTTTTGAAGGAAGTTAAAGAAAATACTGATTATGTTTACTGGGATGACCCGAACGAGTTAGTAGAACGATTAAAATTACTATTAGCGTCATGGGCAGCGGGTAACACTGGGGTAAATAATGAAGTTATTGCAATTGTTGAAGAATTGTATGAAGCTGGTTTCATAACTACTGTAGAAATAAAAGAGCCTTCATCAGGAAAATTACGCAGTACATTTAGAGTGGTCGACTCATCTAGACAGCGATGAATATAGACAAGTTTGGCCATCACGTTCATAAACGTTTACGGTTATCAGAATTCGTTGATACTTATAACGATACGTTAGTGAAATCAGACGCTGGGTACTACGATTTAAAATTGTCTAAATTAAAAGGTCTTTCATCACCAAACGAAGACGATGAAGCAGTGAACAAAGCATATGTAGATGAAATCGTTCAAGAATTAAGGAATGAAATAAAAAAAACTCAGAGTGATCTAAAACTGTACTTAAAAAATTTGGAAAATATAACATCGGAGCGTTTAACAAAGTTATTTTATTCTAAAACGGAAATAGATAGTTTAATAAAACTTAAACTCAATCAAAAATGAGTAAAAGAGGCATAGTTGATGAAATTCACAAAGCAGCAAGAAGGAATTTTCCTCGTCGAAGGACTATCATAAAAGGAATAGATGATTTATGGCAAGCTGACCTTATGGATTTTCAAAAATATTCACATTTCAACAAAGGATACAAATACGTTTTGGTTGTAATCGATACTTTATCAAAATACGTATGGGTATTTCCCATAAAATCAAAAGACAAAAATAGTGTTACTAAAGCAATGCATGAAATATTATCTAGCTCACCAAGAAAACCCAATAATTTACAAACTGATCTTGGCAAGGAATTCTATAATGACGTTTTTCAAAATTTGCTAAGAAAGTATGATATAAATCACTATTCCACCCACTCTGTCAAAAAAGCTTCTATTGTTGAACGAGTAATTCGTACAATAAAATGTCATCTTTATAAACTCTTTAGTTTATATGGTTGTTACCAATGGCTGGGACTAAACTTAAATTCAGTTGTAGATATATACAATAACACTACTCATCGTATTACTAAATACAAACCTGTTGATGTGAATAAACTAAACCAGATGGTTGTTAGATCTAACATTATGCAAACACGGATATCCACTACAAATAGACAGCCTAAGTTTAGTATTAATGACAGTGTTCGTATAAGCAAATATAAGGGTGATTTTTACAAAGGCTATACACCTAATTGGTCTACGGAAATATTTAATATAATCAAGGTGAATGATACAAACCCACCTACATATATTTTAGAAGATAAACTTAAACAATTAATTTTAGGCTCATTCTACGAACACGAGTTGCAAAGAACAAAATTTCCTGATCTTTATCTCATTGAAAAAGTTATAAAAAGAAAAGGTAATAAGCTTTTTGTGAAGTGGTTAGGTCTCAGTAAGGAAGAAAACAGTTGGGTGGATAAAAGTGCATTAGTTTTGTAATATAAATTGTGTTTAGAGTGAAAATTATTCATTTAAAAAAGATCTATGAAGGAGGGTAGAGGTATTTTAAATAACTTTATTAATAATTTACCAGTTGAGCTACACATTCCTGGTTATCAATTTTGTGGTCCTGGTACTAAACTTCAGAAGCGATTACTAAGAGGTGATCGAGGTATAAATAAATTAGATGAAGCTTGTATGCACCACGACATTGCTTACAATAACGAAAACTTGAGCGTTCGACATAAAGCTGATTTAGAACTCTTGAATATGGCTAAAAGAAGACTAAAGTCGAGCGATGCTGGAAAAGGCGAAAAAATTGCTTCATGGATAGTAAAAAATGCAATGAAAGCAAAACTGAAAGCTGGTGCTGGAATACGTCCATTTATGTCAATTGTGAAAAAATTGCAATCACAAATAAAGAAGTTGAAATCCAAAGATAATCGCACAGCTATAAATTTTGCCTACGCTGCTGCAAAAAAACTATTTAAAAACAAAAAAGGAATACGCTTACCACGATGTATTCCTGTTCCAAAAACTGGTGGCTTTTTACCTCTTATTCCAATTTTTGCTGGTTTGTCAGCCCTCGGTTCACTTGCTGGCGGTGCGGCAGGTATAGCAAAAGCGGTTAATGATTACAAAGTTGCTCAGAAGAACCTACAAGAATCTATACGTCATAACAAGGCAATGGAAGCTGTTGCTCTTGGAAAAGGGATGTATATTAAGCCTCATAAAAGAGGAGCTGGATTATACTTAAAACCTTCAAAAAACTAAATAAAGGGCTACCCAGACGCCCCCTTACAAATATAGACATTTTAAAGCACGCTACTGATATTCCTTATTTTCGAGGTGTGTTTATGAGAGATTCACTCCCCTCAAAACCTAGGAAAATAGAGTGTGCTATATTAAATTTAGATAGTTCAGAAAATCCTGGAACACATTGGGTAGCCTATGTCAAACAAAATGACTACTGTGAATATTTTGATAGTTTTGGTGATTTAAGACCTCCATTAGAATTAATAAACTATTTAAAGAATATGTCAATAACTTATAATTATGTGCGGTATCAAAAGTTTGGTACTGTAAATTGTGGTCATCTGTGTTTAAATTTTTTAAGAATGTATTGGAAACAACATTTAAAATAAGAGTAATATAATAAACTTTATCAGTATAAACATGTCTTTCACTGTGTCGATAACTGGCAGAGGAGCGTCTTTGATAACAAACTACTCTCCTACAATACAATTAGAGGGAGAATATGAGTGTGGTTTATTATATTTTTCAACTTTCAATTCTATCCCTAATATAGACGAAAGAAACAATAAATTTTATTATGGTAAAGACGGTGTTATAGAAATACCAGAAGGGTCTTATGAACTTCAAGATATATGTGATTATCTTAAGAGCAATATCAAAAATGTAGCATTGAGATTGACTGCAAACAACAACACATTAAAAACAAGTATTTTTTGTTCAGAAGAAGTTCATTTTAATAAGAATGACTCACTAGGTAAAATTTTGGGTTTTGGTACGGAAACAATAAAGGCTAATATAAATACAGAGTCTAGATATCCTGTTAGCATTTTATCAACAACTATCGTGCGCATCGAATGCGATGTAATCAGTGGATCATTTGTGGACGGAAAAGCAAGCCATATAATTCATGAATTCGTACCAAACGTACCACCTGGTTATAGAATCATCGAAATACCTAAAAATTTAATTTATTTTCCTGTAAATCAAAATTCAATAAGTGCTATCAATATAAGATTATTAGACGCTGAAAATAATAAAGTTAACTTACGTGGTGAAGAAGTGCAGCTATACTTACACTTTAGAAAGACATGTTGAATTTCAATAAAAGCCTATATACTACACGAACTCAAGTCAGTTCTAAGAGATCATCTCATAAGGGAGCACCATTTCGATCTTTTAAGAAATTGACAAAAAGCAATAAGGCATTTTTAAAGTCACTAGGATTGATAAAATGAATTTTTTAAATATAACTCAACCTGCATCGTACGATAACAGCATCGAAAGTTTTGAGTATCATTCATATAAACCATACGTGACAAGTTTCAACAAGAATGATGAAATACGGATACCGATAAATCAGCAAGACCTCTACGTATTGCCTTCACTCAGCAGTTTGTATGTTGAGGGACGAGTAAATGTGTATAAGAATGAAAAAGAAAAAGTACCAGTAACGAGTGTACATTTTGTAAATAACCCAGCATTATTTTTATTTCAAGACATTCGTTATGAAATAAACGGAGTAGAAATAGACAGAATTAAAAATGCAGGAGTGACAACCACAATGAAATCTTATCTATCGTTGAACGATAACGAATCTAAATGTGGACGAGTTTGGGGTTGGTCTCCAACAGGCACAACTACTGATGGTAGTGGAGTATTCTCCACCTGTATACCACTTAATAAAGTGTTGGGTTTTGCTGAAGATTATGAAAAAATTATAATGAACTGTAAACATGAATTAGTACTTTTGAGAAGTAATACAAATCTCAATGCCTTAAAATTAAATGCTGGTGAAGTTGTGGATGACATATCAATAAATAAAATTATCTGGCGAGTGCCTCATGTTAAAGTTTCGGATCGAGAAAGAATTAGTTTGCTTAAGCACTTAGAAAAAGATCGAGCAATAACAGTTGCATTTCGTAATTGGGACTTATATGAGTATCCATTACTTCCCAAAACACGTAAACATACTTGGTCTATTAAAACATCCTCACAGATAGAGAAACCACGATTCGTCGTAATTGCTTTTCAAACGAACCGTAAACATAATGCAACAATGTCAATGGCAGAGTTCGACCATTGCCATATACGTGATGTAAAAGTTTTTCTGAATTCTTCTTATTATCCATATGAAAGTCTGAACATTAGTTTTGCTGACAACAAATATACATTAATATATGAACAGTACGCCAGGTTCCAGCAGTCTTATCACGGACGCCGAGCTGAACCGTTGATGAATATAAAAGAATTCAAAGAAATCGCGCCCTTATTCATCGTTGATTGCTCTCGCCAGCACGAATCATTAAAGGGTTCGATTGACGTGCGAGTTGAAATCGAAGCCGATCAAGAAATACCTGATCAGACCGCTGCTTACTGTTTGATTCTGAACGATTGCATATTTCAATACAAACCTTTAAGTAACATTGTAAAGAAAATATCATGAATATCGATACAATAGTCGTGGATCTACAAGGGTTCAAAGATTTAAAAAATAAATTTATAGTTAAAGAGTTGGCAATCGCTACTAAAGATTATACTCAAACGTTTTTAATAAAACCACCCTATTCTTTTAAAACTTTATCAAGTGAAGAACAAAAGCAAGTGCGTTGGTTGGAAAGAAACCGTGGCTTGACTTGGAGCGAGGGATTTATTGATCATCGAGAATTTCGACGAATTGTGGTTCCTTATTTAATTGGAAAAAAAGTATTAGTTAAAGGATTGGATAAAGTAACGTGGCTTCGAGAGTTGTGTGAAGAATGTGAAATTATAGAATTGGGTGAAAAAGGTTGTCCTAAAATTTTAAAGTTACATAATGATTACTATGACAGAGGAAACAAGGTTTGGAATTGTGTTCATCATAAAAAGATGTGTGCATTAAAAAATGTACTGTGTCTCAAGATGTGGTATTGTGATAATTGGCTTTGATAACTTTTTGAACATGACGGGAAATCTCAAAACCATTTCGAGGAATAAGCTTTGGGTACAGTGTCTACTAATTAAATTTAAAATTAATTCTATATTTTTAAAGATATTTATAATATTCAATAAAAAGCTTTAACCTTCAAATGACCTTCATATGACGTCATCACATACAGATCCCCCAGCCATAATAAAAAAAAGAAAAAAGGGCAAAGACAATTTTGACAATGAACTTGGCATTAGGGATGGTGGAAGGTGGAAGTGAAAAAATATCGATATTGGTAATATTTCTCAGAAAAAAATGAGATGAAATGGGATGATGACTAAGTAATGGATTCTAATTTTAAGGTATTGTACAACATAAAAAATAGCAAAATTAACCCCTACGTGGCTCGATTTGACGAATTTTACGATGATTTTTAAGACTCAATAGTAGGAAAAAATCAAAATGCTCCAGTGACAAAATAGTGTCGACTATTAGAATCCATACGTAATTACAAAAAAAAAGTTTTGGAAAAAATATTGTAAAAACATCTATCGATATATCAGAGTATATCGATGAACTTATCTCGTAATTTTTTCCACATCCCTACTATTAAATGTTTGTAAATAGAAATAAAGTATGCACATATTTTCACAATGTTTATTATGTTATCCTGCAAATTTATCAGTCCACAAGCAATCGTTACAATTTCATCCATGTAGCCTACATCCAAAATAGACACAATACATACAATACATTTCGCAATTTGGGTAGATTGGGCCTGTCAGTTTTTACAAAGTTTTTCAGCTGAGTTTCCACTGGTAAGCATTTTTATTATAATTTTACCACCTCAAAAATTATTGCGGCAAATTAAGAAGGTAGGTTAGAACCGTCACAACTGGATTAAATGAATAAAATAGAAGAAATATTAACTATAACTTATTTGTTTACAAATAACCATAAAGTCATTATGACAGGTAATGACACTTGGCCGTTCTTTTTCTATAAGTAGATGGCAAAGGTTTTCCTTCTTAAACTTTCATGCCACTAATGACGTCATTCCGGTTGACCATATCCGCTCGACAAATATATTTATAAAAAAATAAATACGGGACCAAATGTTAAAATATTCAAATTAGTTTCTTAAATTGGCCTAATCTGTAGTAAAAAAAAATAAAAAAAAATACCTTTTATTTTTTAACCAAAGCCAATTATATCTATGATTTTTTTTAATCTATTAAGTGTAAGAAAAATTGTATTGTAAAATATTTTTCAATAAATCAATTATAAGATATACCTAATGTTTTTGATTTCACTTTAATAATAATAATATATAATTCATTGAACTAAACTAAGTCATGGACTAAGTAAGTAAAAACACAGTTTAACATTTATTGAAACTTTATTAGGTACATAAAAATAACAACTAGGTACTTACAATAATAATTTTAATTAAAAACAACCTGTATAACTATAACCACATATTTTTCTAGAAATGTTACTAATAATTTTTTCTGTTTGGTCCATTATTTCGTCACCAACGTCTTTAACCACATATTGTGAACTTAATACAACACAATCATCATTTACACAGTCACTAACTCGTTGTGATCCATCCAGCTGTATAACTTGAATTTTTATCAGACGAAGTCCTTTTGTAGGAGCACTATTGATAACGAACGAATGCACGTCACGGTACTTGTTGGATTTCATTGGAGTACTTGCAGCAGCGATATTCTTCTTTGTTTTGCTCTTTATTTTACGACGCTGCTGTTGACTTAACTTTTTTGACTTCGGAGGGCTCATTTTTAAAAATTCTTCCGTGAACCCTTCCAACGGATCTTGAGCACATTGAAACGAATCTAAGTATTGTAGAGTACTGCTGTTAAAGTTTGTGTATTCTTCATCCGAAATGGAATTGATGGTTTCTCGTTCCATGTTCTGTAAAAGAAAAGAAAATTAGTTTGACATCGAAAAAATAAGTCTATAAATAGTAATTTATGATTTTGATAATAAATTATGTCACTTACCATATTTAAAAAGATATAGGAGTGTTTAAAGTTTTAACTTATTTAACTTTCAAACAGTTCTAGCTATGGAGTTAAATACAGTTTGATCCGTCTGCTATGCTTCTTCAAGAAAGAGTGAATAATAAAATAAATAAACGTTCAATGGTACATTCTGTTATATTTAGCTGACTCTTGAATTTAAACTTGCTATTTCATATTATCTTTTCACTCGCACTTGTTGCAAGAGCGGGCGGGCATAATCATATTACACTAACACCTGCCGCCTGCACGTGAGTCTTGAAAAAACAAGTTCCAACTTGATTTATTGATGTGACTCAATGTCAAATAAACCTTCAATGGTACATTCTGTTATATTTTGCTGACTCTTAAATTTAAATTTGCTATTTTATAAGTATTATCTTTTCACTCACACTTATAGCAAGAGCGGGCGGGCATAATCATATTACACTAACACCTGCTGCCTGCATGTGAGTCTTGAAAAAACAAGTTCCAACTTGATTTATTGATGCGACTCAATATCAATGCGTTTTATAATTATGAACTTATTTGAGTAGGTATTTAAATATTTAGGTACCTAGGTATAATATGGCGATGAAAAAAAAAACAAATTGGTTTACTATAATATAAGTATACTTATTTTTATTCCACTAATAATTATACTACAAAACATTATTTTAACATTACTTAAATAATTAACATAACACACATTGAATTACAGTCAACTTGATTTTACATAGTAGGTAGACATCTAAGTTTTACTTACACTAACATTATAACATATCTAGGTGTAGGTATACAAACAAGCTAAATATTAATAAAGAATTATTATTATAGTAGGTAACATAATTTGAGAACATAAAAAAATTTTACTTTGATCGTAATAAAAACAAACATAATTTAAAAATTTAATATACTGGTATGCCCCCACGCCTTAGTAGAAACTTTATCTTTCGCTATTAAGCGCTTATCATCATCACCAGACAAAGCAATTTTTTTTACGGCACATGTGAAAATTTCGTGTTTAATTGATTTAAATAATATGTTTGTTTTTCGTACAATATCACCTTGGAAAAGTGTCTTTTCGTAATCTGTGATATTTAATTTACAAATGATATTTTTTTGAATACCTTTTGCTTTTTTTATTGTGCTGTCTGTAGTTTTAATACAATATAGCTTTGATCGAAGCCCTACAAATTCAGATATAACTTTCCCCCCCATTTCGTCCTTAAACAAGCCAGGCACTTTTTTATTTTGAATTGGTAGATTGTATTCATTAAGATCAGAAAAATTACTTGTGTCAAAGTAAGATAAAAAGTGTTTTTTTACATCACTATAAAAATTAGAAGTCTGTACGAGATAAACATAGCTATCGGTGTCCGTGTAACACATCTGCACATCATTGTTGTAAAAAGGCTTAATTACCGCGTAGTGGAAATCGTACATGTGGCTTTTCGATAATTCTAAGACAGTAAAACCAATGTATATTGGTTTATTAAGGATGATTTCTTCAGGTTTTAATTGCACTGCAACTAAATTTTCACTGAATACTGTTGCGCTATGAAAATTTGGACGCGCAATGAGTTGTTGCGCACTTTTCCTCTTTTTCGTGATGTTTTTTTTATCAGACCACTGATTCACCAGATCAACTTTGACTCGTTTTTCATTATTTTCTAATGTTTTCCCGAACACACTATTATTTAAAAGTTTGAAAAAATCTTGTTCAAAAGTTGATGAGCTTTTCTGTCGCAAAGATGTATTTAAGTCTATATATTGTTTCAAGTATGGGCTTTGTCTAAAACTAATAACTGGATGAATTTTTTTTAATATTAATCCATGCTTTAAACAAGTTTTTAAATGAATATAATGTATGACATATGTAAATTTATCATACAAATTCGGGACGAGTTTACTAGTTTTTCCTCCTGGAGGAATACATTTTTCGGGACAAAAAGGTAAATCGTTATGCAAGTTATGTAAATGTTTTGGATACTCTAAGTCCACTTCAAGTATAAAGCCATATTGCGCGTCTTCCGAAATCGCATTCACATCGAAATTTTCGATTTCATGTTGTTCTAAAAATCTAAAATTCGATAAAGGTAAGTATTGGCACATACTATAACCATAAAGGTTATTGCAATCAACATAAGTTATGTAAGAACTAGGCTTAGAATGATCATAATCTGGTAAAAATTTATTGTTTGCTTTGGCATATCTATGAGAGCACAAACACACACCCCCTCTAATACCGTTTTGTAACATTCGCACCATTGACAAATCATCAAGAAGTTCAAGTTGAACTCTGGTTTTCAACAACATTGCGTCGAAAGATAAACTTGGTGCAGTTAAATAAAAAGCCGGATCTAATTGATAATGTTGTTTGCAGGTGCGTCTAAAATTTTCAAAAATGTCGGCTAGTAAAAGCACGTCAGTTTTCAGATATAAATCTGTGTAGCTTCCTAAATCTAACATATTAAATGTTGACCAAACCAACTCTGCATGCTGATAATCTTCAGCTGAAATTTCTTGGTCAGTGAGTGAACTGTAAAAAGATTCCTTTTTTGGAAGGGATCGTTCTTGATAACGTTCCCAGGAGTCCATATATTCGTAGGGATAGACACCCTTGCGCATTAGTAATTTAAACTTATGTTCATTGGGAAAAAAACTTTTTAAATGTTTAAATTCGTCGGGCTTTAAGGTATCTGCTAATTTACTTAAACTGGTTCCTAAGAACTTGAACGAATCAACAAAACGAAGTTGAAAAAACTGATTATTTGACACTGGTACAAACTTAGTGAAAGAAATATAATTTTCTTTTGTTTTTGGAATTATTTTTATGTCACCAGGTACCTCGCCCAACGCTTTTATAAATAAATGACAATCGTATCCAGCCAAGTTGTGAAAAAATATCGGGACGAACGAAGGACGCTTATATTGCAAATTACAAAATGAGTGCGCGGCTCCCCTATATCGACCCGTCACATGGCAGTGATCACGAACTCTATCCGAAAAAAGGAAATTTTCACAAATGTGACAAAATTTAGCGTTATTAAAATCAGTTTGGTCTTCCTCAGTAAATATGATGGGAGTATTTGAATTTAGTTTTTCATAAATTTTTTGCACATCTTGTATTATTTCAACAACAAATTTATCAACACAATCGGGCCCGCGATGTGATACATAGCGATCATAACTGCGATCATCGTGACAAACAATGTAGTATGCAAACGCGACAGGTACATGATGATGCAAAATGGTTGTGTTTTCACCAGTAGTGGAACAACCGGACCCAGTATCACTTTGTAACATTGATTCAAAATCTGCATAGATACAAAATGGTACGTCTTGTTTACGATCAAAGTTTTTAAATTCAATAACCGATCCTTTATCAGGTAATACTGTTACTACACCACTACACAAATGACTATCGACTTCTTCTAAAGTATTAAAAAATATAAGACACAAATCACAAAAATACAACTTCGCGTGGTGAGACGTTACCTGGCTTCTAAAAAGTCTGGAACAATCTTTAATCAAACAATAATGAGTGGTATCATTATTTTCTAGAAACAATAAGTGTATAACTTTGTCGCAACTTTTTTTATCTATGTCTGATTTATATAAAGGACCTACTATAGTTTTATTATTTTTTAAACCATATATTATAAATTTGAGGTTTGGGTTATTTTTCTCAAAGATCTTTATATCTTGGAAACTAACAGGAAAACTCATTCCAGAAACATTAAACAGTTCTCGATAATTAGGATATGATGAAACTCTTTCCGGATGATTCCTGGCAGGATAAAGGGCGGCGGTCACGCACCATAAAAAGCAACACTGATCTTTGTTTTCAATATTCAAACAGGCCTTTTTTAATTGAATTGATTTTGGTAACGGTATAAAACTCGAGCCGCCTAATGGTTGGTACTTATTGAGATTGGCCTCTAAGTGCAAATTGTTTAAAAATGTCCACCCACTATCACCATCCTCAAATTCCTCAATGCATTTTTTTTAATAATTTATCGTTTCAATAAACAAATTATTAAAATCATAATTAGAGTACAATATTTTATTACGTGTACCAAAAGATTTAATTTCTTGCGAATTGTCTTTAAATTTTAAAAATGTAGCAAACAATTCAAAATTTACTTTCAAACATGTATGAGTATTGAGATATTCATCTAATATGGACTTTAACTTTTCGCGTATTTGTATAAAAAATCCGTCCACTGACCCTAATTGCTGCTCATTTATAGCTACTAATTTAAATGTTACTATGCGATTGCGGAATGCAGATGTTACGATTTCCACACCATCGCTATGTTTTATTGAACAGTTATTTTTTTTATGCAAAGTACTTCTCAAATGACCCACCCAGGACTTATTAGGCACAGTTGTGTTACACGTCGCACAAAATGGCATTTTAACTACAGTAATGGATTAAAAATATCTTTTAAAAACTGATATAAGTAAAAAATATTTATGGTCTTGGCTACCTACCTACATATGTATAATCTAATAATGGAACAAAAATGCAGTATTAGTAACACATATATTTATTTTATAAATCTATTATTATTATCTAGGTACTTACATAATACAGACCTAAGAAATAATAAACGCAAATAGAAGGTTAGTTACCTACTTAAAACTAATCTTATCTGAATAATGGACAGGCTCCGATTCCTCGAACACCGTCCAAGCCTGTCCTAAAAAGGCCTGTAGCGCCTCCCACGGTGGGCTAGAGTCGTCGCACTGCAGCTTTACCGCTGCAAGCGCTTTCTTGTAGCGCACGTCGGCGGGGTTGTTGACGTAGTCTGGAGTTTTGTAGACCTTAAGGTCTACAAAAAAATCCCCTGTCACTGACGCGGTGCGACGACTCGTTCCGGTTGATACACGGCTTGCGAAACTTGACGTCACTGCTCCACCACTTTTTGGTCGGCTACTAGCTGCCTCCTCCGACTGCAATATGTTGAACAAGTCCTGCTTCTTCTTGTTCCTGTAAAAACAAAAAAAAAAAATGTCAAACCAACATGATAACATTATCAAGATGCTACTTAACATTTAGTTATAATAAAAAGTATGTCATAAAAGAGCTTTAGGTAGTTATTAGAGTTTGATAAAAATTTTGTTAAGATTAAAATTGTTTTCCAAAGGTCAGAAAAAATAGTCATAAAAATAGTTATAAAAATCAGGCCAGTCATAAAAATTTGGCGATGAATTTTATATTGGTTAGCGTACTAACTATGAGTGTCTCAGTGGCTACAGAGAGGTATTGCCTTAGAATAATAACGCCTAGAAGCCGCGTCTGAACCAAAACATAAGAATAAACGCATGCCATTTTCATTATGCTTGTGTACGTAAGGTGTATGTAACTAACACTATGTATTAGAAGAGCGAAGATATACAAAACTTAGCCATATCTGGCTAAGTTTTATTTGCACGTTTTTCGTGCTTGCTATAGGTTTCTAGGCGCTATTATTCTAAAGGTATTGCAAAGTGTCTATAAAATAATTTACTGACCTACTTTCAAGTAGTTACTATATGATCGTAATAATTTTATGAGATGTAGAAATAATCAGTAACAAAATGTATAACTTACTTGCGGAGCGGTGGAAAATCGTATGGCGCTGGTGAAGTGGCTCGTCTTTGGTGATGTTCAACGGGGCTGGCGGCAGCAGCTGTGCTCTTGCGCTTGATAGTTTTAGTAGTAGTTGGAATGGTTTTCTTTTTTTTCTTCGCTTCAGCGATGATGATCGGGGCTTCAAACTCGGAATCAGACCTGTGGAATAAAATATAATTATAAACATACACACCGAACGTTGGAGACAAACCTGTAAATAATTTTTCACAGGTTGAAGCCTGTAAACACTTGTAAAAAAAAATATTACTTACGTACATTTTGTAGGGTTTGTGACGTCACACACTTTATTTTATCACAATAAACTGGAGCACTGAGGCACTGCACTGCTTAGGGCAAACTGAATAAATTCACGAAAATGATGGAAATTTCTTCAGTGTCGGTGTTTTTATGTAAAAAAAAAGGCTAGTGTCATCAAAAATACACCAAAGTGGTCAAGCGTGAATCCACTATTGTACAACAGATTTTTAATATATATTACTTACATATTATTTTGTTCTGGTTTATACATGTAGTACTTTAATAAAAATAAGTACCTCCTATAATGATAGAATCTAGCTAGCTTTCGAAATTTTATTTCACAAAATAATTTTACGAAAATTTGGGTACGATTCTCTGGATTATAGAACCAATCATTACAATTGAAAATTAAACTAAAAGTTATTTCTGGTATTTTAAAGCATAATTTTAATAATAAGAACTTATAGACATATCCGGGACTATTCGCTATATTTTTCCTGTAAATATGATGGCATGTTACAAATAAAAATATATTTTTCAGTCGTTTGAAATTTTAAACCTTAGAAACAAGAAACTAGTATGAAAATATTAAATTTATTGCTTGATGTTTATTGTTTCATACGACATTTTGTATTTGTACACATATTTGTTTGTTGAAACCGCTTTGTAATTAAATCATATCCACTGCTTGCAAAATAGACGACTTAGCTTATTATATCTGTAGAGACGTTCCAGTAAAAACAAAACTACAATGCGAATAATAATCGTAATCGATCTGTTAACCATGAAAAATATATGTTTTATAAAGATATTAATAAATGTGATTATTAACTAGTTATTATAACAACTGATTGAAAGTTTATTACATTGTCATCTATAACCATATATGAATTTGTCGCTAGTGCAAAGTAATTTTGAAGCGAAATGGTTGAAACATAATGGAATGTTGTTTTTAGTTAATTCAGCGATATAAAATATTATGTTCTATGTAAATATTACAGTATAAAACTACATAACAATACAAACAATTGAATAATTGGTGAAGCGATAACATTTCCGACTAATCGATGCATTTTAAACATCACTAGTATAGTCCTAGATCGGGATGAAAAGTATTTACAATATTGATCTAGACTAAAATTTCTTCTACAAGAACAATAATTCCTAGTATGTATCTAGTTTTAAAATCAGAAACCATTAATAGTAATATTTACTAAATTATTTTCTCGATGGTTAATCATTAGAAAAAAATATAGGTACAACAATACAAATCATAAAATACCAATTATTATTAGTAATTAACTCGATCTAAATAATATTATTAATTATTTTTTTACTTTTTTCCATATACATAGGTACCTTATTTTATAATTATGAAATTCTCTTTTCTTTGCTCTTATAAATTTATAGGTATTACAAATTACTACATTGTACTGTAACGTGAAATAAGTGTATTATTGCTCTTGGAGTATCATGAGCACGTCATACAAGCGTGGGCTCATATTCCTGTTCCCACGTTCGCAACCATTTCTCACGAAACACCGGCGAGTGCTCCTCACCGCTTCATACCACTCTTTGCAGTAAATTATTTTAAAAAGTGTAATAAGTGAATGAATTATAAACTATTTAGAAAGTGAAAAAGCAGAAATTGATGTAAGTAATTGAAATATTTCTTTTTTTATTTCTTCCCACAGTTATTTTTCTCTAGAAACATTTAAAACTACATTGGCCTTCAAAACTTAGTACCATGCTTATAAAATCAGATTTTCTTTCTACTTATACTATAACTTATAGCAAGTAAAAAAATTAAATTACCTCTGTAATCCTTTTTTTCCAAATTATATCTTATGTAAGTACCTATTTTAAAAGTTATTTAATGTTAAAAGTGTGGTAAGTAGTAAGTTTTGAAGGTTGGTGTAGGTATTAACGCCATGTAGATTTTTGTAACTTTACATTCTTAGAAAATTAAAAGTTATAGGTATTTTTTCAGTAATATGTACCTTGAAAATAAGAAATGTCTAACAAATAACTTTTTAAAGGCGATCTGTTGGCTTAATTTTACAAAGTAGGTACTCAGTAAATGATAAAAAATATAATACCTAATTAAAAACATATTTAAAGTATTTTTTTATTTCCAGGTTCTTAAAAAACATTCTCTGGTACCTCTGTCTGAAGATAAAAATGGAAGTTTTGTATGTAAGTATTAGTTTATAAAACTGGTGTAAAAAATAGAATGATGACAGTGTTATTTCTTTATAACTTGAATTTTCACACATTGTTATCTATTTTTCCAGGATATTCCACTGATCAGCTCTGTCAATATGAACATAAGGAAGAAACCACTTCATTTCTTTGTACTAAAAAGTACAATTTATTAATAAATACTTACATCACCACCCACCCATCCATCCTATCCCAAAAATGTAGGTCACCAAATACGTACGAGTATGTGGTGGCTGAGGTAATTTTTGTAAGCTATCATTGATAGCTGAGGTATTCGTTTTTCTTGGTATGGTACAGCTACCACAAATTTATTTACATATGAGTTTGTGATAGCTAAGGTAAATAAGGTTATGCAAAAGGTAACACTTAGTAGTTATTTCGATAGTTAGCTCAGCTTAGTTTGAATAGGTAGGTCGGTGCGTGATCTTACCACGGGCTCGCAGAGAGATACTTACCATGGTTCTCTCAACCGACACTGATTAGGAGTCTGTTCGGTGCATGATCTTACCATGGGCTTGCAGGAAGTTGCTTACCTTGGGGCTTCCAACCGAACAGTTTAGGTGGTGATCGGTGCGTGATCTTACCACGGGCTCGCAGAGAGATACTTACCATGGTTCTCTCAGCCGACACCGGTTAGGAGTCTGTTCGGTGCATGATCTTACCATGGGCTTGCAGGAAGTTACTTACCATGGGGCTTCCAGCCGAACAGTTTAGGTGGTGATCGGTGCGTGATCTTACCACGGGCTCGCAGAGAGATACTTACCATGGTTCTCTCAGCCGACACTGGTTAGGAGTCTGTTCGGTGCATGATCTTACCATGGGCTTGCAGGAAGTTACTTACCATGGGACTTCCAGCCGAACAGTTTAGGTGGTGATCGGTGCGTGATCTTACCACGGGCTCGCAGAGAGATACTTACCATGGTTCTCTCAGCCGACACCGGTTAGGAGTCTGTTCGGTGCATGATCTTACCTTGGGCTTGCAGGAAGTTACTTACCATGGGGGCTTCCAGCCGAACAGCTAGGTGGTGCTCGGTGCGTGATCTTACCATGGGCTCGCAGAGAGATACTTACCACGGTTCTCTCAGCCGACACCGGTTAGGAATCTGTTCGGTGCATGATCTTACCATGGGCTTGCAGGAAGTTACTTACCATAGGGCTTCCAACCGAATAGTTTAGGTGGTGATCGGTGCGTGATCTTACCACGGGCTCGCAGAGAGATACTTACCATGGTTCTCTCAGCCGACACCGGTTAGGAGTTTGTTCGGTGCATGATCTTACCATGGGCTTGCAGGACGTTACTTACCATGGGGCTTCCAGCCGAACAGTTTAGGTGGTGATCGGTGCGTGATCTTGCCACGGGCTCGCAGAGAGATACTTACCACGGGTCTCTCAGCCGACACCGGTTAGGAGTCTGTTCGGTGCATGATCTTACCATGGGCTTGCAGGAAGTTACTTACCATAGGGCTTCCAGCCGAACAGCTAGGTGGTGCTCGGTGCGTGATCTTACCACGGGCTCGCAGAGAGATACTTACCACGGGTCTCTCAGCCGACACCGGTTAGGAGTCTGTTCAGTGCATGATCTTACCATGGGCTTGCAGGAAGTTACTTACCACGGGGCTTCCAGCCGAACAGTTTAGGTGGTGATCGGTGCGTGATCTTACCACAGGCTCGCAGAGAGTTACTTACCGCGGGTCTCTCAGCCGACACCGGTTAGGACTTAGGAGTCTGTTCGGTGCATGATCTTACCATGGGCTTGCAGGAAGTTACTTACCACGGGGCTTCCAGCCGAACAGTTTAGGTGGTGATCGGTGCGTGATCTTACCATAGGCTCGCAGAGAGTTACTTACCGCGGGTCTCTCAGCCGACACCGGTTAGGACTTAGGAGTCTGTTCGGTGCATGATCTTACCATGGGCTTGCAGGAAGTTACTTACCATGGAGCTGCCAGCTGAACAGTTTAGGTGGTGATCGGTGCGTGATCTTACCACAGGCTCGCAGAGAGTTACTTACCACGGTTCTCTCAGCCGACACCGGTTAGGAGTCTGTTCGGTGCATGATCTTACCATGGGCTTGCAGGAAGTTACTTGCCATGGGGCTTCCAGCTGAACAGTTTAAGTGGTGATCGGTGCGTAATCTTACCACGGGCTCGCAGAGAGATACTTACCATGGTTCTCTCAGCCGACACCGGTTAGAAGTCTGTTCGGTGCATGATCTTACCATGGGCTTGCAGGAAGTTACTTACCATGGGGCTTCCAGCCGAATAGTTTAGGTGGTGATTGGTGCATGATCTTACCACGGACTCGCAGAGAGATACTTACCATGGTTCTCTCAGCCGACACCGGTTAGGAGTCTGTTCGGTGCATGATCTTACCATGGGCTTGCAGGAAGTTACTAACCATGGGGCTTCCAGTCGAACAGTTTAGGTGGTGATCGGTGCGTGATCTTACCACGGGCTCGCAGAGAGAATTTACCATGATTCCCTCAGCCGACACCGGTTAGGAGTCTGTTCGGTGCATGATCTTACCATGGGCTTGCAGGAAGTTACTTACCATGGAGCTTCCAGCCGACCAACTAGGTGGTGCGGGTTGATATTAAAATACATTCAACAACAAAGGCATGTTAATGTCATTAATGTGGTGGTTATTGGGCGTTTTACCACATCGTAGTGAGTGAGGGCGGTAGCCCGAACGAGCGGAGATGGGGTAGAATGCCCAATAACCACCTACTGTTATGTATCAAATTCTCGAAGGTGTCCCGAAACTCCAGCCAGCGGAAATAAGTGCTATCAAATTTAGAAATCTGTATTTGAGGTAATTTAAAACTAACTTCTTGGTGATCGAGAGCACAGTGAGCTTCGTGAGCGATTGACGCACGCCTTATGTCTGTTTCAGCTTGGGTGTATTTTTCGACTAAAGTTTTAGCAGCAGCAATATTACTAATAATATCAGTTTCAACGTACTCTCGCTCATCAATTTCTGAATGAATATTTTGAGAATTTAAAACCTCTATTTCACTCTGCAACTCATCGAATTTTACCGATAACGCCTCAAACTTACTAAGTTTTAAATTCAATTCAACTAATGCAATCTTTGAAATTTCTTCTACACTAGCAAAACCTTTTAGGTATTTTTTAAATTTAGTTATTTGCCCCTTTATCGAGCTACGTTTTATAATTAATTGACTTAAAATTTCATTAGGAACATTTACTGAGGCCTTTTCGGTAGGATTCGTGTTTGGCATTATAGCTTTAAGTCGTTAGCGTTAATAAAAAGCAAAGTAATGAAAAGTTATTCTCACGCTCCTCAACTTGGTTGAACAGGAAACCGGTTTGTTGTAACTCCGCTGATAACGCGCTGCGCCGTACAGAACACAAACAGCTGATTTCTTGCCACCGATTTCTGTAATAGTCAGCGAGATATTTAAATAAAAACAATAATGATTACTTCAGGTTTTAGGGAAAGTGCACTATTGAACAAAGTTATTTACTTATTTGAATGAAATTAGACTAGTAACCTTTGAATTTAAGTAACTGAAAGTAATAAAAATCTGAAACTAATTATGACTTTGATACATAGATTTGTTATATTACTAGCTTTGATAGAATGAAATATTACTTATACCAATTAAACTATAAAACAAATAACGACTTTACTCCCTTTTTTACAAAGTAGTTGGTACTTTGGTTGGTACTTTACTATACCATCACAGTAGGTAATAAGTTGGAGAATGAAATGTTTTATAGTTATGTTGGAAAATGAAAAGTTTTTATGGTTATGTTATATTTGTTGGTTGTTATAAATGTTAAAACTATTTAGTTTTAACAACAAATTAATGCGAAACCAGACAGGAAAATATAACAAATAAGTAGATAGCTATTGGAAATCACCTTTTTTAATACCTACTTTCTGCCTTTTTAGAAATAAATTAATTAATTAAAGTATACTTAAACTTTGACAAGTGGAGATTATCTTGATAGTAGTAATTATGTGTTTTGGATATTTAGGAATATAAGATAGGGATATTTAGGTATGCAATTTGGGGACGGACAAAGGTCAATGGAAAGACACTTATCTTTTCTTTGGTCTTCACACTACGGTGGTGAAACTTTTGCTGTTCCACTGCTCCGTATGTGTTTGGTATCCAGGATTTAGTGATTTAATAGGTTTATTTCCAACTTTATCCAGTCCGGGTCTTCGATTGTCTACTTATTGCATCATCTTCAGTGGCAATGACGTAGCAGAATTCAATCTTTTCTTTTCCCCTCATGGGCCACCAATTTATGTTTGATATAACATAAAGGAGCTTCAAATGAAACTCGGAGATCTTCTCAAAAACTTATAATTTTGATAAAAAAGCTTAATTTAAGCGCAGATGATCTGATCGTTACAATGCAGAAAAATGAAGTTAAAAAAAATACAATTTCATACAAACTACCTACAGTTACAAACTCCTACCACAGATGATAAATATTAAATTACTTTGCCTTGATTGCTAAAAGCAAACGTTCAGGCGCATACGCGTAAACAAAGTTATATTTGCGGTTTTGGAAAATGTGCTATATCTCGAAAACTAATTACTGTATCGCGTTCAAACCAATTTTCGTAGAAAGTGTTTATTAAGATCCATAGCTTATATTTTTTTTAGATTTATCACCCTCTTACTTTAAAAGTTAAAGGGGGGGGGGGGACACACATTTTACCACTTTGGCGGCATATATCTTTCAAACGGTTGACTTTGAAAAAAAATAGTCTTAGAAACCTCAATGTCATTTTTAAAGACCTATCTATAGACACCCCACAAGTATTGATTTGATGAAAAAAAATATTTTCAGTTTCAGTTTCATGTATGGGGAGCCCCCCTTAATATTTCATTTTTTTTTTAAGTATAGAAAATATCTATGAGTATACAAATTATAGTCGCTAATAAGCAACCAGTGTTCAGACGCTTTGTGCTGCATAATTAAATGCCAGCATTTTTAGCTCTATTCACTTCAGAAGCGGATATCTCAAAAACTATAGTTTTTGAGATATACGCTCCTGAATATCTGTAATTTAGGAAAAATAATATTTTTTGATTGATGATGATTCGAAAAAATCTGTAGAGGTTGCATAGCTGACAGTTTGTAGGTGGGTTAGCTCAAACGAACCTATCGCTATTCTGGACGGCATATTCTACCAAAATTCGTATCTAATTTCCCGAACCAGATGATATCTAGGGCTTATTTGCTATACCATAATTGTTCAGCTACAGCTAGGTTGCGTTGTCAATATCTTGTAAACAAGATATCGAAAAGTTTTACTGAATAAATCTTGTTTTAAATTTAATCAGCTTTCATTTTGTAAAAAACCATATACTTATGTCGCTGGAATGCATAGTTTTTAAAATATATGTGAAAAACCGAAAAATAGGATCTTCAAACCCTAAATGCTATTTCTACCCTAACACGATGCTACAAGGTTTAAAGTAACAAAACACAAATACCTCCACAGTTACGGGCTGTATATTTTCATCCATTATCGCCTCTAAGAATTCTTGTATAGAGAGGTGAGTTACATTTAATCTAAAAACAAAAAAAATAAAAATGAAGGCATACACAAATGGCCATGCTAAGCTCACCCTTAGCTCCTTAAGCGTGAGCTTATGTTATGACAATCCCATACATTCCATAGAAGCGCATAGAAGCACTCGTGGCGGAGCTTGACGAACTGATCGTACTCGATCACGTTTGTTAAGCAACGCTCGGTCCAACCAGGTGTCGGATGGGTGACCGTAAAGTGGCATTACAACTGACGATATGGAACGCCCAATGACGAACGAAAGCCAAGGCGTAGTTTCGTTACATATGTGTGCGTATGTATACTGTGTATGTACACAGCCAAGGCGTAGTTTTACTGGCCTCTCCGCTTTGTCGGAAGACTCCGTCTTTACTTTTTTATTTGGTCTGAGTGTAATAAAACTCTAAATTATACTTGGTTTATTTATAAAGCGATCAATGTCTAGCGAGTTTTATGTGAAAAATTTTTGAGTAAAAAATGTTGATAGAGCACTTGGCACACTTAGTACACTTAGCACAAACAGCTATCGAAAAAAATAACTCGCGTAAAAACATTCGACAGAGTAATTTTGTGTGGAAAATTCACTGACCTGCATATATTTACACTGGACAGTCTTATGTCAAACTGTTTTTGTGCCTATTTGATTTCCGCCATTTTGGCGCTGTAGGACGTAGCGTGAGCATAGAGTGAGTTTTACTAAAGTTTGAAGTCTGGAGAGACCATCAAGGCAACCATTTTCATATTGTACGTCAAAATTAGTTATTTAGACGCACGCTAATGGCGTTTCAAATAGGCACAAAAACTTAGCTGTCAAATCATACAGACAGCCAATCCAGTTAAATAAAAAATTTTTTTTTCATGTCAGTGGGAAAATTTGAACAGCGCCATCTACCGCCGAATAGCGAAATTAACTTTTCCATAAATAATTAATCTATTGAGAACTTTTATGCCGGCACTCTACGAACAAAGAACTTCTTCTTTGTTCGTAGCCGCCAACCAGCACTACATACATACACATGAGTAAATAAACTACGTTTTTTTACTCATGTGTAGGGTTGCCAACTTTTTTTGGATCAAATATAGCAGTTTTAAGACTTTTAGTGTAAAAATATAGTAGATGGCGAAAAAGTCCAAAAAAATGTAGTAGGTTGCCGTTTTGTATGGAGGATTTTAAAGAAATTGCATTTTTCATACTTAAGTAAGTACTAACATTTTCATAATTTATTCAACAACCATAAAGACAAGTGTTTAATCACAAAAAAAATTATGTAACATACCTAATTATGTGCATATAAGTAATATTTTTTATTGCATTTGTTTAAATTTTTTACTTGAAAAAATATAGTAATTTTGCCTACTATATATTTGTTCAAAAATATAGTAGGCGAGCTTTCAATATAGTAGGATACTATGTGCTACATATTCGCCAAGCATCGGCATAATTCATCGTACGTTCCCGGTTTTGTAACAAATGTATCAACAAAGATGTTCTTCCAAAAGCATCTATGTACCATGGGCAACAGCGACGCTTAACCACTGCTAAGATTAAAATCGCTTGCACGCCGCGCCCGCTGTCACATACGTTTAGTTCGTGCAGGGGCGATACGCGCGCACACGAATTTTGTTACAAACTGGTTAAGCGACGCTGTTGCCCATAGTACAATAAATTGTGCCGATGCTACGCATTTTTTTTTCTCGTTAGATGTTTGTGCTAAGGGTAGATATAAATGGTGTTTTTAACTTAACTAACCTTATAATTCTTTCGTTATTCATTACTTTGTTATAAACTTGGACAATAATACCGAAACCATAGCCCTGTAGTAGCTGAGCTAAAGCTTGAGTGCAGATGTCCCTCGGCATGCTTCGTATGCTAAAGAAATAAATAAAAAAACAAAATTAATTAATAATTAACATTCATGTGAAAGTCTGTCTGTTTTTTTGCGCCTGATCCAACAAAAAAATAAGCATTGAATTTTTAGAGTTAAGGCATTCACAATGCTATTTATTTATGTTAATATAATTAATACTTATATTAGAAAAAAATACTAGATAAAATCGACTCATCCGTAGTATCTCAGACTAAAAATCAATATGACTACAAAGCAAAATGCCTAAAATTCTTGTTTACAAGCAAAATGTATAAGTAAATCGTGTAAAATAACTAACGACCGATTTCAATAACCTATATTTTAATAGAAGATTTTTTGCCTAGATATAAATCAAATCAAATTAAATCGTTTTATTCACACAAAACAGAGTGCATACAGTTGTTATTGATTACAATTCCGGTTCTCTGCCTTGCCATACAAAAGGCATGTGAAATGTCAGTTTAGATTAAGTAGTACTAATAATTAAATTAACATTACATGTGATTATAATGGGAAAAAAATCATTTTAAGTCAATTTATGAATTTAGAAATTCTTCAATTGTGTAGAAACATTTATTTTTTAACCACGCTTGTATTTTTTTCTTTAAGGCGGTTGTATGACCGAAAGTGGCGCCCTCAGAGGTTTTTATTTAATAAGTTATTAATAGAAAAAGATTTTAATAATGTTCATCGTGGAGATTTTAGGGCTCATGGTCTAGTATTTTTAGAAGGTATCATGCATGACATGCTCTCGTAGTCATTCGTAGAAGTAGATAGCAAATGTGTCAAAAACTGCCACTTTTAGCAGTTTTTCTATCTACTTCTAGCAGCGACTACTAGGGAATGTAACGATACCGTCTAAAAATACTAGACTGTGGGCCCTAAAATCTCCACGATAAACATTATTAAAATTGTGTATTAGAACTATAATATTAAATAAATTTCACCGCGGCGCCACTTTCGCTCAGGGTACCACCTTAATATAGGTAAACTAAGCTCCTTTATAGACTTTGGTAGCTTATTATAAATTTTTATGCAGTTAGGGTAACAGTTCCTTCTATAATACTTTGAATGCGTTTTGGGTATCATCAGCTTTCCATGGTGTCTCGCTAATCTACACTTGTTTGTATTTTTGAAATTGAATATATGGGGGTGTGTTTTTACAAAAATGCAACATTCTAATATATAGATAGAGGGGAGAGTGAGTAAATTCAGTTTAGGAAATAATTCCCTGCATAAAACAAAAAGTTGCCTAACAACAGATCCATAGTAGTCCTATCTCCTCTTACTGAATAAGTCCGTCCTGTACCGATCCGTACCAGTGACAGATCAGCTACTACTCCTTGGCATGACAATTTCATCAAATTTGTACTTTGGCCAATATATTAGAGTCCATAGCTGGAACCGCTGCGAAAAAGCTTGGAATCCTCTCAAAGGTTAAGCGTTACTTCTCCCCGCATCAGCTGCTTTTACTTTACAAAGCGCAAATCAGACCGGTTATGGAGTACTGCTGTCACCTTTGGGAAGGATCAGCCAAATACCAGATTGCCGCTCTGGTGTGGACTCGGACGAAAGACGGGCTAAGAGATTTATTGGAGACCCCGAACTCTCGAATGCCAAACTAAGTAGCCTCGACCACGACAAGATGCACTTCGGAGAGTGTGGGAACAATTGTAAAAATACACTATCATAATGAAAATAATAATTTAATAATTCATAACAATAAAATATTACCTATTAGAATTTTCTTGTTTCATGTTATTTTAGGGTTCCGTAGCCTAATGGCAAAAAACGGAACCCTTATAGTTTCGTCATGTCTGTCTGTCTGTCTGTCTGTCTATCCGTATGTCACAGCCACTTCATGCCGAACCTATTAAGATTACACAGTTGAAACTTGGTAGGTAGATGTATTCTGTAAACCGCTCTAATATAAGGTTTTTATATAAAAATAAAAAAAATAAATGATTAATGGGGGGCTCCCCATACATGGAACTGAAACTGAAAACAATTTTTTTCATCAAACCTATACGTGCGGGGTGTCTATAGATAGGTCTTTAAAAATTATATTGAGGTTTGGAAGACTATTTTTTTTCAAAGTCAACCGTTTGAAAGATATACACTGCAAAGGGGTAAAATGTGTGCCCCCCCCCCCCCCTTTAACTTTTGAAACAAGAGTGTGAAAAATCAAAAAAAAATATATGCTATAGATCTTAATTAACACTTTCAATGAAAATTAGTTTGAACGAGATATAGTACTTAGTTTTTGAGATATGGCACATTTTCCATAACCGCAAATATAACTTTGTCATTCATACAGCACTGTGAAAAATAAAGTTATGTTTGCAGACAAAAAATGATAGTGATATTAAATATTGTTAGCGTAATTTATAAATTTACAATCATTTATACTATAATTATCTTAATTATCATTTGAAATCAGAATAATTTGTTAAAATTCAAAGCAATCGTGGCACTTCCGGTGTCAATTGGTAAATCCTCACTTTTGTTATTTCCGGCAAAGAAAGATAATAATATGCCAGTGTTGTAAATATTTATAATATACATTAAAAAATAGATAAATTCAAATAATGATTTACAATAATATTTAAGAATTTTTGTAGTTTGTTATTAAGTAATAATAAATGCTTTTCCAGTGTTTCCGTTTTGGCGCGTATTCGGCGCTTCCGGAACTACGTTGGCGCCGAATGCGCGTTCGATCGGACGACACTCAATGTTGAGCGATCGCATGGTGAACATCAAATGGTATTGTGTGCCCTGTTGTCGTGGAAGATATCTAAATAATTGTAGAGTGTTTATAGATATTAATAAAAAGTGATTTGGTGAACGCTGGTTGTTTGAATTTCTGGCTGTCGCCAAAAGTATGGTATGGTATAAGGCAGGGGTCTCCAAACTACGGCCCGCGGGCCAGATCCGGTCCGCAAGCACCAACAATCCGGCCCGCGAAAGCAGGCCGGATCGTACCAACGATACTGTAATTTACAGTATGTTGATACGGAGCTAGCTAGATCCTGGCCCTTAGGACTTCGTGGAGAAGTAAGTCTGGCCCTTTTGCTAAAAAGTTTGGAGACCCATGGTATAAGGTAACTACAGAACCCTACGGCGCGTGGCCCGACACGCACTTGGCCGGTTTTTTTAGTTGCAGATTACGTTAACGTGTTTGTTAATGTGACAAGGTTCCTGCGCATTAACAATTGGTGCGGATAGTATAGCAATTCATAAACCTGGCAAGTTTTGAGAGGTTGTAAGAGGCTGGGGGGTACCCCAGGATGGTAGGAATGGAACTAGTTTATACCTTGACAATTTGTTATAGAAGAATTGTTGTATACTTCCGTAGTCAGTTCTTGGCACTAGTATAGTTTCATTGAACAATGAGACTAGTGGATTGCGGTTCGCCGAATTCGGATCTGAACATGTAGCTGTAAAATAAACCGGGAGGTTTTATTGTTATTCTAGAATCTGGACTATTTTTACTGCAACATCACATACGAACCCTCGTATCTACTCAGTAATCTACCCAGATTGATAAGTCTCCGAAACGACAAAAGATGTTTTACTTAAGTTATATTTGTACAAATCATTAAGGTTAAATGTAGCACTGGACTTGCTAGTCCATAATTCACCTAGTCCATAATGTTATTAAGGGTCTCGACGATAAACAACGCACTGCCGTGCTCTTTCTCGATATGACCAAAGCATTTGATTTCGTAGTGCATGATGTATTACTTGATAAACTTGAAAGATATGGAATCCGCGGTAGTTGTCTCTCCTGGATAAAATCCTACTTGTACAACAGAAACCAATGCGTAGAGGTTAATAGACTGGGCAACGACCATGTAGCAATATCAGATCGCTCGACTTTTAAAATTAGCAAGTTTGGGGTACCGCAGGGCAGTGTATTAGGCCCCATTTTGTTTCTATTATATGTTAATGATTTACCAAAAGTGACTAAAAACCAATGTATAATGTTTGCTGATGATATTTCCATTATTATTAAATCTAATTATTCCGATGACATAAATAATTATGAACGTGACATTAATCAGACCATTAATAATTTAATACAATATCTTAATGCTAATAATTTGACTGTAAATTTATGTAAGATTAATTTTATGAATTCTAATATTAAAAGACGAGTCATAGATAATGTAAATGTACAGTATAAAGTCAAAACTATTCTAAGATCTGACGGCGTTACATTCTTGGGAATAGAACTTAATGAAAGTTTAAACTTTACTACCCACGTTAAAAAGTCTGTAGCAAAATTAGTAGGTTCGTTTATGTCCTAAGGCGATTAACTAAAAAAACGACCCTTAATGTAACCTTGTCTGCTTATTATGGTCATGTCGCCTCAAATATCTCTTACGGGCTTCTCCTATGTGGCAATAGCACGGATGCAAGTAAGGTATTTATTGCTCAAAAGAAATGCATTCGAGCGATATGCAACAAAGGTCCATTTGAAACATGCAGACCCCTTTTTGTAAAGTTAGGTATACTTACAGTCCCTAGTATGTACATTTTAGAAATTTTTATATTTGTTAAAAGCCAACTAAAATTACTTAAACTTGCCAAGGATATATACCCTCGGAATACTAGAGACAGTCATAGACTTTTCTTGGATTTTCATCCAAGAACATCTGAATGTCGAAAAAGTTGTTACTGAATGTGTATTAAAGTATATAACAAGATCCCCAACCAATTTAAACTCGGACCTGTAACTCTAATGACCAGAAAGCTACGTGAATGGCTAGTACAACAATGTTATTATAGCTTGAATGATTTTCTAAATTATTAAATTTTGCATGTTAACGTTTTTAACTGAATAGCGGTTGAAATTCTGTGTAACATCTTGTGTAATACCTATTCTTTGCAAATAAATACTTTGACTTTGACTTTGCTATCACAGGTCAATAGATGGCGCTGATTTAAACATAACGTGGTTTCCCAGGATTTTAGCGTGTCTCGGCAACTAACGACAATTGTTCAGTATGTCCTTTGTTATCAAAGCATAACTATTGCATTAAATGCAAAATGTTTGTAGTATTTGGCGAATACAACTGATATTGTCTATAGCACCATCTATTCAATGCACTCACAAATAGATTGTGTAAAAGCTAAAATCCTGAGAAACCACGTTATGTTTGAATCAGCGCCATCTATTGGCATATGATAGTGAGTCCAGTGCTACTGTTTAACCTCAAGCACGGTAATAAGATGGGACCTGTCGGGCACAGCAAAATGTTACTGACGAACTGCGAAAGAATAGTTTCTGCCATGTCTTAACCGCTTAAGAAACGAACTTTTAAGTTGTATTTTCTTATTTCTGTAAGATAATGCTTTAGTTACATAGGTACCTACTTAATTTGGAATCTAGCGATGTATGTGATTAGCCAAATTAAAAATAATCAAGTAGTTTGTCTATTATACTATTTTAAAAACCGCTCTCAAAGGTGAGAGCTATCTTGAGATAATGATATAATTGAGCTGTTCTTATAGGAACAGCATCTCAAGTATAATCTCAGGATTAATCTCAACGTTGAGAGTGGTTTATATATTTATAAAATACGGGCCTAAAACTCACCAATAAAAATAATCTTGTCTTCGTTGGATATAGCTTTCACCATTTTAGCTAGCGGGATTTTCATTTGAGTTGCATTCAAATATCTATCTTCTGGAAGTATCTGGAAAAAAATAATGTTTCAAATCTAGGTAACTATAAATAATGCATCCAGCGGCTTCTCGCGCCCTTCACCCTCGCGTTGATCCACCTTGTCGGGGGCCTACCTACAGAGCCAAGTCCGGTGCGCGCGAGCCATTCCAGATCCGCCTCGCTCCAACCAACATCGGTTCTTCTCGCTATGTGTCCCGCCCACTACAACTTCAGCTGAGCAATCCTTCGAGCGATGTCTTTTACTTTAGTTCTCCTACGGATCTCCTCATTTCTGATTCGATCACGCAGGGAAACGCCTATTTGAATATTGTTCTTAAATTCACCTTCTTAGCGAACACTTTCTCCACGTTCTTCATAAATATTATCGCTGGCTGAAACGCTCTTGCCGCTTGCAACACTTTACCGAGCAGCTTAGCCGGTTTTTCATTGAGTTTTGCACTAAACACTTCTGGAGTTATATCAATTTTGACTGCATCTGTAAAGTGAAACATTGCATTATAAAAAAAACCGGCCAAGTGCGTGTCGGGCCACGCGCCATAGGGTTCCGTAGTTACCTTATACCATACCATATTTAATACCACCTATCATTTTTCGTTTGCAAAAATAACTTTGTTTTTCACAGTGTTGGTATGAATGACAAAGTTATATTTGCGGTTTTGGAAAATGTGCTATATCTCAAAAACTAATTATTATATCTTATTCAAACTAATTTTGGTTGAAAGTGTTTATTAAGATCTACAACATATATTTTTTTTAGATTTTTCACTCTCTTATTTCAAAAGTTAAAGGGGGGGGACACACATTTTACCACTTTGGCGGTGAATATCTTTCAAACAGTTAACTTTGAGAAAAAGTTGTCTTAGGAACCTCAATGTCATTTTTAAAGACCTATCTATAGACACCCAACACGTGTTGGTATGAAGAAAAAAAAATTTTTCTGTTTCAGTTCCATGTATGGGGAGCCCCCCCTTAATCTTTTATTTTTCTTATTTTTGTATTAAATTCGTTAAGCGGTTAACAGAATACATCTACCTACCAAGTTTCAACTGTGTAGTCTTAATACTTTCGGAATAAAGTGGCTGTGACATACGGACAGACAGACAGACAGACAGACAGACAGACAGACAGACAGACAGACAGACATGACGAATCTATAAGGGTTCCGTTTTTTGCCATTTAGGCTACGGAACCCTAAAAACAAAACAGTAGAAGAAAGATCAGAAGAATGAGAGTGAGTATAAACCCTTTTTGAACCCAAATAACAGCCTCTGTGGTCTACTGGTTAGCATACTGCTCTAGCGTTTGGTCGCCTTTCTATAATAATCACATTGACAGAATTGAGTCTATCCAGCGCCACTTTTTGAGAAATCTATGTACAAGGCTTGGTTTGAGACGTAAATTACCGGAATATGCTGACCGGCTTACAAAGTTTTCACTTGTCAGTTTGGAAAAGCGTAGACTAGCAAATGACATCTGTTTTACATAAAATAGTTAATGGTGGATATTGTGATCAACTCTTAAAACAGATAAACTTTAAAGTACCTACTCGTTCAGTACGTAATTTCCAATTATTTACTATACCAGGTACGAACAATAATGTATCAAAAAATGCACCACTCTTACGTATGTATCATGCATATAATAACTTATGTTCTCAAAAAGATATTTTTAATTGTAGTTTAAATTCATTCAAAGTATCACTGCTGCGTGATATTTAATTAATCTGCATTTTTTATTTATTTTTGTATCTGCTCATAGCACTCGCTTAATAATTTGCTTCCATTGTTCATTTAATAAAAAATAATTGTTCGTAGCTTTTTAACTTCTTAAATTAAGTTAATTAAATATTTGTTTACTGTTGTTTTTATGTCAATACTGTGTACAATTGTTATTGGGATACAAATTTAAAAAGTATTCTTTAATGTAAATTGCAATGTAATAGTTTGTATTCTGTTATTGTACCTTTAACAATAAAAAAATAAATAAAATACTCGTGTAAGTCGTAGGGGCTGTGGGTTCGATTCTCAGGAGGTCCCAGGGGTACATTTTTGTACTCGATTTGGTGCTAGGGATTAATTCAATTTCGCCTGGATTCCCTTACCTAAGTCTGACCCCATAACAACAATTTAAAGGTTGTTGTGTTCCAGCAGTTAGAGGCAAGATAGTCAGTTCCTCAGTGATGAGGATTCTGGGTGTAGTGCGCTTACACTTTTTAGTCACTTAACATCAGGTGAGGTGACTTGAAGGCTCCCTAGATTGTACCTATCGATGAGGGAAACAGACTCAGGCAAAGAGTTCCACTCTAGCGGTAGGGATGTTAATTGACATGTTCTCTTAAGTAAAGTCATCTTACTCAACTCTCCCGCCGCAGCATCAGCCAGGAACGACTTCCCGTTCCTCGGCGGTCCCAACAACATCACCGATTTCAGCCTGGTGGCACCTTTGTCCAGGCCGATGCCGAACACGCAGGAATACATGATGCGGCGTTTAACGTCACCGTAGCCGGGGGGAGGGAAGCTGAAAATCAATACTCGTATTCACAAACATTGAGGTGCTCGGTGGCGTAGTGGTATAGCACCTAGCTCAGCGATTCTGAAGGTTAAGCAACATTCACAAGGGTCGGTCATGGGATGGATGACCAAAAATGTAGTATCTCGAGCTCCTCCGTGCTTCGGAAGGCACGTTAAGTCGTTGGTCCCGGCTGCATTTGCAGTCGTTAACACCCACCAATCCACATTGGGCCCTCGTGATGGATTATGGTCCATCCTCTTTATCTACCCATAAGGAAGGTCTGTGCTGCAGCAGTGGGGATATTAAAATGGCTGATGGACAATACGGACATGGGCGCTCCGTCGACCGCCCCATCCCGAACCGCGCTCAATATGGACCAGTACCACTAGGATTTTAGGTGGATGTGGTGTCCGTTTGACGCATTTATAATACATACAAATAGTATGGATAAAGTAACTATTATACAAACCTGCAAAAAAACATAAAATAAAATAAAATCCCTTACGATGCATCCGGATCTCGAATATTATAATCGTAAGCTGCAAAGTTAGAGTCTCCATAAACATCCTTCAGTTTTGTCGTTGGCTTTGAAATAATTCCCATATCAAACAGCGGCTGTAAGCACAATAAAGAGAGCACAGAAGACTCGCTTAGTGTTAGTTAGATTTAAAAAAATCGGGTTGCACTCCGGGAGTGCCGTGCCGGCAGAAGTGAAAACTTTAATATTAACGTTGTGCATTTTTGATATTTTGGAATGGCTAAGCTTACGAATTTACTCTACATTTGAATTTACGAATTCAGAACAGTATTGTACGAAAGTCTTATCCATAGCTTGACAGAAAATCTAGAGTTTTGACATTGAATTAAAAAATTAGCGTTGCTAAGGGCTGACATGTAACCATAGACTTAGAAAAATTTCGCTACGCTCAAGTAGACGGACAATGGTGCGAGTGAGAAACCGATTCTTACGGCTTATTCGATGTGCGAGAAAGAGTTAAAAGAAAATGACAGCAGAACCTAGTTTGACTTCATTTATCGTCTGTTATCATCTTGGTGAAAAGCGTCCACACGATTATTTTGTAATTTTGACCGCGATCTGATCGGTTTGGCTCATAAAGCTATATAAATCAATAATGGTGTCGTGTTCTGTACTGAATTGTAATGTTACTTACGACAACAACCCAAATAAACACTCATTTCACAGGTAAATAAGATTGTACAAGTACCATTTTCATATTTCATATTTTAGTTGAATATATTCCTAAACATACTAAGTAATACACTAATATCATGCTATTAACCGCCTATTTTCTAAATAAAGGCTGATTTCTAAACATTATGTGTTAGATAAAAAGATATTATGTCCGTGAACTTGAGAAAATAAGGCGCAGAGATTGATCAAAAATTATTATATTATCGATACTCATGTCGATGATTTCCAATATAACCTTATTTGTCTTTGTGAACACTGATAGCTTTATCTAAAGCTGCTTTTAACCGACAGTTTTCAAATGGTAAATTATATCTACTTAAGTACTAATTTAACAATATTTCCAGGTTTCCTGTAAATCCAGTGATTAAGTTACTGGATAAATGTCATAAATAGAATAGGCTGGAAGCCTCAAGGAGACTTGTAAGAAATTATTTAAATAAAATTGTTCAAAATCTTGTTTGTGTTTTATTTATTAGAGCAATAATACATTATGGTTATCGACAATCTAAAATGGACTTCAGGGCGTCCCTAAAGTTCACGCACACGTTTACAAATTTTCACACACTGGCTCATGTCACTTTTGGTGTCGCAGCCAAGCGAACTCTGTTCCTCTATTCCAGTGGAATATTAACTTTATGCATGTAACTTAATACAAAAGCCCCTTTAAAAAAAGAGAAAATGCCTTTTACAATAATAAAATATAATCAGAAAACTTAATTTCCAAAAATAAGATACAGTAATAGACACGTATCTTGAAATTTTTTCGACGGAGTGGGGATAAGTTCGCGCATGTGCTCTTGTGAGTGACCAATAGCGCGCGCCCCTCTCCCGCCGCCCGCGCCCCTCACCACTACGCATACCCAAAATACGCGTTTCGCGCAATCCCCACCCGTTTTCAAGTTATATGCCTCGTACTGTATTAGACCAGTGGGCCTACCATGAGTTGAAGCAAACTGTTTACGTTACCGTAAACTATCGGAAATACTGCTCACAGCCAGTGCGAGTGAAAGAGAGAAAACGATAGTTTATGGTAACGTAAACAGTTTGCATCAACTCATGGTAGGGCCACTGAAAGGGCTACACGTACTTATGTCACCCCTACACGGAGAATTATCTATCACAACTCGATGCTTGAATTAAGCATGTACAATTTTATTTGCGGACGAAGGGTGTTAAATCGTAAATTGCAAGGTTTACCATCTGTTGTGTGAAAATTGTTACTAACGCCTGATTTCAATACATATCCTCAGTAAGAGATAGGCTGACTAAAGATTAGTTGCCTAGATACCTACTTCTGTTAAATGACGGGAAATATCAACAGTTGCCTAGTAACAGATCCATATTAAGCTTTTTCTGAAGATAGATTATTGAAGTCGGCCGTAAGTCAATATTACTAACGGCTGATTTAAATTAACTATCCTCAGTAAGAGATAGGCTTACTAAAGATTAGTTACCTAACAACGGTTGCCTAGTGACGTAAGTCAATATACCTAGTGGTTTGCGTGTTTCCTTAAATTTAATTTGAACTTAAAAACATTTGAATTTATTGTCCAAACAATTATTAATATTATTTTTCTTACCTCAAACGTTTTTAGCAAGTCTGCATTCACCACGAGTTGTTTCAGTTTAGGTGGTGCTGGTGGCTTCTTCCTTGGCTTCAATTTAGGGTATTTCCACCCTACACGTTTGTACATCATCTGATGCATTTTTATCAAAAGCTTTAGATCCAATCTGAAAGTAATAGCTTGTGATGTGCGCTCCGTGAAATAAAATACAGAGTAAATGGAGCTAACTGCCTCTGTGGTCTTCACCCACCACATATGAAGCAGGGGTCCCGGGTTCAATTCCCAAGGGGGGTACAATTTGTACTCCGTTGGGTTGGTGGTAGGGCTCATTTCCGCCTGGCTAGCTACCACCATCTTACCTTAGTTTGACCCCATAACAACGATTTAAAAATTGTTGTGTTCCGGCAGTTAGAGGTAAGATACCCAGTTCCTCAGTGGTGGAGATTCCATGTGTAGTTTGCTTCCATCTTTGGCCCTATCGTCACTTAACATCAGGTGAGGTGAAGGCCAAATATATCTCTTTAAGAATAAAAAAGAGCAAATATTTAGAGGTCCCATGTTTTAGATATTATGTTGATAACTTTTATGAACATGCACTGACAGTATTGTCCTAACAACTAGAGCATAAGGTACTATCATTATTTTTTGCGTCGAAATCAGTCTTCTGTAAAAAATGTTGCAGGAGACTGTATCTTTGAATAAACTAGCAGGTTACCTCATCAGCTCGTCCACGTATTTCCTGCAGTCTTTGTGTATCTCCCTCATGAGCTCCTCAGTGAGGTACGCCTGCGTGAACCCGTACACAACTTCCACTTCCTCTCCGGGTGCGAAGCGGTCGTGGATCGACCACGCACTTCTGTATTTTTGGAGGGCCTGAGAAGAACACATTGTTTGTATTTCACAAAACCACATACATTACAGGAGCTCAGTGGCGCAGTGGTATAGTGCCTAGCCCAGCTAAGCAACTTTCGCAAGGGTCGGTCATGGAATGGGTGACCAAAAATGTATTATCAAAGTCAAAGTCAAAAATAGCTTTATTCAAATAAACTTAATTATTAAGTACTTTTGAATCGTCTATATACATATATCTTCCTACCACCCGTTCAAGACTTTTTTAACTGACAAAAAGAACGGGCGCAAGAAACTTATCAGCTTTAACAGCAATAAGTAACGATATTTACAAACTTAAATATATATTAGATAATTACAACAGGGTGACAGGATTATTGGCAACAAAGTACTTTAGTAGCAAGATATGTGTTACATCATTTCCACGCATTTTGATCTTTGAGATAAACGTCTACTTTATAGTAACCTTTACCCATGAGCGTCTGTTTAACATGTTTTTTAAATTCATGCAAAGGAAGATCAATCACTTGTTGTGGAACTTTAACAATAAAGGCTATGCCTTTCCCCATAAATGAACCTCTGGTTTATCTCAAGCTCTTCCGTGCTTCGGGAGGCACGTTAAGCCGTTGGTTCCGACTGCATTTGCAGTTGTTAACATCCACCAATCGGCATTGGGCAGGGTTGGATGGCCCATGCTCCTTATCCGTAAGGAAAGCCTATATCCCAGCAATGGGGACATTAAAAATGATGGTCACATACATCGCTTCGATTCCAAAATAAGTAGCTAAGGCTGTATTATGGACTCATACGTAATCATCCCCCCTTACACCCTGCCATGGACGTGACCCTGTATATTCATGGATACTTGAAAGAGCCTAGACTGAATAATGGCTGAATACTCAAACGCCACTCAACTTTAAGGGGCTCTGAAACATTATGCTGTCTTTGTCATATCTTTGACATTTAATGTGACAGGACGATGTTTGAAAGCCTCTCAAAGTTGAGTGACGTTTCAGTGGCCATCAACCATTTTAATGTCCCCACTGCCGGGACATAGGCCTTCCTAATGGATGGATAAGGAGGATGTGCCATAACCCACCACACGGGCGCAATGCGGATTGGTGGGTGTTACCGACTGCAAATGGAGCCGGGACCAACGGCTTAACGTGCTTTCCGAAGCACGGAGGAAATCAGGATAATAAGTTTTTGGTCACCCATCCCATGACCAACCCTTGTGAAAGTTGCTTAACCTCCGCAATCGCTGGGCCAGGCGCTATACCACTGCGCCAGCGAGCTTCTCAAAGTTTGAGTATTAGAGCGTTAATGATATTTGTGCAAAAAGAAATATATGTAGTTTCGGTATTGGTTTACGCACAATCTAACTCCTGAGGATGCTCCGGGTTGGGGCGAAACATGGTTAGCTAAAGTAGTCTAATTTGTGAAGGTGCAAGGTATGGAGAAAAGGAAAAATAATAATATAAAGTGACAGTCAAGCTGCCATCAAAGCCCTTGACAAAACGGAGACTACCTCAGCCTTGGTGAAGGAATGCAAACAAAGCATTCAGGAACTTGCAAACTTGGTTGAGGTGGAAATTGCCTGGGTACCGGGACATGAAGGTAACAAAGGCAATGATGAAGCCGATGAATTGGCTAGGATAGGTGCTGATGAACCTTTCATTGGTCCTGAACCAAGACTGCCAATCACACATAGAATTACTAAGAACATTATTGAAATTCGAACAATCAAAGAAACCAACCAAAGATGGATGGAAAAAAAAGACTGTAGACAGTTTAAGATCTTCATCAAATCAGTTGACAAGAAGAAAACTAGAGAATTGCTGAAACGAAGCAGGAGAAATATAAGAACGATTGTAGGTGTACTGACAGGACACTGTCCACTAAACAGACACCTATCAGTGATCAAACGGACAGAGGACCCCATCTGTCCGCAATGCAAAGAAAAAGAAGAAACAAGCTACCACTTCATGGTAGAATGCACGATATACGCATCCAGCGCTGGGAGCTCTTTGGAGTGGATAGGCTTAAGGAAGAGGATCTAAAGCAGTTAACGATAAGTCAACTCAGCGGGTACTGTAAGCGTACAGGTAGGTTCGAGGGTCCGACGCCGGTGGGGTAAATGATAACCCGCCTCTCCCTCCGGGGATTTGGAGAAATGGGTGAAATGGTTCCAATCAAGGTGACTGATCACCCGTCTGGCTTCGCTGGTGTCCCCCCTTCTAAATAATAATAATAATAGAGTAGTCTAATTGGTGAAGGTGCAAGGTATGTTGCTGTCTTTCTAAATGGACGTATTGTGCACTGATATTTTGTGGTGTGCATGTGCATTTTTTTGCCGGCGGGCGGGCGGTGCTTCTGGCATATATTTTTTGCGGAAGTAAGCTACATGTACAAGGTGTTTGGTAAAAGCCTTATAAAGCCGAATATGGTAGATATGGACCATCAAACTGAACAACTTTTACTATGGGACCAACTCTGAAATCGCCTGATTCAATCAAATAGTTTTGCATCAATATGCTCCAGAGAGTTGCCGAAAATAATTTAACTTCGAAACTCACCTTCATCATACCCTGCCTCGCTTGAGAAGTCTTCACCTCGTACCCAGGGTCACCGAACGGGTCGCACCGCATCTTCAGCAGTTGCTGTGCTTCTTTCTTCCGCTTATCTTTCTCCGCTTCCGCCTTCATTTCGGCATCGGTTTTAGCTTTTTCTGCGTCTTGTTTAATCTGTGGGTTTAAAAGAATAGATAGCAGTTTAAATTTTAATTCAACATTTAAAATGTTTTCTAAAATGTCTTCATTATATATTTATATTAATGGAAACGATTATACTTAAACTGATTCTCGCCAAAAAAGGTAGAAAAGCGAAAAAAAGTCATACTCCCACATACCATAGCTCTAAAATGTCCATAAGCCATGTGCACACCTGATCTTTGGTCTTCCCCTTGGTTTTAGCCAAGTACTTCTCATCAGCCTCGATCTGCTCCTCAATCGAGGGGAAGTCTCCGCGTACCACCATCATAGTACCTCCCTCAACCTCATATGGGAATGCAGGAAAGAAACCGTAGCCATAATACCTGAAACAAATAAGCAGAGATCACTTTCAATTTCAATATTTAATAGAATCTGTTATTACTTGGCAAAAGTCCATAGCATTATTTCTCGCACAAGGTATCGTAAAATTTGCTAGATATCTACAAAGTGTTTGGAGATAGTCTTATAATATCATGCTTGCACCCCGAAAAAATTATATTTCAGTTAGTAGCAACACGAGTTGCTGAAGTACGAAAAATTGTCGTTTCTTACAGTTCAAATAACTGTTAGAACCCCTATGGCAGATAGGGTTCTAACAGTAGTACGGTAGATAGATTCCCGTAGGTACATACCTACCTACGGGGAAAGAAACTGGCGATAGACGATCATGCGGAGCGGGAGGCAGAAAGAGGAGGCTGATCTGCCTCTTTCTTAGGAGTTGAACTGTGAGTGCACGACGCGAAAGTGTACAGGGTCGATCTCGCATCGCGGGCTCTAGTGTGAAACAAGCAGAGGATTGGCAAGAGCACTCAGGCGAAATTGTACCAGCTGGAATTATTCTAAGCATAGGCATACGGATAGTACATATAACCGCACCATTAAGCGCTATCGCACACGGGCAACTTAGTCGCCCAGCAACTGTTTTGTCTCTCACATGGTTTGTATGAAAAGTTGCCGACGACCGTGTCGCTTCGTGTGCGCGCTTCCATATAAACACGTGGACTTGATGTGAGAGACAAAACAGTTGCTGGGAGACTAAGTTGCCTGTGTGCGATAGCGCTAACAGATGACTGTGTCAGATGACTTTTTGTACTTGCGCATCTGTTTGGTGTGTGTAAGTTTATAGCTACCGTGCAGTTTGTATTGTATGAGCGGCGTTCAATTCATAATTAGAACTCTTGGGTAAATAAAGTTACGACGCATTGCTTTGAATATCAAAATAAGTTGACAGTTAACAAATACGACTAAACGAGCATACGATTCGGCATATGAACTCGCAAGGCGGGGTGAGGTATTTGATTCTAGGGCGGAGCGGGGAATGTCCTTTCTGTACGTAGTACTTATATCTATTCTGTGGCTTAAGTAAGTAATGTTTACCATTCTTTAAACCACTCCCTGATCTCGTCGGTGATGTCGTCGATGTGATCCTCCTTCTTGAACACGATCAATCTTATTTTCTCCTTCTCCAACTCTTTCAGAAAGATATTGTGAAGTTTGGATCGGGTTTGACTTTTCCATTCGTACATCTGGAAATACCTCGGCCTCGAGATTATGCAAATAATCAACATTGAGCTATCTTGTAGTATGTTGTCTGGTCAAGATAGCAACAATAGTATCAGGGGTTGTTACTATTCCTATATCATTATTTTTAAACACTACAAGAGAAGGTGAATACAATAATGGGCACGCAGCACTGTGCAATTTGAAATTTTGGTGAAAAAGAGAGAGCTTCGAAAAAGTTCTGAGCCCGATGTACAATTTAGTTATTGCCTTATATAGTATATCAATAATATATCCCCAGTGAGAGGTAGCGTTCTAAATATTGATTGCCTGGATATTGTCTCCTCTACACATCGACAGATTCCATCTGCGGATGCCATTCACCAATGTGTGGACCGGGTATTTGCATAAGAATAAATATTTTGTTTTTGGACAGTAAACGAGCAAATACCTCCCTCTATGACAGGGATGCTCGGCCCTCCAGCAATATGCCAGTGGCCAGCAAGCAAAAATATTCCCACGTACATTTGAAGGAAAAAATATTTTTTTGGCAATTTTATGTTTTTCATTTGTGCTGTTGGCACGCCATTAGTTCATAATTGTTCCAAGTGGCCCATGGTCTCAATTCTCAGTAATCCTGTGCATTCTTGCTCCACCATATCGGCGGACGCATCCACAGAACCATCTGCTGATGCATCTGTCGATCTGTAGTCCTCTACAGATTTACGATAGCACACCTCTGCCGCGAAACAGTACCAGCGAATCCGCGGTAGTTCCGCCGTAGTTCCGCCATTATCTGTCTTCTGTCGGCGACGATATAATTATGAGGATCACATCTACGTAGCGGTTTCGCGTCATTACTTTCGCGCATGCAAACGGTCGTAGCCGATCGGGTGGAATCGCGCGTGTAAAATCTATACATTTGAAAAGGCTGTTTGAATTTGTTTTTCGCTTGTCCAACTCATAGCGGAAATGCGGTGTTTCGTGGCGGAAGTGTGCTGCGGGCGTTATGTCTTTTAAATAACGGAGATATCAACAGGGTTGCCACCTTTAGGAACATAAAAGTCGAACAAAAATATTCGCTCAACATCGAAGGCGGTATACTTAACGAGACACAATACAAAGCAAAATAAGGCATTTAACTTGCTGTCCTTTATGCTTGCAAATATTTCGACCCATTTTTTTATCAACACTGATTTTGATTGCATGTTCTCATCAAAAATCGGGACAAAACTGATGGGTCTTCGGGACGCGGGACAATTTCATCGAAATCGGGACTGTCCCGGCAAAATCGGAACGGGTGGCAACCATGGATATCAACAACATTTCAAAATGCGCAGAACTTATTTTTAGGTACTTTATTATTTGCCTCTTCAAACTTGCGTGCTCCAGACCATGGGTTAGGAATGAGCCCTGTCATCATATCCCTTTTCAAGTCAATGAATCGCTGTCTCTTTATTTTCATGAATTCTCTGAAATTAAAAGAACACAGAAATTATAAATTTTCATTAGGTATGTAATAGAGTGTGGTGATAGCTTACAAACAAAACTATGTCTGCGACGAGGTGCATTGGGCAACTCAAAAGCTAACAGACATACGTACATGTCTGTAAGATGCGCGATGGAAATGTAAAACGGTGCCGCAATTTATTTCAGTCCCTTAAATACCTAAAGGGTTCCCGAAAGAGACATTTCTAGAGATGCAACGAATACTTATTTCGCTGAATACTGAATACCGAATATTTGGTGGAGCTCTTGGCCGAATAGCCGAATATTCGGCCACCGAATATTCGGCTGTTGCCAACCTCACCTCACTGCCAAGTGGCAGGTCAATGTATTTCTACGCATACAGAAACGTACATGTTTCTGAGATTGCTTCAATGAAGTTGCTACTACTGCCAAATTGCGGATTTATGGGATGGAAAAAGTGCAACCGCCAACGAGATTAATTTTTATTTGAAAAGTGCTAATCTCGGTCGCAAGGCAGTCCCTTACAAGTGGTGGTCTGCAAACTCTAAACAGTATCCCAAGTTAATAGTCTTAATCTTGCAGTAGTGTGTAGACACTACTCCGCCTCCGAAAATAGTCTCTCTCTGTAGAGAGAGACTATTTTCGGAGGCATGTTTTTGTACCAAGAAAAACGAACAGGGGCGTAGCTAGCTACCGCCATATCTGCCGTGTCAATTATACGAGGCCCCCGGGCCACGGGGGCCCCAACAAGCGTCAGACCTGTCACTATTGTCCATAGAGGGGTAGAAGCTTTAGAAAAACTAAAGTCATCATCAGCTATAAATGATTTAATAAATCAGTTTGCCGAAAAAAAGGAGAGTTTAAATTTAATTTGGATTGTTTGTAAACAAATTGGAAAAGTGACAGATAGATAATTATGATGAATAAATATTTCTTTTAATTGGGTATATATTGGAATGCCTAATTTTTTTTTGTCCTAACTGTCTTTGGCACACTAATTATTGGCCTAAAAACTTTTCGCAAAATTTTTATTTGACCTAAATATGTTTAGTCTAGAATTATCTTTCTAAATAAATACAATTTTGATCGAAATACGTCTTTATTTTTATATTTTTTGGGTATTCGGTATTCGGCTAAATATTGTCACTTTTCGGTCGAATAGGCCGAATACCGAATAGTTGCCGAATATTCATTGCATCTCTAGACATTACTACACTTTTTAGCTTTCCCGAGAGGATGCCCATTTAGCAAGCAAAGTGATTAATCTTTAAGGAGAGTTTCCGCCTAAATCTTCGGCCTAAATAAACCCTTTCAAAGCTTTACAGTTATTGGCAATGGATTAACTGTAAAGAATAAAAATTACCTATATGTTTTTTGTATAAACTTCGCGGCAGTAATTCTTAAATCCAACGGTGCTTCCTCCGTTTTGGTAGCGTTATATGTCTTCCTATTTACGCATTTCGCTTTGAAATCTACCATAAAGAATTGTCTGAAATTATAAATTAACGTTTGTTCAAGTTAGCTAGAGGCAGGTCAGAGAATAATTTTTTTACTCTACAAAATCATAGACAGTTTGCTCAAGATATTTTTTGGTACCGTAGAGGTTCCAGATATCACTATTCTTCGTGTTCTTCGGTTCGTTTTTAAATGAAACATATTTTTTATGAATACATGTAACACACCTCCACCCGCGGAACACTGCAGTAGGTTCCGCCATGAGTTCTACAAGCGAAACAAATGCGAACAGCCTGTTCTAATGCATAGATATTTCACGCGCGATTACACCCGCGGGCTGATTATCTAATTAGAAACCACCTAGCGACCGGTTGCAGTTCATAGATGATAGTGATCCATTGCTTCTTCTTTTTGGATTAAAAAAAATATACCAAAGAAAAGTAGCAATGTATGTGGAATGAAACCGGTCGCTAAATAGTTTCTTTTTAAATAATCAGGGTGCCGATTGGCTCCGATCGTTGACACACGAGAAAACAATGACGCGAAACCGTTACGTAGATGTGATCCTCATTATATCGTCGTCGATAGAAACTCATAGCGGAACTATAGCGGAACAACCGCAGTACCGCTGTTACGGTTTTCGTGGCATAGCTGTGCTGCAGGCATAATCATTTAATTGGAACCCGGAACTGGGGCTCTATCGGCTAACTTACATTGCTATCTTAATCGCTTTGATTTCACAGATGAACGTAATACATTACTAGTTTTCTTTGATAAGTTTTTATTTGTGCCAAAACAATATAGCAATATTAGAAATGTATCATATCAAAACGTCAAATCAAAGCTTACATGAACTTAATTATTTTTAGCCGAGAGACCGGCTAGTAAAACTGAGACTAAGTAGGTACTTGTTACCTGAATCTCTCATGACGTTGAATAATGTTAGCCTGAATAAAATCTTCTGGTATAATCGTATGTTGACTTGCTGCTTCTGAAAGCAATTAGTACAAGATTTAACGATGTGAATTTAATTTTGCAAAATCGTGAGGTCAGTACAGAGAAGCAATAACAAACTTTTAAAGAAGTGAAGTTTTCAAGTTTCGATGTAGACGTTTAGATAGGTAAACCATTTGATTTCGAACTTTTTTAGAGAAAGATCTTTCTTTTTTATCTATGAAGCTACCACGCTATAGTCAAAGTCAAAGTCAAAAATTGCTTTAGGGCTGATTTTTCAATGCCCAAAAGGTTTATTAGTTTGATAACGTATTATGCCGCCAAATTGAAAATGATTGTCATAGGTTTGTTTGTCCAATTTTTGAATGACTTTTATATTATTCGGATTATAATTTAACTGACAGATAATTGTTATCTGAGGATTGAAAAATCAGCCCTTATTCAAATAAACTTAACAATTAAGCACTTTTGAATCGTCTATATTTTCCTACCACCCGTTCCAACTTTTTTAAGTGACAAGAAGAACGGGCGCAAGAAACTTATCAGTTTTAACAGCAATAAGTATACTATCGAGTGTCATTGGTAGGTTGTCTGTGGTAGGTCATAATTTTACTTAGTATAGTATAAATGTATGAATCCTTTAGGTTAACTAAAATAGGCTAGGTAGGTGTATATTTACCAGATTCGTCATCATCATCTGTCGAAGATTGTTCTGAATTATCTTGGGATTCAACACCAAACTCACTTTTTTCTGCTCTAGTTTTTTTCTATAAAACATAGAAGTTTGTCATTAAAATGTAGAAACACTTATAATTTTTGTACCAGCACGGATCTTGAAAGCTAGACGAAACCAGTGGAGATCGCTTCCCGCATGGTAGTACACTTCAACACAATAATATATTGTTAAAATGAATGCAAAAAACAGTAACTTCCACACACATATCATGCAAATAAATGCAAATGAAATGAACTGAAATAAAATTAAATGAATGATGATTTTGCCTCTACATGCGATTTGTCTCTACTTGGAGCTGTTACACTGTGCAAAGCCAAGCACCAAGGGTGACTCGGTGCTTGAATTTGCCTGCCCCCTTAACATGACCACCGAAACATGATCACTGTCAAAAGACAATGGATTTAGACAGTTGGGTGTCGATAAAACCAGGGCTCTGTCACTCCGCGCGCGAGTATGAAGCGTTCGGCGTCCTCTGAGAGGATAAAATTCATACGTCAGAAAAGATAAGACCTACGCAATAGAGAGGCAACTACAAAGTGAATGTTTTGGAGCGAAGGGAGCGCTGTGCGACCTGAATTGCACTTTATTGTGTCGGAGCAAGAGTCGCAATTTATTTAAACTATTTTGCTGAGTGCAACTTCTGTACGCTAGTACTATTATCTATTCGGTGATAAAACGCTATATCACGCGATATATATTGTGTTTCGTCGGTCATGCTAGGGGGGCTGATTTTTTGTCTAGAGTTATTTTTTACTGTAACCTTTTTGAGAGGAGGATTCTTCCTCTTGACAGCATTCAGCCACATCTTTTGAAGTAAAAGCTCACTTGACTCCGTTCGACATTCCAATGGAAAATGATATGGGACTACTATCTGTAATTAATAATAACAGGGATTTTTGTTTAGTGACATTATCAAAGCATATTTTAATGTAATCTAGTAGTGAGAACATTAAAATACAGTAGCTATGATGGTGCTAAGCTAAAGTGGCAGTGGGCGGGACACTTAGCGAGAAGAATCGATGGCCGTTGGGGCGGGGCGGTTCTGGAATGGCTTGCGCGCACCGGACGACGCTCCGTGGGTAGGCCCCCGACAAGGTGGACCGACGTGAGGGTGAAGGTTGCGGGAAGCCGCTGCCGCTGGATGCGGGCCAAACAGGACCGATCGTTGTGGACATCCTTGGGGGGAGGCCTATACCCAGCAGTGGGTGTCGTGCGGCTGATATGATGAATGATGGTTATATTTCATTTTATACCTGTATGTCGTCTGGTGTCAATTTCATTTGAATCAAACTTTGGTCGACGTAAATATAGTCACTGACGATGTAATGAACTAATTCATTTCTGAGTTCATATAATCTGCAAATAATGGAACCAAGTTAATAATATGGTAGATCGTAGTTATGGTCTTTTGACCTAACTTAGTAGTTTTCAGTCTTTTCGTGCCTAAGCTTATCTTAAATTCTTCAAAAAATTGTTTCAGCCCAGTAAAAACATGCATGATTTCATTATTAAATCATCTACCATCGAGTAAAAGGAGTTAGGGTCAACACAGTGTTAAGACTTCTTTTGGCTATACCATGGTGCGCCTGTAGCACACAACAATACCTACCAACGAAACCGCAGAAGTTCCGCCATGACTTGTTTTCTATCGACGACGAAATATGACAACGACATCTACATAGCTGTTTCGCGTCAATATTTTTGCGGCGGAGGTGTGCCAACGGTCCGAGCTGTTTGGGCGGAATATTTATTATAGTTAAATCTATGAGTAAAAAAGAACAGGCTGTTTCGTATCTGTTTCGCTTGTCGCACAACTGACAATTCAATGCGAAATGGACTACGGTTTCGCTGGTATTGTTTTGTGGCGGAGGTGAGCTACAGGCGATAATAATATGTTTCACGAGTTATTCTCTTCCCACAATGGCTCAAGACTACGTCACGATAAAAAGCTACCTGATTGGTCGGTTGTACAGCATTCGCAACAATGATTGGTCGTGACGTATGGTCAGCTGTCACAGGAAGAAACTATCTGGTTTTATTCTACCATGGACCATACAAACCTCTTCACTAATCCCGCCGCGGATGCACGGCGCAGGAATATAGATTGCTGGTTTTCTGACGGACAAATGCTTGCAGTGCATAAGTAAGCTCTTATCTATGTCAACTCGAGAACGTGTCCTGCTTAAGGCAGCGGACGCACTTAGGGTCAAAGCAGCCTGCCTAGCATGACCGATTTATATCGCGTGATATAGCGTTTTATCATGTTTAACTGTCAAAAAGACAAAAGAATTTGACAGTTGAGTGTCGAAAAAATGCTATATCACGCGATATAAATCGGTCATGCTAGGCAGGCTGGGTTAACTTCTTTTGACCATACAAACCTCTTCAAAAACACACTAATAATCTCCACCATATACGGCGCTCTCTGCAGCGGCACATACATTATTCAAGAATGAGTCATACATCTTGTTGAAGAGCACGTAGTACTGTATACATAAGTCCTATTAAATCATACTATCAGGTAGGTGGACTTAAGGTCAAGGCAGTAGTGTTAAGACTTCTTGTGACCAAACAAACCTCCTGGATAAGCAGCAGTACCTACTGCGCGTAAGTACTATTAAATCACACTATCTGATGGGGACTTGGGGTCAAGGCAGTGTTAACTTCTTTTGCCCAATACCAACCTCTTCAAAAACACACTAATAATTTCCACCATATACGGCGCTCTCTGCAGCTGCACATTATTCAAGAATGCGTCATACATTTTGTTGAAGAGCACACAGTACTCCGCGTAAGTCCTGCCGAGAAACTCCACTGGTATGTTGCGTTCTTTCAAGCGGAAACCGGCGGCGCATTTGTCCTAAGGAGTTTTAAGGGGATTAATAACTAGTGGCTTTGTGGATCCGTAGACTTCGCGTATGTAACATTTTTGAAGGTAAAACTGTACATTAAGAGCCGAGTATAGGAGGGGGATGGGGGAGGGGGGATGAAGGGTGCACCCCCTGGTACCCTCCACCCTTGAAGCAAGCCCTTGGTTTCTAAGATACTACTCATGGTTGAAGTTTGAGGTTATGAGTGTACCAGTGGTATACCTAACCTAATAGGCAGGGCTCTGTCACTCCGCGTGCGAGTATGAAGCGCTCGGCGTCCTCGGACAAATTTCATACGTCAGAAAAGATAAGACCTATGCGATAGAAAGAGAGGCAACTACCTAAGTGAATTTTTTGGAGCAAAGGGAGCGTAGTGCGACCTGAATTGCACTTTATTGTGTCGGAGCAAGAGTCGCAATTCGTTTAAACGATTTTGCGGAGTGCAAATTCTGTAAGCTATTAGTACTATTATCTATTCTGTGGTTCGCTGCTCTTGATCTGTATTTACTTACTTGCATAACAATATCATCTTGGACCAACTCCTGCGCATCTTTGAGTATTTGTAACCACTTGTTGTGGGCGTCAATTGTAACGGCCAAAACATGGGGTACTTTAACAGGATGCATTTTTGAGTAAATTTGTACTAATTTAATATTTGGGGTTTTGCTTATTAAATAATCACAGGTTTGTGTGAGTTATATGCCCAGCAAAGTGATTAATTCAAAATGGTAAATATTTCTTCTATTTTTCAATAAAATTTGAATCCTTTAATGTCATTCTTCACTAGAATTTTAGGTAATGTATAATAACTATTAATTTAGAATTTTGATGAAACACTAAAATTTTGGTACCTAAACCAAAATATTTTATGTTTTGATTTTGTAGTGTCAAATCAGTTATGACATTTAGTATGAATACTTCTTTTGCCTGAAAAAAGAGAGTATTTTAAATTTTTCCTTACTTCAAGTCATTGACCTCTATATTGTTAAAAAGAAAAAAAATTCATGTCAGTGCTTCAAGTTATAGCACATAATATTAACACAAACTGACTATTCTGTGCACACTCAGCCCCCCGAGCATGACCACCGAAACGTGATGATATAGCGATTTTATCATGTTTAAGGCCGCTATTACATTATCATATATTTATCATTTATATATGATTTCATATCTGTCAAATTCTATGATCATAGTTAAATGATGCTGTCCTTCATTTTTACATATTACACTTATGATCCACCTATGATCATATAAACAATGTCATAAATTAAGATGGATAACGATTTAGCTGTTTTCCGTTGCTATGAGTGCAATTTTTATTAATAGCATTAAAAAAGAAGAAAACTGTTAAGAACAAAGCAAAAAATAAAAGACGTATTTGAGTTTTGTAAAAACATATTTCGTTATCCGGAACAAGATTATTATATAAACACTCATTTTCGTCGTAAAGAGTAATTAATATTTTTGTTATTTCAATATTCCAGTCAAAATTCTTGCACTTGAAGACGCCATTTTTTGAAGTTTGGCGAATAGAGGAAAGAATCACTACTGGGGCAACGAATATGATCCTACTTGTACGCTCGCTGTCAAATAGGATCCCATAACTATGATCAAAGACAATATGAATCACATGTAGTTATTAGACCGTCCTATTTTCTTCATATAAAAATGACTCATACATATATGATCATATTTATATGATAGTCTAATAGCACTCTAACTGTCAAAAGATAATGGATTTTGACAGTTGAGTGTCGATAAAACGCCATATACACGTGCAAAGACTTCTATGTGTTTATGTTACGGGTAATACCCGAAGTGCGGCTAAACCTAGCTTTAGCCGGTTAAAACTAGGTGTAACCGATAGCTTGTTGGCTAAAACTAGGTGTAGCCGATTTGCTCGCGGCTAATACTAGGTGTAGCCGGCTAAAACTAGGTGTAGCATGGGTTATCAAAAAAGTTATTTCTGTTGTCTGTTAAAAAAAATAACCTCGAAATTTAAGGCTCACGCTACGCTGTGCTTAGCGCTTGCCTTAAATTTCTAACCTACGAGTATATTCGGGACCTTCAGGAGTAAAGCAGATCGGTTCACCTAGTTTAAGCCAACAGCTATCGGCTACACCTAGTTTTAGCCGGCTAAAACTAGGTTTAGCCGCACTTCGGGTATTAGCCGTAACATATACACATAGAAGTCTTTGTACACGTGTTTTGGTGGACGGTGAAGACAGATTAGCTTTAAAATAAAAAAAAATAAAAATAAAAATAAAAACGATTTATTTCGGACAACTTAAATCCATTGTGTTAGTAAAAGATTTAAAACTATGTTAGTATTCTATTTTTAGAAATGACGTAATTTTGTGAATCATAAAACCAATCAGGGGACACTCCTCACTGTTGGCTATCTCTCTAAGGACGCTGTGACTGCCGCCGCGTATTCTGTATAACAATGACGCCGTCTTTTTTCGCATGATAGCTTCGAAAAGAAATGCCACAAAACAACAAAAAGTTGATTCACTCAGGAATATAGGCGGGCGTCTAGGAGTATTCTGTAAGCCTGTAAGTTTATTGTATAAATAAATAGTAATAGTAATAACAATGATGTAAAGTCCAGTTCCATTAACTCAGAGAGTAAAATGTGATGCAGCCAGACATACAACATAGAAGTCTTTGGATGCAGCATCGTTATTATCTTGGTTATAAGGCGAGTGTAAAAAATTTAAAAAAATTAAAAACCCTCCTGCATAAAAAGACAAGTCAACTGAAAAGATGGAAACAAGATTAAATATTAAAGGCAACATTATAACATGCAGTCGGAGGCATGCATAAAGAAAGTGACATTATGAATGATTTGAGTTATATGCCTCCGACTGCATGTTATAATGTTGCCTTTAATATTTAATCTTGTTTCCATCTTTTCAGTTGACTTGTCTTTTTATGCAGGAGGGTTTTTAATTTTTTTAAATTTATTTTTTTATTTATTTCTTTTTAGTTATTATTTATTACAATCATGATATACCTTTTTGAAATCCTTTTAATGAGACCTTTAATTTGACACCCATATTGCAGTATTCTAAAAAAAAAATTTTTTTCCACTACCTATAATAGCACCGTGCAGCCGCCATGTTGGTTATTTTATAACGCCACTTTCTTAAGAACACTTGGGCTGGCAAGACAAATCTAACGATATGTTAATCATGGAAATCCGTTCAGCTGTTTAAAAGATATGAGGTAATAAAGAATATTACATACAAACATACTTACATACTTACAAGATACGCGCGAAAAACATAACCCTCTTGCAGTCGGGTAAAAAAACATAACCCTCTTGCAGTCGGGTAAAAAGATACAATAAACAAAAAATATTTTAATTTCAAATCTTTTATTTTAATCACAATATCTTTCACTACTTTTATATTAACTTCTAAAAGCCATTCATCTAATCATATTTAATTAAATTAATTATTTACAACATCGATTTAACACGCAAAATATTTGAGCAATATAGGATATTCAAATTTTGCAACACAACTTAAGTTTATTTTCCACAGAAAAACTTCTAATAGGCGTATTTTTTACTAATTACTTATATTTACATTTTTGTTGAGTTACCATTGTCTAAGTACACAAGATGTACTAAAAACTAAGGGTTAAGCAACATTGACCCGCCCTGTACTGTACTGTACAGCAATGGGGTTGGCAACGCAAAGCTAATTGTAGATGTCGCTGCGTATGCTTGTTCCTAAGACAGTAGACGTTCAGAACAAAATGTATGGGAAAATAGGTATTTATTTTGTGGTATATTTTAACGAAAAAGACCCATAGACCCAAAATGGATATAAAAGACTATTCTACAATGCAAATGCCGGAATTTGAAGCCAAATTAAGACGTTTTTATTCTTACAGAATTTATAAATTTTTTCTATACCCAGATTTTTCGGAAATATGTAAGTGCCAACATTTTTAAAGCCTATTACACAAAATTTAATCATTTTAAAGCTAAAAAAACTATTTTGTTAAGTAAAAGTCCTTTGTATTCATAGCTCTCGTGGAACAAGTGTACGCAGCGCCATTTTGACAGTTGCCTTCCCCATTAACATAGTTCTATCTCTTAAAAAATCTGCCCCCTAAAACTCTAATTATTAATTCACTGGAGTAAACTGACAGATGCTAATGTCACATTGTAAAATAATGTTGCTATATTTATTGCACTAGAGTGCTGCGTTTCTTTAATTGTGATTCAGTTCATTCACACAAAGTCAGTAGCGTTCATGTTTACAACTGGGACATTTTTTAAACAAGCCTCAAACGTTCATGGTTACAACCGTAAACGTCAGATTACTCCAGTGAATTATTAAATAGACGCATGACCACTGAAACTCGATATGATAATATAGCAATTTATCATGTTGTACTCTCAGATCAAATAAAAAAGGAAGATGGAGCGTTGCGCAGTGGTTGCGAACAACGAAGTGAGGCCGGTTTTTGATGGTACATGTGTGCGTACTAGGGGGTGCTTTGTCGGAAGACTCCGTCTTTACTTTTTTATTTGGTCTGAGGTTGTACTGTCAAAAGACAATTTTTGACAGTTGAGTGTCGATAAAACGGTATATTAAGCGATATAAAGGGTTATTTGTAAAACACCAACAACCTCGCAGGAGTAGATTGCTAACATCATAAACAACAATGTTTGTTTTACGACTTTTATGAAAAAAAAAGACAAAAACTATCGACTTTTCTTTCAAATGTCCGAACTGTTGAACAAGTTTTGTATGAATTTGGTATTTTTCAGAAATTCGTAGTACAAACGTTGTTGTATAATTTGATGATAGTAATCTACTCCTGCAAGGTTGTTGGTATTTTACAAAATATAATCCTGTATATCGCGTGATATAGCGTTTTATCAACACTCAACTATTAAAAATGTCTTTTGACAGTTCAATGTGATAAATCGCTATACCAGGGGCCCTACCGCCTAACTCAAAGCTTTAGCCAAAGCGATAGCCAGACTATATCCATTCTTGTCATATCATAACACGATGACGAGGACGGACAGTACACTGACGTCATAAACCAGCCAGAGTCAAAGCGAGAGAGTTAGGCGGTCCGGGGGCGGATCGTGTTTCGGTGGTTATGCTGGGGGATTTAGAATTTTAAGAGATAGAACTATGTTAAATGTTATACAATACAGGGCGGGCCAATGTAACTTAGCCTTTAAGTGATAAAATACTCTCTATCAAACAACTTTCTCACCTTATCGAAAATGTGTCTAAATTAAGTACTTATAATTATAATTAAACTTAGTACTTTTCATTATCTAACTATAACTTAGAACTCAATAAATTATTAAAAATTTTAAAAGATTCCGAAATTTTTTTGAATATTTAAGTAGTTAAAAGTTATTTTGTTAACCATTTTACTAGTACTTAAATAATATTGAATTAACATTGATGGAATAAATTTAATCATTTATATTTTTTTTTACTTCTAATTATTGAAAAAATATTTAATGCTTCAAAATTAATTAATTAATAGAGAATTTAAAAAGGTAACGAACAGTAAAATTACTGAATATAATAATACTGGCAAGTACAAATAAATAAATAAAGTACTTATCTACAACTTTATAAACCATTCATTAAAAAATAATTTCAATATTAAACTTCCACATTATGACAAAATTCTTTACACTAAAGTTATTTAACTAACAAATTAGTACTTAATCATAAAAAAAACTTTAAATATTAACAAAAATATTATCATTTGATCTAATAACTGAACACTTTGCTTCAATCACATTTAATACAAATACAGCATTTATTTATTCATCTACACCCATGCTTTAACACCTCTATAAAAGTTTCTGAAACAGTTAGCTTATTACCAACATTATAACAACCAGTGTCATAATAACCATAATATCATCCAAACGAGTGTTATAATGTTGTACTAAATTTCATAATGCCACTACTTCAAAATTATGGTTACTATGACACTGGTTGTTTTAATGTTGACAATAAGCTAACTGTTTCAGAACCTATTATATTTATTAAGTCTTGTATGCAACTGTACATAATAAGGTATTAAAACACTCATGTGATACTATTATCGCTCACCCACATTCAAACCCACATTATATACCATGTATGATGATGATGATGATACCATGTAAACCCACATTAGTGTTTTAATACCCCTAATTATACAACATTTGCATATAACTAATTTAAGAATAATTTTCAATACAATATGCAAATTATTTTCCTGCACACACACTTAAGCATTACTTACAGGCAATTTCAAACTATTTCAAAACAATATCAATTTGACAAGTGTTTATTAAAATATTATAAACTGTAGATACATTCGCAATATAGTATACTAATTCGTCTATAAACTAAAATTTTCTACATGTGTTTGTTTACCACAGTAGGTGATCTAAAAGGCCTAATCTGTTTCAATTTCGTAGATTGTCCATCAAATTTGATTTCTACATCCACATCGCTCAAAGGATGTGAAACTACTGACATAGAATCTTCTTTCCTTTCAATTTCTGGACTCAAAGGTGTCCCAAAACCACTATCTTTACCATCACCTTTGCTTGGCAAATTTAAAGACATACTTTTCCTACTTTGGAAGAGATTCACGTCATCCAAATACGCTTTCGGTTCAATTTTTTTATCCAACTTTTTCAAATTCTCATCAAAGTCGTGCTTCAATTGTTGCTCAAATAACCTTTCCTGTCGGATCTGTTCGTGTGTATTAGCAAAGAACCCAGAATTTTTCCTTCCCAACTCTTTTAAAGACTCATTTAACATTTCAGATCTAAAACTTTCGGTTTTATAATCTATTTCAGATTTCTCTTCCAAAACTTTCAATGGGTAATTCTTTAAATTGTTTGCTATCAATCCTGAGTGCATTGAATGTGATTTCTTCATTAGAAACACTTTTCTGTCGGATTCAGGTGTTGTTTTCTCTCTATTAACTGCATTTATAACGTCTTCTTTAGATATCTTTGCGAATAAATTGGGTGCTGATGTCCCTTGTCTAAATACTTTTTTGTTTTCATCTTCTTCTTCATTTGAAGTGAATTTAGAACCGAATGAAGTTATTTTGGAACCAAAAGTTATCCTTTTACAGTGGGTTTGTACGATTTTCTTTATTTCGGCGGGCATGTCTTGACGGTGGTGCGCGGAAATGTATCGGCTGAGTAAAGTTAGTTGTTGTTCCATGGATTTGTTCTGTGTTTCTAGGCGGGCTTGAGATTTTTGGTAGTTCGTCATTGCGTCCATTGCCGACTGGAAGAAAACAAGATTGAATTATTTCAAAATACACTTGACTTTGACCAGGGACCAAATTTTAAAAAAAGACGCATATACAAGGTTTTTAGAAATAAATTTGTGTAATTTATTTCTCAAAACTACTGCAGAAATCTTTATCCTCCGTTGGCCAAGGTTCACCTTATGAGCCATCCTCCTAATATTCGCTCTTTATTTTTCCAAAACCGGTTATTTCTTGGCCTTCATCACAAGTGAGGATAAGGCCGAAGGTGAGGAGCTTGCTAACTTACCTCTAACAGCAGGTACATTAAAATTGTTGTAGTGGCGTCTTTGTCCCAGCAAGGGACATTAAAAAAGGCTTAAAAGTGGCTGAGTACTCACATCCAATTCCTCAGTCATCCGGCTCCTGTCGGCGGTGAGCTGCCGGTTGTCCTCCGTGAGCGCGGCGAGGCGCGGCATCTCCTCCCGCAGCACCGCGTACTCCACCGCGTAGTCGTTCAGCTGACGAGATATGTCTAGGGAATGAACCTAGACGAAAGGGATACTTGTGTAACTATTAAGATATTATCAATGGTTTGTGGGGGTCATTTTTTTATATAGAAAACGTAAAGTTATAGCCAAAAAAAACATGACAAGCTAAAGGGAGTTTCTACTAGCTACAAGTATGAAATTGCGTATAAACCTCACAGATGATTATTAAAAAAATCTGAATATCATCAAAAGCACGTGCGTTTGTTCATATGCACGTAAATAATAGCGAAAACGTATTGAATTCTACATCAAAATACAATTTAACGTATTGTGAAGTAGCTCCAATTACTTTCATTCAAGAAAGATAATAATTATTGTATACACATCAACTTTGTCTAGGGATACAGGTGTTATTTTCATACAAACGAGGTAACTTTGAAGCCTTGGTTTTCTGCCAGGGATGTACCGTGCTGTGATCTGATGATGGCCATCCAGGGACTGAATGGAGTAGATTCAGATCGCTATCACCCAACTGATCTGATCAGCATTCTTAAGGGACTTAAGGGACTATGTAAAAAATAAATCATAAAGCGAAATAGCAATGAGAAAACGTTGCGCGCCGGAGTGCGATCGATTTGGCAGATTAGGCGAAAAAAATCACGAAATCGATTCGTAATAAATAACTATAATAACTATAGCGATTAAAGAAAAATGCTTCTACACAATTGTGAATATTGATTATTTAAAGTAATTTCGAGTTGAATACCTAATGCTATTTCTAAATAATTTCGAACTTAAGAATATAAGAGGTTTTTTGAAATTAAAATATATCGAGCCAAAATCACTGAACCATGTTTCTGGTTCAATAAGTGTCTATCTAGAGAAAGATATAGAGATATATATCTAAATATCAGATCTCTAGGATCTTTCCGCGACTTTTAGCATTGCATCAAAAAGTGTTAATTTTCTTTAACCCTCGCCTTAAGATATACCTACTCACCCGTTTGCAAAAAACTTAAGATTTGCACTAAACTTAAGATTTGCACTAAATTTAAATTTTGCACTAAAAATGTCATTAAAAATCATTCAAACCTTCTTCATGATCTTCTCATAAATCTCCTTGTCGATCTCCGGCAGTTTATGCTTCAGATACTCGGCAGCCTCCTCGCAACTCTCGCACATCATCAGGCCGTCCTTGTGCGCGGAGAGGAGGCCGAGCGAGACGGAGAACACCACGTCCAGGGACTCGAGGAATATGAGATCTGGATGAAGAAAGAAAGGAAAAAAATATATCAAACAAAAAAGAAAATTAAGCAATTGAAGATACACGCTGAAATTTTAATCATTTTGGTTCCCGCAGTGGGGTGCTTCCACTCATGATTAAAATCAACTTTTACTATGGGGCCAAATCTGATATCCCAAAAAAATATACTGTTCCATACAAAAGCGCAATACCTACTCGACCTTATTGTATTCGACAAAAGAATAATAGACAGATTAGGACCTGCGGGTCTACCGGCTAAAAATAATGAAGTTAATGTTAACTGTAATTTGACAGATGGATGTGATACATTGCATCTTTTCTTTGGTAAGTTTTTATTTGTGCCAAAACGAAGTAGCAATGTGTCACATACATCTGTCAAATTACAGTTAACATTAACTTCATTATTTTTAGCCGGTAGACCCGCTGAATTAACTTAAAAGCTACTTTTTATCCTGGTCAAAGGTTTTCTAGGGTCTAAGCGGATGAAGTCAAGGACGACCGCTAGCTTGTAAATAAAAATTTACACCAAGTAAGATACCCTCTGGACAGATTCATCGTTTTAAGTTATGGCACAGCAGCGACATTCCCCTGTACGTGTGAGATCTGGCGCCGGTGGCTATAAGCTGCGTCGGGGACTAGTTTTGTCTCATTCTATTTTGTGGTTTCGTGTATGTCGTTCTCATCTCGCGCGGCTCCACGGAGTCTATTCCTCGCCCCGATGGCTCCGCGGCACCCCCGCGCTCGCCCGCGCCACTTACACATAGCCGTGAGCACTTTATGAGCACACATACGTAAATGTCGCTTCTTTTCGCGTAGTGTATAGATGGTGTACGTATGGTTCGCCCCGAAGGAATTAAAGATATTGGAAGAAATGACTGAGATTTTATTTTTAGTTACGCTACGCTATCTCAAGAAACAGAACTCCGGCGTATGGCCGTCATCTGTTTATATGGATTTGTAATGGCGCCCTCTGTTCTGACTATAGGCGAACCAGTGGCTGCTGTTGCGCGTGAGCAAAACTGCATGAATATTTTATTTTGTAATGTGTTAAGCAATCCGTCGCATAGATGGCACTGTTTTACATTATGGTAAAAATATAAGAACTCACCAAAGACCCTGACGACGAATCCGAGCGGGAACTGGCTGGTGAACAATGTGAGCATCCACGGAGCCGCGTATAGAGCCGGGGATATGTCCAGCCGTTCTAACTGTGCGTGGAGTTCTGGCTCGTGATCTCGAAGGAGACGAGATAGTTGGTACAACTGTAGAAGAGAAAGGTTATGTAAAAAAAGTAAAAGAGCGACACAGCGAGATTAATCAACTGCCGCCACAGACCATACAATAATACTAACTGCCGATAATAGAAATTACTTATATTGTTTGGGGGACACTGGCAGGATAGCTAGTGGCTTCAAAACAGCGGAGAAGACAAGACAATTGATACAGATGTAGAAGAAATTGTAAGTAAATATAGGAAGCTGTTGAACAATGTGAGGTCCATGGTGCTGCGTATAGAGCGGGGACTAACTGTGAGTTCTAACAGAGGTGGGAGAGTTGGTACACCTAAAATAGAGAATATTAATGTAAAGAATTTTAAGAGCGAGACAGCGAGGAGCAACAGACACAATAGAAATTCTATTGTTTGGGAGACTCTTGATATGGCAGGCAGCTAGTGGTTTCAAAACAGTTTTAACGTCAGCGCGAATAATTTGTGGCTCGTCGCAGAGAAGACAAGACAATTGATACAGCTATAGAAGAAATTGTTGATAAATATAGGATGCTGGTAAACCGCGAGCATCCAAGGCAACGCGTATAGAGCCGGAGAGATGTCCATGTTTAACTATGCGTTCTAACAGAGGTAGGAGAGTAAACAATAACTAAAAGAGAGAAGACAAGACAATTGATACAGCTATAGAAGAAATTGTAGACAAATATAGGACTCTGGTAAACAGAGTGAGCTCCACGGAAATATATACAGCCGCTCTAACTGTGAGTGGACTTCTGATCCGTGGTAGCAAGACAATTGGCACAACTGTAAGAGAAATATACGACATCATGAGCTATTTGAATGTCTCCCTACTGAGGCACAAACGTAATTTTGGTTAACCGAAGCAATCGAAAGTTGCAGACTGTAAGAGAGATAGTAAATTATAAAGACTACATCCGTTGCTGAATGAAGAGGCCAAGCCAAGTCCAGTTGTGGATAAAAAAAGTGGCAGAGCAGAGACGTTTTCGCCAGCACACCTGACTAAACTAAAATGTTGATCTAGGTAATGTTACCTGCACTTGTAAGGCGCTCATGTCTGGCAGGTACTGTTTCCTGAGTCCTCGTCTGAACATCAGGTGGCGAAGGAGAATGAACGCCTCAGCTTCTTCCATCTAAAACAATATATTGTCAAAGTCAACATAAAGTAATGACCTGCTTAAACGACGGACGAACTCTTTTAACCGCCTCAGTGGTCTAGTGGTTCGCCCACCCGTTTAAGACGCTGAGGTCCCGGGTTCGATTCCCAGGGAGGGTACAATTTGTACTCGGTTTGGTTGGTGGTAGGTCTTATTTCAAGTCCGCCTGGCTAGCTACCACCATCTTACCTAAGTCTGACGCCATAACAACAATTTAATCATTGTTGTGATCCGGCAGTTAGAGGTAAGATAGCCGGTTCCTCAGTGGTGAGGATTCCGGGTGTAGTGCGCTTCCACCTTCGTTCGGCCTTATCGTCACTTAACATCAGGTGAGGTGAAGGCAAAGCAGTAACTTGTTGTGTATAACAAAAAAGAACTTTTTCACTCAGTTTTTGAGTCCGCTTAGCGTATTATAATTTTTACTATAGAAATTGAACTTGTTTACACGGTTTTTCAGGACTTAGTAAATATCATAGTGCGGACAATAACATTTTTAATATCATTGAGTGCGGATCCTCGTGGCTACAATAGTGCAAAAAAAATAATTAAGTCTAAATTCTGGATACCACGGTTAGCATAAAAAAACTTATGTACTTTGAGGAACTCTGTATTGAAATTGGTATCAGTATCGAAATTATCATCAGTACTTGTATCGTCATTAGATCGGTAAGTAACTGTATTGAAATTGGAATCGGTATCAATATTAGTATGAGTATCAAATCAACATCAGTAGGTATTGGTATCACAACTTTTACTTACATGTAGCAACAAAACTCCAGCGACAAAACTCAGTCCTTGGCAGTACCCAACGTCAGGGTCCAGTAGGGAGTACGCCTTCAGGATGTTGTAGAGGGCCAGTTGTCCGGGCCCCAGCGCCGACGCGAAGTACGAGTGCTTGGGGAATGTGCGCCCTGTGAAAGAGAGAATAAGGGTCTTTTAGTCAAGTGCCGCACTCATCTTAAATTTATCTCGCTAAGTACAGTCAGTAGCCTGTCAAAAATGCGCAATCTATTTTGAACCTTAATTTCCTCGCATAATATTTAAGTATAAAATTGATTTAATTTAATCACTTTGGTTGTGGAAGCCCAGTGTTCCGTTGACTGTACATATTCTATCGAAAATTCACATGATTGAGGCTAAGGGTCTATTCATAGTTTATTTACAAACAAAAACCATCAAATTTATTTCGTTGTAGTATAGTAGATAAAGTGCCAAAAGTTACCTTTTTGTTAAAAGAAAAATGAAGAAAAAAATGGATGAAAGGAAAAAAAGGAGCAGCGACGCTTGCTCCGTCCGTCAGAAAGTACCAGACCAGACATATTCGACTTAAAACATAATTGGACTAGACCTAACATTATAATCTCCAAAAAGAGTGGATTTAGGAATTAGTTTATTACTCACGTTGCCGTTGTGCTTTCATAGATATTAGATTTTAATGCTATAATCAGCTTCTACAGCGTATCAGCAAACGTAGTGTGGGACGCCCTCGGACTAGGTGGAGCGACAAACTTCGCAAGGTGTCTGGCAAAATCTGCATGAGAGTAGCCACGAATCACGCTCGGTGGCGTGCACTCAGAGCGGCATATGTCCAGCAGTGGACAATGATAGGCTGATGATGATGAATAAGCTTCTTATTTTTGGCGAGAAAGAGAAAAAAACGAAGAAAACCGCAGGCTTACTCACCCAGGTCAATGAGTATTACGTGCTGGTATTTAGTTAGCTCCTTAGAGCATCGCGGCTTCGTCTCAGAAGCGCGTCTTACTCTAAGGTTAGCCCCGTTAGTAGGCTGCGGTATGGCGCGTGATACAGCGGATGATGGCGCGTATAGGGTTGCCAGGCGTCAGGCTAAAGCCAGACATGATTGAGTGTCCGGCCAAATTAAACGGTGTCCGGCCTGTCCGGCTTTTGTTAGGCTTTTTACATTTACCTTTGACCCACACACGTGGTCGTTCGAGCGAGTGGCGCGAGGCGAGGCGCAGCGGCAGTCATTGATATTATTATTTTCCAAGGGAAAACACAAAATTTAAATTAATAAAACAAAATTGAACAAAACAAAACTTCCTGAATGGAAAAAAAGTTCCTGAATTGAATCAAGTTTTCGAAAGGCGAGTGAATAAAATGATCAAAAAAGCTAGGTTACGTAAAAAAACAAACATCGTATTATTACTAATCCTTAATAATTTAGGGTGTCCGGCTTTTTTACCCAAATGTCCGGCCAAACTGGCTGGTCTGTCCGGCTATTAGATTAGACGACCTGACAATGGCAACCCTAGGTGCGTAGCGAGCGCAGCGACGCTTGCTCCGCCAAAAAGTACCAGACAAGACATAATTATTCCACCTAACACTATACTCTCCAAAATATAGTCTGGATTTAGGAATTAGTTTATTACTCACATTGTCGTTATACTTCCATAGATGTTAGATTTCGATGCTATAATCAGCTTCTTATTTTTAACGAAAAAGAGAAAAAAACGAAAAGGAAAAAACAAAAAAAAGGCAAAAACCTAATCGAAAAAAACAACCGGATTGAATACTCACCCAGGTCAATTAGTATTGCGTGCTGATGTTTAGTGAGGCCGGCTAGTAGGCTGCGGTAAGGCGCGTGGTACAGCGGGTATTGGCGCGTGTCGGGTGGTGGGGCGCGCAATGATGCTTGCTCGGCCAAGAAGTACCACACTCCGCCGCGGGCCACGCGCGGAACGCCTGCATGGGACCAATTTAATAGTTATTTATGCAACTGCACTATAATGAGGGGTATTAAAACGCGATATATTTAAGTTTGTAAATATCGTTACTTATGCTGACTTATGTGAGACAGTACTATTTGCGGATGATACTTCTTTAGTTTTCAAAGTAAACAGAGGTAATAACTGTTCGGACGAAGTAAATAGTGCCCTCTCTAAAGTTTCATACTGGTTTAATAGTAATAATTTAGCACTTAACCCCAAAAAAACTAAATGTGTAAAATTTTCATTGCCTAATGTTGAGCAGACAGAATTAAATATTAATTTGAATGACGATGAAGTCGAGTTTATTGAAAGTACAAAATTTCTAGGTATTACACTAGATTCTCGACTTCAATGGGATCCACATATCGAAGCCTTGTCAAGTAGACTTAGTTCAGCAGCATTCGCTGTTAAGAAAATAAGGCTTTTAACTGATATTGAAACGGCAAGGTTAGTATATTTTAGTTATTTTCATAGTGTAATGTCTTATGGACTGCTATTGTGGGGCTCAGCTTCCAGTATTGAAGATATTTTTGTACTCCAAAAAAGAGCTGTTCGCGGCATATACAATCTTCGGCGGAGAGATACCTTGAGAGAACTGTTTAAAGAAATAAATATTTTAACTTTGGCAGGCCAATACATATATGAAAATTTAGTTTATGTAAGAAAACACTATGATTCATTTGCTAAGAACAGCAATAATCACCAGTTTAATACAAGAAATAAAGATAAACTTGCCGTTCCAAGATTTAGGCTTGCAAAAACTAGAGGTTCATTTATGGGGAAAGGCATAGCCTTTATTAATAAAGTTCCACAACAAGTAATTGATCTTCCTTTGCATGAATTTAAAAACCATGTTAAAAAAATGCTCATGGGTAAAGGTTATTATAAAGTGGACGATTATCTTAAAGATCAAAATGCGTGGAAATGATGTAACACATAACTACTATAAGTACTTTGTTGCCAATATAATAAGTCTATGTTTGTTGCCAATAATCCTGTCACCCTGTTGTAATTATCTGGTAACGATATATTTAAGTTTGTAAATATCGTTACTTATTGCTATTAAAACTGATAAGTTTCTTGCGCCCGTTCTTCTTGTCAGTTAAAAAAGTCTTGAACGGGTGGTAGGAAAATATAGACGATTCAAAAGTACTTAATAATTAAGTTTATTTGAATAAAGCTATTTTTGACTTTGACTTTGACTTTGACTATGGCTGTTAAAGCTGATAAGTTTATTGCGCCCTTCTTCATGTCAGTTAAAAAAAGTCTTAAACGGGTGGTAGGAAAATGTGGACGCTTCAAAAGTACTTAATCAATGATGTAATATCATTGTACTTAATAATTAAGTTTATTTGAATAAAGCTATTTTTTACTTTGACTTTGAATGTGGGTTTAAAGCCGAGTGTGATAATAGTATCACATGAGTGTTGTAATACCTAATTATGTACAGTTGCAAACAAAACTTTATTTACACACATTTTTTTATATTATTTGGGAAATAAACAATATTTTAATACAAATGATTGAAAAAATACCCATGATATTTATCTATACCCATGATATGCATCCTCTATAAAGAGTTTTGACTTTGACCTTGACCTTGACTTTGACTTTTACTTCGAATTTGACTTAATTTTTCTCCCCCTCGTTATTTTATCATCCGAACGAGTGTTATAATAGTGTTGGACTGAATTTCATAATATAACTTATCGGGCGGATATTGTGATTTCTATGACTATACAGAGTTATTTGTGAAACACCAACAACCTCGCAGGAGTAGATTACTAACATCATAAACAACATTTTGTTCTATGACTTTACCGATAACAGACAAAAAAATTGGAGGTTCCATTTCCATACAAAATGTCTGAACAACTGATCGAGTTTTGTATGAAAAGTCAATTTTTTTGTAGCTGTTTTCGGAAAAGTAGTAGAACAAATGTTGTTGTTTATGATGTTAGTAATCTACTTCTACGAGGTTGTTGGTGTTTTACAAATAACCCTGTAATTATGTGGTTAAGCAACTCTGCCGTGCTTATGAAAAACGCATCAACTTGGTTTTTGGCGCAAAATGAGTTAAATATTATATCTGACATCAGGAGAACGAGATCTAAAACTTTCCTAAAGTAACAATTCGTAAATAAATCAGCAACACCAATTTTCAGATTTTATAAAGGCATTATCTAAGATTCTTGTTGCAGTTGGTACCACATATCAAGAACGCATTATCTAAAGTTTATGCAAACATTTATCTTGCAATTAAAGATTTGCTGGTTATAAATGCACTATGTTTAATTAGTGCGTTTTACGCTCATAAAATTTCACCTCAATGAGCGGTTTTCAATGACAGATTAAAAAAAGGAAACTATGAGTAGATGGCGTTGTGCAAAAGTAATAAAAGTATGATGTCAATGTCAATGTCAACTTGTCAACCCTGACATGACATGTCCAAAAAATCTATTTATCTTGTCCGAAGAAATAATACTGCTTCACAAAACACCTGCAAATCAATAAATTCAGCCATCTTTTCTAAAAATCACAAATAATAACCACGAATTAACTTACATGAGCGTTGTAAGCATGAATCGGACCGGGCGTCAGCGCGCTGTAAGAATGATTCGGAACGCGGCCTTAGAATTTTTCGCTAGTTTTTTGACATCATACTTTTTGATAGCGCCATCTAGTGAGCAAATTGGAACTATTTTTTTTTTCTTAAAAAAGCGCTTATTACAGCTATTTTCCTTGACATAAACGTAATAAGAGAGGAAGTTGATATACTTATCTTAAGTATTATTGAAAGATTGGAGTATAAAGGTACTCACAGCATTATATTAATTGACTAAGATAAGATAAGATAATAGATGATAAGAGTGAATTTGCTTTGCATCAAACAATTCAATGCGCTTCGATTCGGTTCCAGCATGAATTGACCCTAATATGTGATTACTCGTTTTTGGGGGTCCCTTTTAATCGGCAAATTATAAAAAAAAAGTTAAAATAAAAAATCGGTTACACAAAAAAAAAAAGCTTGTTGTGAGTGCTTAGTTGTAGAATATTATACTGACAGTTAAGATAACACTCCAATAACGAATTTAATCAATGAATTCAGTGTTTATTCACATTTAATTAGTTAATTCAAATTTGCAGACTATACTACAAACACATATTCGAACTATAATATTCGAAAAAACAAAAAACAAACAATTATTAACTTCGAATTAACTACGTACGTAGCTACCTACTACCTATAATTTTATTGTGTGTAATAAATTATTACTTACCTCTTTACCTAGTAGGTACCCATACTTATTTATTGACTTATTATGACATAATTAAATACATAAACAAAAAGAAACATAATTATTTAGTTCGAATTATCAAAATAAATATCTCGCGTTCACGTTTTGCATGAGAGTTGACAGAGCACTCGATTCGGCACATGAAATCGCGGGCGGGAAGTGTCCTTTCTGTACGTAGTAAATATCTATTCTGTGGTTTGGTCCGTGGGGTCAGAGAGTTCACTTGAATATGCGTTCGCGCGGCTCGCTCCGGGGGGAGGGAGGTAGCGCTAAATGCCTACGACGCCCGAATATATTGCCCTTAATGCGTTTATGGTTTAATTATTGTCACACTTTAATATAATTTTATTATTATGTCGTATATTTGTATTTTTGACAAGATTATTTATTGATACATATTCGTTTCCCAAGTAATTTCATAGATAGCAAAAGGAAAATAAAAACTTTGGCCGCGTTTTTCTCGGAATGTGTCAAGATGTAGTTGACGCGTTTTTCATAGGGACGGCAAAACTATCGCTCCATAATGTATGAAATGAAATGAAAAATTCTTTATTCAAATAAGCCCACATAATGAGAGTTTTTAAATCGTCAAATATTTTTTTACCCTACCACCCATTATGATTTGACGCCTTTTAGCTGACAAGAAAAACGGGCGCAAAAAACTTATCAGCTTTATTAAATGGAACGATATTTACAAATATGTATATCGTTTCCAGACTTTATATTAACAAAGATTAACAAATAAATAAAATTATAATTAGATCATTACTTAATAAATTACAAATTTTCTTAATCAATTTACAGGGTTCAAGCTAAATTCAAAGTTTGAAGTTATTATTTAGTCTAGGCTGTTACAAAAAAAAACTTTACAATTCAATTTGCGTTAAGATAGGTAGTCAGAAGCAGACCCATTCCCACTGGCAGCATCCGTTCACGAGCATGACGCATGAACCAGCCATCGTTTCGCTCAACCATATTTGAGGGAACGTAACGACCCGCCTCACACGACACCACCGCAGAAATGTTTAAAGTGAGCATGACATACTAAAGCTAAGTACCCATATTAAGTCGCCTAGTCAAGAAGCCAGTAGTACGTTTTTATATAAGTCTGTCCATCCTTACTTGTCTTATATGGTAAACAATCTTCACCCAACTCTTTACTGAAATAATCATTTATAAAATACAACAAATGGTTTTCCACACATAGATTACAAAGTAAATTGTTAATGAATTAATAACAATTTTATAAAGCTACTAACATATTTTTAAATAACGATTTAAGTATAAAAGACGTATGACAACTGTCAAAAACTGTTTACTAAATAAGACAAGTAAGGATGGACAGACTTTATAGACTAGGAGGCCATAACAAATTTGGTAACGATCGCGTAAGTGGCTGACTCTGGATTTACAGGATGGAGAGGCACTCTCTGATGCCAAATATGTCAGTCTGTTTGCGTGAAGTGGTTGCGTTCTTTTTATATGCAGGCTGAAAAAAGGCTATATTTTTTTTAAATAAATTATAGCCCATGTTACTCGCTGATAATGTAGCTTTCTATAGGTGAAAAAATTTTCAAAATTGGATCGGTACTTTTTGAGCTTATACATTACAAACAAACAAAAAGTTAATCACTTATGCCTACGAAACGCAACCGAATTTTGGTCAGTCCTTACATAGTTCACGTGAGTGCAACTAGTACTTACTTGCTGTACTATTGTCAGCTATTTACCTTATCTTTTTTTTTTTGGTAACGATAAAACATTTTTCATCCTGCATATAAAAAGAACGCAACCACTTCACGCAAACAGACTGACATATTAAGCATCAGAGAGTGCCTCTCCATCCTGTGAACCCAGAGTCAGCCGCTTACGCGATCGTTACCAAATTTGTTATGGCCTCCTAATACATTAGGTATGTATGTGGCATACCTTGTATGACAGCCTGCGTAAGCATGTGCCTGTCCACTTTATTGAGGCGCGGCGCGTCCCGCGACAGCAGCGTGTCCCACATCAGCGCCACGCCCGCGTCACAAACGCCCAGCTCCGAATATTCCAGCTTGATACGCCGGACGGCGGAAGACTCCTCGCTTTCTGTGGACAGAAAAATACTATTTTCAAACTGTATTTTTTATGTACAACCTCAGACCAAAAAAACAAAGGAAGTCGGAGACTTCTGAACAACGCGGTGAAGCCGCTAAAACTACGCCTTGGCTGTGTACATACACAGTTCACGCACACGCATATAAAATAAAACAAATAAAACAAATAAAATAAATGTAACGAAACTACGCCTTGGTTTTCCATATACAACCCTGCCGCCCGGCCCCCACCCGCCCCCTTGTACGCACACATAATGTACCATCAAAAACCGGCTTCACTTCGTTGTTCGCAACGCTCCATCTTACCTTTTTTTGTCTGAGTGTACAACAGGATGGTGCTTGGCCATCGCCTCACCTGATGTTAAGTGACGATAAGGCCGAAGGTGGAAGCGCACTACACCCGGAATCCTCACCACTGAGGAACTGGCTATCGTACCTCTAAACTAACTGCCCGAACACAAAAAAAAAAATTGTTGTTATGGCGTCAGACTTAGGTAAGATGGTGGTAGCTAGCCAGGCGGACTTGAAATAAGCCAGCAACCAAACCAAGTACAAATTGTACCTCCCCTGAGAACCGAACCCGGGATCTCTGCATCTTACACGGGTGGGCAAACTACTAGACCCTATGGTCTATATGCGGTTAGATAATTTACCATTGAGGTCCCACGAGGAGATCGGTGGTGCAGTGGTTTAGTGCCTGGCCCTGTAATTGTGGAGGTTAAGCAACTTTCGCAAGGGTCGGTCATGGGATGGGGTACCAAAAATTTATCATCTCGAGCTCCCGGAACCAATGGCTTAACGTGCCTTTAACACCTACCAACCCTATATAAGCAAATCGAGCACAGGACTCGTCAAGAAATGAGACATAAGCAAACGACGAATGACAAAGAAATGCAGGATCAGGGAAAAGTCCATTACGCAGACGTGACTCTTTAGGCACGTTAGCACAGAATACATAATAGTACCTTTAGGTCCTATTACCGAAATGTCCAGTCAGTTCATTGTGACCTCTTGCATCACACTACGTCAAGCTAACATCGAGGCTAAATATTTGGAGACCTGACTCACGACATCAAAGTTTTTTACGCGCTCCGCATAAATACAAGTTCCAACATCGAACAGTTGAACCGCGGTCCCCAAGCACAGACACCTAACCTAGCTCGGTATATATACTTACATTTTAGCTTAATTTATGGTGAAGAGATCCTGCCTCAACATATAGAAGTGGTTTTGGTTAGTGGTAGGGCTTATTTCAAGTTCGCCTGGCTAGCTATCATCATCTTACCAAGTCTGATGCCATAACAACAATTTAAAAAAAATGTGTTCCGGCAATTAGAGGTAAGATAGCCAGTTCTTCAGTGGTGATGATTTCGGGAGTAGGTAGTCCGCTTCTACCTTCGGCCTTATCGTCACTTAACATCAGGTGAGGAAGACCAAGCACTATCAAGTCAAAGTCTCGAATGGTTGGTAGGGAAATATGGACAATTCAAAAGCACTTAATCGCTAAGCTTATTTGAATAAAGAATTTTTCAATTCAATTTCAATTTCTATCTCGCTGAACATAAAAAAGTGCATTTCCTCACCTCTTAATTTAGCGTTCTCCTTCTCCATCCTGACGAGGAGTATGGTCTGGTCGATGGCCATCTTCCATAATCGCCTCAATTCCTCCTTACTGCGTCGCCCGTGACGCTTCTGGAGCGGAAGACCCAGGAGACTCTTGGGGGTTAAGACTCCTGGAATATAAATATGCGGATTAAAAGATTGACTCAATAGCCACCTTACATAATGACGACGACTTTGAGTAAATGTCTTAAGGCGCAGCAGATTCCATCTGCGGATGCCGTCTGCTGATGTATGGAGCGGGGTTATTGACGTTTGTCGTCGGGCCGTTTGTCGCTCATAACCGCCATTTGCTAGAGCGAGAAAGATAGCAGGAACTCTTGAGTCGAGGTGTTAGACAAGGTGCTATCTTTCTCGCTCTAGCTAATGGCGGTTCTGAGCGACAGAAAAGGATAGGGCGATGAAAAAGGCCATTCGGTGCTGACAGATGTGTCCAACCCTAATAATACCTAACCTTCTTGGTTCTCAGTGGACTATACCACTTTAAGGAGAACTATATGCCAGTAATAATACCTCACCTTCTTGGTTCTCAGTGGGCTGGACAACTTTCTCGTAGATGGCCTGCCGCCAGGTGGCGTCGTTCTCGTGGCCAGATTCTGTAGTGGCGGGGCGGGAGTCACTCACTTTCAGGAAACTGGGGGGAAACGAAATGGTGTCAAGTGGGTGATAGACGTACGAGCTAAGACAAAGTTGACTAGAAGAATGTGTTTTTAGCATTAAGTTCGTCTTTTTACCGACTTCAAAAGGAGGGAAGTACTCAATTCGACCCGTTTTTTTTTTTGTTTTTTTTTTTTTTTTTGTTTTTTGTATGTACACCGTTTACTCGAAGACGGCTGAACCGATTGAAATAATTCAAACGTTATTACATTAGGTAAACTTCCAAGTTGGTCCCATTTTTTAAAATTTTGTAATCGGTTCAGTACTTTTCAAGTAATCTTGAAAAAAGCACGAAAACAGTATGATTTTAGTGTGAACTACCTCGATGATCAGTCGAGGTAGTTATGTTTATGAACTGAATAAGATAATTCTTTTTTTGTTTGAAAAGGGATATCTTAAGTGTAGTTCTTTAACCGACTTAAAAAAGGAGGTTCGTAGTTTGACCCGCATGTATCCGCGATTAACTCACGTTTGGCTGAGCCGATTTTTCTACCTAAATAATATACCTACACTACTTAATACAAAAGGTACCTACACTAAAAATAAAAAAATAAAAAATTGTTTAAAAAAACAAAAAACCGACTTCAAAAAACCTACCTCTAAAAAGCAAGAAATAATATTTGTAATAATAAAAACACGTCTATTGAAGTCGGGTGGGGCTTTTAGAATAAAAAAAGGAATTTGTACTCCAGCCCCACCCGACTTCAATAGACGTGTTTTTATTATTACAAATATTATTTCTTGCTTTTTAGAGGTAGGTTTTTTTGTAACATTTGTTTTGTGAATGTACGTACAATAAAGATGGTTAAATAAATAAATGTCTTTGTAACGATTCTAGAATTTAGCCGCGTGTGGTCTAGTGGTTTGTCCACCCGATGTAAGACGCAGGGGTCCCGGGTTCGATTCCAGGGGGAGTACAATTTGTACTCGGTTTGGTTGGTGGTAGGGCTTATTACAAGGCTAGCTACCACCATCTTACATAAGTCTGACGCCATAACAACAATTTAGAAAATTGTTGTGTTCTGGAAGTTAGAGGTAAGGTAGCCAGTTCCTCAGTGGTGAGGGTTCCGGGTGTGAGGTGAAGGCCAAGCACTACCAAACCGAGTACATATTGTACCCCCTAAGGGAATCGAACCCGGGACCTTTGCGTCTTACATCAGGTGGGCGAACTACTGGACCACAGAGATGATAATAAAAATTTAAGAAGCGGTGAAAAAGTTCTTGGTATCATTTAGTTGATGACAAAAGTCTGGAGCTCAACTTTTGTCATCAACTAAATGATACATTAAGACGTATGTTTAAAGACTATATTGGCTTACATTTCCATCATGGGTGATACTACCGGAGTTGTGCATTCTTCTTTTGAATCCTCTGATTCTTCATCCACTATTGCCGGTTGTAATTTAGGGGATGGTGGGGGTTCTGAGAAAAAAATAAACAACATCATTAATAGGCATCTTTCTCTTAATCGTTCCCTCATAACTGAGGAACGTGATCACCGGCTGCTTTTACGATTTGCCTCCATCGGCCTCGGTCCATGGTTGCTCTCACTGCTTGATGGAATTTGCTCCTCTTACTTGGTCAGACCTCCGTCGTAGACTTAATTCACCTGAGCTAAGTCACCTGGGTGATTTAAGTATACTAATTGGAGCACTTAATTCACCCAGGGGAATAGGTGAATTAAGTAAAGTTCGTTCGCTCAGATAGTGTCGCCCTTTTATCTCGCCGCCTTTGCACGTGCCGCTTCTTGTCAAAAAATGCCGCCGCATAAACAAAGGATACGGCGTGCGGCGTACACCCGCAAGTGAATTTGGATTTTGGCAGTTTACATAGAAGTGCCGTAGTGAAAGGTTGTGTTTGTTACCGGCATTCTTGTCTCTGAACACAAGTGCTTGTGGGTGTACCGACATGCGACACTATCTAAGCGAATGGACTTTACACTAATAAGTATAAGTATACTTAAGTATTAAGTATTAATAAGTATTAAGTAATTCACCCAGGTGATTTAGCTCAGGTGCATTAAGTCTACGCCGGGGTCAGACCAAGCTCGGCGACACTGTCGCGCAACAGTGCAACGCTGCATTGTCGCCGAGCTCGAAATAGATTACATTTCATTACATATTATAAACCTATAGAGAATGTATGGGGACTAGTAGTGCTGCGGCAACACTGCTGCTTGCTGCCGACATCGGAATCATACCTTTACATTTCAGAGTGTAATTCAGAAAAAATATTTTTATCTTGATATCCCCCAGTGGGAGACAACGGGAGGCCAACATTATGCCAGCTCCACAAGTCGACCTAAACCTTGGCCAATGTATCGTACGTTGCCGGTTTTGTACATAATGCTTCAAAGAGGTTCTTTCAAAAGCATCAACGAACGATACATTGGCCAAGGTTTAGGTCAACATATGGAGCCGACGTTACCTGTGTCGCTGATGACGGCTGGAGACATAGATTTGCTCCTGTTGTCGGGAGGCGGCTGAAGGTCGGCGTTGGAGGGCTCCGATGAGGTTTCTAGCGGCAACGATAGATGTAGGGGGGACGGCTCCTGAGGGGACAAAACATTTTTTTATATAAAACGGCAGGCTGTTTAGCTGACTAAAAACCATCTACTGACCAGTAATAATTACGGAAACGTCGCTGTCAAACTCTCTCTCTTGTCAAAATGTGCTGCGAATGATATAAAATGACGTGAAATACTATGACGTGACATGACGTAAATAAATAAATCAACTATACCTTCTTTACAAAGCTAATATCATCTCGACTCCCTCTCCTTTTCAGTAGATGGTCAAAACCACTAGAAAGGGACCTCTTCGCCTTCATAAATATAGTGCTGCCACCTAGGTATTGGTTCAGGAACTCGGATCTGGAAACAAAGATTTTAATAATAAATTAAATTAGTCAACTTTATTAGTCATCGCACAAACTTTCATCACACAAACATTCATCGCACAAACGTTTATCGCACAAACATTCATTGCAAAAACGTCTATCGCACGAAAATTCATCGCACAACCGTTCATCGCACAAGAATTCGATGCACAAACTTTCATAGCACAACCATTCATCGCACAAACGTTCATCGCACTTTCGAAAATTCGAACTTCAGTTACACACTCCATTACCTGTTCTCCGCAGTGTCGTGCACATGCCTCAGCTGCTTCGCCTCGCAGTGCGCTCGCAGTAACATCATCAGAAATGCGTTGTGTTCGCTCACCTGACCAAACAGAAACCACCTTTATTTGATTGGTAATGAGGTTCAGTAGGGGGTTTCTAAGCTCATATTAAGAATCAAAAATCCTTCAACAATTATATTTTTTATCCAAGATAATAGAAAAAACCTGGCAGACGCTTTACTAATAATAATTTTGATGCGATTCCATGCAGCAAAGATTTTTTCTATATTTTTCTGTGTGTGCCAACAAGCGAGACCATGTGGATTGTAGAGGGCGCTGCGATTGCAGAAGCAGTAAAGTAAATTTTGTAAGGGTTGGTCATAGGATGGGTGACCAAACATTTATTATCTCGAGTTCCTCCATGCTTCGGAAGGCACGTTCAGCCGTAGTTGGTCCCGGCTGCATTTGCAGTTGTTAACACCCACGTTTTTATAACACTGTAGGAATTGTAGTAGGTAGTATGGAGAGGGGTTGCCACTAGTAGGAAGGCCAAAGTGGAAGATCTTCCTCCGGGCTGGGTGATCTTTGCCCGGGGACCGCGGTTCGACCGATGATGGTTGGAAGTTGTATATATAGTTTGGTGGCTGAGAAAACTCCGAAAGCGAGATGTAGGTTTCTCCATATATTCTTTATACTACGAGGTGTTATTCCTTACTAATCTTTGTGTTCATTCGACACTAGCGCCATCTAGTAACATGGTGGTTGAATCTTGTTGTAACCGTGTTGCTATGTGCGGCGGTACGGTAAACACGTTGTGTATTAAAGAGGTATCCCTACTGATAGTAGGGCATTAAAAATGTCTGAAAAATGGTGATACCTCATACATGTGGTTGGTCCCTCCCTGGTACTTGGTGATGATCACCTCCTGCTCATCCTCGGGCAGCTGTTCTACGCGCCTGAGGATAAACGCGTGGGTTTTCTTCTCATTCATACCTAAAAACATACTTAACGTGTCATTGATTGATTGATGGTTATTAAAATGATCCTGATAGTGATTAAAAGGCAGTTAAAAGGGAAAACAGCAGTTGGAGTACGAGGACATACAATTCCTTTTTTTTATGCACAACGAAATAGTGCTTGGCCTTCACCTCACCTGATGTTAAGTGACGATAAGGCAAGGTGGAAGCGCACTACACCCGGAATCCTCACCACTGAGGAACTGGCTATTAGAGGTAACTCAGTTAGAGGTAACTCTAACTGCGGGAACACAACAATTTTTAAATTGTTGTTATGGCGTCAGACTTAGGTAAGATGGTGGTAGCTAGCCAGGCGGACTTGAAATAAGCCCTACCACCAACCGAACCGAGTACAAATTGTACCCTCCTGGGAATTGTAAAGGAGATATCCCAGCGTTGCCCCCGTTTAATTTTATTTAATTACTTTCATACTTAAAAAATGCTAATTACATTTTATTTAGGTATAGTATCAGTCAAGAATTTTTTATATTTAGAAAAACAATAATAAAAACATTAAGTAGTTTTCTGAAGTATTTTGCGAAAAAAATGTAAGTAAATAATACTATCATCATAAAAAATGGTAATTTAAAAGAGTTTTAACTTAAAAATCCCACTTTTTAATGCAGAAAATAATTATCAATCTGATTCTAGAGTAAAATACCTACTCTGACATACTACTTTGATTAAGACGCGATAGACTTTCATGTTTTGGGAATGGTGAGGCAAATGACATAGGCGCGATGGGACATGTCCTTTTGTCACTGAACGGTTTTCGCTACCGAAAACTATCGGATATACTGCTGACAGTCACAGTCAGTGCGAGTGAAACAGAGAAAATTATAGTTTACGGTAGCGAAATCCGTTCAGTGCCAAAATGTACACTCTTAGAACAGATAAAAATAACTGATTTTAAAGTACCAGGATCACATAAATACGGAGAAGGTTAACTTCTATAAAACAATTTGCATCAACTCATGATAGGGCAGGGACTGACCTTCGACATCGTGGCACAGGCGGTGGTACCACAGCATGGGGCAGTGCTCGCACGTCATGTTCGGGGACTTCTCTCTGGACTTCTTCAGGAGTTCCGCGTGAGCTACGAATGCTTGTCGGATTGCTGAAAAGAACATTAATTGTTGATAATAACAAACAACTAAAGGGTGAAATCGAAAATAGTCGACAAATGTGTTGTGGCTTAGACCGTCAAACTGAACAACTTTGTCCATGGGGCCAACTTTATCAGAGCAAAAACATAATCAGGCTGTCCCATACTTAGAGCAACGCGGCTTCCGTTCGAGCGTTGCTCTAAGGTTCCATACATTTTGGTCGAGTAGATATAAATTGACGTTTTCTGTGGAATAGCTGATTATTTTATTGCTCAGGGGCCGTACCGGCTAACGAATCGAGCTTCGAAAAGTGTGCCGGGTTTCAAATTAAAACAGATAAATCGAGCCCCAATTGGGCCAAAATGGTGAACCCTAATTCATGAGGTCACACAAACATCCATATCTTCCAAATAACTTCAACAAATAGTACAATACGAAATTCCTTACTTCAATTTATCTTTTTTAATTTGAAACTCGGCAAATTTTCCGAAGCTCGATTCGTTAGCCGGTACGGCCCCTGGTTAGGCTGGTCCAATAGACAAACTTGTTCAGTTTGACGGTCTAAGACACACCACAAAATTTGTCGACTGTTCAAAAAATCACCCTGTAGAAGAACTAGTTTCTGACTAAGTACTCAGATGGGAAACAAACCCATATCAATCCAGGATGCTATGACCAATTGACCTATCTGAGTCGTTTGAAGATTCGATGAAATTTTCAGATTTCCAAAATTAGATCGTGAAATAATACCCAGTAAGGAAGAGATAGGTCTACGGATTATTTTTTTTACTTTATAGACTGAGTTGATACAAATAGTTTTCGCTAATCTAAAACTATTTTCTCTTTCAGTCGCATGGACTATGCAGCAGTATATCCGGCAATTCGATAACGAAAACAGTTTGCATCAACACATGGTAGAGCCATACATGAACCCTAAACATGTTGCACTACTTTTTTGGGCAGAGGCCTAACAGCTGATCCATGGTAGACATGTACCTTACTAGAAATACAGTATTTAAATGAGGCATAATTCTCACCTGTTTTAAAAATAATATTCTTACCATTAATAACTTCCTGTGCAATAGAATCGCTCTCACATTTAAACACGTAGCAAGCGTACGTATCATTGGTTTCTCTGCAGACAAATCCAAAATGTTCCTTATTCACTCGACCGAGAACACAACTAGCTACATCTTTGAATTCTCTGTGTAACAATATTTGTTTTCTATCTGGACTTATTAGTCTCAATTCGGAACGAGCAACCTGAAAAACGAAACATAATTAAAATAAATACCTAATTTATATAAGGATACTGATTTGCCCTGCTCCCAAAGTATCTAAAGCACTTGTGTTTTGATATTTGTATTTAATTTGGAGCCAAGCTGAGATACTTAATTGTGAAAGATGTGTATGGTATGGAATGTGAAGAATCCAGGATTTCCAGGAGTACAAACGTTGCAAAAGGCGGATGTGAAACAACTACTTATGAAACCTATTTTATTTTTTTTATTTCTCCACTCAAATTTTATGACAACTTAGATTAGACATAGTTACATATAGAAATTTAGACCTATTATAGGAACTGCACTAGGCAATTTTCATAACTCTTAACAAGGATACATCATGCTAAAAAGATATGGAAAGAAAAATCAAACCAACCTGAAATAACATCGTTCTATTCTGTTCACCAAGTAGTTGTGCGATAGGTGTTTTCAAATTCAAAGTTCCTATAGAAGCAGATCTATCTCTCAAAAACGGTTTATTATCAGGCATACTATATTTTCTAATTTCACTACTTTCTGTATCATTATTCTTTGGTTTTCGCGCTAACTCTTCAAATTCAACCTTAGGACTACTATCTTTACTATCAACAGATTTATTGATATCTTTATTTACATCTTCAGCGAAAGGATTATTATCTCTAAGAGTAGCGTCATTAGGTTCAGTTTTGTCTGCACTTCTGATGACATTTTGACAGTATTGTGTTATAGAAGACGCAGTTTCTGATATGATTGAATTAATATCATGTTTTTCTTCATCTTCATCAACTGTGTCTAAATTTTTAGGAACATTTAAAGCTATTTCGTGTGTTATTTTCTTAGTGACAATCTTTTCAATTCTTTCTTTACTGAACATGTCAAATTCTTTATCAATTTCGTTAGTTTCAGTCTTATTGGCTTTAGTTAGATCAACTTTCCATTGTTTATCTGGTTCTAAGGGGGTTGTGCTAGGTGTTAAGTTCACTATTCTATCCTTTTCATTTTTACTGTCACTAATATTTTCAGTTGAATCTGTGCTGTAGATTGAAGTCTGCAAAAAATATATTAGTCAAGATTATTACGTTTCTCTGATCCCAAACTAAGAAAATAAGAGACAATGACGGTTTCACAGGGTTAATTCATACAAGTTTCACTGTCAACCCCCAGAAAACATATAAAAGTTTTACTTTCCTGAATCAGCCGGGAATCGAACCTGGTAGGTACCTATATCAAAGTTCTATGGGTAGCACCATGAAAACTCGCGAGCAAGCCAATCCACTCAACCACAATGGTTGTTAAAAAAGTAACGAAGCCTAAGGTGTCGCACGAGCAAACAACGCACACATTTGTTTACAGTGTCGCATCGCGCGACAGTCTATAGAAATGTGTCATCGTGCGATGAATACGATTGATTAATTAGAACAACGCTTAATGGTTCTTATGATATGTAGTTATCGTTCGTCTAAAAGTGCTCTATTATTAGATGCTTAGCTTTTTGACCCATGACTTTTAACTCGCAAAAAAGAGATTCATTAATAGACTATCGACCTAGAAATATGCTTATGCTTTTGATTTTTATTTTTTAAAGGACTTTTAAAATATTCTTATTGATGATGATGATGTTAATGATAAACTTACACCAGTAGATGACAGCAGACTGTGTCTTCTTTGGTTCTTGGTCTTCTCCGCCTCATGCTGAGCAAACTTGTGAAGTGCATCGTCTATAAGAGATTCTGGAACCTTCCTCTGTGATATTCTTACTTTACCTATGTATAATACCTGAAAATAAAAAACAAAATTATTTTTATGTTTTTTATCCACATGGAGGCGCACTACACCCGAATTCCTTATCACTGAGGAACTGGCTATCTTACCTCTGACTGTCGGAACACTACTATGTTAAATGGTTCTTATGGAGTCAGTCTTAGGTAAGATGATGGTAACTAGCCAGGCGGACTTGAAACAAGCCTTAGAGCCTTACCACCAACCCACAGATTACATAATACTAATAGTACAGATACCTCATTCCATACTAAAGAAATAGCCCTCGTAAGGCGACTATCAGGGCGATTAAAAATGTTTTTCTTGTAGAATTCTAGATGGCGCCGCTATCGTCGCAGCATGCTTAGCACAGATAGCAACAAACATTGAAACGCAAAAAGCAAAACAATCTTACTAGTACAAATTATTGCCAATAGGTGTCGCTCAATTTTTATTGAAATTTGTTAAAAAAACTCTTCATTTTACTGTTTCAATACAATTATGCATTTGGTTATTTTTTTAAGAAACAAATAGTTTAATGACTTTATTATCTGTATTTGAATATTACAAAAACAAATCGAAGCAGGTACCGCCAACTAGTGAGGTCAATTTAAACTAATTCCAACGTTAGTTTAAATTCACCTCACTAGATAGCAATACCTGCTAACTAAGCCACATTTGATGTTGCAAATGAGACCCCATGCACCAACCAAACCGGAGTTTGGTAAGCTGCGTGTGGTCGCGTTATCAAAATCAATAGAAAAAACAAGTGGCTGTCACCGTATCATTCTCACTAGTTCGAGTGGATATAGTTCCATGAAACTACTGATACTGATTATTCTCACTAGTTCCATTGGCAATGGAACTAGTGACAATGAATGTATGGAACTACAGAATAAAAAGTATCAGTAGTTCCATGGAACTTCATCCAATGGAACTAGTGAGAATGATTGCTGTCACCGGCTTTCAAATGTGGGCAGGGTGTAGCGCTTTGCTCTGTTGAGCAATTCAATTGCCGCGATCGCTGTTTTAACGTGTGTGGCGTGGAGTGTTTGATAGTTGCATCTAGCTTCCGAAAAGCAGCTAAATCAGCAATCACCAAAAGTAAAAGTATTGTGTCTGCTGTTGCCCTTAGTTGAGCCCTGAAGTGACTGTATTTTTTTTTGAGAATCATCATTATCATATTAGAACGACACCCACTGCTGGTTATAGGCCTCCCTCGAGTATCTCCACAACGCTCGGTCCTGCTTGGCCCGCGTCTAGTGGCTTCCCGCGCCCTTCACCCTCCCGTCGGTCCCCCTTGTCGTGGGCCTACCCACGGAGCTGACTCCGGTGCGTGCGAGCCATTCCAGAACCTTTTCGTCCCAACAGCCATCGGTTTTTCTCGCTGTGTGTCCCGCCCACTAACACTTTAGCTAAGCAATCCTTCGAGCGATGTCGTTTACTTTAGTTCTCATACGGATTTCCTCATTTCTGATTCAATCACGCAGGGAAACGCCGAGCATGGCTCTCTCCATTGCATGCTGGGTGACCTTGAGCCTTATAAGATCCATGGTTAAAGACCACGTTTCACTGCCGTAAGTCACACTGGCAACTTTTTGGGAATAGGATTCTATAAATATGCTACTGGATTCAAGATCATAAAATGCAATGCTTTAACTTACTTCAAAGAAATGTGACTCAGAAGGGGAGAGATCTGCGCAGAGCGAGGTGAGGGCGGAAGCGTTGCTGGTACTGCGCAACAACGGCGGATGTTGCTCGCTCGTTCTGTGGACAAAAAAAAAATTTTATTGGTTACTGTGTAGGCATTTGACTACCATCTTGCTTGGTAAACAGATGTGGGCTAAAATTGCTTAAGGTTACACGCTTGCCCAGAAAATGCCTATTCTCTCTTGCCTTGAAGAGAACAAGGTTGTAACTATCGGGAACACCATGAGCAGGCAGCGCATTCCATTCTTTATCGTAGGACAAATTTCTTAACCCAACCCGAACAATTTTTTTAAGATATTTGTAAAAATCGAGTATGTTTCGGATAATTTGTAATCTTGAATGCTGAAAGTTGATTTAGTCTGATTGATCAGAACATACCTCTTCTTACAGGACTTTATGTAGCCGTTGGCCAGTTGGCGATTTACCTAAAATACGTAGGATTTTTGTTTTTATACGCACCTTACAACATTTTTTACGATATCAACACCACCGTTTTGAAAATTTTAAAAATAATGTCCATGTTAAAAACAACCATATAATTATCGAACCTGGTCACTAAACTTCACAAGAATCGGTGAAATGCGACAGAGAAGAACAGACGACCAGCCGGATAGTCATACGAAAGGATTTTTGCCCAAGCTAAAACGGAGACGCTTCGCGCTCGCTCGGTCAAGAGATATATTTCTACGCTTGATTAAACAATAAATTTATATTCCGACGTAGAACTATATGACATATACATATCGCAAATAATTATCATCCAATGCCACTCTTGACAAACATTGATTTGAACAATTGTTTCAATGGCCCGACCGATCACAATTAAATTGTTTTGCAACTACGACGCACAAACATCGTCGCAGATCACGATATTTAACAACGAATTGAATATGATTGATGAATATACGGTTGCCTGGAAGAAATCGCTTTTTAGTGATAAGGCCGCCATTTGTATGTCTCCTTTATGTTTGTATTTTTACTTGTTTGTTCTGTGTGTATATAATAAAGGGTATATAAATAAATAAATAAAAATAAATGAATTTTATATTTGCATAAAACATGGTTTAAAGTGTAGGGTATAAACTTTTTAATAGCTGTTTTAACCGCCTCTGTGGTCTAGTTAGATTAGGAGGCCATAACAAATTTGGTAACGATCGCGTAAGTGGCTGACTCTGGGTTAACAGGATGGAGAGGCACTCTCTGATGCTAAATATGTCAGTCTGTTTGCATGAAGTGGTTGCGTTCTTTTTATATGCAGGCGGCAAAAAGGCTATTTTTTAATAAATTATAGCCTATGTTACTCGCTGGTAATGTAGCTTTCTATAGGTGAAAAAATTTTCAAAATCGGATCAGTACTTTTTGAGTTTATACATTGCAAACAAACAAAAAGTTAATCGCTAATACCTACCTACGAAACACAACCGAATTTTGGTCAGTTCTTACACAGTTCACGTGAGTACAACTAGTACTTACTTGCTGTACTATTTTCAGCCATTATCGTTTTTTTCTGGTAACGATAACACATTTTTCACCCTGCATATAAAAAGAACGCAACCACTTCACGCAAACAGACTGACATATTTAGCATCAGAGAGTGCCTCTCCATACTGTGAGCCCAGAGTCAGCCATTTACGCGATCGTTACCAAATTTGTTATGACCTCCTAATATAAGTGGTTTCGCCCACCACCCGTGTAAGACGCAGGGGTCCCGAGTTCGATTACCAAGAGGAGGGTTCAATTTGTACTCGGTTTGGTTGGTGGTAGGGCTTATTTCAAGTCCGCCTGGCTAGCTACCACCATCTTACCTAAGTCTGACAACAACAATTTAAAAATTGTTATGTTCCGGCAGTTAGAGGTAAGATAGCCAGTTCCTCAGTGATGAGGATCCCGGGTGTAGTGCGCTTCGGCCTTATTGTCTTTCAGGTGTCCTTCAGGTGTCCTTCAGGTGTCCTTCAGGTGTCCTTCAGGTGAGCTGAAGGACAAGCACTACCCATTGTGCATGAAAAAGTTGTTGGCGTATATTGAGTTTCCGGTATATACAAAAGAACTCTATTAGGGTTCCGTACCAAAATGGTAAAAAAGGAACCCTTATGGTGTGACTCAGTCTGTCTGTCTGTCTGTCACAGCTGGATATCTCGAGAACTACTAATGGTATCAACTTGAAATTTGGAATAGTTTAAGATGACATTTGCCCAACTATTTTGCAAATAAGAAATAAATAAAAAAAATATTTTTTTTACAACAGGGACTGAAAAGGGGTCTTAAAAATTTGAAGTGAGGTGACTAGGGCATGTGGGGTATCATATGAAAGAGCGCTGTTTGCACATTTTAAAACATTTTTTCCTTTTTTCTTAGGCCGCATAGTTTTCGACTTATGATGAAAAATGTAAAAAAAATACCGTTCCCCCCCCCTTATCTCCGAAGTTTGCAAAGAGAAAAATCTGAAATAATTCTATGTGATAGTAGTTTATGTAAAGATTACAGAAAAAATTAAACCATGTCTCAATATAACACACTTTTTTAGAAATTAAAAAAAAAAATCAATTCTTTAGTTTCACTACCAGTCAACAGATGGCTCTGTCCTAAGCATGCTAACCTAAGAAACATAAAATAGTTCCACTATCGGTCAAGAGATGGCGCGCCCTAATAATACTACAATAATAAATTGGTGACTGGTTCTAATATAATTACCTACTATTTGCCGTACGAATAAACGAAGAATAAGTTCCTACTTAGTTACTTATAAACAGTTTGCAATGTGGAGTGGCTGAAACGTTTTTCAGTCACCTTAAGCAGCTGTGGTTAAGATTTGTAAGTTAACTGTCCGCCTGTTCGCCCTTCCACCTGTCTGCCGTTTATCCTACTTTTTTAAAGACTACTAAAGTAACATATCCAAATATATTTATGATTGTACGGAACCCTCGGTGCGCGAGTCCGACTCGCTCTTGACCGGTTTTATTTATTTTATTGAGTTTACGCTTATTATTATTATACTCGATAGCAAATGTAGTTGACATTTGTATGACATCTTTTAGTTTACTGTAGTTACCGCCAGAGGTGTTGTGGCCACTGACATGAAACATTTTTTTTTTTATTTAACTGGACTAGCTGTCTGTATGATTTGACAGCTAAGTTTTTGTGCCTATTTGAAACGCCACTAGCGTGCGTCTAAAGAACTAATTTTGACGTACAATATGAAAATGGTTGCCGTGATGGTCTCTCCAGACTTCAAACTTTAGTACCATGTCCCTCACGCTATGCTCACGCTACGTCCTACAGCGCCAAAATGGCGGGAATCAAATAGGCACAAAAACAGTTTGACATAAGCCTGTCCAGTGTAAATATACCTATGCAGGTCAGTGGTTGTGGCGAATTGCTTACAAAATTGCTTACTACAGACAGTATAGTTTGCACAGTTGTGAAAACTTATAATAGAGGTACTGAATAATTTCCTGGCCTTCTTTGAAAAATAAAACAATGGGGAATGCCTGCAAATTGGCTGAATAAGCTCCCTTAGTAGGTAATAATTTTAGGTTGCATGAAAATAAAAAAAAAATTAAAGTCACTTCGACTTCACAAATGTACGAAAGTAACAGCAGAATGGAGATTATACGAGTACCTTTCTCCTGCCACAACTACAAATTGTATTAAAAAAAGTTACAATACAAAATGTCAAAACTATTCTTTTTCTAATACGTGTACATGTACAATACATCGAAATCTGTGATTTACATAAGTTTATTGCTCATGTTTAACTAAGCGTTCAAACGGATAGAATCTTGGCCATTTGGAGTGAATTGGAAAAAAATATCGAACAGACATTAACACCATTTTTTGTAGCGTTTTGTTTACTATGGAAATGTGTTGTATATTTTTAGAACTAGAACTAATTCGTAAAAGTAGTTATTTTTGGAACCAAACGGGTTCGGACGAAGGTCATTGACGGACGAGAAATTGCGGTTTCTCTCAATCGCGATATTAATAACCTTTCTGCAAACTTCATTAACATAATCTGCTCATTATAAAACTGTTCAATGAAAGTAATTTTCCGCCTAAAGGCTTGTTTAAGTGCGTCATCAAGCTCCATTTAAAAGTCTGTTATTTATATGACAGATTTAAATGTCTTTAAAATTCATCATCATTTTTATTACGATGTGAAACGAACGTCATTTTGTCTCACGCGTAAAAAATAAACTTTAGACATCGAAAAGTTTAATCTAAATCTTTAGTTTTAACCGCCTCTGTGGTCCAGTAGTTAGCCCACCCGTGTAAGGCGCAGGGGTCTCGGGTTCGATTCCCAGAGGGGTACAATTTGTACTCGGTTCGGTTGGTGGTAGGGCTTATTTCAAGTCCGCCTGGCTAGCTACCACCATCTTACCTAAGTCTGACGCCATAACAACAATTTAAAAATTGTTGTGTTCCAGCTGTTAGAGGTAAGATAGCCATTTCCTCAGTCGTGAGGATTCCGGAACGACTAGATCACAGAGTCGGTTAATTTGACCTTTCCCTTCTTTAAAATGTTTATTTATTTATACCCATTCGGAATTCTCGATTTCTGACAAACAAGTTATTTTGACGTCATTAATTAAGAATGTTATTTATGTTGAATAAAATTATCTCAAATCATTCCAGCTGAAGTGGCAGTGGGCGGGACACATAGCGAGAAGAACCGATGGCCGTTGGGGCGGAAAGGTTCTTGAATGGCTCGCGCGCACCGGACGACACTCCGTGGTAAGGCCCCCGACAAGGGGGACCGACGTGAGGGTGAAGGTCGCGGTTTAACGTGCCTTCCGTAGCACGGAGAAGCTCGAGACAATACATTTTTGGTCACCCATCCCATGACCGACCCTTGCGAAAGTTGCTTTACCTCCGCAATCGCTGAGCCAGGTGCTAAACCAATGCACCATCGAGTTTCTCTAAAGCCTTTTTTATGTTCTTTTTGGGGTTTTACAAGAATAGTCTCCTTTTTAGGGTTCCGTACCCGAGGGGCCAAACGGAGCCCTATTGCTATCACTAATTTGTCCGTTCGTCTGTCCGTGCTGTCTGACACAAAGCTCTAGCAGCTAAATCTCTATAGTCTTGATATTTGCACCAAATATGTGTCTTGTCGACCCAAAGCCAGCCAAAGAATAAACGATATTTTAAAATGGGACTCCCACCCCATTAATCTCATACAAGTGGAGGGGGGGGCGTTAAAAAAATATTCTATTACCCAAACGTGTATGTAATTACCCAATCATTGTTACAGAGCTGGTTATGTCGACAAAGACTGTATTTTTAGTTTTTAAAAATATTAGAAAAAATGCGAATATGAGAAGCCGCCAAAAAAGTTAACTTTTTTTACAAAATTTTGTTCCGCAGTATTTTTTTACTTCCAATTAACCTATGAACTTTTAAATTTGCTGATAATTTTTATTAATTTATCCCCTATATATTACCAACAAATACCAATACAGTGATTAATCAGATTTTTCTTTTAATTTCTCTCATTTTCATATTACAAATTACAAACTAACTTAATTTCGCGGCCAAATGCGTAGCACAGAGATAAGCCCCATCTCTTAGCCCTATTTGGACCCTAAATATGCAAAGTCCGACACGCATTTGGCCGGTTTTTAAACTAAAAGAAGATAACGAGTAGGTAAATTCGCCACAACATATTTTATTCCTCTAACGGTTCGTTGCTCTAACGTATGTAAATTCATCTTTCCTCCATTGATTTTCCTGTACAATGAATACCTATATATTATAATATAGATTGTTCGCTTGTATGTATACATACATGTATACAATTCTCGGGAGCGAAGTCGACTGGCAAACAGCCAGCGTCTCAATTCATTTACCTCTTTCATACACAATGTAAGTCAACGTACAACATTCAGAAAACAATTTGCAGGACCAATAATCTCATTGATAAATATACAAGTATTCTTGCGACTATACAATCGTGAAAATGTACCACTTTACTACAAGAACTGTTGTTTTAACAGACTGAAGAACAATGAACACAGTGAATAAAATTTTCACCTTACGCCAATGTAGCGAAACGGCCAAGCCACAAAAGGTGTAGAGGGCTTGTAGAATTAGGGCGTGTATAGTTAGAAGCTTTGCTCTACATGAGGTCTGACAACTTTTCGACAGTGCGAGGGTGCGTCTTGGCAACATTTTACTGAAAATATTTTTTGTGGGATTATCATCAATATCATCATCATCAACTTTATAAAAAAATTACAGATCAACGCTTGTATGAGAAGTGGGAGGATTCCGTATGTAGTGCGCTTTCACCGCCTTATTGTCATTTAACAGTACGTAAAGTGAAGACCACTGAGCTGTTGTGTGTTAAAAATAATGATTAAAGACTTTTGAACAGTCAAGGTTCAGAAATTTACCGAAGATCGAAGCCAAGTAGCACTATTTAGCTACGATTGAAAACATTTGAAGATAGGGCCTAGCTCACAAGTTCCACCCGAAATACGCGGGCCTGCGACCTGCAGTAAACTATAATGATTTGACAGTTATGATGATCAGCTCAAGTGCTATGTCTTAATATAACATTGCAGCCACCTTTGTGGCGGAGTGTATTTCCGTGTACATAATTTTATTATAGCCCAACTATTTTCAAAGCCAGTGTAATCCTTCTGGGGGAAGCTCCATCGTAGATCTCGTCTTGGCTAGCTAGATTGGGATCAAGAGCAAACCATAACACGTTAACTGCCGCAGACACCAAAATTCTGTTGTCCCCCAGACAATTGGCAGTTAACGTCTAAAAAATAAACACTTACAGATTAGAGCTGGCGTTGTCCGGCAGTGATAGGGAAATATTGGTCCACGGCATCTCCGCCTGCTGCTGTTGGAAGCCCAGGTTCTTGGTGACGGTGCCTGTGAGTGAGCTGATGGAGCCAGATTATGGCACTTTCCTTTGATAGGAGATGAGAACTATGGGCAGATATAATGAACAAAAGAATAAAACACTTACAGGTTAGATCACTGCTGCTTGAAGCCCAGGTTCTTGGTGACGGCACCAGTGAGTGAGCTGATAGAGCCAGATTATGGCACTTTCCTATGATGGGAGATGAGAACCATGGGCAGATATAATAAGCAAAAGATCAAACAAATCACGTACAGGTTAGAGCACTGCTGGTGGAAGCCCAGGTTCTTGGTGAATGTACTGATGAGTGAGCTGATAGAGCCAGATTATGGCACTTTCCTATGATGGGAGATGAGAACCATGGGCAGATATAATAAGCAAAAGATCAAACAAATCACGTACAGGTTAGAGCACTGCTGGTGGAAGCCCAGGTTCTTGGTGAATGTACTGATGAGTGAGCTGATCGATCCAAAGATTATGGCACTTTCCTTTCATGGGTGAGTGTTGAAGGAAGGAGGCTAGTAGACCGACCTTCTTAGTAAAGTGCCTATGGTTGATTACAAGTTTGAGTAGTTAACAATCGGCTACACATGCGCCTCAGAGAATTGTCACTCGACAGCGACGAGAGTGACGCAGTACTTGAAAAGGCTTGGATAGAATCAGTCACGTTTAGAAGATACCTAGTTATAAAAGCAGCATGATGTAAAGTTGAGTTTTGCAAATAAAAAGATTCCTGGTTCTCTTATTTCCGCATTTGGGCAACCGCCCAAAAATGAGTACTCTGGGCAGTTATAATGAGCAAACGATCAAAACACTTACAGATTAGAGCTGGCATTCCCCGGCAGTGATATGGAAGGACTGGTCCATGGCATCTCCGCCTGCTGCTGTTGGAAGCCCAGGTTCTTGGTGACTGCACCGGGAAGTGAGCTGACGGAGCCACGGGGGCTGCTGGTAGGGGGCGACTCACGCATCTGGACGAAGAGGTCGGATACCTGGAGAAGAACAGGAGCTTTATTGCTTATGTATCACCATGATCGCTTTTAAATCGTGTATCCATCACTGGGTCTCAAAGACACACTGGGTCTCACAGGCCTCGTACTGCCACAGCAATGGACGTAGAATTCGTGACAAACTGAAAGCGATTGCAATAGATTTTGAGTTAGACATGTGGCAGGTTCTTATAAAAAACCGGCCAAGTGCGAGTCGGACAAGCGCACGAAGGGTTCCGTACCAAAAAACGGCAAAAAAAATACGTTTGTTATATGGGAGCCCGCCTTAAATAATAATTTTATTCTGTTTTTAGTATTTGTTGTTGTAGCGGCAACAAAAATAGATCATCTGTGAAAATTTCTGTTGTCGTTATTAATATCGAGCAAAAAAACGGCAAAAAATCACGTTTGTTGTATGGGAGCCCCCCTTAAATATTAATTTTGTTCTGTATTTAGTATTTGTTGTCATAGCGGCAACCGAAATACATCATCTGTGAAAATTTCAACTTTCTAGCTATCACGGTTCATGAGATACAGCCTGGTGACAGACAGACAGACAGCGGAGTCTTAGTAATAGGGTCCCGTTTTTACCCGTTGGGTAAGGAACCCTAAAAAACTAGCTTCTGCACTTTATCCGGTTTATTTTTTTTCAAACGAAAAGCATCTTATGGACTTTATAAAAGGAGAGTTCTTTAGTCGATTGTTTACGCAACATATAAAGTGAAACCAAATTATGTAACTACTTATACTGAAACTGGTGGTAGTGTTGCATATACTGAACAAGTTTCTCCAAGGATCATAAAGCGGTCGAAAAAATATTTCTTTTTTCGCCTTTTCATAGTAAGTCGGTCAGCTGACCAATATTCAAAGTGTTACAAAAAAACCTCAATGCCGAAATACCAACTCTGAAATCGCACAACAAATTTGCTGTTTCATACAAAAATTAATCATGAAAATATCAAAATGTATGAAACGGCTGATATTTTTTTGAATGAATGAATGATTTATTGGGCAACATGATTAAGATACATTAAAATAAATTTAAAAGAAATGGCACCGAAAAGGCATTTACTCAGCATAATGTCGCAGCATTCAAGAACGCCACGACGCTGGTCTTCCGCAAATGCCAAAAACCGGCCAAGTGCGTGTCGGGCCACGCGCAGTAGGGTTCCGTAGGTACATTATACCATACCATATTTTAATACCGCTATCATTTTTCGTCTGAAAAAATAACTTTGTTTTTCACAGTGTTTGTATGAATGACAAAGTTATATTTGCGGTTTTGGAAAATGTACTATATCTTGAAAACTAATTACTATATCTCGTTCAAACCAATTTTCGTTGAAAGTGTTTATTAAGATCTATAGCTCATATTTTTTTTAGATTTTTCACCCTCTTACTTTAAAAGTTAAAGGGGGGGGGGACACACATTTTACCACTTTGGAGGCATATCTTTCAAACGGTTGACTTTGAAAAAAAATAGTCTTAGGAACCTCAATGTCATTTTTAAAGACCTATCTATAGACACCCCACAAGTATTGGTGTGATGAAAAAAAATATTTTCAGTTTCATTTCCATGTATGGGGAGCCCCCGCTTAAACTTTTATTTTTTATTTTTGTGTAAAAATCGTAAAGCGGTTCACAGAATACACCTACCTACCAAGTTTCAACTATGTAGTCCTAATACTTTTGGAATAAAGTGGCTGTGACATACGGACGGACAGACAGACAGACAGACAGACAGACAGACAGACATGACGAATCTATAAGGGTTCCGTTTTTTGGCATTTTGGCTACGGAACCCTAAAAATGAATGAGAGAAGCACTGCTACGCATAGACTGCTATTTACCGATCTATAACTGCACTGCAATATGGTCCCTATCTACCATATTCGGCATTAGGGGTATTTTTGTAACACGTTGTTAAATGTATGGAGTAATTTTTTTTTTCGTTTTTCAACCTGTTTCTTGGATAAGGTTATTAATTTTTTTTAGCTACACTAACACCTGTTTCAGTATTATCACATAACTTGGGATTCACCTTATTTAATGTTGCATTAGACTTCTTTCGCCAATCTGATTTGACAATTTGTTTTTTTTTATTAACACGTTTTTAGGGTTCCGTACCCAAAAGGTAAAAACGGGACCCTATTACTAAGACCCCGCTGTCCGTCTGTCTGTCTGTCACCAGGCTGTATCTCATGAAACATGATAGCTAGAAAGTTAAAATTTTCACAGATGATGTATTTCTATTGCCGCTATAACAACAAATACTAAAAACAGAATAAAATTAATATTAAAGGGGGGCTCCCATACAATAAACGTGATTTTTTTGCCGTTTTTTGCTCGATATTAATAACGAAAACAGGTAGACAGTTGAAATTTTCACAGATGATGTATTTTTATTACCGCTATAACAACAAATACTAAAAAACAGAATAAATAAATATTCAAGGGGGGCTCCCATACAACAAACGTATTTAAGTAATTTGCGAACGATTTTATACTAGCTTCCCGATGAGCTAGAAAATAAATTATTCTGTAAATATTTATAACCCTACAGAAATTTTAAACCTAAAAACGTGGGGCGCATGCTAAAGACAATATGGATGATAAATTTTACAAAATGTGCCCCACGTTTTTAGGTTTAAAATTTCTGTAGGTAGGGTTATAAATATTTACAGAAGAATTTATTTTTTTACTTTTTAGTCCGTTTTAATGATTTAGTCCAATTTTTTTTTGTAATAATTTAGTCTGTTTTAAAAACGAGTTTTTAAAAAAGATTTTTTATCATTAATGTACCTACGTAATGACAAGGTTTAAATATGGAGCCAGACTCTCAGCCACAAGTTCTAGGTTAACTGAACCGGCACTGTAATTTCGGCCATGGTCATCAGCTGCCATTTTGATGACCCAACTGCTATTTTTATTTTTTATGCACAATGGGATAGTGCTTGGCTATCACCTCACCTGATGTTAAGTGACGATAAGGCCGAAGGTGGAAGCGCACTACACCCGGAACCCTCACCACTGAAGAACTAGCTATCTTACCTCTAACTGCCGGAACACAACAATTTTCAAATTGTTGTTAGGGTGTCAGACTGAGGTACGATGGTGGTAGTTAGCCAGGCGGGCTTGAAATAAGCCCTACCACCAACCAAACCGAGTACAAATTGTACCCTCCCTGGGAATGGAACCCGGGACCCCTGCGACTTACACGGGTGGGCGAATCACTAGACCACAGAGGCGGTTATAGCTAGGGTTGCCAACTATTTTTGCATCAAATATAGTTTTTTCAAAGGTTATTAGTGTAAAAATATAGTAGATGGCGAAAAAGTCCAAAAAAATATAGTAGGTTGCCGTTTTGTATGGAGGATTTTAAAAAAGTTGCATTTTTATACTTAAGTACTAAGTTCTAGTTCCCCATTCCCATAATTTATTCAACAACCATAAACACAAGTGTTTAATCATAAAAATGATTATAAGTGTGTGGATATAACATGTGCATGTGCATATAAGTACAATTTTTTTTGTTGCAATTGTTTAATTATTTCACTTGAAAAAATATAGTAGTTTTGCCTACTATATATTTTCTCAAAAAATATAGTAGGCGAGCCCTCAATATAGTAGGATACTATATTACATAGTAGGGTTGGCAACCTTAGTTATAGCACAGGTTTTCCTTATAACTGGATAAGGAGTAGGTAAGTACCTATAAATGGGCCACGATTCGGTTCATGCACACACACATACAAGACACGACCGTGCACACAACATACCACACAAACGTGTTTGTTTTCATTTCAATATTTTTACCTCTGCTGTATCTAATGAAATTTATTTAGCACGTTTTTAACATTATATCTTGACACATAATGCTAACATAGTAATTATTATATAGCATATTCAATGTTTCCTTAATAGGTAGCGTTTGCGGACTCGCACCATAGTGCTAATCACGACCTTGACAACAACCTCAAGTTAACGCTTAAGTTCGCTAGATGGCGGTATTTAGATGAGTAATTTGTTTGTTTGATAACATTAACTGCTTTACTAATAAACGAAGAATAAGTTAAGCCTGGAATGACCAAACATTTTGTAGTCATCAATTATACACATCAACTTTGTCTAGGGATACAGGTGATATTTTCATACAACGAGGTAACTTTGAAGCCTTGGTTTTCTGCCAGGGATGTACCGTGCTGTAATCTGATGATGGCCATCCAGGGAGTGAATGGAGTAGATTCAGATCGCTTTACATACCCAACTGATCTGATCAGCATTCTAAAAGATTAATGAGTCAGAGTTCTCAGTTTGAGGATTTCCATACATTTTCATGCTATTTTCGCGGTTTTTTTAAACATGTCCATTACGTTTTTAGAATGCTGGTGAGATCAGTTGGGTGTGTATAGCGATCTGAATCTCCTCCATTCACTCCCTGGATAGTCGTCATCAGATCACAGCACAGTACATCCCAGGCAGGAAACCAAAGCTTCAAAGTTACCTCGTTTGTATGACAATAGCACCTGTATCCCTAGACAAAGTTGATGTGTGTATATTCCTAAGTGTTTGGTTATGGCAGAAACAAAATATTTTCATTTACGGCCTGTGCCCACTGACGGCATGGCACAGCACAGCATGCCAAAAGATTTTTCGTATACTAATAATTTTCTACCTCATTTCAATGAATATAGCACTGAAATTATTTTATTCTGATACGAAAAGGTTAAAAAGTGCCGGAGCATGCCGCGGGATGCTGCAGCACGTCGCGACTAATGGTCCAAGAAAACAAAGTCTGGCATTCCGGGCGATGCACCGGCATACGTAACATCCAGTTGCGCGACTTTATAGTACTTAGGTAACAAGCAAAAATGAAGGATATTTTTCAGTCACACTCAATACAAAATTATTATAGTGCATTTCAATTGTAATTTGTTTTTCTTAGCAAATGAAACAGTTCAATTAAAGATGAATTAACGTTATTTTCAGAACCGATAGCGGAGATGACGTATGCCTGTGCAGATCCACCGAACTTCCTCTGTCTCGTAGTGGTATACCCGTCGCAGTATATTATTGTACCATGGTCGTGACATTCCACAAGATGCTACGGCACACCGCGCCCGCTGCATAACGTGACACGCGTGATATTGTCAACTAATACTAAGTAATTAAAATATGGTTGAATTGAATCTTGCTTGTCGGACGGCAATCTCAGCGGCGCTGGACTGCGCTTGCTTTTGTTTTGACGTGGAATGCCACAAAATCATGCGGTATGCCGCGGGATGCCATAGGATTCTGCATGCCGTACCAACGCCACGCCGCCCCGCGCCATACCGTCAGTGAGCCTTTATTGAAATTTAATGAAATGAAAATGAGATGAAAAATCAATTAAATAAACTTAGATATTAAGTGCTTTTAATTTGTTTATATTTTCCTACCACCCATTCGAGACTTTTTTAACTAACAAGAAGAATTATTAGTAGGTAACACCAAAGAATAAATTAAATAATAGTTGGTAACACAGACAGACCAAATGGTCATTCTACTAAAATTAACGCTAATATAATAGAATTACAACATATGGGAATGACATAAGCTAACACTTAGCTCCTGTCAATCCCATACATTGTCATTCTATTCTATGAGTTAATTTTAGTAGAATGGTCATTTGAGTAGGCCCTCTTATATTTTGTTTGTGCCATACTTTTATTAATAGTCAATTGCCATAACGACAACTCTCATATAGATTGTGTGCAAACATGTGCCACAATAGACCACAATATGAAAACTATAGAAATGATTATATATTTACACGACATGATCACATATCTCGATTAACTGTCTGTCTGGCCATATGGCATGGCAATGACAAACCAATTATTCTCTACGGCTGTTGTTATGATTTTAATAATAATACGTTTTAAAGACCAATGACGCAGTTTCCGAGATTATGTACACAACTTATTATTGTATTAAACGTTTGGTATTTTTTGTGTATTGTATAAATGTGATGCAACTTTTGTAATGGTCAGTTTTAGGATGGGTGACCGCAGCCACTACAAACACACTGCTGTTTCATGCATCTTTATATTTTCGTATAAAACAGCTTATTTTTTTTTCGCGATTTTAGAGTTGGTCCTTTAATAAAAGTTGTTCAGTTTGATGGTTCCTATTCTGGTTTATTAATTCTCTTGTAACTATAATTTGCAATACTGCAAAAGTGTGTTTGTAACGCTTATAACTTAAGTCTTGAATACTCAACCGATCATCATGAAATTTTGCAAACACGTTTTTAGAGGTTCAAAAAAGGACAAAGGGTAGAGTTTGTCTAAAAAGTCTGTTTACATGAGAAATTATTAAATTATTTATACTGGTAACCCTGTTGGTGCTGTCAAAATTCTAATTGTAAACATATTTATTTATTTAGATTGGTATTGGTGGAGTGGTTGGGGATTTAGGTGGGTAATAAAATTACCTTTGAAATTACCCATGTAAACAGTCTTTTTAGACAGACTCTACCTTTCATCCAAAAAAAGAACTATCATGTTTGGAAAACTATAAAGTAATAAAGATTTTTTTTTATTAATGATTATTGATGGTCATTATTCGATATAATATCAAACAATTGATATATTTTAAATCATAAAAATGACGAAGTTCTCTATTTGTGACAAAGAAAAATGCCAATTTCATAGGTAAATGACACATGCGAAAATAACAAGAATACAATATTAGTTAAAAAACACACATGGTAAAGTATTATGGTTATTGTATGGTAAATCTATTTGCTTGTTAAAAAGCAAAGGTACATACTATGCTACATGTTAAAATTATGTAGGTACCTACTTACCTACTTACGTAAAATATGGTTAAAGTTCTAACATGCAAAATATCGTTTGTTTTCAGAAGGTAGTTATTTTTTAATTAAAAAGTGAACCAAAACATTTTTTTAACAATCGTTGTAATAAACGGGTATTAGGTACAAATTATAAACAATCTAAAAGAAAAGACGTTGCTGTTTAGTAAATAAAAAAGATTTCATTAAAAAAGGTTAATTAAATTGAAAAACCAAAAACACTCAAAAGAAAAAAATATTAAAATGCCATTTTAGTTTAAAAATAGAATACGTAAATCAAACCTCAGGGTCAGAGTTGTTAATAAAAAGAAAAACTAAATATGTAAAGTTATCTACAGACAAGGTAAACAATCTAGCGGTGTTTATGTCACCGTAAATTATTGTAAATTCTGATAGATTATAATCTATCTAGCGAGATTGTAAACTGTCGAAAAATTGTGATCCCACCTAAATCATTTCATGAATAATGTTGCCAAGACCTCGAACTGTCAAAAAGTTATCAGACCTCATGTAGAGCCAAGCTTCTAACTCTACGCGCCCTAACTCTGCAAGCCCTAACTTCAAAAACTCTACACCTTAGTTAAAATATGTGGCTTGGCCATTTCGCTACATGGAAACCTTTCTAATAAACAATAGTTCTTGTAGTAACGAAACGGCCAAGCCACATATTTTAACTAAGGTGTAGAGTTTTTGAAGTTAGGGCTTGCAGAGTTAGGGCGCCTAGAGTTAGAAGCTTGGCTCTACATGTGGTCTGATAACTTTTTGACAGTTCGAGGCCTTGGCAACATTATTCATGAAATGATTTTGGTGGGATTTCACTTCTTTTTGTAAGCAACTACCTATCCATAAACCGATAAATTAAGGTAGGGTCAGAATTGTGGTCTAAAATCGTGTAAAATTCGATCAACATCAACCAGCGTACCTGTACTGTTATTTATTTTATAACATATTTGCTCGTAATGGGTCTCTTATTACACCAATTTCAATATCGTATTGTATCTCATTACGAACTTGTGCGGTAATGTAAAGTAAAACGCACGGTTTCCTTTATAAACCGTGCGTTTTACTTTACATTACCGCACGGTTTATCAAGATACTTCGTCTAAAACGAACGGTACTTTTTAAAATCTTAGCAAAGAGTTTTTATATCAGAAAAGAGGTCAACATTTTATGAATAAAATTAACTTTGGGAGATAAAATATAATAATTAAACATTTAATTATTTAATTTAATTAATGTTGACAATAAATTACAACCATATATCTGTAACAAAAACACAAAAATATTAATTTACTTTATTAGTAATACTGGCTGTTTTTTATGCCTTTGCCTTAAAAAAAGCGCTGATGCGCGCGCATTGCTAATTTTTTTTTTTTGCTGTATTGTTTTTATTTGAAAATGTCGTCAAGTAGTGATGAATTTATGAATTCAACACCGCTAGAAGTCTGAGAGGCAGCGAAAAAGGCTACTCTAAGCCTCTTGCCCGAAAAATTGACCGATTAAATACTTACAAGCGTATCAAAATTTAATCATATGGAAAACAAGCAAAGGTGCAAAGTCCGAGTTTTATTTATTTCCTCGCAAATATGTTATAAAACGTCGTATGACATACGTGCGCTTTGATAATTACAGCACTTATATCATAATGTACTATTATTCTGTGGTAGAACTAATTCATTTATGCTGTAATATTATTTTACTCTTTAACGCAGAATGTGATAGTGCAAAGAACAAAATTGTGATTCATTATACCATACCATGTGGCGAGGAGTCGAAATATGGCAAAGGTAAGCCAGAGCAATAATTTCTCAAAAAATTCTCATAACTGTATGGTGGATTGCTGGGGTAGGATTTCTAAAAGGGAAGCCGATAGGAATCGGCATGTATGGACCCTTCGCAACATACTGTAAACTGTCGAAACATCGTGATCCATACCATACTGCTTCCAATATAACGCATTATTTTTCGATAGATTAATCAATCGAAGTGAAACCGTTGAATCACATTCTGTCGTGCGTTAAATAAATGGTCACCTGTCCCTGATTGGTCGGTCTCACGATAGATCGTTCTATGTATAAAATATACTTAGGTTATTATCATTTAAACTGCACTTCTTTAGTAAATCAGAGAATCATTTCACTTCCACAATAATTTTATATAACTGATTCTAAAACTTTCAGTTATTTTCAACACGAAATCAATTTAAAATCACCAAAACACTGATTGTTTCATTCATAACATTCGACAACCAAACCAACTAATTGACAACCAATGGCGGCGCAGGGCACGTGACGTTCAACCAATCAGCACGCAAAGTATGTTCCTTCTGTCGCATTCCATTTTATAATTTGACGGTTTGATTTCGATAGATTATAATCTATCGAATAATGCGTTAAATTACTGCTTTCAAGCAGTATGTTACGGTGATCCGTAACATACAGCTTGTCATCATCATCATATCAGCCGCACGACACCCACTGCTGGGTATAGGCTTCCCCTAAGGATCTCCACGACGATCGGTCCTGCGCTGCCTGCATCCATTAGTTTCCCGCGACCTTCACCCTCACGTCAGTCCACCTTGTCGGGGGCCTACCCACGGAGCGTCGTCCGGTGCGCGGTCGCCATTCCAGAACCTTTCCGCCCCAACGGCCATCAGTTCTTCTCGCTATATGTCCTGCCCATTGGCACTTCAGCTGAGCTATCCTTCGAGCGATGTCGGTTACTTTAGTTCTCCTGCGGATCTCCTCGTTTCTGATTCGATCACGCAGGGAAACGCCGTGCATGGCTCTCTCCATTGCACGCTGGGTGACCTTGAGCCTCCTTGTGAGACCCATAGTTAGCGACCACGTTTCACTGCCGTAAGTCATCACTGGCAACACACACTGTTCATAGACTTTCGTCTTAAGACACTGAGGTAAGGCGGACTTACCATACAGCTTGTAAGAAGTAATAATTGTGATCAATTTATCAACAGTTTACAATCTCGCGAGATAGATTTTAATCTAACGGTAATTTAACGGTAACAAATAGGTTAGAATCTAGTATTTGAATAAAATAAAATACATTATCTTAAAAATATGATTCCAGAAATTTTCACCGATTTACATCGATATGAATGAATTAACTTCAACTTTATTTAAGTTTTTCATTCATATTCGGTGTGATGAAAGATCAATATAAAAACATTTCGATGTAATGTATTCGATATCATATATTATGCGTTTCGAAGTGCATTAAAGAGACAAAAAATATTGTTTACCTTTTATGCAAATTGTATTAAATTGCACTCATACTTTACCATATGTTTAATATTAATTGCTGAGGTATCTGAGTGTGAACCGAATATTGGTCGGTTTTTGGTATTCATCTTTTATTTGGAGATCTGTCAAAAGAAACAAATTAAAAAAAATCTGACCTTTATTTAATCTACTTATTAAATCAGGGACTAAATCAAATTTAAATATAAAAAGAGCTTAGTAACGCAGTGGTTTAGTGCCTGGACCAGCGATTACGGAGGTTATGCAACTTTCGCAAGTATCGGTCATGGGATGGGTGACCAAAATTTTTTATTTCGAATTCCTCCGTGCTTTGGCCCCGGCTGCATTTACAGTCGTTAACACCCACCAATCCGCATTGGGCCCACGTGGTGAGTTATTGTCCATCCTTCTTATGCGCCTATAAGCAAGTCCTGTGCCTCAGCAGTGGGGACGATATCGAAACATAGTAATAATAATAGTAATTAGAAAATAAAATAATATTTAAAAGCATTTTTTTTAATAAGTAGGTATTATCGAGCTGCTCACAACAACGCTAAGGCAAAATTAATATAATATTGTAATCCATTTCATTATCCTAATGCGATACACAGATAATTTTCCACGTCAAAGCTTTGAAAAGCGTCAAAATAATTTATTCTGGATGAAAAGTTTCAGAGTATTTATCTAAATTGTGTTCACACCTGCCATTTTCACACTGATTTATATTCAAAATGTGTCAGAAGGGGTAAACCAGAAAAACGTATCTATTTACTAAAACGTTGTGATTATAATATGATCAGTGCCTATTTACTTACCTTATTATTATTATTTTCTAAGACAAGCGCGAGTGCACCGTTCCTGAAATCCTATCATCACTCTTTTTTAGGGTTCCGTACCCAAAGGGTAAAAACGGGACCCTATTACTAAGACTCCGCTGTCCGTCTGTCTGTCTGTCACCAGGCTGTATCTCATGAACCGTGATAGCTAGACAGAAATTTTCACAGGATGTATTTCTGTTGCCGCTATAACAACAAATACTAAAAACAGAATAAAATAAATATTTAAGGGGGGCTCCCATACATGGAACGTGATTTTTTTAGGCCGTTTTTTGGTACGGAACCCTTCGTGCGCGAGTCCGACTCGCACTTGGCCGGTTTTATTTATTACATTTTTATTGAAAATAAGTGAGCATTTGACCACAATCACACCTGGTGTTAAGTGATGATGAGGACAACGATGGAGCCTGCTCACTTAGATAAAGCCTATTCACTGTGGTATGGTGAGGAGGTGAGGTAAGAAGAAGAAGAAGAGACCCAAGTTGTAACTATTGGGAAACACATCAGCAGTTCCCTATGTATTTGCATAAAATTTTAAGGCATAATATGTCATAGCATAATATGATTTCGCCGAATGATGTTTACGCATAATATTATTTAGTCATAACAGCTTATGCATATTTTTTTTAAGCATAACTACTTTAAGCATAATCATGTTTAAGCATAATATTCTTTAGCATAAATTTAAACACGCATAATGTTATTTACGCATATTTTTATAAACAAAAAAATCACGACGTTTAAAATCACGAAAGAACATTTTACCTAAAATACAAAATCCCGAAGCTTCAAAAACCGAAGGTTAATTGAGGGTTACATGCCAGCAGGTCGGTTCTGGCACTTCGCCGACCGCTGCCGCGGCATGCTCGCTTCGCTCGCTCGGCTCGTGCGTTGTTGGTCGCAATGGAACCTTACCTCCTCCTCCCTCCTTACGCTCGCTCGTCGTCGCACCTAATGAACCTAAACAGACTTTCGGGATTTTTAACTATCGGCATTTTAACTTTCAGGGTTTCGAACTATCATCAGTCATTTAATAATCGATCTTTTATGTTTCGGTCTATTGGATATCGATATTAAGGATTTTCACTATTTTAAAAATAGGCGTTTTATGAGTCGATATTTAGGTCGTATGTGTTATGAGTTTTTGGCATTTTAATACAATACCTACTCCTTTTGCATGAAAATAAATAAATGCGTAAAAATATTTATTCTTATTGTTTTTGATTTTTATGTCTAAATAATATTAGGCGAATAGACAATATGCCTAATAACATTATGCGAAAACAAATTAGTCTAAATGATAATTATGCTAATATAAATAGTATGCCAAAAAACAATTATGCGAAAGTATAATTATGACAAAAAAGATTATGCCAAATCCGTTATGCCAAATCAAATTAGGTATAAAACAATTATGCGAAAACAAGGGATCCCTCAGCAGGCAGCCTGTTCCACTCCTTAGCTGTTCGCATTATAAAAGTGTTACCAAAATGCTTTGTGCGGATGGTTGGAATATCAACAACATATGGGTGGTACGCTAATCTGCGTCTAGTGCTTCGATGGTGGAATGGCGCTGGAGGAATTAAATACACCGATGACGGGACGGGACAAAAGCAGGCTTTTGGAGCGAATGGAGGTGACGACTGTAAGATATTTGTTTTTTTTGGGTGTTGTTGGAAGGTCGTAATAGGCAAAAAAAAATATTAAAAACACGACTGCCCTGCCAAAAACGAACTTAAAAGTTAAACAACAAGTGTCATTGCAGTCGGGGGACCTCTTTCATCAAAAGTTGTTCCATAATAAGGTCCCCCGACTGCAGTGACACTGGCTATATTTTTTTTAGAAAAAATCAATATGGCGACTGTACGACACCATTTACAAATGTAAAAAAAAATGTTTTTCTTCTATTATATGAAAGAGGTCCCCCGACTGCAATGACACTTGTTGTTTAGTTTTTATTTAGTTCGTTTTTGGCAGGGCAGTCGTGTTTTTAAAATTTTTTAATTTTTTTTCACACATTTTAGTGACATATTATATAGTTTTGGAATGTGCTCATCAAGGCCTTTCATTTGATTCCCATATTGTAATAATAGAAGAAAAAATTTTTTTTTTTACATTTGTAAATGGCGTCGTACAGTCGCCATATTGATTTTTTCTAAAAAAAATATAGCCAGTGTCACTCGGGATGCTGTAAGAATCCTAACGATACCCCAATTATCCAAATCAGTTCAGGCATTTAGAAGTTATGGTGGAATAAAGAAACTCACATACCCACATACATGAACCCTGAACACATATACACTCTTTTTGCTTTGGGCAGTCGTGTAAAAAGGAAATAACCGAAGCGAAGCTAGGGCGGATCGTTAGTTTATTATGGGTTTCGATGTGATGTTTCGGATCCCATTTCCCGATTTGTCACAACACTAGTATAAAGCGACAAAGATGGCCGTGTATGCCAATCTTTAAAACCGAACAAATTGCGGAAATTGGACTTCATCCAAAATCCAAACACGATTAGGAGAGCAAAATCTTTGCACCAATAACGAGAAAAGTCGTTATTTGTTTAGTAGCTATTTGCTATGAGCCATTTTAATATCTCAAATTCTGGGGCACAGATCTTCCTTATGGGTAAAAAGATCCCACCAAAAACATTTTCATGTAAAGTGTTCCAAAACCCATATTGGCCCACACTGTCAAAAAGTTATCAGACCTTATGTAGAGCCAAGCTTTTAACTCTACACGCTCTAATAGTACAGTAGCCCGTAGAACATTTATATATCACCATAAAGGTTACCGTTTGCCGTTGCGATATAGTTAATTATTACGAAATTATAACCCAAGTTTTACTGATCGCAACCCGCCGTAACCTATATTTGTATATCTCCAAAATTGTTATTTTTTTACTTTTCGAGGTTTACCACATAGTTTAGCTATTGTCGTGTTCTACAGCTTGGTTTGATTGCCACAGATCTATAAAAAGTAGCCATACACAGATTTAAGACCTGATGAAAATGGTTGGACTTTATCTGGTCTTAAATCTGTGTATGATCACTTTCCATAGTCTTACTATTATCAGTGGCAATCAAACAAAGCTATATAACACGACAATAGTAAGCCATGTTCTCTTCGTCTTCTATGGTCTCTTTTTTGGCGATAATGTTTTTATACTCTGTGAGGCGGAGGCCTGGTAATCAGTAATACAGGTTATCCTAGTACAGATACCAGTCTCTCACATACTGCTATTTGTAAAAGCTCGTCTAATTTTAGTTTAGCAGTCTGTAAAAGATTGTGAGAGAAAATAAATAAATAAATAAATTATTATTATTATGTGGTAAACCTTGAAAAATAAAAAAATAACATTTTTGGAGATATACAAATATAGGTTACGGCGGGTTGCGATCTGTAAAACTTAGGTTAAAGTGTCTATAATTTCGTAATAAATAACTATATCACAACGGCAAACGGTAACCTTTTTGCTGATTTAAATATTCTACGGGCTACTGTACTATAACTGTACAAGCCCTAACTTCACAAACTCTACCTACACCTTAGTTAAAATGTGTGACTTGGCAATTTCGCTACATTCACATGAGCGTAACGTGAAAATTTTATCCACTGTTCATTACTTTTTGTTATAATAGTACTTGTGGTAACAAAATGGCCAAGCCACATAATTTGACTAAGATGTAGAGTTTGTGAAGTTAGGGCTTGTAGAATTAGGGCGCGTAGAGTTAGAAGCTTGTCTCACATGAGGTCTGATAACTTTTTGACATTGTTTTTGGTGGGATTTCACTTCTTTTTGTAAGTTGCTTATGACAATATATTTTTTTTTTCTTTTTAGGGGTGTATTTTAATGTCCCCAATGCTGCGGCACTGGGTCTTCTTTAATGATAAAAACCGGTCAAGTGCGAGTCGGACTTACGCACGAAGGGTTTCATTTCAAAAAACGGCGAAAAATCACGTTTGTTGTATGGGAGCTCCACTTAAATATTTATTTTAATCTATTTTAGTAATTGTTGTTATAGCGGCAACAGAAATATATTATCTGTGAAAATTTCGACTGTCTAGCTATCACTGTTCATGAGGTACAGCCTGGTGACAGACAAACAGTCAGCCAGATGAACAGTGGAGTCTTAGTAATAGGGTCCTGTTTTTACCCTAAAAAATAATCTTATTTCCTATTTACCTTTATTAAAATTCATAAGTATATTTTCATAATTTGTCATGAATGTCATTAATTAGCGACAGTTATGTTGTATCGAAGGCTTTTCCTTCCCACAAACCGGTTTAATCTTAACATAAACTAATTAAGAATATGACATGACCTTAAATGCAACGGTATATTATATTATAGACAGAAATAGACGATAATTTAAAACAAGTTCAACATTAAGCGTAACCGCTCACGGGCGACTTTTTGTAGCTGCGATAAACGCGGCGTTAATCGCGGCGATAATCGCCCGCGAAATGTCACGACAAAATTTTTACTTAGCCAGCGACAAAAAAGCGCCGCGATTATCGCCGCGATTAACGCCGCGTTTATCGCAGCTACAACAGGAAGATCGTGGGCGTTTACGTATAGAACTCCGTATGTTCTATTCTCAGTGGCAAAAAATCTCTCAGCGATTAATCGCCCGCCAGCGGGGACGCTTAGTGTTCAGCGCCAAAGAAATCGAACTAAAATATTGTTTGAATAAAGACTGGCTGGTACGACGCCGACGGCCCATAGTCACAGCGCCGGTTGAATGTAAAAAAAATCAAATTAAGCATAACCGCTCACGGGCGACTTTTTGTAGCTGCAATAATCGCGGAATTAATCGCGGCGATAATCGCCCGCGAAATGACACGACAAAGGTTTTACTTAGCCTGCGACAAAAAAGCACCGCGATTAACGCCGCGTTTATCGTAGCTACAAAGAGCCGCTCGTGAGCGTTTACGTATAGAACTCCGTATGATCTATTCTCAGCGACAAAAAATCGCTCAGCGATTATTCGCCCGTCAGCGGGGACGCTAAATTATATTTAAACATAGCGGAAGTTTAGTCGTGTACCAGTACCCTTAGCACACCCCGGACACTCCATACAACCGCGCCATTATAAACAGATGACGTTTTTGTACACGCGCAACTGTATGTGTAAAGGCTGGTTTACATTATCTTAGTATTTAGTAGAGTGCTTAGTAGCGTGCGAGTAGATTCGAATGCGAGTGCTTTAGTAGTTTTGGTGCCTTTCCAGTGACCGTTTACACGCTTCCAGTAGATTGTCATTTTCGCCATACCTAATACCTATTATTTAATTCAATTACACGTCACCCGTTCACCGGCAAATGCACTCTACTAAAGACGCTACTAAAATGTCGATTTACATGCTTCCAGTGCGAGTGCGAGTAAAATATCGCGCGGGGGGTGAGCGGGCGCGCAGGGGGTGCTACTGCAAAGCGAGTACCTAGAAAGGCTACTAGAACGTTACTCTCTTTAGTCATAAGACGACCGTTTACATGTTTCCACTAAAGCACTCTCCTAAAGCACTCTACTAAAGACTAAGATAATGTAAACCAGCCTTAAGTCTAGGGCTGCCGTGCAGTTTGTTCTGTATGAGCGGCGTTCAATTCATGATTCGAACTTTTTGATAAATAAAGTTACGACGCATTACTTTGAATATCAAAATAAGTTGACGTTGACAAACACGACTAAATGAGCACATGATTCGGCACACGAACTCGCGGGGTGGGGTGAGGTAATTGATTCTGGGGCGAGGCGGAGAGTATTTAGGTATAGTCAGGTGGGGTAAGTGAAACATACTTTATTTTTATTTAACAAGGTTTAGTAAAGCTATAAAACTCGCTATTAAAGTACGTACAAGTCATCTCGGAAATATGAAAATGTGGTATCGATGCATTCAGTACGATGCCCTGATCACAAATATATAAGATGACAAGTGCGAAAGTGGTGGGGGTAGAAACTGTGACGTCATAAAGTTTTCAGTACAAAGAAATTTTTTTTTCATACCATGTGGTATATCAAATGAAAGGGCTTTGTGAGTAGATTGCGAATATATAACACACTATAACATTTTCACTACTTGGTTTAACAAATTATTAGCAAACGTCGAAAAATTTCGCAATTCAGAGTCGCCATTGAACAGGTCTAGATTGAAGACTGAATTGATTTTTACAAAATATATAACAAATTAATCTGCACATACTCTTTTCGAATGTCTAAAGGTAATTGACCAAAGATATTTAAAAATAAGAGAAGGACATCAGTTTTAATAACAGCATATTTTTCTGATTTTTCTAAATTCTCAGATTCTTTTGATAATTAATAAAAAAACAAATAAATAACCTTTAGTATGTTAATCATTTCTTGTCCTACTTAGTAAACAGTATTTGACAGTTTCCATGCTTCTTTTAAATTTAAATCACTATTAAAAATTGTGTTAACAATTTCTTTGGTTTTCAATGCGTGGAAAACCATTTGTTGAATTTTATACATGATTATTTAAAAAAAGAATTGAGTAAAGTTTGTTTACCAAATAGGACAAGTAAGGATAACTAAAAGTAATGACAAATACACATGAAAAACACACACAGTTGCTCGGAGACCTAAATAACCTGACGAAACTCAATAGGCAAAAGTTATTTAGAAAAAATCAAAACAATACATAAAAATCACAGTCTTTCTAATGGGTGTAAAAGGGACTTAACGAGTGTAAATAATCATTCATAAAATACAACAAATGTTTTATTACGCATATAATACCAAAAATATTGTAAATTGTTAATAATATTTGATTTAATAAGACAACATATCTTAAAATAGTGATTAGGTTTAAAAGAAGTATCTAAAGTGTCAAAATTTGGTTATTCAAACCTTCGTATGTTCATCCTAACTTGTCCTAGTAAGGATAAACATACGAAAGTTTATTTATTAATTTTTTTATTAATTATTAAAGGAATCTGAGAATTTGGAAAAAGCAGAAAATTATGCTGTTATTAAAACTGATGTACTTTTCTTATTTTTGAATATCTTTGGTCAATTACCTTTAGACATTCGAAAAGAGTATGTGCAGAGTTATTTGTTATATATTTTATAAAAATCAATTCAGTCGTTTTCAATCTAGACCTGTTCAATGGCGACTCTGAATTGCCAAATTTTTCGACGTTTGCTAATAATTTGTTATATAAAATAATATATAAAATGTGTATACCACATGGTATGAAAAAAAATTTCTTTGTACTGAAAACTTTATGACGTCACAGTTTCTTTCATCTTATATATTTGTGATCAGGGCATCGTACTGAATGCATCGATACCACATACCACATTTTCGTATTTCCGTGATGACTTGTGCGAAAACTAACCTCAAACCTTGTTTTACCGCCCTACTACATGTTAAACCGTTAATATCCAAAATGTATAAAATTCTCATAAAATAAGGTCCAGTTTTAAAGATTGATCAAAAAAACATAATCCGGGGGATCCGACATCTAATGAATTTCTTTTTGGTTTACTAGCTAGTTTAATGATCGCAGCGATATCTGTGTTGTATTAAGGGAAGTAATTCGTCATTCCTGCTTTATCGACACATCGCTATGAGAATAAACTACGATAGTTTCTAAGATATGGTTGGGTGTTTCACTTGCCCCGGTGTTTCGCTTACCCCACCTGACTATGTATATCTATTCTGTGAACTGCGAACTGCTATCGAAAAAAAAATTAGTGTAATAACATTCGACAGAGTAATTTTGTATGGGATATAGCGCCATTTACCGCCGAAAAACGAAATGTATTGGTGGATAGATATATTATAATATATCTATCTGCTATTTGTTAAACACCAATGATATTTTTCATAGATAATTACTCTATCGAGTAGGTACTTTAACGCACGTTTTTTTCACTATAAATATTCATGCTAGGGGTAAATAGAATCACATAGAAATAGAACCAACCCCTAAGGGTAATTATGACTGAGATCTGACATTGCGATCGCTCAACCCGCCGCCATGCGTAAAATTATGGTAACATTCCTTCACAGAAGAAGCTTACGATGGGCTAAAATTGGTCTCAAAACGGAAGTCTATGACCAGTGTGTGTTGCCAGTGATGACTTACGGCAGTTAAACGTGGTCGCTAACTATGGGTCTCATTAGGAGGCATAAGGTCACCCAGCGTGCAATGGAGAGAGCCATGCTCGGCGTTTCCCTGCGTGATCGATTCAGAAATGAGGAGATCCGTAGGAGAACTAAAGTAAGCGAGACGAAGGACTGCTCAGCTGAAGTGGCAGTGGGCGGGACACTTAGCGAGAAGAACCGATGGCAGTTGGGGCGGGAAGGTTCTGTAATGGTGACCGCGCACCGGACTCGGCTCCATGGGTAGGCCCCCGACAAGGGGGACCGATGTGAGAGAGAAGGTCGCGGGAAGCCAATGGATGCGGGCCAAGCGGGACCGAGCGTTGTGGAGATCCTTGGGGGAGGCCTATACCCAGCAGTGGGTGTCGTGTGGCTGATATGATGATGATGGTAGTTTGCTATAATGTTTGGTGTAGATATAATTGAACTCTACTCTTCAATGATACTGAAGGACACAAAAAAGAAGCTATATTTTCAAAGAGTTTTTTTTTTAAATTAAAGGCTCTGGTTTTACCAATGTTTGGTGTAGAAATAATTGAACTCTACTCTACAATGATATTGAAGGACACAAAAAAGAAGCTATATTTTCAAAGAGTTTATTATTATTTTTTTAAATTAAAGGCACTGGTCTTAACAATAGTTTTTTGTACAACTTTATACCAAAACATTTATAACCAAAAAAATAAAAATGACATGTATATCCTGTTTGGTTTGCAATAACAAACACAAAACAATCGATGTTTTTTTTCTTGACATTGACTTGTTAATTATAAAATTGTTATAAGTAGTGCTAACCGGTTTTAAATAATGCAATTTTAATATTGCACAAAAATTTAAAATTCACTTTTATAAATGTAAAAAGGAACTTATGGATTCCATTCCACATGGTAATAATGTTTAAATATTGCAAATATTTTGCAATAGCCTCTCTATTTCTAAATATTAAAAAATTTCAAATACAGTATTTAAAGAAAAAAAAGTAAAGAAAAACTATTCCGAAAAATTCATACGTTAATTCAAAACTAAGCTAAACTTGTCTATGATTTCACTCTGTACAGTTTTATTCTTAAAAATAAAGTACTTATTTAGATAAAATAGAGAGAACTAGTCGCAGGCGAAAACTAGTCTAATTTATACAGGGCTGTAATCATAATTATAAAATAATAGCCAATCATTAAATGCATTATAAAACCATTATGTAAATACATTCTTCTATATCAAAACCATTAAAAAACTTATAATTAATAGATAGTATTTATTTATATCAAGAACCAATATCATAAACTATTTTTCGAATACGTTTTGTCTATGTTGGCAGAATCTCTTTGTTCTATTTCCGACGCTTTTTTTCCAATAACAAAAAAAAAGTTTTTTGGCGCGGTTTTGTCGAGTTTCGTACTGAGCTAATGGCTACTTTTTAGACCATACCAAAAATATTGAGTAAAATTATGTAGATTGTCAAATAAAAAAACATGAGAATGTATCATCTGCATTCTTCATTAAAACTTTATGGAGCTGTATGGAATGGACATGTAAATTCCTTTGCTTTACTACTTTTAATTAAAAAAAAGAAACAAACCGTTCCAAAATCTCGCACTCCTTCCCGCCGACCTTCACACTTGTTCCAAATTCAAAATCCTCCGTAACGCGCAATCAGATGTTTTCTGTTTACTTGGGGAACGTCGATTTCCGTCGCCAGTCAGCGAGGCGCGTTCTATTTTCAAAACATTCCGTAATGGCGGTCAAAACAGCTGAACGTCGAAAGACTGTAGTATGTGGAAGTAAATTAGGTCCATTTCACACGCGAAAAGAATCATAAGGGCGCCCAACCAAAATTCTACGTTCGAAATTGTCACGTAAGCGACTGCTCGCTTCGCAAGCGGAGTCCATACTAAATTCAACATCTCTTGACTATTCTTGGCACTTGTTGATGTTCAATTAATTACAGTGTGTTAGTCAATAGGGCCAGAAGCAAGGAAAACGACATCGGAAAATCACTTAATTTTGTTTTGTATTTGAATTTTTATCTCGAAGACTCGATAGAGATTTACTTATTTACAATTTGACCAATTTTTTTTAATCACAACACTTTTTTTTCAGTCCCTAAACGCACGTCCGTAGTACCTTATACTAATTCGCGATGTGAACAAATAACATAAAATTCGGCAACCGAAACCACTTTTACTTTTCGATAACCACTTTAAAAATAAACATTCATTAGTCACTTTCACAATGTAGCGAACTTAAAACTTTTCTAAAAACTTTTTAAAAACTTGCGATTCAAAAATCGAAATGAAAGTTTTTTTTTAATCATTGATGTGCGTGCCACGATCCAACTTATAAAACTAAATCGGTAAGGTTGTAATCAAAGAGTATTATAGTTGTAATGCGTATGGATTCTAAATATAAATTGATCTCAAGGTTTCAACGCCATATTTATGACTGACTTTTAAGAATTATTTTTAAAGAATTTGGCGCGTACTTTTTTTTCTTTTTCGATGTTTTATGCACATGAAACGTTTTATTAAATTAATTTTACATATTTTTAGGATCAAAAATTATAGTGATTATTCTGATTAGTATGCATATATGCATAATGCTTAAAATATTAGCCCATTTAAATACAACTAGCATTTTGCATAAATCTATTATTATTTTAAATTCAGGTAAAATGGTTTTATTTATAGCTTTTATTTACCTGTTAACGCGCTGATTATTAAAAACAATCAAATACCTAAAAAATACCTTAAATTGCTATTAATAATGAAAATTACTAATTTGGAACGTGACAAAAGCGGAACGAGACGAATCGGAAACAATACTTGAATTAGAAATACATTTAAAAACAATGCTAAGAATATTCACTTCTCAAGCTTACGCGCTCACTAGACATGAAATAAAACACTTTTTAACGGATACTAGCGCGGTTTTATTGAATGTACTTTGGTATTTAGTTGGTATTTGGTTTGATTTTTGGTTTTCCCGACGTTTCGGCACCTTTGCAGCTGCCGTGGTCACGGGGGACTGAAGCTACCCGTGAGCTTACCCTCAAGCGATGATTTTTTTTTAGACGTTCAGAAATTAAAATTTAACAAAATTTTTAATTATTTTATGTTGATTTATAATTTAATTTTATGAATTATTTAATGCTAAAAAGAGAGAGAATCTACTGAAACTACCACCATTTCATAAAATTGGGAGGCCCCTCCAAGAAAGAAATGGCGAAAGAAAACTTGGAGAGGAAGCCGACCTCCGTCTTTTGTATTAATTTATTTATTTGCAAAAGGAACTAACCGTATCATTAGATCTTACAGTGCGTGTGAGGGGCTTTAGCTTGTGAATGATGGGGTCCCAAGCTGGTGGAATTTTCCAACCATCATCTCTATTGAAATTAGGATATTTATTTATTTCGATAGCCTCGCGGAGCATTCTAGGGATAAATCTACGTTCCCTAGCAAGGATTTGGGGTTTGTCAAATCTAATATAATGGTTGGGCCCCTCAAAGGCGTGTTCACTCACTGCAGACTTGTTATCGCGCCTATGTTTCATGTCAGCTACATGCTCTTTGACGCGGGTCCCTATGCTTCTCTTTGTTTGCCCGATGTAGGAGAGTCCACAGTCACAATCTAGTTTGTAGACGCCTGCAGCTTGAAGGGGGATATTACACTTGACAGGTCGTAAGAATTGGTTGATCTTCTTCGGCGGCTTGAAGTAAGTTTTGATTGACGCTCGCTTCAGAATGTTTCCAATCTTGTCAGTGACACCCTTCAAGTATGGTAGGATGGCAGGTTGACGCTCTACTGTGGCTGGTTTGGCGCGTTTTCTGTGATTGAGGTGTGGTACTTGCAACTTGTTGTTACGCAGTACTTGTTGGACGTGCTGAAGCTCAGCAGTCAGGTGTTGTTTGTCACAGATTCCGCGGGCTCTCTGAAACAAAGATTTCCCTACGGTAGCTAACTGTATAGGATGATGGTGAGAGTCACCATTAAGGTATCTGTCTGTATGGGTTGCTTTACGATACACTGTGTGGCTCAAGGTTTGGTTCGGATTCCTGATAATGAGAATGTCTAGGAAAGCTAGTTTATTGTCTGCCTCTAACTCCATAGTAAATTGTATGTTGGGGTTTATGGAGTTAAGATGGTTAAGAAATGCAGGGACACTGTCTCTAGGTAGTATTGTGAAAGTGTCATCTACGTACCGTTTGTAGAACCGGGGAGTCACTGGTGCTGTGGCTAGTGTTTTCTCCTCAAAATCCTCCATGAAAATGTCAGCAACGATGGGGGATACTGGAGAGCCCATTGCTACGCCGTCCACTTGCACGTAGAACTCCTCGTTCCATAACAGATAGCCAGATGTTAGGCATAATTCTAGTAGTTCTGCATATTCAATTGGCATGTTGTTGTCAACTAGCTTTTTCCTGATGATATCAATGCAGTCCTGTACTGGTAAGCATGTGAATAAGGACTGAACATCAAAACTAACCATAGTTTCATCATCAGCGAGATGTAGATGTTGTATCTCACTGACAAACTGGTAGGAATCCTTTACAAAGGCTGATGTGTTACCTCTCAGTGGTGTAAGTGTTTTTGCTACGTGTTTAGCCAATTTAACACTTGCAGCACTTAAAATGCAGGGACACTGTCTCTAGGTAGTATTGTGAAAGTGTCCATAAACCCCAACATACAATTTACTATGGAGTTAGAGGCAGACAATAAACTAGCTTTCCTAGACATTCTCATTATCAGGAATCCGAACCAAACCTTGAGCCACACAGTGTATCGTAAAGCAACCCATACAGACAGATACCTTAATGGTGACTCTCACCATCATCCTATACAGTTAGCTACCGTAGGGAAATCTTTGTTTCAGAGAGCCCGCGGAATCTGTGACAAACAACACCTGACTGCTGAGCTTCAGCACGTCCAACAAGTACTGCGTAACAACAAGTTGCAAGTACCACACCTCAATCACAGAAAACGCGCCAAACCAGCCACAGTAGAGCGTCAACCTGCCATCCTACCATACTTGAAGGGTGTCACTGACAAGATTGGAAACATTCTGAAGCGAGCGTCAATCAAAACTTACTTCAAGCCGCCGAAGAAGATCAACCAATTCTTACGACCTGTCAAGTGTAATATCCCCCTTCAAGCTGCAGGCGTCTACAAACTAGATTGTGACTGTGGACTCTCCTACATCGGGCAAACAAAGAGAAGCATAGGGACCCGCGTCAAAGAGCATGTAGCTGACATGAAACATAGGCGCGATAACAAGTCTGCAGTGAGTGAACACGCCTTTGAGGGGCCCAACCATTATATTAGATTTGACAAACCCCAAATCCTTGCTAGGGAACGTAGATTTATCCCTAGAATGCTCCGCGAGGCTATCGAAATAAATAAATATCCTAATTTCAATAGAGATGATGGTTGGAAAATTCCACCAGCTTGGGACCCCATCATTCACAAGCTAAAGCCCCTCACACGCACTGTAAGATCTAATGATACGGTTAGTTCCTTTTGCAAATAAATAAATTAATACAAAAGACGGAGGTCGGCTTCCTCTCCAAGTTTTCTTTCGCCATTTCTTTCTTGGAGAATCTTCTTTCTTTAAATCAACATAAAATAATTAAAAATTTTGTTAAATTTTAATTTCTGAACGTCTAAAAAAAAAAATCATCGCTTGAGGGTAGGCTCACGGGTAGCTTCAGTCCCCCGTGACCACGGCAGCTGCAAAGGTGCCGAAACGTCGGGAAAACCAAAAATCAAACCAAATACCAACTAAATACCAAAGTACATTCAATAAAACCACGCTAGTATCCGTTAAAAAGTGTTTTATTTCAATGCTAAGAATAATAAGCATACATTTTATAATAAACAAGGAAAATGCCCTCCGGTATGTTACTATGACACAGAATAGACATAAGTAGTACTACCGTACAGAAAGGACACTCTCCACCCTTCCCTAGAATCAATTAATTCTAATGTAAATAAGTTTTTTGCAGTGACTGATCTTTACGTCGAAACATTCAAACCATTTAACAACCCAAGTGGTATTTACTGCATTTTACACGGGGATCTGCTTAACTTCAAAAGTCGTATGTGGCATTTACTGATTTTGTTTTCGGAAAACTTATTAATTTTATTGCAGATAGGGAGTTTGACAAGTAAATAATAATGCAGTTTTTTTTAATTAACGTTTAATATTCTATTAATTTAACGTAATAATTTTTAAATCACCTACACATGACACATTATTGATTGTTTTGGTAAATCAGTTATAAAATTAACAATTATATACACACCAATCAAGAGAGGAAAACATATAATAAAGTAAATTTATTAAACATAACAAAAGTCTACCGTGCAATGTCAGGGTGTCAGAATTACTTTTTACCTATTCGCCATTCCAGAATCGAAGTTTAGCAAATGCTGCCCATCCGAGCTGAATTCGACGAGAGATCTCTTTCTCAAAGTTGGTCTTACCTATCTGGGCCTGTCTATCATATCATAAGTATACTTACTAATGGTTGACAACTTCAAGTGTCGTATTTATAAGATGAACTTGAGTGGGTACAATTTCACATGCCTTATCAATGTTCATCACTCTTTGGGAAGCACTGCAGAAACATTCGAGTATTATTTTCAGGTCTCAACGTGAGTAGTTTTGAAATGACGTCTTCCTATCTCACACCTCTTTGCAGTTGAATAGGATTTGTGCTTAAGTTTTCTAATCAGACCGACATGGTTTTATTTTTATAAGTATCTCAGCACCTGAACACCTCTGGGGAGACTACAGCATCACTAAGATCACGATCGAATCAAAAATTTTGTCCACTATGTCCACAAATGCTAAGCAAAGTAGAGATTATATACTTCGGTCTTCTGTAGAACTTGCTGCAGTCTATGAACGTGGTCTCTGATGATGATGATGAACAGGCGCTTCAGAGGGACGCTGCCTTGTGCCACCGATCCGACGCAGAAAGTGTCAAACTGATTTATTACTAACATAATTTTTAAGTTATTTACTAACAACATTGTTTTATAAATTATATATGTTAAGTTTTAAGGTATATATCTATGGGCCATCGTTGCCTGAGAATAAATAAATAAATAAAAATAAAAATAAAAAATTGGAAACTGGCGTGTACGGGAGGTTGAGAAGTTTTTAAAACTGCTAGGGAGACGATTCGATATGGCTCTCGAAAAGAACTTATGAACGTGGTTCAGAAGTGAGATTTGTCGGTAGTTCTTCAAGAGGATTCTGTTACCCTTTTTAAACAACTGAATTACTTAGGTTCCATGTCTTCGGCGTTCTGCCCTTGATGACGAAAAGATTTTAGAGAACTTTGAGTATAGGCTTTACGTTCGCTCAGATCAGTTCTTTATCGATTCCGTCGTTACCCGATAACATGTTGTTTTTCAGTTGCTTGAGAGCTAGTATTCTCGTTCAGGCTTCAGCTTGTATGTATTTATACATTAATCCCGGATATCTTCATCTTATTCTTTAGTTTCGGATAATTTTGGCTCTGGGGGTCATGGGTTCTGGGGCCTTGCTTTCAACAAGTGTCAGCGAGGAATATATCTGTCCATAGAAACTCTCGATCTCCTCAGGATTTCAGGCTTCGATGAAATGATGCGATCGTCATCAGTTTTACTTAAAAGACAGATCTCACGAACACTTTCAAGCTTTTATTTCGTCAATAGCGTTAACAAATCAATAGCTATACGATTCGAATAATAAATTGGCAAAGTTCGCTCATCTAAGACTTAGATTTCAGCCGGTATCGATGATCATCTGCCGAGTTCTGTAGCCTCATTTCACGTCTCTGATATTCATGAGTTGAATTATGTGATCAGATAGTTTCTTTAACTTGAGACAAAAGGTCTTAAAGGATTTAAAAAAGGAAATAAAATAAACAGTAGCACTGTATTGTAAGTACATACCTGTACATATATATCTCTTTCATAAAGCATTGAAATAAACAAATCGTCGCTGTGATGGGTGGTCTAGTCACCAAAATACAAATCCCAAAACATACAAGACTTTAAAGATTACCTATAAACTAGTCCCAACATTCTGAGAATCAGATGTATAGTTATGTAACTACCATACTTACTCCCAAGAATAGTATTTTAGTTCCCATGTACAATTAAGTAACTTCTTCTTCTTATCGGATGAGGATTAGTGGCCACCTCTGGTGTTAGAGTTCATCAAGCCGCTGTAAGGCTATAAGCTTGGCTTAACGACTGTTATCAGACGACAACAGCCGGGACCGACGGTTTAACGTGCCCTCCAAAGCACGGAAGCACTCAGTTGTAATGTCACTTTAACGGTCACCCATCCGACACCTGACCGGACCGAGCGTTGCTTAACAAACGTGATCGAGTACGATCAGTCTATCAAATTCCGCCATGAGTGTCAAGTTCCGCCATGAGAATTAAGTAACTACCATATACTATTTCAACAGCATCAAGCTACCCGTCATATAATTTAGACACACATTTGTCTCATTGTTATTTTTAAATATTTAGATATATGGAAAATTATGTGGTAAAGTATGTGGTAGTTACCACATACTAATCCAAAAACATCGAGCTATTCGTCGTAAACTTAAGTAACTGCCATATGGGGATGTTATCATGGGATATTTATTTAAATAAGAATTATATATTTTAAGATTGAAACAAATCGTATTTTAAGAACTTTTGTTTAAGTTTGATGTTACAGCTACGCTAGCGAAGCTGATGTGCGCAACTGCCACATAGGGGGTATGAGAAGCGACCCTAACGGTGACGGTCCGACGTATCATTAAGGTAGTGCCACTACAGAAGTTTTACTGCGGAGAAATCAACATAAATTTCAGTTATAGAGTTTGTCATACTTTGATATCTAATTATTGCACTTTTTCACTTTTTTGTTGCATTAGCCGATAGAGCTACGTCAGGGGAAGGCAATTAAATGAAAAAGTGAAAATCACCTAAGTGTCACATATAGGACAATACCTACGTAGGGACCGTCGAAATCTTTAAATGCAAGTTTGCTTATTTTTAAAAAATAAAGGGATGTTTCTTTTCCATAAAATTTTCCATCATTAATATTTAGGGTACTTTCCTTCCAACTACCTACCGTCTTTTATCCCCACCCTGTATACCTAATATAGAATTTTCGAAATTGCAATACTTATAGAAATTGCAATACTTATAGAAATATTCGTAAAATATTGCAGTTTCTATATTCGTAAAATATTGCTTAATTGTTTTCTTTTTAATTTTATAATTGTAATATGGATGTGTAAAATCTGAAATAAATATAATTATTATTATTATTATTATTATTGCAGTTTCTATACTTAAAATCTTGCAATTTTTAAACATTTTGTACCTTGTTTAGAAAATAATAGTTTTGATTTTCTTAACAACTAGTTAAGTCTATTAACCTGGCGTAAAACTAAGTTTACATTTTCGTTATCAAAGAGTTCTCAATGATAAGACTAAGATGAAAGTAATTAACTGATAAGCGACCTAAAATGATGAGAAACACTCTATCATAGTAAAGTAGGTGTGGATGGCGCATATTGTTATGTAAGTAAGTAAATAAACAAAGAAAGTGTTGATAAGTCACTTTTTATTTTTTATTTAATCTCTTTATTGTACTACAATAAATTAATGTACACAAGGCGGACTTAATGCTAAAAGCATTCTCTCCCAGTCAACCCTTAGGGAACAGATAGCCACGAATGCGGTACATTTAATAGTATATTAATAAAATACATACAGTATAATAAATACAAACACATAATATATAGATACGCCTACAATAATATATATAAATATATATACCTATTACAACAAATCAAAATAATTATATAATAAAAAGAAAAGCCAAATTGATGATGATGATTTTCACATTATGCTCATTATGAGCCACTTTAAATGAGATCACTTTAAATTAGTTCTAAACGAAATATTTATGTTTTGAACTAAAGTAACCGATATCGCCCAAAGGATTGCTCAGCTGAAGTGGCAGTGGGCGGGACACATAGCGAGAAGAATCTATGGCCGTTGGGGCGGAAAGGTTCGCTCCCCTCTACTGAAATGGCCAAGATTCTATGCGTTTGAACGCTACGCTTCTAATAGGGTATTTGACAACATTGAAAATATACTGCAAATTGTGGTCATCCTAACAGATAATGGCGTAAAAAACATATTCAACTATTATATACACTAAATTAAGTCTATTGATTGATTAATTTCAACTAGACAAATGCAATAATTTTTGATTTTTTTTCTGTGGCGAAAACGCTCTAAGATTACTGATGACGTCACTTGCCTGTAAATAAATATGGCTTCAGGCGTTTGACACGACCATAGACTAAGGATCCGCGATTGATGGCTGTCAAATGGCTAAGGATATTACAATGTTTACAGGCTTGTGACGTCAACAAGTGACGTTTCCAGCGCCATAGCGTTTTTGGCGCGGTTTTAAAATTTTAAACTTTAACATTGATTTTTTAATAAAATACATTGATTTTTCCTGAAATATCAATGTGGTGCGCTTATTACGTAATAAGGAATAATTTTAAATGGTTTTCCAAAATTAGTCAAATAGCCTATTAAAGCTAAAATGAGCAATAGACAATTAAATTACTTGTCGCGAACTTTATGTAAATTACAAACTTTAGTGACGATGACCATCAGCCATTTTTAATGTTTCCACTACTGGGCCACAGGCTTTCCTTATGGGTAGACAAGGAGAATGGGCCATAACCCACCACGCGGGCCCAATGCGGATTGGTGGGTGTTAACGACTGCAAATGTAGCTATGACCAACGGCTGCACGGAGGAGCTCGAGATGATAAATTTTTGGTCACCCATCCCATGACCGACCCTTGCGAAAGTTGCTTAACCTCCGCAATCGCAGAGCCAGGCGCTAAACAGTGCCACCGACCTCCTCAATCATTAATGTATTGTATGGACTTCAATGTATTGTATGGAATTGACAAACTTACGGCATAATTTTGTAAATGCAAAAATCTCAAATTTAAAAATTATATAGCTATTTCATCTTAATCAATTGTTAAAATATCTGAAAAGATATTTCAATTGAATGTCGAGGTAATTCCTCACATTGGTGAAATAACGCTGGCTTACAGCGTAAGAGTTTAGGATATACTAGGAAAAATTCGACGATGTCACTAGTGACTCGGTAGCTCAGCGGTCAGAGCATTGGACCGGATATCCAAAGGTCGCGGGTTCGATTCCCGTCTGAGTATTGATCTGGTGCGAGTCGTATTTTTTCTAGTATATTATTTATTTAGTATTTAGTATAATTTTGTAGTTTAGGTTGGTACTTGGCGTGCCCGCAAACTACAGACCAAACTGTCGGAAGACAGTTGGAATCAGTATGAAGAAGTATGCAAGTGCGCACACTAAACGATTTGGTATCGGCCGATTCTTCATACAAAACCAACTATCGGCCGACAGTTTGGTCTGTTTGTACTTTGCAGGGGCTGTTAATGCTAATTTTAAAAGCATTTTTTTCTAGAAACTTGTGATTTGATGATGTTTTTTTAATAATTTAAGGTAACTTATTAGTTGTTCATTTAACAGAGTCAATCATGCATCTTCGAAGGTCGTCATTTTAATATTGAGTAAGCACAGAATTTTCCATATATCTAAATATTTAAAAACAACAATGAGACAAATGTGTGTCTAAAATTTTCCGTTAAATAATACTATCGAATTAGCCTGACGCTCGTAAATAACTGTTATTAAATCATTAAAACACGATATTTGAATAAATTATTACGTAACGTCATTTATAAATAGATATTAACTGTAAACATCAAGGGCTTTTTCTAAAGTAAGATGTTTCATCATAATCCATTTTTAATTTTCCCACTACTAGAGATGGCCAAAAGACCCGGTTTAAACCCGACTACTAGGTTTCAAACCCAGTAAAAACCCATTAGAAGGGTACAAGGGAAAAAATATCAATGTCAAATTTACCTTATTTTGAAAAAAATTTTTTCTTAAGTCCCAACTTCAGCTGGACTTTCGTCGATATTCATCATTTTTTGTAGTTTTTTACCGTTATTTTAGAGCACATTCATCTTTTTTAACCTGTCCCTCAAATTTTGACAGCTGATAACTTGCAGACGAAAATCGTTTCGTGTGTGTATTCTGGTGCAAACGAAACTATTTTCAATGGACTTTCATATGATGCATCAACTTGAAATTTGGAGTAGTTTAAGATGACATTTGCCCAACTATTTTGCAAATAAGAAATAAATAAAAAAAAATCTTTTTTACAACAGGGCCTGAAAAGGGGTCTTAAAAATTTGAAGTGGGGCTACTAGGGCATGTGGGGTATCATATTATGAAAGAGCGCCGCCGTTTGCACGTTTTCAATAAAAAAATTCTAGACTTCATAGTTTCCGACTTATGATGAAAAATGTAAAAAAAATAATTTCCCCCCCTTATCTCCGAAGTTTGCAAAGAGAAAAATCTAAAATAATTCTATGTAATAGCAGTTTATATAAAGATTACAGGAAAAATAAAACGATGTCTCAATATAGCACACTTCTTTAGACATTATCAAATTTCTAAAAAAGTTAACATTAGTTCCACTATTGGTCAAGAGATGGCGCTGACCTAAAACTGCAATACTAATTTTATTATTCTACTCTGCAGTGTGGTTTAATGGTGCAATTATGATGGTACGGAACCCTCGGTGCGCGAGTCCGACTCGCTCTTGGCCGGTTTTATTATAATCTAGAGCTAGATTCACTCGGGATGATGTAAGGATTCTACAATACCCCACACATTATTCTCTCTGTTAGGGCTTTTAGAAGTTTTAGTGGAATAAAGAAACTCACATAAGTATTTACATGCATAGACCCTGAACACAATACACTCCTTCTTTTGTTGTGTGAAACAAACTTACCTCTTGAGCCGTGGAAGCCCTAAACAGGTAGCAGTTCAGAAGACTCTCTTTCTCGTTCAGCAGGATGTAGAACAACTCCTCAGGTCTACCCGGGACTTGACTGGCTCTGAATTAAAAAAAGGTACTATTAAAATTATTGTTAATATTATAAATGTGAAAGTTTGTGGGTTTGGATATTTAGATCTCTGGATGTTTGTTCCTTAATTGGATGAACAGATTTGGACACACAGATAGTTTATAGCCTGGATTAAAATATAGGATACTTTTGATCCCGATCGAAAGCTTCCTAGAGATTTTCCGAATGTCCACGTGGACGAAGTCGCGGGCCGAAGCTAGTAATTTTATAAAAACCGCATAATAATTCAAATCAATAAAGGAATTTGACAGCAATGAGCTGTCAAAACGCGATTTTCGCATATTTTTTATGACAATAATGAATATTTACCAACATAATTCACTGGAATAAAAAGAATAAGTACTTAGACACCATCATATGCATTACATTAGAGTATGATAAGAGAAAGATGAGACTGAAATGGCGCCGCCACTTTCCCTGCTAAATTAAAAAGTTATTTGAAAGGGACCCCTGAAATAAAAAGTTTCTTTTCCAACCGAGTATCACCCCCGTTGACCAGACTTTAGTTAAAATAAACTATTTAGCGACCGGTTTCATTCCACATACATTGCTACTTTTCTTTGGTATGTTTTTTTTTAATCCAAAAAGAAGTAGCAATGGATCACTATCATCTATGAACTGCAACCGGTCGCTAGGTGGTTTCTAATTAGATAATCAGCCCGCCGTACCCTTTTAGCACAAACAGCTATCAAGAAAAAAAAACGCGCGTAAAAGTACTCGATAGGAAATTAACTATGGAAAATTTCATTTAGCTTTTCGGCGATAGATGGCGCTGTACAAATTTCCCATACAAAATTACTCTATCGAATATTTTTACGCGGGTTATTTTGTTCGTGCTAAGGGTAGATCAGCATTCTTAAAAATAAAATGATCAGAGTTCTCAGTTTGATGATTTCCATACATTGCAGTGCTATTTTCGCGTTTTTTTTAAACTATTCCATATAAATCTATTATACTGTACCCTTAGCACGAACAACTATCGAGAAAAAAAACGCGCGTAAAATTACTCGATAGAGAATTATCTATGGAAATTTTAATTTCGCTATTCGGCGGTAGATGGCGATGTACAATTTTCCAATACAAAATTGCACTATCGAATGATTTTACGCGCGTTATTTTTTTCGATAGCTGTTCGTGCTAAAGGTACTGACTACCACTAAATGTTATTGTAAAATAATTATAATTATATGTTTTCTATTTTAATAGGTATCTTTTAAAAGTCTGTATGTTAATTGAAGGTCGTGATCGTAATGAATAGGAACTGTTATTATTACAACAGATGTTCTCACCTGACAATATCAACAAGCCTGTGAGTAATGACTGGCTCAAAATTTCTGTTGTACGCCTTCAAACAGCCGTCTTCTACCGCTATACTCAACTGAAACAAAAATATTTGATTGAATCACGCGTCATTACCCTACTAAGACTCCGCTGTCTGTCTGTCTGTCTATCTGTCTGTCTGTCACCAGGCTGTATCTCATGAACCGTGATAGCTAGAAAGTTAAAATTTTCACAGATGATGTATTTCTGTTGCTGCTATAACAACAAATACAAAAAAATCGGTTGGCACTCCGGGAGTGCCGGCAGAAGTGAAAACTTGAATATTAACATTGTGCATTTTTGATATTTTGAAATTAGCGGCAAAGGATTAAAATTATTTATTTCCTATTACTATACAGTCACACAATTCAATCAGTTTGTAATTAGAGAAAAATTCTAAAGATTTCGCGCCAGTGGCCTTTTTAATTTCTACATGCACGCATTCTACGATTTAAACTTATAGTCACAGAGTATAAATAAGTCTATGATTTCACCGAAGAGATCGCTGCTATTAGTTCCATTTCAAAATTAGCGCGTTGCTGGTGACATAAGTGTTTACGTCTTAAAATGACGCGCCACCATTTTCAACGCGCCCCGTAGAAAGAGAGGGCGATACTTCCGCCGCCAGCTGTCTACTCTCCATCCGTCACATCCGTCTTACGCATTTTCGATCAGCCACGTGATTCTTACTCACGCGAGTTTAGCATTTTTTTCCCCATACAAAAGCGTACAACGCCGCTAAAGAAGTTTTCACTTCAAAAACAGAATAAAATAAACATTTGAGTGGGGCTCCCATACAACAAACGTGATTTTTTACCGTTTTTTGTTACGGAACCCTTCGTGCGCGAGTCTGACTCGCACTTGGCCGATTTTTTTCAACAGCTGTTCGTGCTAAGGGTACCCTATATCTTTTTCTGTACCCCTGACAACGTGTTTGTAAAATTTCATCATGATCGGTTCAGTAGTTGAGACGTGAAGGCGTAACAAACAAACAGACTTTCGCATTTATAATATTATAGTAAAGATTAGTTGACGTAAGTATGAATGATAAAAATCTGAAAATTAAGCCATTTTGGCTTGATTTTTTGGCTCACTTTTGACAGTGCGCTTTGTAGGGAACTATCATTCTATGTTGTTATTATTCTAAGGGTATAAAATAAATAAATTAATTAATTACCTTATCTGCAACCCCAGTGGCTCTAATCTCCTTCAGCAGCCATGGCAGCATTGCGTTTGAAAGTCTCTTATCCATCGCCGTATACCCGAGGTAAGTCACTGCAGATAACCTCGTCTTCATTATGTCTGAAAATTGGTTAAACAAAAAAATAAATAAAGGGCTTTTTGGAAAAACAACCAATGTCAAAAAAATCTCGATCGAGAAAATTTTACAAAAAAAAACCCTTAGTCCAAAGCTTTGTCCAGACTTGTATCATTTTGGCGTATTAGATCAGTACCCTTAGCACGAACAACTATCGAGAAAAAAAAACGCGCGTAAAATCATTCGATAGGTAGTGTAATTTTGTATTGGAAATTTGTACAACGCCATCTACCGCCGAATAGCGAAATTAAAATTTCCATAGATAATTCTCTATCGAGTAATTTTTTAATTCTCTATCGATGTGTGTTAAAGATACGGTGATCTGATACGCCAAAATGGACTAGTCTGGACAAAGCTTTAGTCAGTTAATATTACTTGAAACTGTTTGTTCGGTATACAACGTGTTACAATATAACCCCTAATGCCGAATATGGTAGATAGGGACCATCGAACTGAACAACTTTTACTATGGGACCAACTCTGAAATTGCGAAAAAATATCGGCTGTTATATACAAAAATTAATAACAAAAATATCAAAATGGAGCAGCATATTTTTTTCTCTATGAAGGCTGGTTTACATTATTTTAGTATTTAGTAGAGTGCTTAGTAGCGTGCGAGTAGATTCGAATGCGAGTGCTTTAGTAGTTTTGGTGCCTTTCCAGTAACACGCTTCCAGTAGAGTGTCATTTTCGCCATTCCTAATACCTATTATTTAATTCAATTACACGTCACGCGTTCACCGGCAAATGCACTCTACTAAAGACGCTACTAAAATGTCGATTTACATGCTTCCAGTGCGAGTGCGAGTAAAATATCGCGCGGGAGGTGAGCGGGCGCGCAGGGGGTGCTACTGGAAAGCGAGTACCTAGAAAGGCTACTAGACCCACAGAATACATAATAGTACAAGTCTAGAACGTTACTCTCTTTAGTCATAAGACGACCGTTTACATGTTTCCACTAAAGCACTCTCCTAAAGCACTCTCCTAAAGCACTCTACTAAAGACTAAGATAATGTAAACCAGCCTTTACAGAGTTGGTCCCATAGTAAAAGCTATTCAGTTTGATCGTCCCTATCTCCAAAAAAAACTCGATCGAGATTTCGTTGTCTATATACCTATCCATAGCTCAAGCAAGAATCTTTTACATGGAATATTGAGATTTTTGCAAAAAAAGTCCTGTAAATATTCATAAAACCGGCCAAGTGCGAGTTGGACTCGCGCACAAAGGGTTCCGTACCAAAAAAACGGCAAAAAAAAACACGCTTGTTGTATAGGAACCCCCTTAAATATGTATTTTATTACGTTTTTAGTATTTGTTGTAATAGCAGCAACAAAAATACATCATCTGTGAAAATTTCAACTGTCTACCTGTTGTCGTTATTAATATCGAGCAAAAAACGACAAAAAAAATCACGTTTGTTGTATGGGAGTCCCCCTTAAATATTTATTTTATTCTGTTTTTAGTATTTTTTTTTATTCTGTTTTCAGAAATACATCATCTGTGAAAATTTCAACTGTCTAGCTATCACGGTTCACAGGCGCGGTCGCAGCCCGAAATTTTGGGGGGGTCACTAATAATAATACTATAGTTTTTTGTAATTTTTAGCAGCTTTTTCTATGTGACATGTACGATTTTGGGGGGGGTCATGTCCCCTGTGACCCCCCCCCCCCCCCGGGGACCGCGCCTGACGGTTCATGAGATACAGCCTGGTGACAGACAGACAGACAGACGGACAGCGGAGTCTTAGTAATAGGGTCCCGTTTTTACCCTTTGGGTACGGAACCTTAAAAATGGTTGTACGGTATTTGGAAAAAGAACTATTAAGGGCCCATAACAGGAAAACATGGTTTGCGCGGGCTATATTTTTATATGAAAAACGTAAAGTTGTAGCCACAAAAAAAACATGCGACAAGCTAAAGAGATTATCTAGTAGCTACAAGTATTAAATTGCGTATAAACCTCACAGATGATTATAATATCATCAAAAACGCTTGTCGCGGGTCATATTTTTGGCGTAAATAATAGCAGAAACAGCGGAAACGTATTAAAATACACTTTATCGTACTGTGCAGTTTCTCCAATAACTTTTTTTCAAGAAAGATAATTGTGCTGAAGATAATGATGAAAAAACAACGAAAAACATCGAAAAAGTGCAGAAGTGAGGTTATTTTCCATACTCTTTACACGTAAAGAAAAAGACAGCGACAAATGATTTCGCATAACGGAGCCTTAAATGGGTACCTTAAATATTTTTAATATTTTTTTGGAAGAACAGCAAATGTCTTACCATTACTTGGAAAAACAACCGATGTCAAAGTGTTTTTGTATGTTTTTTTCACACAAATAAAGGAATATAAAACATGTTAAAAAAACCTCTAATACCAAATATGGTAGATTTTTAAAGACTACATTTTAGCATGAACGAAACGTTAATTTTAATGCTTAAGGACTATTAAGAACTTTATTTTAAGTTATTTTGTACTAAAACACAAACAAAAATTTATTAAAGGTACTTAAACTTAATTTTGAAACAGTAAAGTTTCATTTTAAACATTCTTATTTCTTTATACAATGATAAATGTGACAAAAAATGTATTCTTTTGTTAAAACGCCGACTTACCTGAAAATGCTCCTATTATCGCAACACTATCAATTTAATACTCCAAAAATCAATAAAACTGCCAATGAAAGCATTTCACCGCATTTTCCTAAGAAAAAACTTCATATTTCCCATTTATATTTTATATAACTTCATTCATGACTTTTATTATAGAACTTTCCTTCGAAATTACGAGAATTTCCACTAATTTTCGCACAACCAAAAACAAGGCACTAAAGAAATATGGGAAAAACCTGACCTCGGAAAATATACTTCTCTCTTTCTTTTTCATTGATTGAAACGAAACAGAAAGCGGGTTTTATTATTACATTCGTGAAAAGCTTTGTGGGGTTAAAAATAGCTCCAATTCTGTTCAAGTTAGAGTTGAAAGTTAGAAAGTAACAATGAAAATCATATACATGTGCTGCTATCTGTGAAGAAGTTTAAGAACTAATGAAAAATGTGGTGCTTTTTATAAGAATTTGTAATTAAGTTACAGTTTTTAGAGGCTAAGCTGAGTAGATATACTATACAGTGTACATTCAAAACTTTTTTTGATAACAAATCAAACCAAATACATTTAAAACTATAGATTGTGTGATCAAAGTAAAATAAAACTCTTTTTAACGTGATAGTACCGCCATCTGTAATGGATTTTCCTAACTAAATTAGTTTTTCCTCCAGCCACTAGATGTCGCTAAGCGTAAAAAATGTGTGTGAAAAATGACAGTCACTCGCAAGTTTTGGGTCCAAAATATGAATTAAATAGTACAAAAATGGGAACCAGACGCATTTATAACAAATATTTTTCATCAGTTTCTTAAATCTGGTAAGTTATATTCAAATAATGTTATCATAAGCAAGTTTTTAAATCTTTCTGTGCCAAAATTTAGTGTTTTCAAACTTAATTCTCGAAATTTCTAATTGTTTATATAATGATAAAGTACTATGTCTATTTTACAGCTATATTTACTTGTTACAGCCATGTTTATAAGGTTTCCTTCACCTTGTTTACGTCATAAAAATCAATCCATCACATCTGACATTGCTTGACAAAGAATTGAAAATTTTCACTAAAATCTAATGAAAATCCTCAATCAATGACTTAAACACGTATTTATATTATATATTCAGCTTAAAATTACTGAAGTTTTTTAGTATAATGTGTCATTTTTTAGGAAAATTAGGGAAATAACCTACAATACTTTAGTTCCAATACTCACCGCGCGATTTTAGCGACACAACTTAATTGATCGAATCAAACAAAATACTGACATTAATTAATCGTAATTCGTAGCTCTCATCAAAATGTATGAGTGTGTAAATAAATCTTTACTGGCCAATTTTTTATAGTAATTTAATTTTAAAATGAAGAAAAGTGCTTCTTGTTTTAAAAGCTGATTTTCTAGACATTTTTAAGGTAAGCGTAATGTACAAATCGCGAAATTATTAATTATCGCTGTAATTTAAAGAAAAATCAAATATTTATAAGTCATAAAAATCATTCCAAAACTTGAAGTTTAGTGTGTAAAATTCTATCCTTTTTTTTATTTAGTTTGTTTTTCCAAGTCTTAATATTTAAGTGTATTTTTTTGAGTTTGATGAACGTTTTGAAATGTTTGTTATTTGTTATTAATAATAAAAAAACAATTTTATTGTTAAACAACGTGAATAATTAATTTATGTTTATTATGTCCAACTTATATAAAAATGTGAAAGTTTCGATGTTTAGATGCTTGTTACCCAATCACACAAAAACGGCTGAACGGATTTGGATGAAATTTGAAGGTCGAATTTCACAAATATCCTATCTAGCGATCTTTTTCGTTTTCAAAAGAATCCCCATGTCAAAAATAATAAAAAAAATCACAGATTTCGCAGTCCCCGCAAGAATCGGAGCATTAATCATTGGAAATGAATACAAAAATCACATAAATAACATTTTATATACGAAAACACCCGTTTTTCTACAATTCCAAATCTAAAGGGACCACCTACGTCACAATTATTAACCGACTTTCAAAATTGTTTCGCCATTTTTTAGTAAATCTCTTCTACGAAGACGGGATCGAACTTAGGGTAAGTTCGTTTGATCATTAAAATATCGACGTAATCCCAGTACCCTTTTTTTCATTTTTTACCGACTTCAAAAGGAGGGAGGTACTCAATTCGACCCGTTCTTTGTTTTTTTTTTTGTTTTTTGTATGTACACCGATTACTCGAAGACGGCTGGACAGATTGAAATGATTCAAACGTTATTACATTAGGTAAACTCCCAAGTTGGTCCCATTTTTTTAAATTTTGATTCTTAAATCGTTTTATTTTTCGAAATATTTACAATTTAGTAAACAAACAAACCCCAAAAACGCGTCTTCTTTTATTTTTCGAAATTCCTAAAGAATTACTTGCCGATTTTCAAGATTCAAACCCTCAAATGTGTCTCGAAAAATTCCTCAATTTTTGATACTTTTCCAATCTCAATCCTCCCAAAATCCTCGGAGCTATGGTCAAAAATACGTCACAGGCGATTTGCATCTGTCTGTACCCTTAGCACGGCTATCGAGAAAAATAATTCGAGAAAAATGATTCGAGAAAAATAACGCGCGTAAAAACATTGGATCGAGTAATTTTGTATGAGAAATTGACAGTGGCATCTACCGCCGTAAAGCGAAATGAGATTTTCCCTAGAGAATTTCTAACGAGTACTTTTACACGTGTTTTTTTTTTCTCGATAGCTGTTCGTGCTAAGGGTACTGTTTAAGACTTTTTTCACTCCTCTTGCTCAAAAAGTCCGTCATAGTAACGTACAAGAGCCGAGATAAAATAGCATAATAACCCCTAGGGGATAAAGTTTTTTCTTTTTTAATGTTTGTCTATTATCAATGAGCCTACTAAAATTTAAATTTATTGTTGTAAACAAACACTAAATATTTCAATATTTCATAAAAGTAGATCATCACAGTAATATTTAAAATATTACTAGGTCATAGACCTAAGAATAGTCTTAGTCTAATAGACCGCCCCGAGTAGTTCCCGGTGCAAATGTGCCCATAACGCTGGCCGCGTTGCCGCGCTGGATGGCAATGGACAATCTTTGCACCAGAAACGACCCAGAGCGGGAGTCACAGTTCTTTTGTCTGAGCCGACGCCCCAAGTCTTTGGCAAATTGTATTGCCTCTGCCCCCCAGCAACCCGCCGTTTCTACCGCAAACGGGATGAAAATGTAGCCCTGTTCGAGCGGGGCATATTTTAAGTGCTTTGCGACCGCCTGGTGTTCCGCCGCCGCCCCGGCTGCGCGTGAGGTACGACAGATGTGGGTAGCAGCGAAGGTGCTGACACAAGTCGCGTCCCACACCAAGCACCGCCCTTTTTCCCATGGCACAAGGGTTAAACCATCAGGCCGCTTACCGTCGGTACGGCTGAGACCCGGCGGCTCAAGGACGGAGGGGATGCCGGCCGACGTGAGAGCCCTCTGTAGGATGTCGTTGAGGGCATGATGGCGAGGATGCCTTCCTGTTCAACGACGGCAGCTCAACGCGTGATGGCCATCGGCCCCCACCATGGTACCGCAGATGCATATATGTGGTTCGCATACATCGCAGCCCAAGCGGAGGGCGACCGCCACCCGCAGGGAGTCGGCGTCGAGCAAAGTACCTATATGAGGTGAAGGTAGTGCCTGCAGCCACGCACCGGACTCCGACCGTGACACCGCCAAGAGTCTTGCGAGATCCACCGCCTCAGCCTCGTCAGTGAGTCGGTCGAGGACAGCTTTGCAGGCTACGTCGTCCCATGAGCGCTGGAATTCAGGGATCTCAGGGATGGCCGCGCCCGGGACGCGCGCCAGCCAGGCCGTGATGGCATCAGCCGTATGGGGAATGGTTGCCTTGTCGCCATTTAAGGATAATATATCAGCGACTAGGGCCGCAACCCCATGGGCCGATGCCAAGAAAGCCGGCAGGCTCACATCCCGAACGCACCGCACACCAAGTCCCCCGTATCGGACTGGTAAGGTAGCTTGCATCCAGTGCTCCCCGCTCAGGGAGACGTTTAATATTGTCTCCATAGTACTTCTGATTACGGCGTCAACGGATTCAACGGCGCCGGGAAACAACCAGATAGGGGCCGTCCGCAGGAGATATGTCATCTTTGGGACAGCAAAACACTTCTGCATCAGTACCAGAGCAACATGCAGAGTAATATCCTTAAGACGCTCGCTGGCGAGTGCGAGAATCTCCCTGCGAGTTTCTAGGGCCTCAGGAATTGCGGCTGGGAAAATTGGAGCACCAAGCAGACAAAACGTCTGTCTGTTAAGTTCCTTGAGGCCAGGAAGCAAAGAGGTGAAAGAAAGAAAAGAAGAAGAAGACTCTGTGCTACAGGAGAAAAACTCACATTTGGTCGAGTTTACCTCCAGTCCCAACTCCTTCAGGCGAGGCAATAAGACTAAAAGGTCTCGTTCCACTTCTTCTGGTTTACCCCCAATAGTACCATCATCAAGGTACCAGATGTTGAGGGGAGACCTGAGCTCGCTTATGGCCCTATGGATAGCAAGACTGAAAGTAAGAGGGCCAAGAGGATCCCCCTGCTGCGCTCCTACCTGGGATTGAATCAGTTCAGACCCAAAGAACAAATTAGAAGGTCTATGGTAAACCTGGTGGAGAAAGGGGTAAAGCACAGGGATCTTCTCCAACACCTCACTCAGCATAGCGTCTCTTTCTAAAGAATTAAAAGCATTCTTCAAATCAAGCTTAATGACAACCCCACCAGCATTTTTCGGATCCAACGCGAAAGTGCGCACGGCATGTATTGCTGCTTCACAACCCAAACGCGTCCCAAAACCTAACTGATGAGGCTGAAGATATGAGGCCATGTTCTCTTTTACGGCTCGGCACCCAAGCTTGGCCACCAGACGACGAAAAACGCTCCCCACTGCGATGGGTCTCAAACCACCCTCTTTCTTTTTCAGAGCACATAGTGTAGCCCCGTACAAGTATGGACATATCGCAGGGTTCAATTGCCCACCAAGCAAGAAATTGCTGAGCTTAGTCAACGCCTTAATCAGGCGTTGTCCGTTATCTCCCGCCGTACTGGATGTCAACTCCTTTAAATGAGTCGGACGAATGCCATCCAGGCCGGCAGCAGATCCATTATAGAAGGAATTGACAGCCAGCATCACGTCCTCTTCGGCCACTAATAGTCGGGGCGCGCCTAGGCCCGGCTCCGGTGGATAGCAGAGTGGCCGGGATGGGCTGGGATGTTTTGACTGCAGAGCAGTCACTGTTTCCGGTCCCGGTGGCGCAACCGAGTCCTCACTCATGAGTAAGCGAACTGCTCCCCTTAAATCACCCTCATGGACTTTGGACTCGACTGCCTTTGTCAGAGACCGAGACCCTGAAGCAATCGACCCGCAGTCAAGAGAAGCATGGCATGAGTTTGCTTCTATGTTTGCCTTGATTTTAGAAGTAAGAGAACCCGCACTAGTCTGATCTGGAGTCCTCAAGGCCGTGTATGCAAAAGAAAGGAGTGAGCACCACTCGTCCATTCCATTGGAGGCAATACAGCTGTCTATTAGGGCGCACAATCTGCCTGCCGCTACACTCCGCGCACCCCTCGGGATGTGACGCAGGACCCGCACTTTGGCTTTGATTGAAGCAAGGTGCTCTAGTGTGCAGTGGCCACCCGATTGCGGACCTGTTGCCGCAGGCAGCGCCGCAGCGACGGAGACGGGCTGAGAGGGCGGGGGCCGTGGCACGTCCTTATGGACGCGCGTAATGTGTATCTTGAGGCCCCGTGTTGTAAATTTTCGGCTGGAGGGAGGTTGGCAATGGGGACATGTCAACTCAGACAGGCAATTCATATTTAACAAACTTAAATACTATAACTCCACAACTGTGTTTAATGTAAACTTCAATATAGGTAGGTACTGACTGACTAAATAAAAGTTTCTCAGCGCAAAAGACAGAGACAAACTAACTTCAAAACAAAAAAAAAACATACCTAAAAATATACCTAACTCATTATTTGATACAATATTTAACATTCAAAATTAATAAAACGAAACGCCTACTAAAACGAAAAAGTCTTTATTCATAGATAGAATAATCACGAATAAAGACTCGCTCGACTTAATACTGTTTCTCATTTTTATTTTTGAAAATGGAACTAAAAGTGGCGATCTCTTCGGTGAAATCATAGACTTATTTATACTCTGTGACTTTAAGTAGAATGCGTGCATTGTGTTTCTTAGCTGCTACAATATGGCGCGAAATATTTAGAATTTTTCTGAAATTGCAAACTGATTGAATTGTGTGACTGTAAATAGGAAATAAATAATTTTAATCTTTTGCCGTCAAGCATAAATCATACTGTATGAAAAGTTTATGAAGTGGAGGATAGAAAAACGAGTGGATTCGTTTACGGAAGTATAAACTAGGTATTGATTATTTTATTTTATTTTCTCGCAATCGCAGTGAAAAGTAGAGTGTAACACACGACGCTAAAACCCATTGTAACTCGGTTTCTATTTATTCCCTCGCTAAAGCTCGGGAATAAAACTACCTCGTATGCAATGGGTCATCTACTATTTCATGGAGGGGGGGCGAACTGTCTAGCTACCACGGTTCATTAGATACAGCCTGGTGACAGACAGATAGACAGACGGAGAGTGGAGTCTTTGTGACAGCGTCCCGTTTTTACCCCTTGGGTAAAAAATATTAAAATCAATTTCTTTTTAGGTCCATTATGGAGAAGATGGGTGACTTGTCCACCTCAACCATCTCCTTCATAGAGTCGGGCGCAGACGGGTCATCCCGAAGATCGCTGGTCCAGAACGATCTGCTGCGGGTGGACAGCGTGCCCAGCGATGGGGACTCAGCTATTGACTGTCAGTGGTATGTATTTACAAGTTATACAACGTGCTTCAAAAATACCCCTAATGCCGAATATGGTAGATAGGGACCATCAAACTGAACAACTTTTTCTATGGGACCAACTCTGAAATCGCGAAAAATATCAGCTGTTTCATAAAAACATTAATAACGAAAATATCAAAATGTATGAAACAGCTGATTTTTTTCGCGATTTCAGAGTTGGTCCCATAGTAAAAGTGGTTTAGTTTGATGGTCCCTATCTACTATATTCAGCATTCAAATGGCCAACTTTCTTTTCGTTTGAACGCTACGCTTACTTTTAAAGTTTAAATATGAGCAATAGATGATCAAATCACATGTCGCAAACTTATGTAAATCACAGACTTCGATGTATTGTATGGAATTGTCAAGCTTACGGCACGTAATTTTATAGTTTACTGCTTATTACCGACTTCAAAAGGAGGGAGGTACTCAATTCGACCCGTTTTTTTTTTGTATATACACTGATTACTCGAAGACGGCTGAACCGATTGAAATGATTCAAACGTTTTTACATTAGGTAAACACCCAAGTTGCTCCCATGTTTTAAAATTTTGTAATCGGTTCCGTACTTTTCAAGTAATCTTGAAAAAAGTACGAAAATAGTATGATTTTGTGTGAACTACCTCGATGATCAGTCGTATAACTTCTTTGTTTATGAACTGAATAAGATAATAATTTTTTTGGTGGAAAAGGGATATCTTAAGTGTAGTTCTTTAACCGACTTAAAAAAGGAGGTTCTCAGCTTGACCCGCATGTATGTATGTTTCCGCGATTTACCTACTCACGTTTGGCTGAGCCGATTTATCTACCTAAATAATACCTACACTCAGTGGCGTAGCGATGGGGGGGCGGGGGGGGCGGCCCGCCCCGGGCGGCACTTTTTAGGGGGCGGCAAAATTTCACAAAAAATATTAAAAAATATATAAGTACTACACTATCATTGACGATTTTGACCTAATAATCATATCGTATGGCCCGGAGCGCGCGGCGCGCTACGCACGCCGCGACTGGCTACGCTACGATTGTTTGTAATGATTTTAACCAAATAATCATCACCGTATGGCCTGGAGCGCGCGGCGCGCTTCGCACGCCGCGACCAAGCTACACTATCGTTGGTGGTAATGATTTTTACCAAACTATCATCACCGTATGGCCCAGAGCACGCGTCTACATAAAAGATTATGCACCGAAAAAAAAACCTGAAGAGTTAATTTTTAGTAAATAAATAAGGTAGATAATTATTACTTATTTAAAAAAATTATTACTGATTTTCTTGACTTATAATTAAAATAAGGGGGCGGCAAAATTTGGGTCCGCCCCGGGCGGCACAAACACACGCTACGCCACTGCCTACACTAACTAATACAAAAGGTACCTACACTAAAAATAAAAAAATAAAAAAATGTTTAAAAAAACAAAAACGCTTTTAGAATAAAAAAAAAAGGAATTTGTACTCCAGCCCCACCCGACTTCAATAGACGTGTTTTTATTATTACGAATATTATTTCTTGCTTTTTAGGGTTCCGTAGCCAAAATGGCAAAAAACGGAACCCTTATAGATTCGTCATGTCTGTCTGTCTGTCCGTCCGTATGTCACAGCCACTTTATTCCAAAAGTATTAAGACTACATAGTTGAAACTTAGTAGGTAGGTGTATTCTGTGAACTGCTTTACGATTTTTATACAAAAATAAAAAAATAAAAGATTTAGGGGGGGGGCCCCCATACATGGAACTGAAACTGAAAATATTTTTTTTCATCAAACCAATACTTGTGGGGTGTCTATAGATAGGTCTTAAAAAATGACATTGAGGTTCCTAAGACTATTTTTTTTTAAAGTCAACCGTTTGAAAAATATATGCCGCCAAAGTGGTAAAATGTGTGTCCCCCCCCCCCCCCCCCCTTTAACTTTTAAAGTAAGAGGGTGAAAAATCTAAAAAAATGTAAACTATAGATCTTAATAAACACTTTCAACGAAAATTGTTTTGAACGAGATACAGTAATTAGTTTTCGAGATATAGTACATTTTCCAAAACCGCAAATATAACTTTGTCATTCATACAAACACTGTGAAAAACAAAGTAATTTTTTCAGACGAAAAATGATAGCGGTATTAAAATATGGTATGGTATAATGTACCTACGGAACCCTACTGCGCGTGGCCCGACACGCACTTGGCCGGTTTTTTAGAGGTAGGTTTTTTGAAGTCGGTTTTTTTTTAAACAATTTTTTTTTTAAGTTTTAATAGTGAGCGTAGCGTTCAAACGAATTGAAAAGTGGCCATTTGAGTAGGGGGGCTGTTTTGTTTACATTTATGATATTCTGTCCGCCATTTTGAAATAGGTATTAATCATAAGGAATCAACTTTTTGTTGTTTTGTGTCATTTCTTTGAGCCATTTTTATATAATAGTTAATTTGTAGTTGCAAATACTCTCAGCTGATTATCTTATAAGAAAACTTAAAAGACATGAATTATTAATGCGATTTAAAGAAAAAAAAAACCGGTCAAGAGCGAGTCGGCCTCGCGCACCGAGGGTTCCGTACCATCATAATTGCACCATTAAACCACACTGCAGAGTAGAATAATAAAATTAGTATTGCAGTTTTAGGTCAGCGCTATCTCTTGACCGATAGTGGAACTAATGTTAACTTTTTTAGAAATTTGATAATTTCTAAAAAAGTGTGCTATATTGAGACATTATTTTATTTTTCCTGTAATCTTTATATAAACTGCTATCACATAGAATTATTTCAGATTTTTCTCTCTGCAAACTTCGGAGATAAGGGGGGGAACGGTCTTTTTTTTACATTTTTCATCATAAGTCAAAAACTATGCGGTCTAGAAAAAAAATAAAAAATGATTAAAAACGTGCAAACGGAGTTCTTTCATATGATACCCCACATGCTCTAGTAGCCCCACTTCAAATTTATAAGACCCCTTTTCAGGCCCTGCTGTAAAAAAGATGTTTATTATTTTATTTATTTCTTATTTGTAAAATAGTTGGGCAAATGTCCTCTTAAACTGTTCCAAATTTCAAGTTGATACCATTAGTAGTTCTCGAGATATCCAGCTGTGACAGACAGACAGACAGACAGACTGAGTCTCACCATAAGGGTTCCTTTTTTACCATTTTGGTACGGAATCCTAAAAATGGGTGACCCAGGGGACGTGTATGCAAAATTTCATGATGATCAGTTCAGTAGTTAAGACGTTAAGGCGTAACAAACAAACATGGAAAAGACCACACCTCTGCAAACTAAACTAGCACACTTCTCATTAATGACATAATTTACACAGAAGTTATGCGCAAAACAAAATTATTCGCGTACAAATAACGAAACATACTAATTTTTATTAGTCACATCACACACTAAACAGTTGTGGCCAAAAGTTATATTAGAATTTTAAATTTACCTACAAGGTAATTCTAACTTTAATATTATTAATGCGCAAGTGAGATTGTTTTCAGGGGTACAGTGCCCCTAGCACGAACATTTGTCGAGAAAAAATGAGAAATTTCATTTCACTTTTCGGCAATAGATGGCGTTGTACAAATTTCCCATACAAAATTATTTTATCGAATGTTTTTATGCACGTATTTTTTTCTCTATTGCGCGTAAACGTACTCGATAGAGTAATTATCTACGGAAAAATATCATTTCTCTTTTCAGCGATAGATGGCGCTGTACAAATTTCCCATACAAAATTATTTTATCGAATGTTTTTACGCACGTAAATTTTTCTTTATTGCGCGTAAACGTAGGTACTCGATAGAGTAATTATCTACGGAAAAATATCATTTCTCTTTTCAGCGGTAGATGGCGCTGTACAAATTTCCCATACAAAATTACTTTATCGAATGTTTTTACGCACGTAAATTTTTCTTTATTGCGCGTAAACGTAGGTACTTGATAGAGTAATTGTCTACGGAAAAATATCATTTTGCTATTCGGCGGTAGATGGCAATGTACAAATTTCTCATACAAAATTATTTTATCGAATGTTTTTACGCACGTAAATTTTTCTCTATTGCGCGTAAACGTACTTGATAGAGTAATTATATACGGAAAAATATCATTTCTTTTTTCAGCGGTAGATGGCGCTGTACAAATTCCCCATACAAAATTACTTTATCGAATGTTTTTACGCGCGTAAATTTTTCTTTATTGCGCGTAAACGTAGGTACTCGATAGAGTAATTGTCTACGGAAAAATATCATTTTGCTATTCGGCGGTAGATGGCGCTGTACAAATTTCTCATACAAAATTATTTTATCGAATGTTTTTACGCCCGTAAATTTTTCTTTATTGCGCGTAAACGTAGGTAGGTGAATCAACTTTTTGTTGTTTTGTGGCATTTCTTAAAATATCTACGTGAACCATTTTTATATGAAGTTAATCTGTAGTTGCAAATACTCTCAGCTAATTATCTTATAGGAAAACTTAAAAAGACATGAAAATGTTTACGTGATTTTAAAGAAAAACGTAGGTGACCCAGGAGACAACTCCTATTTTTCATATAAAAGCTGGGGACAACATTGTCCCTTGGGTCACCCATGTTTTTCTTTAAACTATTGATTATTTTTGTACAAAACTAAGCATGTTTTATTGGCTATGAATCCAAATATTGTAAAATAGAGATTTTTTACAAAAGAATTATCTAGTTTTGTTTTAATTTATAAAAATTTAAACATGGGTCGATTTTTCCCTGACATTAAAAATTTGATTCACCCTCACTCGATAGAGTAATTATCTACGGAAAAATATCATTTCGCTTTTCAGCGGTAGATAGCGTTGTACAAATTTTCCATACAAAATTATTTTATCGAATGTTTTTCCGCACGTAATTTTTTTCATTAGCCTGTTCGTGCTACTGTTACTGACGTCATAAGTAGTTTTAATACATCAACGCCTAGGTAGGATTGATAAATCCTATGTCCAAACTGTTTATAGGATTAGGATTAATCCGTAGACCGAAGACTTGTTTGTTTGACCTTCAAAACACTTGGTTATTAACAGACTTAAAAAAAAGAAGATGTTCCCAATTCGATTGTATTTTTTTGTCGATGTTCGCGCCTCTTTTATGTTTTTGGACCGATTTTGTTAATTCTTTTTTTGTTTGAACGAGTTTTCTTGAGAGATGGTCCCGTTTTTAGGGTTCCGTACCAAAACGGTGATAAAGGAACCCTTATGGTGTGACTCAGTCTGTCTATCTGTCTCTCTGTCTGTCACAGCTGGATATCTCGAGAACTACTAATGGTATCAACTTGAAATTTGGAATAGTTTAAGATGACATTTGCCCAACTATTTTGCAAATAAGAAAGAAATAAAAAAAATTATCTTTTTTATTTTTAATCGGTTCAGTAGTTTTCAAAGAATCTTGAATGTATATTCAGGATTACTTGACAGTATTGTAATTTTTTGATTTTCCATTATAAAAACAAATACACGTGGTTTTGGAATTGTACCTACCTATAAAATATGTAGGCCAATGTTAGCATTTGTGTATATCTATCACATCTTTAATATTTTTCCTGTTATCGTCCAATATCGTAATAACATGACTTACAATTTTTAAAATTACAAACAGGCATTCGAGAATTTGAATTTTGATTGAGTTGAATTGAGATTTAGTACAGCCTACGTACGTGAAATCTCATTTCGCGTTTCGGCGGTAGATGATACGCTATACAATTTTTCTAAGTATACAAAATTACACTATCGAATACTATTAAGTGCGTTTTTTTGAAGTGAAAACTTCTTTAGCGGCGTTGTACGCTTTTTTGTAATAAGGAAAAAATGCTAAACTCGCGTCAGTAAGAATCACGTGACCCTGATCGAAAATTCGTAAGACGGATGTGACGGATGGAGAGTAGACAGCCGGCGGCGGAAGTATCCCCCTCTCTTTCTACAGGGCGCGGCGAATAGATGGCGGCGCGTCATTTCAAGACGTAAACACTTGTGCCACCATAGCAACGCGCTATTTTTTTAATTCAATGTCAAAACTCTAGATCTTCTGTCAAGCTATGGATAATACTTAATCATACAATACTGTTCTGTATTAGTAAATTCAAATGCAGAGTAAATTCCTAAGACGGCAATTCGTGCAAAATTATTCCCTAACCATTCCAAAATATCAAAAATGCACAACGTTAATATTCAAGTTTTCACTTCTGCCGGCACTCCCGGAGTGCAATCCGATTTTTTTTCTCGATGCCTGTTCATGCTGAAAAACATAATGCGCGTAAAAACATCCGATAGAGTAATTTTGTATGAGAAAGTACAGCGCCATCTACCACCAAAAAGCGAACTGAGATTTTCGCGGTATTTCTTCGATAATATATTTTCGTGACGGTCACAGAAAGCTATATAGTAGAAAGGTATATAGCTCTCAGGTACAGACAAACATATTATTTTCTACAAAATTGTTAACGAAAAAACATCAATACTAATGTAGGTATCAGCGTTGCCAACCGTCCCGTAGGTATTTCAAGGGACGACGTCCCGTGTTTTTTGTATAAAATTCAATGTCCCGCCGGGACAGCTCGTGTCCCGTATTTTACGAAAATCTACAAACCGACCGGCCTGTAACAACAACATAAAATTTGTTCTACAACTTTTCCGAAAACAGACAAAAAAACCGACTTTTCATACAAAACTCGATCAGATGTTCGAACATTTTGTTTGGAAAGTGGAATTTTGATTGTGTTTTTTTAATAAACATGTCAAAATACAAAAAAAATGTAGGGTGCAGTAAAATCTGTATCGAAGTATAGTTTGAAGTCGAATTAAGAAGAAATTTATGTAAAAATGCAATGACCTTTATATGTTCCAAGCGATTTAGAGAAATCCTATGTTTTTAAAGATTTGTGATTATTTGTCCCTTTACGTCAAAAAAAAAGTTGGCAACCCCAGTAGGTTGTCCTACCTACCTACCTACGTCTCTTATATGTCAAAACCGTATTATAGCCTTGTCAACATCAGGCGAAATAAGAAATAATATCTAAATAATAGCACTTGTTTTGGCGTCTTCGTATTATAGCCCTGTCAACATCAGGCGAAATAAGAAATAATATCTAAATAATAGCACTTGTTTTGGCGTCTCCGTATTATAGCCCTGTTAACATCAGGCAAAATAAGAAATAATATCTAAATAATAGCACTTGTTTTGGCGTCTGTACATTTCATAACAGTTCAAGGGCGGAGCGAGGTCAATATCTAAATCCGGTTTTTTCCAGTTCGACGCTTATAACAATGTAACAAAAAAGTACTGACTTTTTTGTCTGTCTGCGGTGTTTGAACACGATGGAGGTAGCATTCATACTCAGTAGTTCAATATCGAATTTGGATTTGGGTACATAATTGACCAAGGTGTTAAAACGCATTTTTTTCTAGATTTGTAAAGTAGTTCAGGCAAAGAAAGTTCAACAAAAAAAACCCGCCTGCATAAAAAGACAAGTCAACTGAAAAGATGGAAGCAAGATTAAATATTAAAGGCAACATTATAACATGCAGTCGGAGGCATGCATAAATAATAAAAAACCGGCCAAGTGCGTGTCGGGCCACGCGCCATAGGGTTCCGTAGTTACCTTATACCATACCATATTTAATACCACCTATGCAATTTCATTTGCAAAAATAACTTTGTTTTTCACAGAGTTGGTATGAATGACAAAGTTATATTTGCGGTTTTGGAAAATGTGCTATATCTCAAAAACTAATTACTATATCTCGTTCAAATCAATTTGGGTTGAAAGTGTTTATTAAGATCTACAGCATATATTTTTTTTAGTTTTTTCACTTTCTTATTTCAAAAGTTAAAGCGGGGGGGGGGACACACATTTTACCACTTTGGCGGTGAATATCTTTCAAACGGTTGACTTTGAGAAAAAGTTGTCTTAAAAACCTCAATGTCATTTTTAAAGACCTATCTATAGACATCCCACAAGTATTGGTTTGAAGAAAATAATTTTTTTCGGATTTAGTTCCATGTATGGGGAGCCACCCCTTAATCTTTTATTTTTCTTATTTTTGTATTAAATTCGTTAAGCGGTTAACAGAATACATCTACCTACCAAGTTTCAATTGTGTAGTCTTAATACTTTCGGAATAAATAGGCTGTGACATACGGACAGACAGACAGACAGACAGACAGACATGACGAATCTATAAGGGTTCCGTTTTTTGCCATTTAGGCTACGGAACCCTAAAAAGTGACATTATGAATGATTTGAGTGCCTCCGACTGCATGTTATAATGTTGCCTTTAATATTTAATCTTGTTTCCATCTTTTCAGTTGACTTGTCTTTTTATGCAGGCGGGTTTTTAATTTTTTAAATTTATTTTTTATTTATTTCTTTTTAGTTATTATTTATAGGTATGATATACCTTTTTGAAATCCTTATAATAAGCCCTTTAATTTGACACCCATAATGCAGTATACTAAAAAAAATCCACTACGTATAATAGCACCGTACAGCCGCCATGTTGGTTTTTAGGGTTCCGTACCAAAATGGTAAAAAGGAACCCTTATGGTGTGACTCAGTCTGTCTGTCTGTCTGTCACAGCTGGATATTTCGAGAACTACTAATTGTATCAACTTGAAATTTGGAATAGTTTAAGATGACATTTGCCCAACTATTTTGCAAAAAAGAAATTAATAAAAAAATAAATATCTTTTTTACAACAGGGACTGGAAAGGGGTCTTAAAAATTCGAAGTGAGGCTACTAGGGCATGTGGGGTATCATATGAAAGAGCGCCGTTCGCACGTTTTCAATCATTTTTTCTTTTTTGTTTTAGGCCGCATAGTTTTCGATTTATGATGAAAAATGTAAAAAAAAAATAACATTCCCCCCCCCCCCCCTTATCTCCGAACTTTGCAATGAGAAAAATCTGAAATAATTCTATATGATAGTAGTTTATATAAAGATTACAGGAAAAATAAAACGATGTTTCAATATAGCACACTTTTTATATATTAGAAATAATCAAAATCTTTATATATTTTATATATTAGAAATAATCAAATTCTAAAAATGTTAACATTAGTTCCACTATCGGTCAAGAGATGGCGCTGACATAAAACTGCAATACAAATTTTATTATTTTACTCTGCAGTGGGGTTTGATGGTGCAATTATGATGGTACGGAACCCTCGGTGCGCGAGTTCGACTCGCTCTTGACCGGTTTTATTTATAAACACTTGGGCTGACGAGACAAATCTAACGATATGTTAATCATGGAAATCCGTTCAGCCGTTTGAAAGATATGAGGTAATAAAGAATATTACATACAAACAAACAAACTTACATACAAGATACGCGCGAAAAACATAACCCTTGGAACACAATTTTTGACTTCGTAACTTTGTTTGGACCTGTTAGGAGGTGAACATATCAAAAGTCCCCGCCCGTAGCTCCTATGCCGGGGGGGAGGAGGGGGATTTGAAGGTCCCATTTTTCGGTTTTTCACATATATCTCGGAAACTATGCGTTCTAGTGACATAAATTTGCTACAAGTTTTATTCAATCAAGCTTTTCGATATCTTGTATAGTTTTCGAGATATCCACTCCTAAATGTCTGTCTACAATTAATGATGTTATTTTGTTACAAGCTTTATGTCGCTAGAATGTATAGTTTCCGAGATATATGAACAAACCGCCGTTCAAACCGCCGTTCTTGTGGGAATCTCGTCAACCGGTCGATGGCCGAGCAAGTTTAACCATCTCCGCAGATGGTTGAGACCGTGCAAGGCAGCCGATGGGTCACCTCCTAGGTTCGCGTAGCGACCGACACTTAAGCTAGGGGTTTCTAGCTAGGATCACTTTCTTAGGAAACTCTAGCTTTACCCAATCTCTTCTCATTATCATAGGCGCTCACAGGAGTAGGGTTTTGCGTTCTGTGACTTAGGTAGACAATCGATTGGTATTCTTATAAATTGTACATGCGTATGATTTATGTGTCAATTTTGATACCATCTCCTTTCTTCCAAGCACCTTAACAAACTAAAATGCAACTGGCATGACTTCGTAGCTCGTCGTGCGTACACGTGTTATATTTACCTATCAACCGTGTATCATGCACGAGGAGACGCAAGTAAAACCATAGCGTGATAATCTTATTACGGGATATTTTTAATTAGGACTGAAAATATAAAGGCGACTGTTTAGGCGACGGGTTTAATATTTAAGTATCAGATTGATACTTAAATACTAAACCCGGCAGCGGTCTATTTTGTTTTCAAAGTCAAAGTCAAAGTCAAATAAGCTTTATTCAAATAAACTTAATAATTAAGTACTTTTGAATCGTCTATATTTTCCTACCACCCGTTCCAGACTTTTTTAGCTGACAAGAAGAACGGGCGCAAGAAACTTATCAGCTGTCACAGCCATAAGTAACGATATTTACAAACTTGAATATATCGTTACCAAATAATTACAAAAGGGTGACAGGATTATTGGCAACAACATAGACTTATTAATTTCAAAAAATAACCTAACGGGCGACATACTGTGGATTACAAAGAATACGTAAAACAAGCAACTATACATGCGCCCGTTCTTCTTGTCAGTTAAAAAAGTCTGCCGCCTGGCTAGCTAGGTACCAACCATCTTACCTAAGTCTGACATCATGGGTAAGAAAACCAGTTCCTCAGTGATTAGGATTCGTGTAGTGCGCTTCCACCTTCGGCCTTATCGTCACCATCAGATGAGGTGAAGGCCAAGCGCTAACCCTTTGTGCATAAAAAGCAACTTCAAGTAAGAAGTAAGCAATTAAGTACTTACGTAGTTGGTTAATTAAATCTTTTCGATTTACTTTGACAATCTTCCATCCCATTCTTATCTTGCGCTGATTATACTATACACATCAACTTTGTCTAGGGATACAGGACAGGTGTTATTTTCATACAAACGAGGTAACTTTGAAGCCTTGGTTTTCTGCCAGGGATGTACAGTGCTGTAATCTGATGATGGCCATCCAGGGAGTCAATGGAGTAGATTCAGATCGCTATACACACCCAACTGATCTGATCAGCATTCTAAAAGATTAATGGGTCAGAGTTTGAGGATTTCCATACATTTTCATGCTATTTTCGCGGTTTTTGTAAACATGTCCATTACGTCTTTAGAATGCTGGTCAGATCAGTTGGGTGTGTATAGCGATCTGAATCTCCTCCATTCACTCCCTGGATGGCCATCATCAGATCACAGCACAGTACATCCCTGGCAGTAAACCAAGGCTTCAAAGTTACCTCGTTTGTATGAAAATAACACCTGTATCCCTAGACAAAGTTGATGTGTGTAGTTATCATTGTTTGCATTCATCGATGAGACAAAGGAATTACCTCAAAGTCAAAGTTAAAGTGTTTTTATTCAAATAAACTTAATAATTAAGTCCTTTTGAATCGTCTATATTTTCCTACCACCCGTTCCAGACTTTTTTAGCTGACAAGAAGAACGGGCGCAAAAAACTTATCAGCTTTAACAGAAATAAGTAACGATATCCTTACTTATATAATATATAATTATGTAATATATAATATAATATATAATCCTTACTAATATTATAAATGCGAAAGTCCGTTTGTTTATTTGTTATGCCTTCACGTCTTAACTACTGAACCAATTATCATGAAATTTTGCACACACGTTGTCAAGGGTACAGAAAAGGACATAGGGTACAATTTATCCCGATAAAAGGAACTGTTCCCGAGGGATAGACAAAATACTATCCACGCAGACGAAGTCGCGGGCGGCCGCTAGTTTACAATATATCGTAACCTTATCTCAAAAAAATACAGGGTGTTATTACTGCCTAACCAAAAACTCATAGTAGAGTAGTCGACTCATGGTTCTGAATCTATCGGAAGAAGTGGAATTTTCCGTCGCAAAATTCATGAAAAATTGTTTTTTTTTTCTATCACATTCAGTTAAATTTACAGAGAAATAATTAAAATATCAAAAGTTTATAAACCCATTATGTACAATTGTTTACCCGCGATGTTATCGAGTTGTTACATATATTGCTTCTCAACGAAAAATCAAAATCTCAACAACTATGCATTTGTGACAAGTGGTTCCATAGAAAAAGTTGCTTATTTCTAAGAGTAGAACCATCCCTTAAAGTTTTCGCTAGGGTGCTACAATCACCCTGTATGTTATTATAGTTGATACTATAGCTTTAGAGCTTAGGTGGTTAACACACTAAATTATTAATGTGATTTGTGCAGAATTGTTATAATTTAACCCGCCGTCGGTCGCGCTAATTTTTGTTACATCGTCGTCGGTCGCATGGGGTCTTTGAAAGCCCATTACTTCAATCATAAAAAAATTGTAGATTTCTCTATGAATGAGTAACCTCTTTTATTTTATATGTTACATGGGAAAGTAAATAAAAATAATAAATCAATAACATATATAAAATAATTCATTTTGGCTTGAAAATTAATCAAAGCCAAAGAACAATATATTTTCCCTTGAATTTGACAATGCTTACTTGATATTGACATAAATGTAACAAAAGTAAATTTTACCGAGTAGAAACAATAAAATTATAAATTTGAGGATTTAAGTTAAACACACTAATAAACTTATAACGCAAACGAAGAAACATAATACAGAAAAAGCACTCTATATTTTAGTCTAATGTAAAGCTTACTAATGGGACACCGCGTGTCTGGTTTGACCAAGTGAAAGCCATAGGTTCAAATATTTTTATGTCTTTGTTTCATGGGAAAGGGAATGCATCTTTTTTGACTGAATTGGGCTGGTTTTGATATCGTTATTTTTAAAATATGTTGCCAGTACTGGGCCTAATATGCTACAACCACCTCATGGATTACCACATGTACTCCTGTGGTAGAAATCTCTTGTCCAATTCCCTGAAAAATGCCGGAACGTCGGAAATTTTAAAATAAAACGAAATATAAATCCAAAAAGCTAAATCAAATTCTTTAAGTTGCGAATAGAAGAAATCCGATAGTTTAATTTTAACACATAATATAATTACAAACACTATAGACTCTTCAACGTGGGGAGAGTCCGTAGAGTACTTCCATGTTTTAGATAATAATAATAATAATAAAAAGAAATGTAGTATTTTAGGATTATATTTTGTAGATAAAAATGTAACTAAGTATCATTTGAGGACCAGCGATATCCAAGAGGGTAAAAAATATCTTTGAGGAACAGCTGCGTCAGGTGTTTGCAACGAAATAAGAGTTATTGCAGATACCACATCATCTACTGGGTCATAATCATCATATCCTGCTTCTAGCCATCCAATCATTGAATCTTCTTATCTAGATTACAGTTAAATATGATTTTACACTTACGATCGTTAAGTAAAAAAATATACGAATCCGGTCGCGTGGGGTCTTTGAAAGCCAATGTGCAAAATAAATGTGTATTTTACTCAAATGAAGTGTAATAAATCAACAAAACTTGTATTACATGGTACCTACATCATTTATAAGCAGCTACTGAGAAGCACAAGCTTGTGAATAAAATATTTAAAAAGTTGTGTCAGTTTTTCTAGACTCCGGGCTTTTAAAGACCCCATGCGACCGACGGCGGGTTAATAAAGAGGTACTTATTGGTCTTAATAAACATACGGCGCAGATTATTGCCGCAGTCAAAAACCTCGGTTAGTACTATTAGTATGTACTTTTTTCTTTTCTTTCTTCTTACTTACCTATTACAATGGTCAAACCTATGTCCTAAACGTATTTACGGTATTTTTTCCTGTAGCAAATACAATTTTTCCTGTTAGGTACCATCATAGTCTATAAATATATTGACTCAATAATTAGGTATAGTCTACAGATAAAATAACTGATGATTAATCAATTAAGGGTTAAATACTTTCATAACTAAGCTACTTTCATAACTGACAATTATTCATCTATTTGTTTTTAAACTTTTGATTTCAGTCACAGAATAAATAATAGTACAGTACTAGGCACGTATCTTGAAATTTTTCCAACGGAGTGGGGATAAGTTCGCGCATGTGCCTTTGCGAGCGGCCAATAGCGCGCGCCCCTCTCCCACCGCCCGCGCCCCTCACCGCTACGCATGCCCAAAATACGCGTTTCGCGCAATCCGCTTTACGGCGATAGATGTCACTGTACAAATTTCCCATGCAAAATTACTCGTATCGAATAGTTTTACGCGCGTATTTTTTTTCAATAGCGGTTCGTACTAAGGTTAAACAGTAAAAGGTAAAGGTATCGAAAAAATAACTCGAGTAAAAACATTGAGGTATCGAAGCGTACCTAAATAGGTAATTTGTTTTGATAGCGCACCTATTTAGGTGCGTTTCGAGGAATAGTTTAGGTGCGCTTCAAAACGGGTGCGCTTTGAGAAATGCCTCAAAACATTAGATAGTAGAGTAATTTTGTATGGAAAATTTGTGCAGCGCCATCTATTGCCGAATAGCGAAATTAAATTTTCTATAGATAATAAATTGCTCTATTGAATGTTTTTACGCCTGTTATTTTTTTTAATAGGTAGGTACCTAGCTGTTAACGTTACGGGTTCTCAAGCCCTGCGGGAGACCTTGCAACGATAAGATTCGTAAGGGCTATTATCCCTTTATCTTAGATATTTCGCACAGAGTTGTCAAATGGAAAAACCGGCCAACACAATAATAGGTACTTTGGCAGTGGAAAAAGCTGACTTTGGCGGGTTCTCATACCTTCGTTTTCTGAAATATTTAAAACAAAAAATACAATCTTTTTCGTCATAACGAGCTATAAACGATGACAGCCCTCACATTTGGGTAAAAAAAAATTTTTTTCACGCCCCCTTGTATGGGAAGCTTTGAATGAATTTGATGAATGCTGTAGCTTCAATGGTTTAACTGCTAGAGATGTGTGACAGACAGACACATGACCATCATCCATTTTTAATGGCCCCACTGCTGGGGCACAGGCCGGATTGGTGGGTGTTAATGCAAGTGCACCTGGGACCAAAACGGCTTAACGTGCCTTCCGAAGCACGAAGGAGTTCGAGATAATAAATTTTTGGTCACCCATCCCATGACTGACCCTTGCGAAAGTTGCTTAACCTCCGCAATCGCTAAGCCGGGCGCCTCACGGACGGACACATAAGTGACAACAATGGGGTTCCGTTTGGCCCCTTCGGATACGGAACCCTAAAAATTTTCTGACAACCTGTAACCTGTAATCAAGAAAATAAACAATTAAGACAATTTTATTTTTTTATCTCGAGAAAACAGTTATTTTTACCCCATTTAAATAAAGTAAGGTCACTTTCAATCACTTTTTTTATTATTAAAATATAGAAATTAAATCTGCTTTTGCTGCGAACTGTACTAAACAAACAATGGCTATTTAAGGAAAACCACTGCAATTCAATTATCCTTATAAACATGTGCAGTTTTCAATTGGCTTTGATGAATAGGCGAAGAATTTTTTTATCAATATTTATTACCTTACGTCCATTTTAATTAGTCACAGAAAACATAACAGTAGGTACAAGAGTTATACAGGGTTATTTGGAAAACACCAACGACCTCGCAAAAGTAGATTACTAACATCATATACAACAACATATTTTATTCTACGACTTTTCCGAAAACAGACAAAAAAAATCGAGCTGCACTCCGGGAGTGCCGGCAGAAGTGAAAACTTGAATATTAACGTTGGGCATTTTTGATATTTTGGAATGGTTAGGGAATAATTTTTCACGAATTGTACTATCATTTATGAGGTAGAAAACAATATTTATTTATTGCGCTATCGTACACAAACATGACAATTTATATTTCATTAAAAAGTTTATCTCTCAGAAAAATCAACCCGCCGAACGCCAAAACGACGCGCCGCCATTTTCGCCGCGCCGTAGAAAGAGAGGGGGATACTTCCGCCGCCGGCTGTCTACGCTACATCTGTCTTACGAATTTTCGATCAGGGTCACGTGACCCTGACTGACGCGAGTTTAACATTTTTTCCCCATTACAAAAAAAGTGTACAACGCCGCTAAAGAAGTTTTCACTTCAAAAATCGACATTCGATACATATCACCAAACAGCTGATTGAATTTTGTATGAAAAGTTGTAATTTTTTGGTCTGTTTTTGGATAAGTTGTAGAAAAAACGTTGTTGTTTATGATGTTGGTAATCTACTCCTGCGAGGTAGTTGGTGTTTTACAAATAACCCTGTATAAACATTCAAGAATTTCAAGACCGAGTGACACAACAAGGATACCGTACTTCTTTTTATTCTCAGTATTTTATAACGTAACTAGCGACCCGCCCCCGCTTCGCTTCGGTTGCTTCCTTTTTTGCAACTTCCTGCAAAAAATAAATAAATTAAAGAAATATTAACAACATGACTGCCCTGCCAAAAACGAACTAAAAAGTTAAATAACAAGTGTAATTACAGTCGGGGGCCGTTTTATGGTACAATTTTTGTTCAAAGAGGTCCCCCGAATGCAATGACTCTTGTTATTTATTTTATTTTATTTTATTGGATAAGGGAAACATACAGCTCAATATTATACATATGAATGGAAAGCATTATGTTTGTACATAGGCTAACACAGTTTCCACTGAGAAAAAATAATGTTTTACATTAATTTTTGAGTACACTACATAAAGTTAACGAATTATATCATAGCAAAATATAACTTTTTACAAGTAAACTTATTGGAAAATTAACAGACGACATAGTCAAATGGTATAAACAAAGACTTTATATAACATTGACATATTGATCAGCTATAATACACTTTTTAAACTTATGAAAACTAAGGGAAAAAATATGATAGTTCTTATCATAAGAACTACAAGATCTTACAGAGTAAGCAGTTTTTGACAAAATTGGTGCGACAATTAGGCGGCGGGCTGATTATCTAATTAGAAACCACCTAGCGACCGGTTGCAGTTCATAGATGATAGTGATCCATTGCTACTTCTTTTTGGATTAAAAAAAAACATACCAAAGAAAAGTAGCAATGTATGTGGAATGAAACCGGTCGCTAAATAGTTTCTTTTTAGATAATCAGGGTGCGGAGCAAAGGTTTTCGAGGATCTCAGGCAAAACTTTTTGCATTTATAAAATATCTTTACTGGTAAGATAAATCGAGTCCACCATATTATTTATAATTTTGAAAAGAAATAATTGTTCACTTCTCAAGCTTACGCGCTCACTAGACATGAAATAAAACAATTTTTAACGGATACTAGCGCGGTTTTATTGAAAGCACTTTGGTAATTAGTTGGTATTTGGTTTGATTTTTGGTTTTCCCGACGTTACATTAGATTTGACAAACCCCAAATCCTTGCTAGGGAACGTAGATTTATTCCTAGAATGCTCCGCGAGGCAATCGAAATAAATAAATACCCTAATTTCAATAGAGATGATGGTTGGAAAATTCCACCAGCTTGGGACCCCATCATTCACAAGCTTAAGCCCCTCACATACACTGTAAGATCTAATGATACAGTTAGTTCCTTTTGCAAATAAATAAATTAATATAAAAGACGGAGGTCGGCTTCCTCTCCAAGTTTTCTTTCGCCATTTCTTTCTTGGAGGGGCCTCCCAATTTTATGAAATGGTGGTAGCTTCAGTAGATTCTCTCTCTTTTTAGCACTAAATAATTCATAAAATTAAATTATAAATCAACATAAAACAATTAAAATTTATGTTAAAATTTTAATTTCTGAACGTCTAAAAAAAATTCATCGCTTGAGGGTAGACTCACGGGTAGCTTCAGTCCCCCGTGACCACGGCAGCTGCAAAGTTGCCGAAACGTCGGGAAAACCAAAAATCAAACCAAATACCAACTAATTACCAAAGTGCTTTCAATAAAACCGCGCTAGTATCCGTTAAAAATTGTTTTATTTCAAGAAATAATTGATTACGTTGTTCTCTTCGCTCTCATAGGGATTTGATCATGTCCGCATTAAAATCAGGGTATTTATATTTCATGCGTTTTATGAACTTATTCTGAATACGTTCAATAGTGTCAATATGCGTCAAATACTGTGGATTTTGCGTATTCCAAAACAGTACTTTAACTTTTTAGTTCGTTTTTGGCATGGCAATCGTGTTTATAATATTTTTTATTTTTTTATTTTACACATTTTAGTGACAAATTATATAGTTTTGGAATGTGCTTATCAAGGCCTTTCATTTGATGCCCATGTTGTATAATAGAAGAAAAATGCTGGTCTGATCAGTTGGGTGTGTATAGCGATCTGAATCTCCTCCATTCTCTCCCTGGATAGCCGTCATCAGATCACAGCACAGTACATCCCTGGCAGAAAACCAAGACTTCAAAGTTACCTCGTTTGTATGAAAATAGCACCTGTATCCCTAGACAAAGTTGATGTGTGTAGCTCAAAAGGCTTATGCTCCAAGTTCGCAGTCGGCTTAATTTTTGCCGACTACTTCAACTATTATCGACATATTGCTACCAATTTACATATAACCTCAATTTATTATCAACTTAAACCTTCCTCAGGAATCACTCTATCATTAGGTGAAAACCGCATGAAAATCCGTTCAGTAGTTCTTGAGTTTATCGCGATCAAACAGACAGACGCAGTGAAATTCGTTTTACATTTTAAACGGAGTCAGACACCGCAGTCACAGATTGCATTACCAATGATCACTGAATTTTCAAGCATTAACGACATAATTGAAGGATTGCTCAGCTGAAGTGGCAATATGCGGGACACATAGCGAAAAGAACTGATGGGCTTTGGGCCAGAAAGGTTCTGAAATGGGGACCGCGCACCGGACGACGCTCTGTGGGTAAGCCCCGACAAGGTGGACCGACGATCTGGTGAAGGTTGGGGGAAGCCGCTGGATAAGGGTGGGCGTAGCACCGATCGTCATAGAGATCTTTGGGGGAGATCCAGTGGGTGTCGTGAAGCTGATATGATGATGATGATGAAGATGTATTAAATTATATTAACCACAAACAATAAAGCATTTCGTAGGTACTTGTCGAAATAGACGAAATATTTTTTGGTATCATAATAATACCTATGTGTAATTTGGTAAAAAAAAAATCATTTTGTTACAGAAAATTATTTGAGGTTATTGTAAAATATTCAATTTGCGAATTTAAACATTATAATTTTGATAAGTGTAGGTAAATGAAAAAGTAAACTTGACGGATTTAATATTAGAAAAAAATGTTAATAGTGTAAAAAGTATAATTTCATAATCATTTTATTTTATTTGTAAAGCCATGTTTTAATTACGTAATCCTATTTCGACCGTAATTAGGGTTCCGTACCAAAATGGTAAAAAAGGAACCCTTATGGTGTGACTCAGTCTGTCTGTCTGTCTGTCTGTCACAGCTGGATATCTCGAGAACTACTAATGGTATCAACTTGAAATTTAGAATAGTTTGAGATGACATTTGCCCAACTATTTAGCAAATCAGAAATAAATAAAAAAATAAATATCTTTTTTACAACAGGGACTGAAAAGGGGTCTTAAAAATTTTAAGTAGAGCTACTAGGGCATGTGGGGTATCATGTGAAAGAGCGCTGTTTGCACGTTTTTAATCATTTTTTCTTTTTGTTTTAGGCCGCATAGTTTTTGATTTATAATGAAAAATGTAAAAGAAAAATACCGTCCCCCCCCCCCTTATCTCCGAAGTTTGCAGAGAGAAAAATCTGAAATAATTCTATGTGATAGCACTGTATATAAAGATTACAGGAAAAATAAAACGATGTCTCAATATAACACACTTTTTTTTAGAAATTATCAAATTCTAAAAAAGTTAGCATTAGTTCCACTATCGGTCAAGAGATGGCGCTGACCTAAAACTGCAATACTAATTTAATTATTCTACTCTGCAGTGTGGTTTAATGGTGCAATTATGATGGTACGGAACCCTCAGTGCGCGAGTCCGACTCGCTCTTGACCGGTTTTATTTTTCAAATCACTACACATGATAACATGACGTAGGTAGGTAATAAAAAAATTATAGTCAGTTCCTGGTCTATGTACTTAGAAAAAATAATTGAAATGCTTTGTATTATAGATCCCTGATGCTTACCCTAAAGGGAAAAATTGTTTTGTATAGAGATTGACTATGCATTTTTGACGATGAAATAAACTATAAGCGACAGCCCTATGTGTTTAGGCTATTATCGCTCGCTCGAGGCTCGAGTTGGCCTACTTATTTGATTCTACTATGACTTAGCGGTCCCCGACGTCTATTTTATTTAAGTAACACGTTTTTATTAGGTTGCTTTTTTCATAGATCTTTAAGACTTGATTATATCATTGTTAACTTTTTAAGAGTTAGCTTTTTTGTGTCCGATGGTTTTTAAACTTTCAATTTAAGTTTTTGATAAATCTGATAAGTTTCTTGCGCCCATTTATCTGTTCAGCTAAAAATATTTAGATAAGATTTTTAACTCGTTAGATACAATGCAATTAATTAAAAAAAACCGGACAAGTGCGAGTCGGGCTCGCCCACCGAGGGTTCCGTACAGACCTACATCTATACATAAAATAAAGCTATAGAAAAGTTGTGTCGGTTCAAAGGAAATATTTTGAAAAAAAGTGGTTGGTAGTTATTAGTTTTTTTTATATGAAAACTGTACTACGGAGAGGAGAGTTCAAGCTTCATCCCAGGTTCTACCTATCGGAATTATGTGAAAAATTGCTTAGATTATAAGTTGGACTCCAAGCTACCAAACTGTAAAAAAATACCATCAAAATCCGTTCAGCAGTTTTTAAGTGATTCGCGCAAAAACATTTAGAATTGACTGCTATATATAGATTGAAATCCTTTGTCGCCACGTAGAAAATAACATCCGTGGTCCCTTCCAGGGATTACGACAAAGAATTGACCACGGGCGAAGGTTTGAAATGGAATAGTACATTACTGCAGCGGCACTCAAGACAGGCATTGAAGAACATACGTGAGTCCATCAATGCCTAGTTGCGGCCAAGGCTTGTATAGTAGTAGTAGTATACTTTTCTCAAATAATGCGCGGAAATTCAAACCAAGTAGCTTATAAACTTTTAACTTTTTAGTTTTAAAAGTTTTAAGCTTTTTATTTTTATTTTAAATTACAGTAATTGAAAAAAGAAAATGGAAAGTTTTTTTTTAATCTTTTTGTAATGTGCACATAAAGGCCTTTCATTTGATACCCATATTGAAAAAAAAAAAATTCTGGGTTTTTTCATTTATTTGCAGTTTTTAAATTTTTTTCAGTTTTTTGGAATATGCTCATCAAGGCCTTTCATTTGATACCCATATTGAAAAAAAATTTTTTTTTCGTTTTTAATTTTTTTTTTCATCTTTTTGGAATTCGCTCATCAAGGCCTTTCATTTGATACCCATATTGCACCAAAACATTTTTTTTTTCGTTTTTTTTTCAGTTTTTTGGAATGTGCTCATCAAGGCCTTTCACGTGATACCAGTATACCGAATATTAAAAAAAAATTTTTTTTGGAATGTGTTCGCTCATCAAGGCGACATTTGATACCTATAAGTATTTGTGTTTCATTGAAAAGTTCGCTCCATATCTAAATTACACGTGTGTGATGAGTTTTAATAGAAACATTGCCGGACAGACGCCGGCAATTTTTGTATGAAAATCCATTATTACACGTTAGTAATGGATTCTCATACAAATATTGACGACGACGTTGAAATATTGGCGGTTTAGGTCTGTCCGTAAACTCCGATTTAGCACGAAGAAGTTTGTCAAAATAATGTTCGAATTTCCAAGCATGTTTGAGAAAAAATTAAATAATTACAAACCCACCGCACCTGTATAAAATACAAGTACTGCTAATTGTCAACAGATGGCGCTGTATATCAATAGTACACTGTATAATGTTCTGTGAAATGGTGTTATCTATCGCAATGTTATTAGAGAAAATGGGTGTATTCCAACAAGACCCTTGCTCCGAAAGTCTGTTTCCATCCTGTTCGAGTCACGTCATATCGGTGTGAAAAACGCGCTGATTGTTATATACTTACTCTGTGGTGATAGCTGTTGGTCTGCTGGAATGCACTCCGTTAATTTTTTTACTCTTTGACCCCCTGTCATGCAGCGTGACGTGACATACCGCCATGTTGCGAAAATATTTAGAGCCAAATTTTTTACTTTTTAATTTTATTTTTAAAAGTAATTAACTATAACAATATTTGAAAGGATCTAAATAATTGATAATAATAAATTTTGATATTTTAAAAAGAATTAGTGGCGCGATTATCACAAAAGTAATTAGAAGTTAAACTATGACCGCGCATACCGTTGTTTCACCAAGATGATTAATAATTACGTATTTTAATGACCATATTTTTTATGATTTAATTACAAATATACAGTTTTCAGATTTATTCCTGTAAGTGTAGTATAAGACGCTATTACCTGCCAAATTTCATAGTCCTAGGTCAACGGGAAGTACCCTATGAATTTTGATTCCTTTGAGAGTATCGAAAATGCGTTTTTTGCGCCCTAAACGGCGGTATCTTTTTTTTACGTTAACTTAGAAGTTTGATTTTTTTACAGCTTCAAGGGCCCGTAGACCTAAGTATATGGTTTAAATTTCAACTCGATACCTCCACGCGTTTCCGAGATAAAGGGTCTTGACAGACAGACGGACGGACAGACAGACAGACGGACAACAAAGTGATCCTATAAGGGTTCCGTTTTTTCCTTTTGAGGTACGGAACCCTAAAAATGACTATATATATGTATACAATATATATATATATATATATATATTGTATATTGGAGTATACAATATGATACAATATGAATTTGTAATTTTTTGACATTTTTAATAGCTATGATGATCTCATTAAATAGTTATTAATTATTATTTTTCTAACCTTATTTAATTTTTTTTTGACAATAAGTATTAATTAGAATTTGACATAGCTTTTGTAATGATAACTGTTATTTTAATTCTGACATAGCTTTTGTAATGCTACTTAAGTACTGTTATTTTTCAAATATTTACACGTCATTTGCATATGGTAGACATGTAACGGTACAATTTAATTTTAAGACCATTGTTTACCACATATTTAAGCAAATATATGGTGTTTATAATATAATATATAGTGTTTAAATAATAAAAATAATTATATTTCAAATAATAATAATATAAATTACCAACAAATAATATTCAAATGATGTAATTTTTAGATATATTAATATTATAGTATAGCTAATTAAGTACTTTACGCAATTTCTCGTGCATGTGGTGCTTTTCTATAAGTGTCACTTATATTTTTTTTGATAGTGTTAATTATTTATATATTATTATATTAACTATATTATAAATTATATTAACATTTTATAGTGTTATACCATTACAATTATAATTAAAAAAGCTTTTAGTTATAATTGTAATGGTGTACACATTGTTAAAGAGCCAAATAAATAAAATAAAAATAAAATGAAATAAACAATTTGATTTGATTTGAATGTACCTCAGTACAACTAAAGTGTCTAACTTTGCTTGCGTTACAATACAAGACAACGTATTGTAATCTGTAAAATTTACTCTTTCCCATACATTTTCGAGTGAAGTTGCCGCGGACCACTGTATCTCGTCAATCGAGCATTTCTCGTCGTCGCATTTTACTTTACATACTTTGGGTGTTTCTAATTTGAAACAAATAGCCTATGTTCACTGCCCGCTTGTAACACGAAATGTCCATTCCATACAATTTTTACATAGCAAATTCGTCATGGTTTTTGCAAATTAGATATTGTCCTAAATGTGACAAGCATTTCAATACTTTGTAGATAAATTAATATTTGAAACGGTAACCCTAAAAAAGCTTTTTCCAGCCATTGTTACAAAATGAAACCTTTACCACAGTATAAAGAAGTACTACCAGTAAACCGACTTCCTTGTTGATAAACGCATGCTGCCACTGTGTAGGTATAAGCACAGAAACTCCATCAAGGGTCAGGGTTGTCACCACAACAACTACTCAAATATATTACATAAAAGTTTGAATTTGTAATAACGAAAGAACATAAGACAGAAACAGCAAACATGAAACCACTGATTGTTTTTTCGCGATTTCAAAGTTTGTCCCATAGTAAAAGTTGTTCAGTTTGATGGCCCTGTCAAACCATGACGTGAATTTACAATTAAAACAGAACAAATTCTGTAAACCATTATGTCGTTTTGAAATTTCGTTACGCTTCTTAAAATGTACACCCCTTCAAGTTAGAGAGCGCAAACTGGAGGAGATTGCGCTCGCCGACTCTGCCGCTCACTTCCCCGCGTACCCCCCGTCGTTGCCCCGCGCAAGTACATGAGTCGGACAACTGTTAGTAGTATTATAACTGTGCCTTTACTTTGTTATGTTAGTTAGCAACAAACTTATCTGTTCGAAGTATTTCGAAAGATAATCTTTAAAAAGATAAATTGATAACAGCATGCATGTCATACCATCTGCGGTTGTTCTATATTCTAAAGTAGATACCTACTTAATATCTAATTAAAAATAAAACCTTTTTACGGCGCGTTTATTAATTCAGGTGTTATTTCAGAATTAGTTAGTTTAGATGGGTATTTTGAATTCCTATCTAATGTTCTTTTGAATATCTAAAGGCTGGAATACACATGCTGGTAGCACATAAGCATGCTAGTTTCAAGCAGATGCTACTTAGTAGCTAATTAGCACGAAAAATAGACCGCACCTTGATTATCTAAAAAGAAACTATTTAGCGACCGGTTTCATTCCACATACATTGCTACTTTTCTTTGGTATGTTTTTTTTTAATCCTTTAAGAAGTAGCAATGGATCACTATCATCTATGAACTGCAACCGGTCGCTAGGTGGTTTCTAATTAGATAATCAGCCCGCCGGCTTGCGATTAAGTAGTGCTCATTTCGAATACACGTGCTAATTGTATGCTACTAAGTAGCATCTGCTCGAAACTAGCATGCTTTTGTGCTACTACGTAGCATGTGTATTCCAGCCTATACAATTACCACGTGTATACGAAAAGAGCATGCGTGTGATTAAGCACGCTACTTATTCGCAAGCCGGTCTATTTTTCATGCTAATTAGCACTCGGTGTAAGGAGCAGGTGAGAGGGGGGGTGGTTGGCTCCAAAGCAAGTCTGTACAGTACGAGGCATGTATCTTGAAATTTTTCCGACGTAGTGGGGATAAGTTCGCGCATGTGCTCTTGTGAGCGACCAATAGCGCGCGCCCCTCTCCCACCGCCCGCACAGCCCTCACCGCTACGCATGCCCAAAATAAGCGTTCCGCGCAATCCCCACCCAATTTCAAGATATAAGCCTCGTAATGTACGTGTTTGTGTAGGTAGTTCACGATTCCATGGGGCGATGATAAATCTTATATTTTTTTTATCGAAATTATGAACGTTTGTAGAAGACAAAGTCTTCTGCTAATCTTGTTCTGCACCCAAATTCTTTTCCTTCGTTTATTTAATGTTCCTTTTCATTATAAGTTTCTTTATTAAATGTGTTGAAGTGATTTAATGTAACGCCAATAAACGTTAATTTTAATGCTATAATGAGCAAGTTTATCTCAGACGTGCTAGAAAGATGTATGCTCTTAATAAGTATGCTTCTGAGGTCTGTGTTTCCATGAGCAAATGTAGGTAGGTGTAACAGACACACGGAAAGCATGCTATAAAAATCGAAATATACTCGATGGCTATAAATGAGTATACTATCTAGTACAGTACGAGGCATATAATTAGAAATCGGGGGGGTGAGAGGCGTGGGCGGCGGGAGAGGGGCGCGCGCTATTGGTCGCTCACAAGAGCACATGCGCGAACTTATCCCCACTCCGTCGAAAAAAATTCAAGATACGTGCCTAGTACTGTAGCAAACAAGCGTGCTTTTTTAATAGCATGTGTATTCCAGGCTTAATTATTCATCGATAGCCCTAGCTGAACAGCTGAGCTATTAAAAACAAAAGACAACGATAACCAAAAAGTTTTACTTCACATCGCCCGCTTTAATTGTAACACAAAAAAAATTGTTCAAACAAAGGTGTTAGTGTAAAAAAACCAATGCGTTATCTAAGTTTCTATTCGAAAAGGGTACAAACTGTTATCTTGCAGCCGAAAGCAGTGTATTTACAAAACAAAACTGTTACTTGGTCAGTCTGCCGGCGACCGTGGCACGGAACGCGCGCGCGGCCATTTTGAATATCTCCAACTTTTTAATTTTTCGTCGCGAGTGCATGCTTAAGTTTTTAATCCTTATTGTGTCGTTTTTTTGTGCTTTTGAATAAAAACTAATTGGTTTTTCCTAGAAAGTTTGTGTGAAAGTAGCAGATAATACGCATAGATTAACGGTGTGGTGTTTTTTCATGTTTTTCGTGCGTTGCACCTGCGTTACGGGTTATAAAATTTCTTATTTTTTATAAATATTCATTCGAATCACTGAATATTAGCAAACCAGTGATTCATTTTTATTTAAAATCCGCTTTAACTTAAATAAATGAATTCTTTACCTGGAAAAATATATCCTACTATCCTACTAATATTATAAATGTGAAAGTTTGTGGGTTTGGATGTTTAGATGTCAATCACGCAAAAACTACTGAACAGATTTGGTTGAAATTCGGCACACAGATAGTAGATAGCCTAGATTAAAACATAGAATACTTTTTATCCCGATATTCCCACGGGAACGGGAACCATGCGGGTGAAACCGCGGGCGGGAAGTTTTAAATAAATGTAAATGTTAGGGAGAAAATATATTAGAATCCAAATAAGTACTTCTAGGGATTTAACGCCCTGAATAATAGTCAAACACTTAAGTTTTTTTTATTTCGTGGTTTTAGTGGCATCTTCTCTATTTTAAAATTTAAAGTTATGTTCCAAACTTTCAATAGGAAAATTCAATGGTTTTTGACACAAATTTTTTTCGTGGGAATAAAAATTATCTTATGGTGTTTGTCTTACATCACGAAAAGTGACCTAAGTTAATGACATAACATTCTTTAGCAACCCATAATCTTGTTATTTATAGTGAACTGTTAACTTTAAGTTAACTAATATTAGCCAAAGTTATTTTTTTAGTTTGATAAAAAAATTAAGCACTTGCGAATCGTCAATTTTGGCAATTTTTATTAACTCCATTCAAGACTCAAAATGACGTAAATTTTTATTTTTAATCACAAAAAACTATAGTAGCGATGTAACATGAAAAAAAAAAAACAAGTTTTTTTTACAATATTGAAAAAACGTGAAAAAAAACATAGCTCTGTTGTATTTGTCTAATTTTTTTTTAATTAGAATCTTTAGAAAACAAATGTTTTATTCAATCAAATCAATATTTAACTTAGATTTTTAATCTTCATTCTAAGTTTATAGGTTTCACCGTGCGCGTCTTTAAATGTTGCCAACTGTTTAAAACTTGGTACTATTCAACTAAAAAAACCGGCCAAGTGCGAGTCGGACTCGCGCACGAAGGGTTCCGTACCAAAATCTGGAAAAAATATGTTTGTTGTATGGGAGCCCCCCTTAAATATTAATTTTATTCTGTTTTTAGTATTTGTTGTTATAGTGGCAACAGAAATAAATCATCTGTGAAAATTTCAACTTTCTAGCTATCACGGTTCATGAGATACAGCCTGGTGACAGACAGACAGACAGACAGCGAAGTCTTAGTAATAGGGTCCCGTTTTTACCCTTTGGGTACGGAACCCTAAAAAGTAATGTTGGTTCAGAAATGAACAGAAAAATATAAAATGAACTCAAAGAGTATTAATCTTTAACGGAAACTCCATTATTAATATTGATTTCTGTACTCCTGAAAAAAAAACATTTTCACGTAAGAAAAAACAGTTTTTGCAACACTAAACTATAACCAATTTATGGGTGGATAGGGATAATGGGCCATAACATAAACACCACGCGGGCCCAATGCGGATTGGTAAACATAATATTATTATATCGTTACAAAATATAAAATAACAATATGTCGATATTAATATTTTAATTTAAATTAACCTACAGAATTTAAAAAAAGCTATTTGCAAAAATTAAAAATAGTCATAGCTAACATAGCCCCTATCTTATTATTAATAGGTGTATACTTACTATCGACACAAAAAAAACATAATTTTATTATCATAATTTATTCAACAAACGCCATACCATTGTTATCTGCCTGCGATGTGGGTGTAAGTTTGTTTACAATTTCCGGAGGTCTCAATGGCTAAAATGAAATTACTTATAACTAACTTTTGATATTAATTCGAAGAATGGATTCCTTGACGTGTAAATTTTAAGTTCTTAGAATCTGTATCTATAGTCAAACCCCGAAGTCCAAGCGCTCCTAGGTTTGCCTAATCAAACCTCAGCTTAGTCAAAGTACAAAACTAATAGCGTGTTTCGGACTTTGACTAACGCATTTATAGCCAAACCTAGGAGAGACTAACTTGGACAGTCAAACACCGAAACGCAATTCGATCAAATCAGGGTTTGACCATTCAGACTTAAATTAGGTACCTACAGAATATGTTTTTTGTATTTAAAAGTATGAAAAACACATTCTTTAGAGTAATAATTAAATTAAATTAATAATCACCCTGTGAAACAACGATTTCTGTCTGTTAAAAAAAAATAACCACGAAATTTAAGACGATCGCTCCGTTGCGCTTCGCGATCGTCTTAAATTTCGTGGTTATTTTTTTTTTACAGACTACAGAAATTTTTGTTCCAAAGGAAGATTGTTGATATAGAAGTACATTTTCACTGTGATGAATGTATTTTTAGGGTTCCGTACCAAAATGGTAAAAAAGGAACCCTTATGGTGTGACTCAGTCTGTCTGTCTGTCTGTCTGTCTGTCTGTCTGTCTGTCTGTCACAGCTGGATATCTCGAGAACTACTAATGGTATCAACTTGAAATTTGGAATAGTTTAAGATGACATTTGCCCAACTATTTTGCAAATAAGAAAGAATTAATAAAATTAATATGTTAACCAGACAACAAACATTTCTGTTGTCTGGTAAAAAAAAAAAAAATTTTAACACACAACAGAAATTTTTGTTCCAAAGGAAGATTGTTGATTAAGGTAAGTACATTTTCACTGTAGTGAATGTATTTTTACACTTTTACATACAAAATAACACATTCTGTCTCTAATTTAAGTCTGACTAGTCAAACCCCGATTCGATCGTATTGAGTTTCGTTTGACTTTCCAAGTTGGTCTCTCCTAGTTTTGCTATAAATTCGTTAGTCAAAGGCCGAAACACGCTTTAGTTTTGGACTTTGACTAAGCCTTCTTGTCAAACCTGAGGTTTGACTAGGCAAACCTAAGAGCGCCTGGACTTCGGGGTTTGACTATAACATATTATTATACATGGTGTTTACAATATAAAGTTTTAAACAAAAACCACGTAGGGATACTGCAAACTCCTTAGAAACTAGAAACTAATTTATATGTTTTATTAATACTAATTACGTACGTAGGTAAGTACTTATACAGATTATAGTCGCTATTATGCAACCAGTATTCAGCCGCTTTGTGCTGCATAACAAAATGCCAGCATTTTTCGCCCCGCGGCCCCGCGGCCGCCCACTTGGTTGTAATTTTTGTGTGGTGCCATTTTTTGAGCGGAATGCTTATTCCATAAATTTTGGTTCACTGAAGATTACCGAGCCCATACATAAAAAAACCGGTCAAGAGCGAGTCGGACTCGCGCACCGAGGGTTCCGTACCATCATAATTGCACCATTAAACCACACTGCAGAGTAAAATAATAAAATTAGTATTGCAGTTTTAGGTCAGCGCCATCTCTTGACCGATAGTGGAACTAATGTAAACTTTTTTAGAAATTTGATAATTTCTAAAAAAGTGTGCCATATTGAGACATCATTTTATTTTTCCTGTAATCTTTATATAAACTGCTATCGCATAGAATTATTACAGATTTTTCTCTTTGCAAACTTCGGAGATAAGGGGGGGGGGGGGGGGGAACGGTCATTTTTTTTTACATTTTCATCATAAGTCAAAAACTATGCGGTCTAGAAAAAAAAGAAAAAATGATTAAAAACGTGCAAACGGCGCTCTTTCATATGATACCCCACATGCCCTAGTAGCCCCACTTCAAATTTTTAAGACCCCCTTTTCAGGCCCTGCTGTAAAAAAAACATTTATTTTTTTATTTATTTCTTATATGCAAAATAGTTGGGCAAATGTCATCTTAAACTATTCCAAATTTCAAGTTGATACCATTAGTAGTTCTCGAGATATCCAGCTGTGACAGACAGACAGACAGACAGACAGACTGAGTCTCACCATAAGGATTCCTTTTTTACCATTTTGGTACGGAACCCTAATACCGAAACGTACCGTCCGTCCCGCTGTAGAAGTCCCAGTGTTTCAAAAGTCAATCGCAATAAAATAGTTTATATTTTTTATGAAATAAACAATATTAGATTTGATTGGTTAAACCACTATTTTGGTAAGCGGCCGAGGTGTTTTTCAGTGGTAGATGATGCTGTACTTTCCCATACAAAATTACTCCGTCACATTTTACGCGCGTTTTTTTCTCTATAAATGTTCGTGCTACGATCGAAAAAATAACGCACGTAAAAACATTTTGTATGGGAAACTTGTACAGTGCCATTTACCGCCGAAATGCAAAATTAAATTTTCCATAGATAATTACTCTATCGAGTACTTTTACAAGCGTTTTTTTTCGCGATAAATGTTCATGTTAAGCGCTATCGCACACGGGCAACTTTTGTCTCCGCAACTTTTTTGTCTCTCACGTGATTTGTATGAAAAGTTTCAGACGACCGTGTCGCTTCGTGTGCGCGCTACCATATAAACCCGTGGACTTGATGTGGAGACAAAACAGTTGCTGGGAGACTAAGTTGCCTGCACGGGCAACTTTTGTCTCCGCAACTTTTTTGTCTCTCACGTGATTTGTATGAAAAGTTGCAGACGACCGTGTCGCTTCGGGTGCGCGCTTCCATATAAACCCGTGGACTTGATGTGGAGACAAAACAGTTGCTGGGAGACTAAGTTGCCTGTGTGCGATAGCGCTAAGGGTATTGAAGGTATTTTAATTACGATAGCAAAATGAAAAGACGAAATCAGCCGATGTTATCACAGTTTTGCTAATATAGGTAAACAGTCTTAAGTGATTGATTATTGAAAGATAATTTATAATAATAGGTGTTATTATAAAGATAAATTTAATACCTTTTATATAAATTAATTGATAATCAAGGATATCAAATTGTTCAAGAAAGAATTTAATTATACCTGAATTCCGGTAATGAAAACCAAAACTAAACGAACACTCAATCTTTTGCTTGTAATGGTTTCTTTTTAGGGTTCCGTAGCCAAAATGGCAAAAAACGGAACCCTTATAGATGGTCATGTCTGTCTGTCTGTCTGTCTGTCTGTCTGTCCGTCCGTATGTCACAGCCACTTTATTCCAAAAGTATTAGGACTACATAGTTGAAACTTAGTAGGTAGGTGTATTCTGTGAACCGCTTTACGATTTTTATACAAAAATAAAAAAAATAAAAGATTAAGGGGGGGCTCCCCATATATGAAACTGAAACTGAAAATATTTTTTTTCATCAAACCAATACTTGTGGGGTGTTTATAGATAGGTCTTTAAAAATGACATTGAGGTTTCTAAGACTATTTTTTTTTAAAGTCAACCGTTTGAAAAATATATGCCGCCAAAGTGGTAAAATGTGTGTCCCCCCCCCTTTAACTTTTAAAATAAGATGGTGAAAAATCTAAAAAAAATATAAACTATAGATCTTAATAAACACTTTCAACAAAAATTGTTTTGAACGAGATACAGTAATTAGTTTTCGAGATATAGTACATTTTCCAAAACCGCAAATATAACTTTGTCATTCATACAAACACTGTGAAAAACAAAGTTATTTTTTCAGACGAAAAATGATAGCGGTATTAAAATATGGTATGGTATAATGTACCTACGGAACCCTACTGCGCGTGGCCCGACATGCACTTGGCCGGTTTTTTCATGATTTCTTACACATACATACATATAATAGCTCTTTTAGAGGTATACAACGTGTTACAAAAATCCCCTAATGCCGAATATGGTAGATAGGGACCATCAAACTGAACAACTTTTACTGTGGGACCAACTCTGAAATTGCGAAAAAAAACAGCTGTTTCATACATATTGGTAACAATTATTATTTTTATTTTATTACTTATATTATAGGTAAGTAATAAAGCTACCTTTATGTTTAAGTGTTTGTTAAATTACAAATCAGTTGAATGACTAATGGACAAATTTTCATTAACATCAGTTAAAAAAACCGGCCAAGTGCGAGTCGGACTCGCGCAAGGTTCCGTACCAAAAAACGGCAAAAAATAACTTTTTTGTATGCGAACCCCCTTAAATATTTATTTTGTTCTGTTTTTAGTATTTTTTGTTATAGTGCCAGGCAACAGAAATACATCATCTGTAAAAATTTTAATTGTCTACCTGTTGTCGTTATTAATTTCGAGCAAAAAATGGCAAAAAAATCACGTTTGTTGTATGGGAGCCCCCTTAAATATTAATTTTATTCTGTTTTTAGTATTTGTTGTTATAGCGGCAACAGAAATACATCATCTGTGAAAAATTCAACTGTCTAGCTATCATGATTCGTGAGATACAGCCTGGTGACAGACAGACAGACAGACGGACAGCGGAGTCTTAGTAATAACTAAGACTCCGCTGTCCGTCTGGGTCCCGTTTTTTAACCGACTTCAAAAAAAGGAGGAGGTTCTCAAGTCGTCGGTATTTTTTTTTTATGTATGTTTTACCATAACTTCGTCAGTTGTTAACCGATTTATACAATTCTTTTTTTATCTTAAAGAACATAGTTCGTGTGTGGTCCCATAAAAAAATTACAGAGATCTGGTTGGTAGTTTTTTCATAATCCTGAAAATTGACAATTATTTAGCTTGCCATCACACGTGTTTTTACGGATTTTCGAACATAATATCTTTGTTTATGTACCGATTTAGATGATTCTTTTTTTGTTTGAAAGGGTATACTTCAAGAGTGGTCACATTTTAATTTTATCGGTATTGGACTTTGAACTTCGAAGATACACAAGGGAACTCCTCAAATTCAAATAGTATATGTAAAGTGATTTGGATTTTGGTAGGTTTATGACAATCCAAAACAAACCAAACCATGGTCTGCAATGCAAGGTTCTGGACTAGACTTGGACTACGAAGACACAATGGAACTCCTCAAAAACAAACAGCGTAAATTGGGAATTTGAGTTGTGGGCATTTTACCATTGAAAATATTTTATAAAGTTAAAAAATATTTACATGCTTACATACCTGCCACTAAAAAGTTGAAAATAAAAAACTTTTTTAACAAAAAAGAAAAACCTCCTTCAAAAACCTGAAACAAAAACAGCTTCAAAATTAAATACCTCTAAAAAAGCGAGAAATAATATTCAAATCATTAGTTACGCATAACATTATTAATAAAACACGTCTAATGAAGTCGGGTGGGGCTTTCAGAAATATAAAAAAAATTACTTGTCTTCCAGCCCCACCCGACTTCAATAGACGTGTTTTATTAATAATGTTATGCGTAACTAATGATTTGAATATTATTTCTCGCTTTTTTAGAGGTATTTTTACCCTTTGGGTACGGAACCCTAATAAAAAATACGTGTCTCCTAATTTTTTTTGTAAGTATCTGCTTTTATTATAGGTACGAAGTAAAAACGACATACCTAGGTATTATATTTTTGAAAGGTTGTCCATTGTAATATCAGGCTCATATGGCTGAATAGTTAAGAGGTATTTTGTTGACAAATATTAGTAATTCAAAAAAAACCTTTAAGAAGAAGAAAGGGGCTGGAGTTGTTGGAAACATTTGACAGATGTCAGATAATAATATTTTTATATTAGCTGAGCTTCTGTCGCAGATTTTTATAATTACCTATTATTAATATATTTACTTCATTTGAATGTAAAGTACTTCGATCATTATAATTTTCTTATTGCTAAAAAGTCGAAAAGCAAGAGTTTGCAAGAGTCATTTGTAAAAATTGTTCAAAGAAAAAACATAATTTATTTTACTGAAAAAACCTGCCTTTGATTTTTTGAGAATCTCAAAATATTTTGATATTTTCGTTAATATTTTTTGTACGAAACAGCTGCTTTTTTAGGGTTCCGTACCCAAAGGGTAAAAACGGGACCCTATTACTAAGACTCCGCTGTCTGTGTCTGTCTGTCACCAGGCTGTATCTCATGAACCGTGATAGCTAGAAAGTTGAAATTTTCACAGATGATGTATTTCTGTTGTAGCTATAACAACAAATACTAAAAACAGAATAAAATTAATATTTAAGGGGGGCTCCCATACAACAAACGTAATTTTTTGCCGTTTTTGGTACGGAACCCTTCGTGCGCGAGTCCGACTCGCACTTGGCCGGTTTTTTCTTAATTTCAGAGTTGGTCCCATAGTAAAAGTTGTTCATTTTGATGGTCCCTATCTACCATATTCGGCATTAGGGGTTATTTTGTAATACGTTTCCAATGCAGTATTGTCACGGTAAAGAATACATTTCTTTACCGTGGTATTCTCCTCTCTCGCGCGTCGCATGGGAGGATGTTGATTGACACAATCTACTGCTTGGCGGCGCGTTTGGAGATTGCAGTGTTTTGACTAGCTAGACCGTTTTTAATGGAAAACCCCGCTGCACATTTTTAGGTCCACGTAGGTAGTACCTACTTATTTACCTCTAAATGATATCGCCTTTTACCACAATCCTAAATGAAGGGTACACGTGAAGAAGGGGCTCATTAAAATTTAGCAAAAGAAAATGGCAGTTTAAAGTTGAATGGTTTATTTTACCAAGGCGATTTAACAAGAAATGTGCCTCTTTTAGTTTGTTTTGAATATGTAATGGACCCTAGTTTGTTTTGAGTATGCCAATGCCATCAAATGCAATTGTTAGTTTGAAATAAACAATTAGCAAAATATAAGAAATTTGCTAATTAAAGATTTTATTACTTACCTATTCTATTTTTACTGAGACGATTTAACGAGAAATTTTAGTTTGTTTTGAATATGTCATTTGAAAGACCCATTCAAAGGCTATTTTAAAAATACCGTTCCTCCCCTTATCTCCGAAGTTTGCAAAGAGAAAAATCTGAAATAATTCTATGTGATAGCAGTTTATATAAAGATTAGGCAAGGCAAAATAAAACAATGTCTCAATATAGCACACTTCTTTCGAAATTATCAATTTTCTAAAAAAGTTAACATTAATTCCACTATCGGTCAAGAGATGGCTCTGACCTAAAACTGCAATACTAATTTTATTATTCTACTATGCAGTGTGGTTTAATGGTGCAATTAAGATGGTACGGAACCCTCGGTGCGCGAGTCCGACTCGCTCTTGACCGGTTTTTTTATTACCTGTTTACCTTACCAATGTTTCTCAAGAGATAATGCAATTCAATTAAATAAATATATTAAGAACGGTTTAAGTGAAATATGAACATAAGAACAAACAACAATAACTAATTGCCCGTTTATATTGTATGTTATAACTATTATTTTGTATTAGTTTTGTAATATTAGTATTAGTGTTTACCCAACCCACAACAATAATTTTATGTATTTGGTTAGTCAAGCAAAGTATATATTTTGTAAGATTTTGTTTGATACTGTTAAAAAATTGCTTTTTGGAACCCAAGAAAGGGTCCACATTACCAAATTTATTATTGTAAAGTCTTGGTAATCGGCAAAACACAGAATTTCGCCCGTAGTTTGTAAATTTAAATGGGGATGGGGCATTTCATTTAACAAATTACTGTCGTATTCTACAGCTTTGTTTGATTGCCACTGATAATAGTAAGACTATGGAAAGTGATCATACACAGATTTAAGACCAGATAAAGTCCAACCATTTTCATCAGGTCTTAAATCTGTGTATGGCTACTTTTTATAGTCTTACTTTTATCTGTGGCAATCAAACTAAGCTGTAGAATACGACAATAGCTAAACTATGTGGTAAACCTCGAAAAAAAAACAATTTTGGAGATATACAAATATAGGTTACGGCGGGTTGCAGTCTGTAAAACTTGGGTTAAAGTATCTATAATTTACCAATAAATAACTATATCACAACGGCAAACGGTAACCTTTTTGGTGATTTAAATGTTCTACGGGCTACTGTACTATTAGTGTGCCTGGTTCGACGTCGAGGAGTACTAAAATACACAAGCTTTACTAAATAGCTATACTAATACACTTCTTATTATTTAGCTTCATAAATACTAGACACATTTCTCTCGTAATTAACAATACCCCTAGACATTGGCAGACATTTGCCATTTTTGTGCCAACTTTAAGCCCGATAGAATTTATATTTGGATGTGAAATGTCTCATATGTCACACCTGTGCGTATCAATAAAGAAATAATAGGGGTTAGTATGAAATTACCTATTTTTTACACGACTGCCCAAAGCAAAAAGAGTGTATATGTGTTCAGGGTTCATGCGTATGTTTGTGGGTATGAGAATTTCTTTATTCCACCATAACTTCCAAATGGCTCAACAGATTTTGATGTATGGGGTATTGTTAGAATCCTTACATCATTCCGAGTGACACTGGCTATATCTTTTTTGAAAAAATAATAATATGGCGATGGCCGGTTTTTAGTACCTGTACACCTTATTACTAGAAATGACCACGTTTAATTCGTTGTAACGTAGCCGATATATTTTTTTTCACTTAGCACATGTGGCATTATTTGTGTCCATCGTTCTGGCAGCGCCACGGTCTCCGATTTGCGTGAAAAAAATTCACCATGTAGGCCGATTTTTTGCCAGTCGGGAAAAAATAGGTTTGATTTTTTCCCTCCACTGGATCCGAAGATATACGAGGTTTTTTGTGGCGCTGCCAGAACGACGTCGTCCTGGCAGCGCCATGGCTATATCTCATTTATTACAAAAGCTAGAATAAATCTGATTACACACAGATTTTTGGCTTTTTTTCCATTTCACACAAGCTAACATCCACCCGTGAATGTCAACAGATTCAGGAGTAATTGTGGGTCATTTGTGGCGCTGCCAGAACGACGTCGTTCTGGCAGCGCCACGGCTGAATCTCAGCAATTTGATTTTTTTCCTGGAAACGGTGTGGGTATATATTTAATACCTTTGTCATAAGGCACGGAAAAAAAGAATTTCTACATTTCATCGTGGATTAAGGATTTTATAGGCATCGAGAAATTATAACCTCAAAAAAAATCTTTTTCGCTCTAACGCCTTTAATTGATGTATTATATAACATTCGCGCATTCCCTTATCTTCCTATAGAGGGAAAAAAATAAACCACCATCGCAGCATTAGCCGTTCCAGAGAAATCATAGGTTTAGATTTGGTTCATACATCAGGCATCGTTCTGGCAGCGCCACACCCAGTGCAGCATGATCCAGGGCACCTGTCGCCAAACTGAGTATGCCAATATTTAGTACCACCATAGCGAACACGGAAAAAAATCTGATAACGTGTATAACACAGCTACTTTCCGAGAAATAAGCCTTTGATTCAATATGCCATACAATTGGTACATTCGAGTAGAAAAGTTTTGAATTGCTTTTTATTTTAGCATTTTAAGTATCCGATCCGGTGCCCGAAACCAGTTTTTACTATACAGGGTGTTTGGTAATAGCCTTATAAAGCCGAATATGGTAGATAAGGACCATTATAGGGATATTTTGTTTATTAATTTTTGTATGAAACAGCTGATTTTTTTTCGCGATTTCAGAGTTGGTCCTATAGTAAAAGTTGTTCAGTTGGATGGTCTCTATATCTACAATATCCGGCTTTATAAGGCTACCAAACACCAACAAACATGAAAAGTAAAAAATAATAAAAATAAAAATTCATTTGTGATGAAAGCGGCAGGCATGCTTGAAAGCGGGCTACAGCTGGCTAGTCAAGCGGGAAAGTGTGAATGAAGCGTTAACTTAGTAAGCTGTGAAGCTGTCAATTAAATGTCATACATAAGTCACGCACGTCTGATGCTGTTTGGGCTACCTCACGACCAAAATTGCGAGTAGTTTTTGTATTTTGCGATCGTCTCAAATTGGGCAACTTCACAAATTTTTGCGCGATTTTTGGGCTACTTCACTTCGCTTTTACTTTTCATGTTTGTTGGTGTTTGGTAGCCTTATAAAGCCGGATATTGTAGATATAGAGACCATCCAACTGAACAACTTTTACTATAGGACCAACTCTGAAATCGCGAAAAAAAATCAGCTGTTTCATACAAAAATTAATAAACAAAATATCCCTATAATGGTCCTTATCTACCATATTCGGCTTTATAAGGCTATTACCAAACACCCTGTATAGTAAAAACTGGTTTCGGGCACCGGATCGGATACTTAAAATGCTAAAATAAAAAGCAATTCAAAACTTTTCTACTCGAATGTACCAATTGTATGGCATATTGAATCAAAGGCTTATTTCTCGGAAAGTAGCTGTGTTATACACGTTATCAGATTTTTTTCCGTGTTCGCTATGGTGGTACTAAATATTGGCATACTCAGTTTGGCGACAGGTGCCCTGGATCATGCTGCACTGGGTGTGGCGCTGCCAGAACGATGCCTGATGTATGAACCAAATCTAAACCTATGATTTCTCTGGAACGGCTAATGCTGCGATGGTGGTTTATTTTTTTCCCTCTATAGGAAGATAAGGGAATGCGCGAATGTTATATAATACATCAATTAAAGGCGTTAGAGCGAAAAAGATTTTTTTTGAGGTTATAATTTCTCGATGCCTATAAAATCCTTAATCCACGATGAAATGTAGAAATTCTTTTTTTCCGTGCCTTATGACGAAGGTATTAAATATATACCCACACCGTTTCCAGGAAAAAAATCAAATTGCTGAGATTCAGCCGTGGCGCTGCCAGAACGACGTCGTTCTGGCAGCGCCACAAATGACCCACAATTACTCCTGAATCTGTTGACATTCACGGGTGGATGTTAGCTTGTGTGAAATGGAAAAAAAAGCCAAAAATCTGTGTGTAATCAGATTTATTCTAGCTTTTGTAATAAATGAGATATAGCCGTGGCGCTGCCAGGACGACGTCGTTCTGGCAGCGCCACAAAAAACCTCGTATATCTTCGGATCCAGTAGAGGGAAAAAATCAAACCTATTTTTTCCCGACTGGCAAAAAATCGGCCTACATGGTGAATTTTTTTCACGCAAATCGGAGACCGTGGCGCTGCCAGAACGATGGACACGCATTATTTAGCTGTGTGTTTAAAAATTTGTGTATAAAAAGTATTAAAACATTGGCGTTCATGGTTGATAAATAAATTAAGACAATGTTAGTATGGAAAATGCAAATTCTTTTTAATTTATCCATAAAAGACGGCAATTTCATACTTAAACCCATAATAATATTTTAAAGTTTAAAGACAAATTAAAAAGGTGATTAGTCTTTATGACAGTGTAAAAATATAAAGAACTAGTGACCGCCTGCGACTTTGTCTGCGTGGAAGTTATTTTTCTATCCATCTGGAATGGCACTTTTTTCTGAATGAAAGGTCCCTACTATTTCCGGCTCTGTACCCCTGACAACGTGTTATGTACGGCTCTATACCCTTGACAACATGTGTTATGTCCAACTCCTGTACCCCTTGACAACGTTTGTTAAGTACGGCTCTGTATCCCTTTCAACGTGTGTTATGTACGGCTCTGTACCCCTAAAAACGTGTGTTATGTACGGCTCTGTACCCCTGACAATGTGTGTTGTGTCCGGTTATGTACCCCTGACAACGTATATTATGTCCGGCTCTGTACCCCTGACAACATGCACTATGTCCGGCTCAATATCCTTGACAACGTGTGTTATATCCGGCTCTGTATGTACCCCTGACATCATTGTGTTATATCCGGCTCTATACCACTGTAAACATGTGTTATATCCGGTACTTTACCTTTGACAATTGTTACGTTGGATAAAGAAAAATAAAGCGTAACAAACAATCAAACAATCTCACTCTCGCAAAGTAAGGATTCTTTTTTGTTAACGCCATTTTTAATGTCCCCCCTGCTGGGCACAAGGATGGGCCATGACCCACCACGCGTACCCAATCGGATTGGTGTCATTTCATTCGTGTAGGTACTGCCAATTTAACCGAATACATATTAATATTCATAAGATTTCTATCTAATCCGCGGACGGGAAGATTAAAAAAATCGATAAACTTGTTTTCTCTAGATTATACTAGATTATGGAAACCGGTATTGGGTTATCTTATCAGTGATATGATAACCAAATAGGTACTACCTACTCGTATGTACTATCACTATATCGATGGGCAAGTTAGTAACATAAAAGTATTTCAAATGACCAGCCTTTCTTTTGTCTAATTTGAAAATCCATCGCAATCGCTTTCAGGATGTAATACATTGATGCTTCTTTTTGGCACGAATAAAAACTTAGCAAAGAAATGCAGCAAGGTAGCACATCCATCTGTCAAATGAAAGCGATTGCGATAGATTTTTACTGACTTCCAAAAAAGGAGGAGGTTCTCTGTTCGTCTGTATATATGTTCTTTTTTTGTGTATGTCCACCGATTACTCAAAGACGGCTGGACTGATTAAAGATTCAAACGTTATTACATTAAGTAAACTCCCAAGTTGGTCTCACTTTTTAAAATTTGGAAATCGGTTCAGTTTCTTTTTCTAGTAATCTTGAAAAAAGCACGAAAATAGTGTGATTTTGTGTGAACTACCTCGATGATCAGTCGTATAACTTCTTTGTTTATGAACTGAATAAGATATTTTTTTTTGTTGGAAAAGGGATATCTTAAGTGTAGTTCTTTAACTGACCTATAAAAAGGAGGTTCTCCGCGATTAACTCACGTTTGGCTGAGCCGACTTTTCTACCTAAATAATATACCTACACTACCTTATACAGAAGGTACCTACACTAAAAATTTAAAAAATAAAAATTGTTTAAAAAAACAAAAAAACCGACTTCAAAAAACTTACCTCTAAAAAGCAAGAAATAATATTCGTAATAATAAAAAGTAAAAACACGCCTATTGAAGTCGGGTGGGGGTTTTAGAATAAAAAAAAAAGTAATTTGTACTCCAGCCCCACCCGACTTCAATAGACGTGTTTTATTATTACGAATATTATTTCTTGTTTTTTAGAGGTAGGTTTTTTGAAATCGGTTTTTTGTTTTTAAATTAGACAATTAGCCCCCTGATTAAATTAACTATCTTCACAACGAAGTGAGCAAATTCAGAGCGCCTGAATGTTTGAGCAAAGTACAGTGTTTACCCCAAAAGCCGAGTGTCGGGTTATCACCTTGTCAATATCCCTAATTCGCCAGTTTCTCAAACTGTTCAGTTTATAGCCATCAATATACTAAATCACCAAATATAGTTTATTAACAGATCACGATTTAACATTATCACCACACCTACTTTTAACTGTAGGTTTTCACAAAAACTATCTAATTTTTACAATTGACATATATTTTCGCGACACACCTTTTTTCAGCAATATTTTAGTCGATCATCTGTTACTTATGCAGATCTTTTTTCGGATATTACAGAACTAGGTAAGTAATAGGAAAAAGTAAGAAATATGTATACCAAATTCAAGTTTATGCACCAACCAAAAATTTAGGCATCAACGTGATACAAGAAAAACCCTAAAACCGATTAAGGTGAATAGGGACCTCTGAAATCGTGAAAAAAAAAACAGCTGTTTCATACAAAATTTATAACGAATATATCAAAATGTATGAAACAACTTTTTTTCGTGATTTCAGAGTTAGTCCCATAGTAAAAGTTGTTCAGTTTGATGGTCCCTATCTACCATATTCGGCATTAGGAGTATTGTTGCAACACGTTGTATAATTTTATATTTATGAACACAAAGATATTATATTCAAAACGGAAACTAGTAATATAATGAAACGGACAAGCTTGCTTTTAACTTACTATAAAAAGGTTCTGTACAATTCTGTATAATTCTGTATTTGAATAAAGCATTTATAATCGTGAATAAAAAAACATTGTATTTATTTTTTAACTAGCTGCCGCCCGCGACTTCGTCTGCGTGGAAAGTTTTTTTGCTATCCCTCGGGAACAATACTTTTTTTCGGGATGAATGGTACCCTATGTCCTTCTCTGTACCCCTGACAACGTGTATGCAAAATTTCATGACGATCGGTTCAGTAGTTGAGACGTGAAGGCGTAACAAACAAACAAACAAATAAACAAACAAACAAATGGACTTTCACATTTATAATATTAGTAAGGACTAGCGGCCGCCCGCGACTTCGTCTGCGTGGAAAAGGTTTTTGTCCTATCCCTCGGGAACAATACATTTTTTCGGGATGAAAGGTACCCTATGTCCTTCTCTGTAACCCTGACAACGTGTATGCAAAATTTCATGATGATCGGTTCAGTAGTTAGGACGTGAAGGCGTAACAAACAAACAAACAAACAAACAAACGGACTTTCGCATTTATAATATTAGTAAGGATAGTAAGGATTAATCGAATAACTATTTGAAAAACTTATAAATTGTCGCAAGTTAAAAGACATTAAGAACTTTTGCATTATAAAGTACTAGCGGCCGCCCGCGACTTCATCTGCGTGGAAAGTTTTCGGGAACAATAATTTTTTACCCTTTTTTTTACCCATTTTATATAACAAAAATACCATATGTCCTTTTTAGGGTTCCGTAGCCAAAATGGCAAAAAACGGAACCCTTATAGATTCGTCATGTCTGTCTGTCTGTCTGTCTGTCTGTCTGTCTGTCTGTCTGTCTGTCTGTCTGTCTGTCTGTCTGTCTGTCTGTCTGTCCGTCCGTATGTCACAGCCACTTTATTCCAAAAGTATTAGGACTACATAGTTGAAACTTGGTAGGCAGGTGTATTCTATGAACCGCTTTACGATTTTTACACAAAAATAAAAAAATAAAAATATTAAGGGGGGCTCCCCATACATGGAACTGAAACTGAAAATATTTTTTTTCATCAAACCAATACTTGTGGGGTGTCTATAGATAGGTCTTTAAAAATGACATTGAGGTTTCTTAGACTATTTTTTTTCAAAGTCAACCGTTTGAAAGATATATGCCGCCAAAGTGGTAAAATGTGTGTCCCCCCCCCTTTAACTTTTAAAGTAAGAGGGTGAAAAATCTAAAAAAAATATAAGTTATAGATCTTAACAAACACTTTCAACGAAAATTGGTTTGAACGAGATACAGTAATTAGTTTTTGAGATATAGCACATTTTCCAAAACCGCAAATATAACTTTGTCATTCATACAAACACTGTGAAAAACAAAGTTATTTTTTCAGACGAAAAATGATAGCGGTTTTAAAATATGGTATGGTATAATGTACCTACGGAACCCTACTGCGCGTGGCCCGACACGCACTTGGCCGGTTTTTTGTACCTCTGACGTGTACGTAAACTTTCAAGATGATCGGTTCAAAGACGTGAACGTGTAACAAACAAACAAACAAACGGACTTTCGAATTTATAACTTTAAATGAGTTGTAATTAATATTTTTAATAACAATATATATAAATATTTATAAAACCATACTATAGAAAGCATTTCTTAGTAACCAGTTCTTATTTTTAAATGAAGAAACTCTAAAGCCATTAATAATTTACCACATTAATTAATTTGCGAGAGAAAACAAATGTGAGTCTTTTGTGTTTAAATTAATTACCTTGGGGTCAAGTCTGCTAATGATAACGTCAAAATTGTGTTTGAATATATGTTCTTTTTGACACAGTTCTTGTTTCTAAAACCCAAAATCGAAACACAATGTGTTTCGGTTTTGGGTTTAAGAAACAAGAACTATATCAAAAAGCATTACCATTCAAAGATTCAAACACCACTGAATCACGATTTTGACGTTAACTCGGAGCCCCTGCTTGCTGCAGTAAATACTTATTTAAAATTACGAGTATTTTAATTATATGCGCTGTAATCCGTAAAAAGAATTGTATTGCTAAAATAATTTTGTTTATATTAGGTCTTTACCTATGAAATTGCCGATATTTTGTCACATACAGAGAAAATAATAACTTCTATAATTTAAAATTTTAACAAAATCGTGAATATTACATCGAATTATGATCATGATAGTTAACTATCAGTAAAAATAAAGTCCATATTTTAGCTTTCGTGACATTAAAAAAAAGATCTTGAAAGTGACTCTTTTTTTGTGAGCAAAGAAAAGGGTGACCGAAGGGGTTGTAACTTAACCAAAACTTATTTTTTCGCTTATCTTAAATGGAAATAAGTTAGCATAGTGTTCAAACATTAGTACATAAAAGTTTTGTTACATGAGTGTTCATGGTTGTTAAATGAACAAAGAAAATGCTATTATGAAAAATGCAACTTCTTGAAAAATCTCCATACAAATCGGCAATTTCATAGGTAAAGACCTATTATTTTAATTTGTATATGTAACATTGTTGAATTGAGTTTATAGTTGTACTTGTTACAGTAGAAATATAAAATTCTGCACGTTATATCAATAGAAAATTGCGCTGTACTAAAAAACTACTCTATCAAATGTTTTTACGCACATTTTTTTTTTCGATACCTGGTCGTGCTAAGTATACTGTGTTTTTTGTATTTATTTTTTGTTAAAATTAAAATATAAATCAAATCAGAATTGTCCTAGAAATCTTACATTTGACCCAGATTAGGTTCGCGTGTGTAAACCCTATAACTAACAGATAGTTATAAATTATTCTGCGGATTCCTAAAACGGACGATTCGCGTTTAATGAGGAAAACGCGACCAGTCAAGGTTATAATAAATTAAGGTAATAATCGTACTGAAATATATATGTCATTAGGTATATGTATAAAACTACATTATAATTGAAATAAAACAATTTTTAACGGATACTAGCGCGGTTTTATTGAAAGCACTTTGGTAATTAGTTGGTATTTGGTTAGATTTTTGGTTTTCCGACGTTTCGGCAACTTTGCAGCTGCCGTTGTAGTTGCCAAAACGTCGGGAAAACCAAAAATCAAACCAAATACCAACTAATTACCAAAGTGCTTTCAATAAAACCGCGCTAGTATCCGTTAAAAATTGTTTTATTTCATGTCTAGTGAGCGCGTAAGCTTGAGAAGTGAATATACATTATAATTATTTTGTTTGTCGCACAAAATAATAGTTATTTGTAAAACACCAACAACCTCGCAGGAGTATATTACTAACATCATAAACAACAACATTTTCAACACACTTGCTCGTAAAGTGAGCCCTAATACATCGCTTTTAGGGCCATAAACCGAGCTATAACAAACGCGTGCAATAATATATAAAACACTAGGTTGTTATAGAATTATCTCTACAAAGTTAAATTAGTACCTTACTGCAAGTTCTATGCGAGTAAACAGAGCATTCCTAATTTAACCGGGTAATATAGTTATTTTTTTTAGTAATAACAAAGAGGTTTTATGGCGCTGAAAATTCATATTCATGTTTTAACTAAATAAATGTGTATGTACTTAATTAAGTCAAACAAATATTTATTATTATCAAATTATTCATAATTCACAATATTTTGTTTTAAAATATTAAAATGTTTGCATTTTATCACTTAAAATTATAATTTTGTAGTAGGCTGTATGCTCACTCACCCCTTTGTTTGCAAAATATTCTTGTATTGGGCTTGTGAAAAAAAACAAAAAAAAATCTACGCGCCTTTTCCCATAATTGTCGTAATTTGTTTTTGTCGTATTTGTTGCTGTGTGGTAAATTACTTTGTATTTTCCTCGCAAATGTGTTGAAAAACGTCGTATGAAACTCGTGAGCTTTTGCTCATTGCACACTCGGCTAAGTTACGCCCTCGCCTGCGGCTCGGGCTGCAACCGAGAGCCTTGTGTGCAATGAGCAACCTAAGCTAACTTGTTTCATAATGTACTATTGTTCTACGACTTTTCCGAAAACAGACAAAAATTAAATCGACTCTCTATTCAAAATGTCCTGAACAGCTGATCGAGTTTTGTATGAAAAGTCGATATGTTTTGTCTGTTTCCGGGAAAGTCGTAGAACAAATGTTGTTGTTTATGATGTTGGTAATCTATTCCTGCGATGTTGTTGGTGTTTTACAAATAACCACGGTTGGCATGATTAAAACAAGTTGTTTTAAAACACGTGTTTAAATAGGTGTTTAAAAAAATTTGAAATAAATCAATGTTTTCTATTAACTGTTTAAAAACACATTTTTAAACAAGTTTTAAACAATGTTAAAAACGTTTAGATAAAAAACAGAGTTAAAAATTACTTTTAGTTGAAAATGAATGGTGATTTTCTTAAGAAGTGCACTTTTATCCCAAAAATATGTTTAAAAACTTCAGATCTCGCTGAAATTACATAGAATGACAGTTTAAAAGTGTAATTTTATCGGATACGTTTTGCCAAAATGACAAATCTTAGCTAAAAAAAGTATCGAAGACCGGTCCCTGTCAAAAACTGTTTATTATTTAAATCAGTAGGGGCAATCGGGGTTTCTTTCTAAGCAAATTCCCAGTGGCCACCACTTGTGGCGTATGGGAACTTTAAAAAAACAGTCTCCACCAGTGGAGTGGAGGTGAAACTAGTGGTGGCTACTGGGAATGACCGCTATTTATTGGGGTTTCCCCTATTATAAATTGAACATACCCTTGTACATATTTATGTACCTATTTGCAAGGTGTATGTAAAGCTTTCAGAATTGTTTCGAGATAAAAAAATAAATCTTTATCAACTGATTATATTTGAAAATAGTCTAGAAATAAAAAAAAATATAGGTCTAATTTAAAATTGATATTTTTAAAGTAAAAAGTAAAAAAAAACATAAAAAACAAAAAAACACTTGTTTAAAACATTTTGAATTGTTTGTTTTATAAATTAAAAATAAAAATAGTTATTTGTTATACAAGAGAGCAAAGTCATTTTTTGCTGCGAGTGCTGACTTTTAAATCACGAACTAGCGAAGTAGTCTAGAATTGAATCACGAGCGTAGCGAGTGATTCTAATATAGACTACTGAGCACAGTGAGTGATTTAAAGGCACGAAACATCAAAAAATTTGCTCTCGTGTTAAACATACAACTTTTCACCTCTACCAGCGAGAAAAGGTGTTAGAAATTAAAAAAGCACTTTGCCTCACGCTCGCAGCAAAAGTCGAATTTGTTTTTACGCGCCAAAAGCACCCTTTTCGTGCTGGAGAGGTGAAAATATTTTTTTCCAACCCTGCAAATAACCTAGTATAGTAAAAAGATTTGATTGAAATATTTGGGACTCTAGATTGGTGCATAAGAATCTTAAGTAAAAAGACATAGAAAGATAATAAAATCTGAAGCATGAGAAAGTAGAAATTGACCAATTAAATTGAAGTAAGAATAATTTATTCAGCCTAGGCTGTTACAAGCACTTGTGAATGTCATAGAAGCTTCGCCGTCGGTTCGCGCGCCCTAAGCGGGAGACCTTGTAACGAGAAGAACCGGCAAGAAACTCGTCAAGGGCTGCTTTTTTCTCCCTGTATATTTCATACAGAGTCGCCAAATTGAAAAGTTAAAATTAAAACTATTCACTTTCTTTCACAATTCAAGTATTTTTTTTGTAATTCAATAAATAAACTAAGGTGATTTCCTGACCGAAAGTGGCGCCGAGGTGAATTTTATTTGATATTGTAATTCTAAAATACAATTTTAAAACTTCTCGCGGAATTTTTAGGGCCTGTAGTCTAGTATTTTTAGACGGTATCGTTACATTCCCTCATAGTCACTGCTAGAAGTAGATAGCAAAACTGCTAAAAGTGGCCTATTTTGACACATTTTCTATCTACTTCTACAAATGACTGCGAGGGATGTAGTGATAACTTCTATAAAAATACTAGACTATGAGCCATAAAAATTCCACGAAAAGTTTGTTTTTCTTTTAACAACTTATTAAATATAAACCTCTGAGGGCGCCACTTTCGGTGGGGTATTAACCTTAATGAATAGATTTAAGAAAATAAATATTTTTTAAAAAAGTTGAAAATAGGATTGCTGAGAAATCCCTCATTATAAAATCCTCAGTTGTAATTCAAACGTTTGCTAAATCTTTACGATCTCGCAAAAACGAGTTGCACGTAGAATTCAAGATGGCCGCCATGACGTAACGGCGGAGCCGGTTCGAAGCGGTTTATTCCAGATGGAGGTCGTTGACCTCTGGCAAATGCACCTTAATCGAGTGAAAGCTTTGTTTATAAGTTACCTGCGATCCGTTTTTTAGGGTTCCGTACCTCAAAAGGAAAAAACGGAACCCTTATAGGATCACTTTGTTGTCCGTCTGTCTGTCCGTCCGTCTGTCTGTCAAGACCCTTTATCTCAAAAACGCGTGGAGGTATCGAATTGAAATTTAAACCATATACTAAGGTCTACGGGCCCTTGAAGCTGTAAAAAAATCAAACTTCTAAGTTAACGTAAAAAAAAGATACTGCCGTTTAGGGCGCAAAAAACGCATCTTCGATACTCTCAAAGGAATCAAAATTCATAGGATACTTCCCGTTGACCTAGAACTATGAAATTTGGCAGATAATAGCGTCTTATACTACACTTACAGGAATAAATCTGAAAACTCTATATTTGTAATTAAATCATAATAAAATAAGGTCATTAAAATACGTAATTATTAATCATCTTGGTGAAACAACGGTATGCGCGGTCATAGTTTAACTTCTAATTACTTTTGGATTAATCGCGCCACTAATTCTTTTTAAAATATCAATATTATTATTATTAATTATTAAGATCCTTTCAAATATTGTTATATTTAATTACTTTTAAAAATAAAATTAAAAAGTAATAAATTTGGCTCTAAATATTTTCGCAACATGGCGGTATGTCACGCTGTATGACAGGGGGTCTTCTTCTTCTTATTTTTGTTTTGGCAATCTACTTTCTTCTTGGAAGTAATTTTTGCCAGTGTCAAGTGTTGAATAGTTCAGTGGTAGATTGTTTCAGTTTACATTAAAATGCGGGTGCATCGCATTCCAATGTTGCTTGGAGCATTTGGCACCAAGTATAATCAAGACAGTTTACTCGGTAAGGTCAGCCGAGGTAGCCAGCACTACAATAAAAGTCTCGGCTTCACACAACCAAAATCTCGCCTATTCCCATTATCCCACATATTATTCAGTCAATATTTGTATGAGAATCCATTACTAACGTGTAATAATGGATTTTCATACAAAAATTGCCGGCGTCTGTCCAGCAATGTTTCTATTAAAACTCATTACACACGTGTAATTCAGAAATGGAGCGAACTTTTCAATGAAACACAATTAATATAGGTATCAAATGTCGCCTTGATGAGCGAGCACATTCCATAATATTTTTTTTAATATTCGGTATACTGGTATCACGTGAAAGGCCTTGATGAGCACATTCCAAAAAATTGAAAAAAAAACGAAAATAAACTGTTTTGGTGCAATATGGGTATCAAATGAAAGGCCTTGATGAGCGCATTCCAAAAAGAAAAAAGAAATTAAAACGAAAACAATTTTTTTTTTTCAATACCTATGGGTATCAAATGAAAGTTTTTTGAAAAGTTTTTTGAAATATGCTCATCAAGGAGCATATTCCAAAAAACTGAAAAAAAAAAACGAAAGGTAAATTTTTTTTTGCAGTATGGGTATCAAATGAAAGGCCTTGATGTGCACATTCCAAAAAACTTTAAAAAAAAACGAAAATAAACTGTTTTGGTGCAATATGGGTATCAAATGAAAGGCCTTGATGAGCGCATTCCAAAAAGAAAAAAAAAATTAAATCGAAAACAATTTTTTTTTCAATACCTGTGGGTATCAAATGAAAGTTTTTTGAAAAGTTTTTTGAAATATGCTCATCAAGGAGCATATTCCAAAAAACAGAAAAAAAAAACGAAAGGTAAAATTTTTTTTGCAGTATGGGTATCAAATGAAAAGCCTTGATGTGCACATTCCAAAAAACTTAAAAAAAAATGCAAATATAATATTATTTTTGCAATATGTGTATCAAATGAAAGGCCTTTATGTGCACATTCCACTTTCCATTTTCTTTTTTCAATTACTGTAAGTAATTTAAAATTAAAATAAAAAGCTTAAAACTTTTAAAACTAAAAAGTTTAAAGTTTAAAAGTACTACACAAGCCTTGGCCGCATCTAGGCATTGATAGACTCACGTATGTTCTTTAATGCCTGTCTTGAGTGCCGCTGCAGTAATGTACTATTCCATTTCAAACCTTCGCCCGTGGTCAATTCTTTGTCGTAATCCCTGGAAGGGTTATTTTCTACGTGGCGATAAAGGATTTCAAATGGTTATCTATATATAGCAGTCTGCTGAACGGATTTTGATGGTATTTTTTTACAGTTTGGTAGCTTGGAGTCCAACTTATAATCTAAGCAATTTTTCACATAATTCCGGTAGGTAGAACCTGGGATAAAGCTTGAACTCTCCGTAGTACAGTTTTCATATAAAAAACTAATAACTACCAACCACTTTTTTTCAAAATATTTCCTTTGTACCGACACAACTTTTCTATAGCTTTATTTTATGTATAGATGTAGGTCTGTATGGAACCCTCGGTGTGCGAGCCCGACTCGCACTTGTCCGGTTTTTTTTTATATTTAACCACTTACAATGCGAATAAATATTTATACAGTTTAAAATTTTGTCATTCTAAAATCTATTACTTTTTTGAACAGAAATCAATGACAAATGATAACTACATTAAAGTGACAAAGTCCCTTGTCTACTATTACTGTACTATTATTATACCTATACACATTTTTAGTCGCGACCTTAAACAAAATGTTATTGTAGGTACCTATATCCAATATTAATTCCTTGGTACGAACAACTATATCGGACCCCGAATTACGTCTGTTGATAACAATTCTCGATTGAAATCGATTGAAAGCGCAGTTACATTGCTGCTTTAAGTAAGATAGTTGTCACATTGGTTCTTACTAAAGCAGCAATGTCACTGCGATTTTTGTCAAAGTTGATTGCAACAAAGTTAGATAATCAGCCCACAGGTCATTCTGAACTTACAAGGTGTGTCCAGTCCGTGAAACTAAACAACTTTCACGAAACATACCGTGAAACGAAATATGTGTCGAATTTCGCGAAAAAATTTTGGACATCCCATACTAAATTGATCACGTGATCTCTTTGATGTGTATGGATAGTCAATTTTTTTTACATATTTGGGAATGTGTTCTTCAGAGAAATTTGTTCAGTTTCATGGACTGAACACATCCTCAAAATTTGAATGGTGAATACAAAATGTATAGCAAACATTTAGGCTACGGAACCCTAAAAACGTGCGTAAAAAATCGACAGTGCTATTTGTATGGTAAATTTTTACAACGCCATCTATCGCCGAAAAGCAAAGTTAAATTTCCCATAGTAATTACTCTATCGAGTACTTTTACGCGAGTCTTTTTAGGGTTCCGTACCAAAATGGTAAAAAAGGAACACTTATGGTGTGACTCAATCTGACTGTCTGTCTGTCACAGCTGGATATCTCGAGAACTAATAATGGTATCAACTTGAAATTTGGAACAGTTTAAGATGATATTTGCCCAACTATTTTGCAAATAAGAAATAAATAAAAAAATTAACATTTTTTTTACAACAGGAACTGAAAAGGAGTCTTAAAAATTTGAAGTGGGGCTACTAGGGCATGTGGGGTATCATATGAAAGAACGCCGTTTGCACGTTTTCAATCATTTTCTCTTTTTGTTTTAGGACGCATAGTTTTCGGCTTATGATGAAAAATCTAAAAAAAATACCGTTCCCCCCCCCCCCCCCCCCCTCCTTATCTCCGAAGTTTGCAAAGAGAAAAATCTGAAATCATTCTATTCTATGTGATAGCAGTTTATATAAAAGTTACAGGAAAAATAAAACGATGTCTCAATATAGCACACTTTTTTAGAAATTTCTAAAAAACTTAACATTAATTCCACTATCGGTCAAGAGATGGCGCTGACCTAAAACTCCAATACTAATTTTATTATTCTACTCTGCAGTGTGGTTTGATGGTGCAATTATGATGGTACGGAACCCTCGGTGCGGGAGTCCGACTCGCTCTTGACCGGTTTTTTTATTTCTTGATAGAAGGATAGAAGTTCGTGATAAGGGTATACTGTTACAGACAATAAACAAACATAATCTGTGTGAACGGATTCCAATTATCGTAAGTTTTGTAAACACCATCATGGTATGCCTCCACCATCCTGTTTGCTTAGTAGGTGGAAGTTTTTGACACATTTCCACTGGTTCTCAAACAATTTCGTAGTAGCCCGTTTTGGGAATAAACCGTTTTCAAGAACCATTAAAAATAGGGACTTAAGGCTAAAATTGCCCATTTTGAGAATGTTCTAACTTAGAAGAACAACTTACTATTTTAAGATAAATAATTTAATTAAAAAAAACAAGAAAAAATAGACTTACCCACCCGTAGCAGATCAGACGGGATGCGAACCCGCACCCTTGGATTTCCGGCCTAATGCACTAACCAATTATATGCTACCGAGTTACCAGTGGGAATGGCGAAATGCGTTTACAATATGAACTTAACTGGACAAATGAAATAAAAGTAAATCTATTAAAATTTGGTTATGGCTTGGAGTATAATTCTTTTGTTTTAATGAGAGAGATTTAAACTTTACAAAGGTATATCTAAATATAAATTGGTTAAAGCGGATTTTTGATAAATTATGTTTCTAAGATGATTCCCTTATTCTACCGCATCGACTAAAATTATATTTATGATGAAAAGGCAATTTTCACACAAACCTTTAAATTATTATTTATTTTACACCAGAAAACAGTATTACATGAGTCCCCAACTCAAAATAATTTTAAAAATTAAGTTCATCTCAAAAACATACCAAAAATCCTCAAAAAGGAAGCAAAGATTGGAAACCACAGTACAAAAAGAAATGTTATGACATTTGCCTAATTCAAAATGGCGGATATTCTCAATAAACTTAAGAGGAAGAAGAGAGCTGACAGGAGTAGTGTGTACTCTATGGTGTCTTCCAGTGACCTGACTCCTGGGAGTTTGGAGATCTGGTTGGATCTACCTGATGAGATCAAATTCGACCCTTCTTTGGAGCCATTCAAGAAGCTGTATGAGCAGCAACATGGTAAGTTTTTCATCAATCATAATCCTCATCATCATCATCATAATACTCATCATCATCATCATATCAGATGCACGACACCCACTGCTGGGTATAGCCCTCCCCCACAACGCTCGGTCCTACGCTGCCCGCATCCAGTGGCTTCCCGCGACCTTCACCCTCACGTCGATCCACCTTGTCGGGGGCCTACCCACGGAGTGTCGTCCGATGCGCTATTCCCATTCCAGACCCTTTCCGCCCCAACACAATCATCGTTTCTTCTCGCTATAATTATGTCCCGCCCACTGCCACTTCAGCTGAGCAATCCTTCAAGCGATGTCGTTAATTTAGTTCTCCAGCGGAGCATATCTCCTAATTTTTGATTCGATCACGCAGAGAAACGCCGACCGAAGGAGGCTCCAGCGTGCAATGGAGAGAGCCATCTCTCTCCATTGCACGCTGGAGCCTCCTTATGAGACTCATAGTTAGCGACCACGTTTCGCTGCCATAAGTCATCACTGGCAAGGCAACACACATTGGTCATAGACTCGTCTTGAGAGCCATTATAGCCCATTTAATCTCTCCCTTGGGTGGATGTTGCATAATCTCCCCAGGAGATCCCAGTGTTAGACAGATTTCATCATTTATTCCCTGTAGTGCCTTTTCACAGTTCTTTCAAAGGAACTAGTGGTACTTTTTTCTCATTAGTTATTTTAATCATTTCGAAGGAACTATTAGAACTTCTCTTTGTCCCTTTACCTGACTGAAAGTGGCCGTTTATTCCCAATAGTTCCTTAGAAGGAACTATCCTTTATTAGGGTTCCGTACCAAAATGGTAAAAAAGGAACCCTTATGGTGTGACTCAGTCTGTCTGTCTGTCTGTCACAGCTGGATATCTCGAGAACTACTAATGGTATCAACTTGAAATTTGGAATAGTTTAAGATGACATTTGCCCCACTATTTTACAAAAAATAAATTAATAAAAAAATAAATATCTTTTTTACAACAGGGACTGAAAAGGGGTCTTAAAAATTTGAAGTGAGACTACTAGGGCATGTGGGGTATCATATGAAAGAGCGCCGTTTGCACTTTTTCAATCATTTTTTCTTTTTGTTTTAGGCCGCATAGTTTTTGATTTATGATGAAAAATATAAAAAAAATTACCGTTCCCCCCCCCTTATCTCCGAATTTTGCAAAGAGAAAAATCTGAAATAATTCTATGTGATAGCAGTTTATATAAAGATTACAGGAAAAATAAAAAAATGTCTCAATATAGCACACTTTTTCAGAAATTGTCAAATTTCTAAAAATGTTAACATTAGTTCCACTATCGGTCAAGAGATGGCGCTGACATAAAACTGCAATACTAATTTTATTATTTTACTCTGCAGTGGGGTTTGATGGTGCAATTATGATGGTACGGAACCCTCGGTGCGCGAGTTGGCCTCGCTCTTGACCGGTTTTATTTTTTATTTGCTCTCTCTGCTTTAATATTAATTAGTTAATTTTGTAATGTTTGTATTGTTTTGTCACGACTGGTCTCAGCAGAATACCAGTGCAGTAGACCTGTCTCCTGCTTATACTGAGCTGAGGTCAGTATTGGCATCACATGGCACGTAGTTTATAGTAGGAATTTCTTGTTGTTGTTTATTTTTATTTTATTTTATTTGTGCCTATTGTGTTTGTGCTATATTTTGCCAATAAATAGTACTCTATTCTATTCTATTCTTTAATATTTTCGAAGGAACTAGTGGGAAGAAAAAGTTGTAATTATAATACACAATTTTAATAAAACTTCTCGTAGTATTTTTTAGACGGTATCATTACATTCCCTCGTATTGTCACTGCTAGAAGTAGATAGCAAAACTGCTAAAAGTAGCCGTTTTTAGGGTTCCGTAGCCAAAATGGCAAAAAAAGGAACCCTTATAGATTCGTCATGTCTGTGTGTCTGTCTGTCTGTCCGTCCGTAGGTCACAGCCACTTTATTCCAAAAGTATTAGGACTACATAGTTGAAACTTAGTAGGCAGGTGTATTCTGTGAACCGCTTTACGCTTTTTATACAAAAATAAAAAAAAAGAAAAGATTAAAGGGGGGCTCCCATACATGGAACTGAAACTGAAAATATTTTTTTCATCAAACCAATACTTGTGGGGTGTCTATAGATAGGTCTTTAAAAATGACATTGAGGTTTTTAAGACTATTTTTTTCTAAAGTCAACCGTTTGAAAAATATATGCCGCCAAAGTGGTAGAATGTGTGTCCCCCCCCCCCCCTTTAACTTTTAAAGTAAGAGGGTGAAAAATCTAAAAAAAATATAAACAATAGATCTTAATAAACACTTTCAACGAAAATTGTTTTGAACGAGATACAGTAATTAGTTTTCGAGATATAGTACACTAGCGGCCCGCCCCGGCTTCGCACGGGTGCAGTGCAATGTAGTTACTAATGTAAAACTGTGCTAATGTGGTGTCAGTGTGAAGTTATTTGATTATACTACAGGATATCTACATATATACGACGTACGCAAGGGGTGTTCAAATATAATTGAAGTGTGTGTGTGTCTGTCTGAGGACTCTGAGGCAACCTAGCTCCCAAACTTAAAGATCGATTTTATTGCGATTTTTATGTATAGTTTAAGAGAAGCGTACAGACGGCGGGAAGCGACTTTGTTTTATACTATGTTTAGCTTTTGCCCGTGGCTCCGCCCGCGTGGGAGTCGGTAATCGTTGTAAGTCTTCCCTTGGAAACCAATGATCGGCATGAAAAGAAGCCTGTGTTAAGTATTCAAGACTAAAATCTATCCCTGTGCCAAATTTCGTCTAAATCCGTTCACCCGTTCAGACGTGATTGAGTAACAAAATGAACAACATCCAAACATCAAAACTTTCACATTCTTACAATTTTGTGATATATAGGTAATAGCTGCACCCCGCGGTTTTACCTGCGCAATCTGTTGATTCCGTAACCAAACGCGCATCTCACTACACTTCACTTCGCGTGAATTAGTTATTATAAATAAGCTAACTTATGAGCAATTTTACCGATTACAAAAATTTTAGGTAGCTATCTAAAATATTTTGTGATGAAAAAAAAATTTTATCATTATCTTATTTTTGATTTAAAGTTCCCGTCCCGTGCAGTGAAGTGAGATTCGAAATGGGGTTCGAGTTTGGTTACAGAACCGAGACGCCGTACTGTTCACGATTTTGTATTAGGTAGGTAGGTAGGTACTTAATAAAATTTCTTAGCAGTAATATAACAAAATAAGTATAATAATATTATGTAACATTTAATACTCATACTTAATAGTTTGGTAGGTATCTTCTTTTTAAATAAAAATCTATGTATGTTTATTATTTTGTTTCCTATGCACTCCTAAACCATTCACATCCGATTATGATGAAACTTTGGTACGCTTATAATCTTCTTATAATAAAATATTTGTTGAATTTTTGCTTATGACTGAAAAGGTTCCCGGCTAAAATAACGTGACATTGCAAATTATGTCGGGTGCAACTAATGTTGTGCATTATTATCCGGCTCTCAATTTCAACACTTTACACCACATTCCTTGTCACGTTAGATATCTGATATTTGCCAGATTTTTCCACATTTTATAAGTAGACTAATATTTCGTAAAATAGTGAAATCAGGATAAAATCTTATACAACATGAAATGTCAGCTCGTGCGTGACATAATTACAGTCTCAGGGGAGGTGACAACCTGACAACTGACATTTATTTTTCTTAATCATTCAAATGCACTAAGAAGTTTTGATTCCGATATCGAAATCAATCACCCTAAAAATAGCTTTCTACCCTTTTTCAACCCTGTTAGGGGATACATTTAAAAAAAATGCGAAACACGTGTTCAATTAATTTTGTGATAAAATGTCTATGCCAAATTTCAAGTCAATCGGGCCAAAGAATCGCATTCTCCCATACAAACTTTGCCACCCTGTTTCACCCCCTTAGGGATTGAATTTCGCAAAATCCCGTCTTAGTGAGCACCTTCACCCTAAAAGGAACCCCCATGCTAAATTTGAGACTTCTAGCACTTGTAGTTTCTGAGATTTCGTGATGAGTCAGTGAGTGATTTTCCCTTTTATATATATAGATTTTCCAAAACCGCAAATATAACTTTGTCATTCATACAAACACTGTGAAAAACAAAGTTATTTTTTCAGACGAAAAATGATAGCGGTATTAAAATATGGTATGGTATAATGTACCTACGGAACCCTACTGCGCGTGGCCCGAAACGCACTTGGCCGGTTTTTACACATTAGTTGGGATGTAGTGACCTTCTAAAAATACTAGACTATGAGCCCTGAAAATTCCACGAAAATTTTTATTAATATCTTTTTCTTTTAACAACTTATTAAATAAAAACCATGGTTAGTGCTGCGCATAATATAATTAGGGTTCCGTACCAAAATGGTAAAAAAGGAACCCTTATGGTGTGACTCAGTCAGTCTGTCTGTCTGTCACAGCTGGATATCTCGAGAACTACTAATGGTATCAACTTGAAATTTGGAATGGTATAAGATGACATTTGCCCAACTATTTTGCAAATAAGAAATAAATAAAAAAATCAATAATTTTTTTACAACAGGGACTAAAAAGGGATCTTAAAATTTTGTAGTGGTGCTACTAGGGCATATAGGGTATCATATGAAAGAGCTCTGTTTGTAAGTTTTTAATCATTTTTTCTTTTTTCTTTAGGCCGCATAGTTTTCGACTTATGATGAAAAATGTAAAAAAATACCGTTCCCCCCCCTTATCTCCGAAGTTTGCAAAGAGAAAAATCTGAAATAATTCTATGTGATAGCAGTTTATATAAAAAAAAACCGGCCAAGAGCGAGTCGGACTCGCACACCGAGGGTTCCGTACCATCATAATTGCACCATTAAACCACACTGCAGAGTAGAATAATAAAATTATTATTGTAGTTTTAGGTCAGCGTCATCTTTTGACCGATAGTGGAACTAATGTTAACTGTTTTAGAAATTTGATAATTTCTAAAAAAGTATGCTATATTGAGACATCGTTTTATTTTTCCTATAATCTTTATATAAACTGCTATCACATAGAATTATTTCAGATTTTTCTCTTTGCAAACTTCGGAGATAAGGGGGGGGAAATGGTATTTTTTTTACATTTTTCATCATAAGTCGAAAACTATGCCGTCTAGAAAAAAAATAAAAAATGATTAAAAACGTGCAAACGGCGCTCTTTTATATGATACCCAACATGCCCTGGTAGCCCCACTTCAAATTTTTAAGACCCCTTTTCAGGCCCTGCTGTAAAAAAGATATTTATTTTTTTATTTATTTCTTATTTGCAAAATAGTTGGGCAAATGTCATCTTAAACTATTCCGAATTTCAAGTTGATACCATTAGTAGTTCTCGAGATATCCAGCTGTGACAGACAGACAGACAGACAGACTGAGTCACACCATAAGGGTTCCTTTTTTACCATTTTGGTACGGAACCCTAAAAACTAGTGGCTCCGTGAGCTGTAAACCTCGCGATAAAATAAAATAAAATGTCGCCATGAAGTTTTCAAAGCACACAGGAGGTACGTGAGCATTCGCAACTAGATGGTGCTTCTAATTTTGATAATTTTTCACAATGAGTGAATATTTTTTTCAAAATTTGGAAACATTGGCTTTACTAAACAGTTAAATATAATTATCGAACCTACTCACAAAATTTCACCAGAATCCGTTGAGATAAAATGCGACCTGTAGAGGAGATCAAACAGCCGGAAAGCTGGACTGAAATATGTTTTTTTACATATCTCCGTCATTTTAAAAAACTTCGAAAAATTGCCTCAACAAAAAAAAATATATATTTAATAAATCTACTCACAAAATTTCACCGAGATCGGTTGAGAAATGCGACCTGTAGAGGAGAACAGACAGTGCCGGAAATCCGGACTGAAATACGATTTTTTACATTATCTCCGCCATTTAAAAAAAAAACTGTCTTGACAAAAAAAATCTATACAATTTTCAAACCTGCTTACAAAATTTCATGAGAATCGGTTGAGAAATGCGACCTGTAGAAGAAAACAGACAGAACTGGAAAGCCGGACTGAAATATGTATTTTTAACATTTCTCCGTCATTTTAAAAAAATTCAAAAACCGGTGTGACAAAAAACTTCTATATTATTTAAGAACCTGCTCACAAAATTTCACCGAGATCGGTTAAAAAATGCGACCTGTAGAGGAGAACAGACAGCGCCGGAAACCCGAATTGAAATATGATTCTTTTACATTATCTCCGCCATTTAAAAAATAAAATAAAAACTGGCTTGACAAAAAAAATCTATACAATTTTCAAACCTGCTTACAAAATTTCATGAGAATGGGTTGAGAAATGCGACCTGTAGAAGAAAACAGACAGAACTGGAAAGCCGGATTGAAATATGTATTTTTAACATTTCTCCGTCATTTTTAAAAATTTCAAAAATCTGGCGTGACAAAAAAATTCTATATTATTTTAAAACCTGCTCTCAAAAGTTCACCGGGATCGGTTGAGAAATGCGACCTGTAGAGGAGAACAGACAGCGCCGGAAATCCGAACTGAAATATGATTTTTTTAAATTATCTCCGCCATTAAAAAAAAAAAGATGGCTTGACAAAAAAATCTATACAATTTTCAAACCTGCTTACAAAATTTCACGAGAATCGGTTGTGAAATGCGACCTGTAGAGGAAAACAGACAGCACTGGAAAGTCGGACTGAAATATGTATTTTTAACATTTCTCGGTCATTTCGAAGAATCTCAAAAAACTGGCGTGACAAAAACACTATATATTATTTTCAAACCTGCTCACAAAATTTTAAGAGAATCGGTTGAGAAATGCGACCTGTAGAGGCAAGGGCGTCGCCAGGGGTGGGCAGGGGGGGGGGCGCTGCCCCCCCCCCCCCCCCTCCTAGAGGTTACAAAACGTAGCCAACTGCAAATTACCAAAGTCCTAAGGCCGTGCAATTGACTTGCTTTTCCGATAAATACTGCCCCATCTCAAAACTTGAATAAACTCACTAGGTGGTCTCTTGACTGTACCTAAAATTCATATTTTTCTCATCCTCTTTAATATTAACTTGCCCCTCTGGGCCATGGGCTGGCGACGCCCTTGTGTAGAGGAGAACATACAGCGTTGGAAAACCGGACTGAAATAGGTTTTTTTAACATATCTCCGCTATTTTGAAAAATTTCACAAAACTGGTTGGACAAAAAAAATCTACATCATTTTCAAACCTGCTTACAAAAATTTACTAGAATCGGTTGTTGAAAAATGCGACCTGTAGAGGAAAACAGGCAGAGCTGGAAAACGGACTGAAATCTGTTTTTTAAACATATCTCCGCCATTTAAAAAAAATTCAAAAAACTGGCTCGACAAAAAAATTCTTTATAATTTTTGAACCTGCTCACAAAATTTCACAAGAATCGGTTGAGAAATGCGACCTGTAGGCTGGAACAGACAGTCCGGCTGTCTGTTCCAGCCTACAGGTCGCATTTCTCCGGACAGCCGGACATAGGAAAGAATTTTTGCCCAATTTTTGTCAATTACAGGAAAAATAAAACGATGTCTTAATATAGCATACTTTTTTAGAAAACATCAAATTTCTAAAAAAGTTAACATTTGTTCCACTATCGGTCGAGAGATGGCGCTGACCTAAAACTGCTATACTAATTTTATTATTCTACTCTGCAGTGTGGTTTAATGGTGCAAATATGATGGTACGGAACCCTCGGTGCGCGAGTCCGACTCGCTCTTGACCGGTTTAATTTTTTTTAAGACGTGAAATCATTTATTCATTTTGTTCTTCATCTCCATAAAACGCCAATGTGAAGTACCATTTTTATATGTCTGATGTTTATAATATTAATAACCAGAATATCGCAGGATCTTTCCTCGACCTCTATCAATTATTTTCAATTCATTTTGTTTAAAAAAAAACGCAAAAAATACTTTTAGAATGTCAATGATAGATTCTAGAAGTAACGATATTTTTTCTATCCGTGGCTGAAAACTTTTTACTGATGATTTAGCAAAGAATATGCATGTTTACGGCGAGATTTTAATGTTAAAAACTATCTTATTTGAAGTGCTCTTAAGTTTGAAGTAGATACTTTGCGTGTACATTATAATAAGGGGAAAATTCCGGCTGTTCAGCGCAGTACTCGTCAGACGATAAAACCTTGGACGAATTAACCACGATAAAACCTCTTCTTTATTTTAAGTTAATATTATGATTTTCCGTCGTGCAAAAAAGTAGTATACCGGGTGTAACAAGACCTTCAACGAAGCCGAGGTCTACGTATTCTGCCCATCATCATGACCATTTCTGTTCAAAATTATTGCTGGGAAACGATGTTGATTTTTGGTGTTAAAAAAGCATTGCATACTTTACCACGCAATGTAACGCATACAACAGACCGCGCCTGCGAGTGTATGCTTCACAGCTGCGTGCGGCGAAGTTGAAAGGCAGCGTTTATGTGCGTGCTCATAAGATACAGCGAGTGACGACGTTTTGAAGCCATTGTTTGTTACGAAATACTTAAAATTTTGATAATGTTTCATTGGACAAAAAGTAGGAAATAACGAATAAAATAATATTTCATAAAAAAATAGACAAAAAAATTTTGACTTTGACCTTCAATAACTTCGTAGCTATTGGTTTCCCAGGTATAGTCTAAAAGACAAAAATGATCCTGATGATGGGCGGAATACGTGGACTTCGGCTTCGTTGAAGGTCTTGTTATACCCGTTATATTACACACAGCACTAACATAAACATTTTCTTCCTATTAGTTATTTCATCTTTTCAAAGGAACTAGTGGGAAGATAGATTTTTAATGGTACTTTATGGTATTTTTATTTGTACTTTCGGACCATTAGTTCCTTTAAATAAGGGACTATCAAAAGGAACTACTGGGAATAAATGGTTTTCATCAGAAAGCGCAGCTATCCATTTTCTTGTCAATGGAAATGGTAGATTCTGATGTACTACCTCATTTCTAAGTCATCATTATTCGTCTTTTTGACACCCCTATAGTGTGAAAGATCGATGCTTTTCTACTTTGCCGGATGTCACAGGGCAAAGATAATTTAACTTTGTACATGGTATCCCAAAAGTTTGCCACACTTAGGGAAAGTACCTTAAATGTTGAAGATAGGGAATTTTACTGAAAGATTTCATTTTGTTTTTAAAAATAATTGGAACTAAATTCAAAGATTTTTTTTCAATCGCATACGATACGATACAAATTGATACAATACGTAATATATTTTTTTTATGTCAATCAAGGTATTCCTTGTGTTTAAAATGCTGTGTTACTCAAGAAAAAATAATCCTTATGGAGTGACCTTTTCGATCGGTACCTATAGTAAAAATAAAAGTTTTTATTTTTATTTTTGTTAGGTTCGATTCCTGCCACTGACCTGCATATATTTACACTGGACAGGCTTATGTCAAACTGTTTTTGTGCCTATTTGATTTCCGCCATTTTTTTTATCTATATAAAAAAAATCTATACTGGGCAGGCATTTGACCACCATCTTGCTTGGTAAACAGGATGTGGTCTAAGGTGTAGCATGCATGCCCAGGAAATGCCTATTCACTCTTGCCTTGAAAAGACCAAGGTTGTAATTATCGGGGAACACATGAGCAGGTAGCGCATTCCATTCTTTAGCAGCTCGCATAAGAAATGTATTGGCAAAGCGCTTGGTACGGACCCTTGGAGTATCTACTATATAAGGGTGATATGCTAATCTGCGTCTGATATCCCGATGGTGGAAAGGGGCTGGAGGAACAAGGTTGTGCAGTTCCCTCGCACATTCTCCAAAGTGTATTCTATAAAAAACCGATAAACTAGCAACTTTGCGACGGTGACTGAGGCTATGAAGTTCTGCCGTGGCCAATGTTGAGTTGCCTATTAGCCTCCTGGCACGGTTTTCAATCGATTCGAGAAGTTCAAGCTGATAATTAGCAGAACCATTTTGGCGCTTTAGGACGTAGTATGAGCATAGCGTGTGCGTACCATGGGCAACAGCGTCGCTTAACCACTGCTAAGGTTAAAATCGCTTGCACACCGCGCCCGTTGTCACATACGTTTAGTTCCTGTAGGGGCGATACGCGCGCACACGAATTTTGTTGCAAACTGGTTAAGCGACGCTGTTGCCCATAGTACATGGTACTAAAGTTTGAAGTCTGGAGAGACCATCACGGCAACCATTTTCATATTGTACGTCAAAATTAGTTCTTTAGACGCACGCTAGTGGCGTTTCAAATAGGCACAAAAACTTAGCTGTCAAATCATACAGACAGCTAGTCCAGTTAAATAAAAAAATTTTTTTTTCATGTCAGTGATTCCTGCCCACTGATTACGTAAAATTTTTCAATCAATCCTGACAGAAATCGCAGTTACTTTGCTGCTTTAGTTAGAACCAATGTAACAACTATCTTACTTAAAGCAGCAATGCAACTGCGATTTCAATCGAGAATTGTTAGCAACAGACTTACGTAATTCGGGGTCTGGTTAAGGCAGGCGATATTTCTAAAATCTTTGAATGCAGTTCCGATTATTTTTACAATCAAAATGAAGTGTTCTTACAGTAAAATTTGCTACCTTTAGTTATTTAAGGTACTTTCCTTCCTTGTGGCAAATTAACCATTTTTGGGTTTAGTCGACAAATGTCAACTTCTACAAATGACAACCTAGTTTAAAACGCCAAATTCTACAAATGCTAACTTCTACAAATGCCCACTTCTACAAATGCCAAATTCTACAAATGTCAACTTCTACAAATGCCAACTTCTACAAATGCCAACATTTAGTTGGAATATTTTCAATCACTTTTTTATTTTTGATGTTATATATTTTTTGCGTTTTTATAGTGTATTTTCAATCATTTTTGGATTTTGGATATGTTTTGGTTTGTTTATAGTGTATTTTTTTTCATATTTGGAATTTGGTTATTTTTCATCAATTCGTAAAATAAAAACGTCTCTAAAGTACCAGGATCACATAAATATGGAAAAGGTTAACTTCTATGATTAAAATAAAGCCTTTTTTATATTAATTCAATTAAAAAAAAATAAAAAAAAAATCTATGGAACTTAACCTTCTCCGTATTAATGTGATCCTGGTACTTTGAAGACGTTTTTATTACGAAGCAAAAATAGATTTTTTTTAAAGTAATCACTATAAAAAAAGTTATTGAAAATTATTGAAGTTAACCTCCTCCATTATATGTAACCCGGTACTTTGAGACATTTTTATTACGAAGAAAAGAAAAAAAAAGAAAAAAAATCGAATGTAATAAATAAGATGATACAAAAAAAAAAACAAAAAAGATATCAAAAGTTATTGAACTTAACCTGCTCCGTATTTATATGATCCTGGTACTTGAGACGTTTTTTATGAAAAAAAAAAAACCAAATTCCAAATATGATTGAAAAAAATACACTATAAACAAACCAAAACATATCCAAAATCCAAAAATAATTGAAAATACACTATAAAAACGCAAAAAAATATAACATCAAAAATCAAAAAGTGATTAAAAATATTCCAACTAAATGTTGGCATTTGTAGAAGTTGGCATTTGTAGAAGTTGACATTTGTAGAATTTGGCATTTGTAGAAGTGGGCATTTGTAGAAGTTGGCATTTGTAGATTTGGACATTTGTAGAATTTGGCGTTTTAAACTAGGTTTTCATTTGTAGAAGTTGACATTTGTCGACTAAACCAATTTTTGGGCCAACCTGTATAAATGCACGGTATGCTAGATATACCTTTACGGATATTAAATAGAAACTGGAAAGGGCTTTTCACCTGGACTATTAAATAGGCCATTACCACTTTTTGTGGTTTATTGCTTTTTTCTTTCTTTCTTTCTATTGGTTTGACCAACCAACGCACCGGAACTCTGATCTAGAGTTTTGAGTTTGATTTCCAGTAAGGGGTATTTTTGCTATGCATTGCATTTGTTTGACGACAGAGTTAATTTACTTGCCTAGATTTCACTATCCATCTTATCTAAATCTGTCGCCATTTCAACAAAGCTACCATTGAGATTTTCTGTGGCAAAATAATTTAATACAGAATTTGTTTGATTGTTATCAGTCACAGGACGTCCCTATCATAAATCATCATAATTCGAGAGAAGAATCTATGTTTTTCTATCGAAACTATTTTCGAGAGAATTATTTTTCCTATTTAGAAACCAACTAATAATTCTCCTCTCGAAACGTGTTTGAAACTTGGTTTCGAAAATGGCCGAAGGCGAAAGGCATTAGTAGGCATCTCCAAAGATTTCCATTTTCAACTTCGTTACTAATCTAGTGATTGGTAACATAAGGGCATAGCTCACTAATCATTGTTTTAAAACATCTTTAAACAAACCGTGCCAACAATGGCATTACATCAATGCTTATTTATACTTCTCTATGCACTCTCTCGTCCGTAACCTCTCTTGGTCCAATGGAGCGGGAACTGTTACATTTTTTATGCACAACGGAATAGTGATGATACCTCATCTGATGTTAAGTGACGATAAGGCCGAAGGTGGAAGCGCACTACATCCGGAATCCTCATCACTGAGGAACTGGCTATCTTACTTCTAACTGCCTTTTAACCGGCCGCCTCTGTGCTCTAGTGGTTCGCCCACCCGTGTAAGACGCAGGGGTCTCGGGTTAGATTCCCAAGGGGGATACAATTTGTACTCGGTTTGGCTGGTGGTAGGGTTTATTTCAAGTCCGCCTGGCTAGCTGCCACCATGAGCTACTAACCCTGTGGACTGTATTTCATATCATCATCGTCATATCAGCCGCACGACACCCACTGCTGGGTATAGGCCTCCCCTAAGGATCTCCACGACGATCGGTCCTGCGCTGCCCGCATCCAGTGGCTTCCCGCGACCTTCACCCTCACGTCGGTCCACCTTGTCGGGGGCCTACCCACGGAGCGTCATCCGGTGCGCGGTCGCCATTACAGAACCTTTCCGCCCCAACGGCCATCAGTTCTTCTCGCTATGTGTCCTGCCCATTGTCACTTCAGCTGAGCAATCTTTCGAGCGATGTCGGTTACTTTAGTTCTCCTGCAGACTGTATTTGTCTGAAATAAATTATATAATGCGCAAATGACTGCTGTTCTTGTTCATCATCATCATACTTCTCTACACATTTTTTAATTCGCCATAAATTATAAGCAATTAAATTGCCTTCTAACTGTTAGAAACTAAAAAAATGAAAACAAATATTGTTATTTACAGGTAAAATTGATACACCAGAAGTAGTAATCACTGATGATGCAGAAAAAACACTATTTGAGAAGAAGATATCAGAAATACCGACGGTCGAAGAAAATGTTGAACAAAACCTCGAGAATTCATTGCGGGACTGTGGGAGTAGGTAAGAATATTTTTTTATTGTTATAACTTAGGAAATTTCTTGCAAGAGAAATACAAAATATATTAAAAAAGCAAAATTAAACATTTTGTGAAAACCCACGACGGTTAAAATTGTTACTCTTAATTTACTGGTTGCTGCAGCGCCCCCTGGTGGTCTACCACCATGAAACATGTCTAAAAACCTGCTCTGAAATAAATCCTTTTGAATACAGAAAACAGCATCGAAATCGGCCCAGTAGTTTCTGAGGGAAATGGTAACAGACAAACATACAAACACACAACCTTTAACCCCAAACGCATATACCGCCTCCGTCCGTTCCGTCCGTCGTGGGTTTTAACCCAGATTTTCGAAGTTGCCTTCTTTTTACCCGACTGCAAGAGGGTTATTTACCCGACTGCAAGAGGGTTATGTTTTTCGCGCGTATCTTGTTTGTATATAATATTCTTTATTACCTCATATCTTTCAAACGGCTGAACGGATGTCCATGATTAATATATCGTTAGATTTGTCTCGTCAGCCCAAGTGTTCTTAAGAAAGTAGCGTTATATAAAAAACAACATGGCGGCTGTACGGTGCATATAATCTCAAATCATTCATAATGTCACTTTCTTTATACATGCCTCCGACTGCATGTTATAATGTTGGCTTTAATATTTAATCTTGTTTCCATCTTTTTTTAGTTGACTTGTCTTTTTATGCAGGCGGGTTCTTATTTTTTTTTAATTATATTTTTATTAATTCTTTTTAGTTATTATTTATATGATATACCTTTTTGAAATCCTTATAATAAGCCCTTTAATTAGAAGGCAACTTCGAAAATAGATTATCTATTTTTTGTATTGTGACTCATTCACAATTCAAAACACATCACAAGTAATCATACCAAAATAACGTAAGTAAAATTTTTGCAGGCTAATGGAGCATATTACACCGATTGAAGAGAAAAAAATTAAATCAGCGAGAAAAAGAAAGGTAACTTTAAACACAAACTAAAACACTACATTTTCTTGAGCTTTTTAGTATGTTTCCGGGTCTCAAAAATTTCAGATCCAACCATTTTTGGATGAAAACATTTATACAAGAACTATAAAAAATAATATGATCTGTTGCACCAGAGCATCCTAGGAAGTCAAAATAATAATTTTATAAAAAATAACCTATTTTGAATAGTCAATATTTTACTACAACCCATTCAAAGTTTGTTTAGCTGACAAGAAGGTCGGGCGAACAGTTTTAACAAGGTTCTCCTCAAGAAACTTATCAGATGTAACAAGGATACTTGGACCTTCTCTTTTTTGTTGAGGCCAATAAATTGTTTCTTTCATTCTTTTTCCTCTTTCTAAATAATTTATCTTATTCTTCCAGCTTCAGTTAATCCTGCGAGTAATAAAGTTGTCTTCTCTGGTGGCGTGCTGGGTTCTGCTCACCGTGTCGCTCATCATGAACAGAGAGAAGTCCAATGTGGTGCTACATACGGCAGTCAAGGCGGGAGAGATGAAAGGTATGGGATAAGGGACACCATTGTGATATTTGTGATAAATAAATATAGAGATAGTGGACAGCATCGGTCATATTATGGTGGTGGTCAAAACAGGGACGATGAAGGTACTAAACTAAATGCAAAAAAAAGTAAATGGATTTGGCGAAGGCGTTTGACATGGTTTTTGTCTTCTTGACAGACTTAAGGGCGTTGTAGCGCGAGATAATCATTTCAAACTTTGTCACAGCAGACCGCTCCCAATGTGTTAAGATTGATGATATCGACAGTAACGAGTTGCCTATCTCTTACGGTGTCCCACAAGGTAGCATTTTAGGACCTGGTGATGTGATAGGTGCTACTCACCGTGTCGCAAATCATGAACTAGGAGAAGTCCAATGTAGTGCTATATACGGCAGTCAAGGAGGGTAAGATGAAAGGTACTAAACTGTATACAAAGAAAAAAGGTTACTAATGTATTTTTGGATTTTGCGAAGTCGTTTGACATGGTTTCTGACTTCTTGACAAACTTGAAGGCGTTGTAGTACGCGATAATCATCTCAAACTTTGTCACAGCAGACCGCTCTCAATTGTCAAAATTGATGATGTCTATAGTGACGAGTTGCCTATCTCTTACGGTGTCCCACAAGGTAGCATTTTAGGATCTGAAGACTAGATGAGTGCTGCTAACCATGTCGCTCTTCATGAACTGTGAGAAGTCCAATGTGGCGTTACGGTTAAGGCGGAAGCGATAAAAGGAACGGGATAAGTTTTTTTTAATCTATAATGGGTCAGCGCTTGACCTTCATCTCACCTGATGTTAAGTGACGATAAGGCCGAAGGTGGAAGCGCACTACACCCGGAATTCTCAACCACTGCACTGAGGATTTTAGTATCTTACTTCCAACAGTTGGAACCAACACAACAATGTAAATTGTTGTTATGACGACCAGACTTAGGTAAGATGGTGGTAACTAGCCAAGCGGACTTGTAACAATCCTTACCACCAACCAACTAAAAATGTACCCCCCTCCTAATGCGCATGCGCGAATGCAGTAACCTACTGCAAATAATTATGTCCATCAACCATTTTTAATATCCACACTGCAGGAGCCCAGGCTTTCCTTATGGGTGGATATGGAGGATAGGCCCTAACCTTAACCCACTACGCGGGCCTAATGCGGATTAGTGGGTGTTAACGACTACAAATGCAGCCGAAATCAACGGCTTAACTTGCCTTCCGAAGCACGGAGGAGCTCGAGATATTACATTTTTGATCACCCATCCCATGGCCGACCCTTGCAAAAGTTGCTTAACCTCCTCAATCGCTGGGCCAGGTGCTAAACCACTGCACCACCGAGCTCCTCAAACAAAATTATGTTTACTACCTATTTCTTTTTATTTCAGAATACGAGCTGCAGCCATTTCAGGATAAGCTACTGGTATCAGTTACTTTAACCGGCCCATTCCGTCAAGTGTCAAGTAACGACACTTCCAACATACTAAAAGTGTGGCTGCATAGAGATGCAGGAGGAAACGAGCAGGTTAGTCCATAATCGGAAGTTAAATAACTTTTGTAATGGCCCGCAGGCTGATTATCTAACTAAAAACCAACTAAAAACCATCGGGAATTAATTAATTAGGTGACTGGAAATAATTAAAGGAGACTGTTAATGGGATACTTAAATACTAAACCGGGCAGCAGTTTATTTTTTGGGCGACAAAATAACTAAATGGGCGACAAACAGTGGATTACAAAAATACTTAAAACGGGCGACTACTTGTGGGTGACAAATAATCTAAATGGGTGACTAAAATACTGATTGGGCAACTATTATACCAAGTAGGTAACTATATAACTGATTTAAGCTACCCAACATGGTATTTTAACACGTTTTTATTAGGTTGCTTTCTTGTTTGTTTGTTTGCTTGTTTTTTGTCATCTCTATTAGGATAATATAGTCAGCTTTTTTATAAATAAAATATATATGCCAAATTTTATTTATTTATCATTTATTATTATTATTATTATTTTAAATGTTTTATGTGCCCTAAGGTTGTCGCCCAAATAGTAATTTTGTCGCCCGTTCTGAATAACTAGTTACCCAAATTGTATTTAAAGTCACCCATTTTCAATATCTGTTGTCGCCCTCGCTCCGTCGCCCACTTAGTATTTCAGTACGCTGTATTCAGTATTTTTGATACCCAAAATGGGAATTTATTGTTACCCGATTAAATACTACCCAAAACCATCTAGCGACCAGTAATAATGAGGATCAGCGACAGTTTTCAATCCTAAACTTTTATTGATATAATATAATATAAAAACATATTCAGAGCTAAGAGCCCTAGTGAAAAATTTTTTGAAATCCGTTTAGTAATGGTTGAGTTATAAGGGTTTAAAGGAAATGACAAGCTCAATGCAATATGTGCTTTATCACGTATGACGGTTCGCGCACGTGGCGAATGACGTCATTAGGGCCCCCAAAATAACAGCGTTCTAGCTCGTATAACTTCTGAGGTTTAAGAGATATCGTGAAAATTTCTTCACAGTTAATCATGTGGTGGCATGAGTTTTCTGATAAGCCACTAAACAAAAATCATCGCTGATCCTCATTACGGAATCGTCGCTGTCAAACCGTTTGATAGAAAAAATCGCGAATTCGTTGCGGTCGCGTCGCGGTTACTGAGTTAGATGATACGAATTTTGGATCATTTCCTTGCACAAGTGCTCGTTTTTGTTAGTTCTTTGGTTGTTCTTTGGAGGCAGCACTATCAGACACTCTATTGCTGGTATGAAATCAAGTTTGACAGCGACGATTCCGTAATTATTACTGGTCGCTAGATGGTTTTAGTTAGATAATCAGCCTACCGGTTTAGGTTGGTCGAACTTAAGTATGACAAGTACTTAAAGTCGCAAGCAGTGTTGGGTCGTTTTCTTCAGAAAACGTTGCTATCCATTTAGTGTAAGAAATTAAAGTAATGAACCACCATATAGTAAATCCTCAGTAGACGAAACTTTAAAGTATGATAAAGTATTATAAGTATAAAACATATTTTTTTAATTATCCAAATCGTTTTTTTGGTTTAGTCGACAAATGCCAACTTCTACAAATGCCAACTTAGTTTAAAACGCCAGATTCTACAAATGTCCAATTCTACAAATGCCAACTTCTACAAATGCCCAACAAATGCTAACTTCTACAAATGCCAATTTAGTTTAAAACGCCAGATTCTACAAATGTCCAATTCTACAAATGCCAACTTCTGCAAATGCCAACAGTTAGTTGTAATATTTTCAATCCATTTTTTATATGTATTTTTTCGTTTCCATATTTTTTTATATTTATTTATTTACCTTCTCCATATTTATGTAATCCTGGTACTTTGGAGACGTTTTTATTAAGAAGGAAAGAAAAAACAAAAGAAATATCCAAATTCCAAAATTGATTGAATATAATCGCAATAAATATCAAAAAGTGATTTAAAATATTATGACTAAATGTTGGCATTTGTAGAAGTTGGCATTTGTAGAAGTTGACATTTGTAGAATTTGACATTTGTTGAAGTCGGCATTTGTAGAAATTGGCATTTGTAGCATTGGACATTTGTAGAATCTGGCGTGTTAAACTAGGTTGACATTTGTAGAAGTTGGCATTTCTCAACTAAACCGTTTTTTTTTGTTTTGGATATTTGTACATAGGTTTTGGTTCATACTTTACATCCCTGCAAAGTTTCATCGACTGAGGATTTAATGTTGGGGTCTCCATACAAAAGATCGCTACATTTCCTACACTAATTTTCTGTTCCATTACATCTTAGACATAATTCGCCTTTTACGAAACCTTTGGTGTTATTATTAAGCATGAAATTGCCGTTTTGTATTGAGAATTTTAAAGAATTTGCATTTCCATACTAACATTGACTTAATTTATTTAACGACCATGAACGCTAATGTTGTAGAACTTTTATGCACATTGTTTAAACACTCAGCTAACTAATGCCACATGTAATAAGTGAAAAAAAAAACAGTATCGGTTAAGTTACAACGAATTAAGTGGTCATTTCTACTAACGAAAAAACCGGCCAAGTGCGTATCGGGCCACGCGCAGTAGGGTTCCGTAGGTACATTATACCATACCATATTTTAATACCGCTATCATTTTTCGTCTGAAAAAATAACTTTGTTTTTCACAGTGTTTGTATGAATGACAAAGTTATATTTGCGGTTTTGGAAAATGTACTATATCTCGAAAACTAATTACTGTATCTCGTTCAAACCAATTTTCGTTGAAAGTATTTATTAAGATCTATAGCTAATATTTTTTTTAGATTTTTCACCTTCTTACTTTAAAAGTTAAAGGGGGGGGGGGGACACACATTTTACCACTTTGGCGGCATATATCTTTCAAACGGTTGACTTTGAAAAAAAATAGTCTTAGAAACCTCAATGTCATTTTTAAAGACCTATCTAAAGACACCCCACAAGTATTGGTTAGATGAAAAAAAATATTTTCAGTTTCAGTTCCATGTATGGGGAGCCCCCCCTTAATCTTTTATTTTTTTTATTTTTGTATAAAAATCGTAAAGCGGTTTACAGAATACACCTACCTACCAAGTTTCAACTATGTAGTCTTAACACTTTTGGAATAAAGTGGCTGTGACATACGGACGGACAGACAGACAGACAGACAGACATGACGAATCTATAAGGGTTCCGTTTTTTGCCATTTTGGCTACGGAACTCTAAGAAGGAGTCACTTTTAAGATCCTTTTTTTTAACATTAACCGTTAACAGCGAACTAAAATCTATGGAAGTGTAATTGCAAATAAATATTGCTTAAAAAATGGCACCACGGGGCCGAAAAAGTACAACCCGCTCAGCTTTATTCGGGCCAGCCACGCACCCGGTGACTGACGTTAGTGTTCCTTTCAATAAATTGCAGTTTATATTGAAGAGAAAATATAGAAAGGAAGAGTTTATTAGAAATGACATCCTTTATAGTCAAATGGTGTAAAAGATGCAAAGAAGGCAGTAAGAAGATGCAGAAATAACGTATCTTATTTTTTCGTTTAAGTACAGAAAAGGTCTATAAGTATACAAATTATGGTCGCTAATAAGCAACCAGCGTTCAGACGCTTTGTGCTGCATAATTAAATTCCAGCATTTTTAACTCTATCCACTTAGTTGTACTTTTCGTGTGGTGCCATTTTTTGAGCGAAATGCTTATTCCATAGCTTTAGTTCGCTGGCCGTTAACATCATAGAACTTCTATGATCTATGAGCAATTTCATATTTTAACCCTATTCTTTTCTACTCTGTGGGACACCACTCTGCTAAACATAACCAATAAAATACATCTGCTTGATACTTTTGCAGTTGTAAAACTAGACAATAGCCAATAAAGATGTGCAAATCATAAAAATGACGTCCAATAAGTGTATAAATATTTATGTAGGTAGATGTTCTTTATTGGACATAAAATGTACGACAGATGTGTGTAGGTCACGTAAACGTTTCAAAGTTATAGTTGTTACTGTATTAGAATATACCCATAAAATACATATAAACTAGAGACCAATAATAAGGCAATAAAACTAAGCCAAAGTTTCAATTTTCAGTTTTCAATTTTCATCCTTCAACATTACCTGATCGTAACTAAAATGCGTGCGTGTGGTTTGGGGGCCACTTCATCGAAAATCAATATACCTAAGCATACTGATGATTTAGTGTGCATTATGAGAGAAATGTGAAACTTCGTATAGATTTTGTGAAAGTCATCTTCACCGAGTTATTAGCTGAAGAGTCGGGTCCTCAGTTCTCACTTGAGAATTGAAGGCCCGCCTGTAGTGAACAAACTACCAATAAAATATTAACTAATTCCCTAAAGCTAGGGTTTGAAACTGTTTCGTTCTTATAGGTACGATTAGGTAACATATGAAGGATATGAATCTGATAACATTAGTTTTGGCTCAGTTTTTTTACCTCACTTGGATGGCTCCAAGGCTTTTGGCTCAAATTTCAGTTTTCACTTCACTTTGGACAGTGCGCTTTATAGGGAACTATCGTTCTAGATGTTATTATCAGGGTTGGCATGATTAAAACAAGTTGTTTTAAAACACGTGCTCAAAACGATTTAAAATAAAACAATGTTTTTTATCAACTGTTTCAAAACACAGTTTAAAACAAGTTTTAAACAATGTTAAAAACATTAAGAAAAAAAAACAGGTTTAAAACTACTTTTATTTGAGAATGAATGGTTATTTTCGTAAATTAATGCCCTTTTTTTCCCAATAAATATGTTTATAAACTTTAGATCGCGCTGTAAATACATAGAATGACAGTAAAAAAGTGTAACTTTATCGAATACGTTTTTCCAAGTTGACAAATCGCACCCACCGAAAACGCTCTATACAAAACGGTCATGATTTGTGACGTCATTTGTCACATTTCAGGCGCGTTTATCATGGAGTTATTATGTAGTTAGCCAAGAATTACAATTATCTCCCTAAATTTTGTGATTAAGTACATATGTGTCATACAAAATACATTTATTTTTTTTATTTTTCTGTTCCATTATGTTTTTATACGTGTCCGCAGCGATCAAGCTCAAATTTATCTAAATCGGTGACTTTTGCATGTTCCCTATTGGATCGCTCACAGCTTTTTTGTTTCAGAATTCGCGTCAATGGCTTGTCAAGTTGCAACCAGAGGAGCTTATAGACTTCTCACCGAGCGTCACGGAAACGAAGACTCTGATATTAGACAAAATTCCGAGTAACTACAGCTATTACAATGGAACATGGGATCTCGATGGCATATGGGGTTCCATGGGGAACAATGGTAAGCAAAATTGTGTTATAAAGCCGAACTTCAAAAGACTGTTTACAAGACCTATGGACGAAAAACTGAAAATTAAATGTCGAATGGTTGTTTGGTCGTATGTTTAAGATCAGGAAAGGACATTTTACCTAAAATACTAAATCCCGAAGCATAATTTAATTCGGTTTTAATATTTAGTCGGTTTTTACGTCAGTAGGTCGGTTCTGGCATTTTGCCGGCCGCTGCCGCGGCGACTCCTGCTATACTTCTTAGCAGGAATCGATGTTCTTGCCAAAATTCAGATTTGATGACAGATTCAGGCCAAGAAGTTGTAGATGTTCGGCTATCGGCAAGGATACACCCTGGATATACATACATTAGTCATTCATTCATATTCTTTGTTTTAGGTGACAGGGGGACACACGTGGCCCCTAATGGTTGTTTGGTCGTATGTTTAAGATCAGGAAAGGACATTTTACCTAAAATACTAAATCCCGAAGCATAATTTAATTCGGTTTTAATATTTATTCGGTTTTTACGTCAGTAGGTCGGTTCTGGCATTTTGCCGGCCGCTGCCGCGGCACGCTCGCTTCGCTCGTTCGGCTCGTGAGTTGTTGGTCGCATATAGGACCTAACTTCATACTCGCTCGCTACGCTTGCTCGTCGTTCGCACCTAATAGATCTTAACAGACTTTCGGGATTTAGAACTATCGGCATTTTAACTTTCGTGATTTCGAACTATCGGTCATTTTTCAAGTTTCGGTCTATCGCATATCGACATTTAGGTTTTTCGGTATTTTGAAAATAAGTGTTTTGTGCGTCGATATTTCGGTCGTATGTGTTATGAATTTTCGGCATTTTGTTACATACCCGAGCCGACTATAACCCGGTGTGACCCAGGATTTTCTGTATACATTATGATATGTCTAGTCTATGTGTGCGTGTGTGCGTACATGGGAAACTTTTTATACATTTTTGTTCCCCTTTCAGATACAAGAGTTAAATTAAGAATGTTCACGTCAGGCAACGCAACTGTTCCACTGACTGTCAGCTACCAAATGAATGCTCTGAGTGAAAGAGACGGTATCATATACTCCACCGTTCTACTCTGCACTCTTTACTTCTTGATTATATTTGAGGTGAGTATAGACAAAATTGCATCGGGCGTGCCTGAAAACTGTTTCGTCTATCTCTCTATAGAGCATGTGTGGAAAGGAAACTGTTATGGGATTTGTGCTTGATTAGTTTTTGTCATGTTGACGGCACTGTCACGTCATTATGGTGCGACTGTAATATCTTGACGTAACAGTGCCGTCAACATGACAAAAACTGCACAGTACTTCGAGATAAAGAATGAGCATTAGAATATATCGGAAACAATCGTCTACCTATATTACATAACAAACAAAGACAAATAACAAAAACCGGCCAAGTGCGTGTCGGGCCACGCGCCATAGGGTTCCGTACTTACCTTATACCATACCATATTTAATACCACCTATAATTTTTCGTCTGTAAAAATAACTTTGTTTTTCACAGTGTTGGTATGAATGACAAAGTTATATTTGCGGTTTTAGAAAATGTGCTATATCTCAAAAACTAATTACTATATCTCGTTCAAACCAATTTTGGTTGAAAGTTTTTATTAAGGTCTACAGCATATATTTTTTTTAGATTTTTCACTCTCTTATTTCAAAAGTTAAAGGGGGGGGGACACACATTTTACCACTTTGGCGGTAAATATCTTTCAAACGGTTGACTTTGAGAAAAAGTTGTCTTAAAAACCTTAATGTCATTTTTAAAGACCTATCTATAGACACCCAACACGTGTTGGTTTAAAGAAAAATTTTTTTTTCAGTTTCAGTTCCATGTATGGGGAGCCCCCCCTTAATCTTTTATTTTTCTTATTTTTTTATTAAATTCGTTAAGCGGTTAACAGATTACATCTACCTACCAAGTTTCAACTGTGTAGTCTTAATACTTTCGGAATAAAGTGGCTGTGACATACGGACAGACAGACAGACAGACAGACAGACAGACAGACAGACAGACAGACAGACATGACGAATCTATAAGGGTTCCGTTTTTTGCCATTTAGGCTACGGAACCCTAAAAAGTAGTTTGGCCCTAAAAGTCATTAACAATTTAACTTTATTGCAATGAAATAAAATGTCAACGTCATTTCTAAGAATATCAAAATCACGATGCACATTCTTTATCTTAACGGTACTGTTGCTTTCCTTTTCGTCTTCAACTTTCAATTTGTCTTGAGTCAAACGCATGCCATACAAATATTGTCGGTTTTTTAGAATAGCGCATGCCCTATGGTGCTCGAAGCATGCCTCTCTGATAAAAGCTTCTTAAGGGGTATCGTCTAAAAATTGTCATTTCGTGGAAAGATTCTAGTCTAGAGATCTGAAATTAAGATAATTATATATTTCTTTACATCTTTCTCCAGACACGTATAGAACCTGAAACATAATTCAGTAATTTTGGCTCGATACATTTTAATTTATAAAATACCTACCTAACTTTTAAAACTTCTTAATATCGAAATAACGTTGAAACAACATTGGGTATTCAAGTTGACATTGCTTAAAATAATTTGTATCATCAATATTCAGAACCGTGTAAAGAATTTGTGTTTAATCACTATAGTTATTTACTACGAATTGATTTAGTGATTTTTGCGCCAAATTTTCCGAATCAGTCTCGCTCCCGCGGGCGTCGTTTTCTCATTGCTGTCTCGCTATAAACTTTATTTTTGACATCTTTTCAGGTGGTAAACCGTACTATAGCCGCCCTCTTGACCTCATCGTTATCAATAGCTGTTCTTGCCCTAAGTGGGGCTAGACCTTCGCTTCCGGAGCTGATATCCTGGCTGGATGTAGAGACGTTGCTGCTACTGTTCAGCATGATGATCCTAGTGGCTATCCTGGCGGAGACGGGGCTGTTCGACTATCTTGCTGTTATGGCTTTTGAGGTAACATATTTAGTTGGTAAAATGTCATAAAGTATTTGCTATAAATTCATTAATTCTCAATGGGCATTGGATGGTGCGCTTATGACGGAACTTGACAGACTAATCGTACTCCATCACATTTGTTAAGCAACACTCGGTCCGGCCAGATTTCGGATGGGTGACCGTTAAGTGGTATTACAACTGAGCGCTTCCGTGCTTTGGAGGGCACGTTAAACCGTCGGTCCCGGCTGTTGTCATCTGATAACAGTCGTTAAGCCAAGTTAAAGGCCTTACAGGCTGCTTGATAAACTCTAACACCAGAGGTGGCCACTAATCCTCATTCGATAAGAAGAAACTCTTACTATTAATTGTTTCAAACTGTTTTTGCTATCGAAACCTATCGGATAAACTGATCATAGTCAATAAGAGTTAAATAGAGAAAACGGGTGTCTTGAGACCTGCCTAGATTAGGACTCATTAGAAAACGTGTCCCTTAACATTTTTTTATTAGTAACTGTGCAGGCATTTGATCACCATCTTACTTCATAAACAGGATGTGGTCTAAGGTGTAGGATGCTTGTTCAGGAAGTGCCTATTCACTCTTGCCTTGAAGAGACCATGGTTGTAACTATCGGGAAACACATGAGCAGGCAGCGCAATCCATTCTTAAGAAGTTTGTACCTGTATTCCGTGAAGTCGGTGATCGAATGAATCTGCGCTTTGTATAATAGAAGCAGTTGGTTCGGTGAGAAAGTACCGCTTAGCCCGTGAGAGGACGTCCAGGTTCTTAGCAGGAGTTGACGTACTCTCCAAAATTCAGGTTTGATGACAGATTCAGGTCAAAAAGTTGCCCGCAAGCATACACCCTGGATACACATACATTAGTTAGTCATTATTATTCTTTGTTTCAGGTGACAGGGGGACACACGTGGCCCCTAATGAACTGCCTCTGCTTCTTCACCGCATTCTTCTCAACGTTCCTCGATAACGTCACCACGGTTCTCCTCATGACACCAGTCACTATAAGGCAAGATTTTAAACTATAATCATTATGCATTACATTGTGTTTTAACAGCCACCTTTTTTCCTATGTTCAGTCAGCGGTTGTTTTTATTGTAAGCGTATGAAATGTTAATTTAAAATTTTGTGATCCGTGAAATAGTTCATGATCCGTAGCAATATTTGCTTTGACTTGTTGACAAGAACTGACGAAACTGATGCAGTCTACAAGTAGAAAGGATCTTTTTCAAACTTTTGTATGATAAAAACGTCCAAACTACTCGTATATACTATACTCATATATAAACAGATTGATACCATACAACAGAAGTCATAATTATAAAATAGCTAAGTAAATACAGACAAAGTGGTGGTGCCCAAGCGATCACCTACCTTTGGAACTGTATAACAGATCAATAGCGCGGTGGCATTGGCCTGCGATTATTGAAGTTAAGCAACTTTCGCAAAGGTTGGTCATGGTATGGGTGTCTAAAAATATATTTTCTTGAACACCTCCATACTTTGGATGGCACGTTAACCTATTGGTTCCAGCTGCATTTGCAGCCGCTAACACCCACTAATCTGCATGGGACCCACGTAGTAGGTAGACCATTCTCCTTATCTTCCTATAAGGAAGTGCCCCAGCAGTGGGGACAATAAATGGCTGATGCCGATACAGTGCCAACCTCATTCATATGATCTTCTCTCATCCCCAGGTTGTGCGAGGTGATGCACCTGAACCCGGTGCCGGTGCTGATGGCGATGGTGATCTTCAGCAACGTGGGCGGCGCCGCCACGCCCGTGGGCGACCCGCCCAACGTCATCATCGCCAGCCACCCCTCTATGTTGGAACAGGTATTTACTTTAAGTTTGATGATAGCAATGACGAAAGGTCTTATCGGCTTACCTTTTAGATATCCCACACTACCGATCCACTGTGCTAATCATACTAAATTTTGTAGAACCTTCGCCATAATTTCATCCCTCGCCACCAAGCTTAAAGGTTTCCCTTCTGCTAATCCTTAAAGCTCTTAAAGCTTCCTTAAAGGAGGAGCTCGGTGGCGCAGTGGTTTAGCGCCTGGCCCAGCGATTGCGGAAGTTAAGCAACTTTCGCAAGGGTCGGTCATGGAATGGGTGACCAAAAATTTATTATATCGAGCTCCTCCGTGCTTCGGAAGGCACGTTAAGCCGTTGGTCCCGGCTGCATTTGCAGTCGTTAACACCCACCAATCCGCATTGGGCCCGCGTGGTGGGTTATGGCCCGTTCTCTTTATCCACCCATAAGGAAAGCCTGTGCCCCAGCAGTGGGGACATTAAAATGGCTGATGAACAATCCTTAAAGCAGGTTTAGACTGCGATAGTCAAGTTGCTCTCCCTCTATCTCCTCTCTCCCTCTTACTCTTGACCACAAGGTACGCTCGGCCATCGCACTACTTGTGGGAATAATACTAGCAGGTTTAGGATGCCATTATTTATGCCTGAACTGTAGAGAGAATACTCACGGAAATTCTGCCTGTCGAATTTCACTGTCTTTTGATTTTTGATGACACAAAACGTTAGTTAGGTTATTTTCTTACACACGACACATGGACGACTAGTTGGTTGCGTCAATGTCACAGCCACACATGATAGGCGTTAAGCGTTCGTTAAGGGAGTGACAGGATATAAGGATGAGGTATTGATTCTAAGAGGCAAAATCTCCTTAAGGTCTCCTACGGTAAGTTTACCTTAAGTCCCACAAGGCTGATTATCTAACTTAAAAACCGTCGATCAGCTAAAAACCATCTAGCGACCGGTAATAATTACGGAATCGTCGCTATCAAACTAGATTTTGTACGAACAGTCGAGTTTCTGATAGTGCTGCCTCCAGCGAACAACTAAAGAACTAACAAAAATGAACACCTGTAGGAAATGCTCCAAAATTCGTATTATCTAACTCAGTAACCGCGACGCGACCGCAATGAATTCGCGATTTCTTCTGTCAAACGGTTTGACAGCGACAATTCCGTAATATTACTGGTCGCTAGATGGTTTTTAGTTAGTTACAGCCTGCCGCATTTTAAGTCTGATGATATATCAATAGCAAAGGGTCCCATCGGCTTTTAGAAATCCCGTCCCACTATGCCCACTATGCCCCACTATGCAGATCATAACATTTTTGTAGAACAGCTTACCTTCGCCATAATTTCACCCCTCGCTACTCTATCCCCTCTGTTAATCCTTAAAGTATATTTAGACTGCGACAGTCAAGTCTTCGACAAGACGGGCATATCTGCAGACTTGCCCACCGGAACTTGCTATTAAAGTTATTTATTATGTATTATATAGGTCTGACCAACAAAGTATGGCCATGTGAAGCACAAAATCCGATATTATACTCACGCGGATTGCAACAATAAATTGCAATATGACTCGTTTAATTTAACTGTAGTCAAAAAGTCGTATTCTTGCTGTTTTCAATAAGGTTGCACTTGTACTCGACAGTTTAGCATAAAATAGTTATTGCCATTTCTGAGTTTCTAGCCAGATTTTTCTCGAACGGTGTATTTGACGAACTTTTGGCTTCAAGAAGCCAGACAAAGACAAGTTTAAAGACTGTATTATGACTTTAATCGTATCTTTTCTTTCACAGAATATAAACTTCACCACATTCACACTACACATGGGCATAGGAATCCTGCTGGTGAGCGTCCAGACGTACTTACAACTGAGATACATGTTCAGGGATATGAACAAATTGCGGCATTCGGTGCCCAGGGAGATATTAGGTATGTATTGTAGTTAGGACATTTACTTTACTAAAAGCAATTAAACAAAATCAGAGGTGAAACTAGAATAATATCAGACAACCCACAACACAACTCAATCATTTTAGCCCAAAAGCCAGAACTTAATACTGTTGCGACTAAATTACGGATAGCTAATACAAAAACAATACCTAGGTAAATAAAAACGGAAAAATCCATGAACCTATCAGGAATTGAATCCAGGACCTTGCTAACATTGTACAAAAATATTAAGAGAAATATATTTTTTGTTGGATACAAAATAGTAAAGATCTTTATTTAGAATTCAGTAGCTACTTGGAGATGTTTAAGCACATACCATAGCATTTTGCATTTCTTACGTGGTTTCTTTCTGAACCTAGAAAGAAGTACCTATCTAATTAATTAACATTTTTTTTTACATAGAATTACGGCAAGAGATAGCAGTATGGAGGCGAGCGGCTGCTTCTTTATCCTCATACTCACGAGATGAGGACTTGGTTAGAAGAGCATTAGAGAAAAAGGTAATACAATGATTTACGTAATGATGAAAGGAGTAAATCAGGAGCTAATGTATGAAAAGAAAGAATGGAATGCGCCAACCACAAATAAACTGGGATAAGGGCTGAATGATTTACTTAAATCACAAAGTCAAAAAAACGATTTTATTAAGGCATTGCTAAAATGCAACTGTCATCTTGCCAAACTTTTTTTAATGAATTTTAGTCTAAATAAAGGAGGCGAGGAAATGGCATACCAGTGAAAGAAAATCACTTATAAAAAGATACTTAGGTACCTATTTCACTATTTGAACCAGCACTAAATTGGATTTAATATTAACATTCAATGAAAACTATTATTTTTCATGATTAGGTATCTGAACAAAGAGAAAAATGTGCGTTTAAGTTGAAAACGAATATATATTTTAGGTGAACAAATTGAACTCATCGTTGGTCAAAAGAGAAGCAGGAGGTGGCGCCTCCAGAACTGATCCCAAGTTCTGCTCCACCCTCGCCCAGATGAAGGAAAAGGTAAGATCTTACCGAAGCTTTCGACTACCTACGTCAATATTGCATAAGAAATTTTAATTGCTAAATAGTCCAAAGATATAACTGAAGCAACAAAATTCATGGTACAATTTTAGATACGATCTGCCAGTCACTTGCTTTTACCACTTTGCGATTAATTTGACAATGTACAATAGAAAGTGTCCAATTTCAGAGCACTTGCAGTACAAAACGACGTATTTTAATCTGTAAAATGTAAAATAAAACAATTTTTAACGGATACTAGCGCGGTTTTGTTGAAATTACTTTGGTAATTAGTTGGTATTTGGTTTGGTAAAATGTACTCTTTGCCATACATCATTCTCAAGTGAAGTTGCAGCGGACCACAGTCTATTGTCAATTTAATCGCATTGTATGGAAGTGACGGCGTGGAGTGCGATTTTAACCTTAGAGGTGGTAAAGCGCCGTTATTGTCGATTGTACCCATCGACAACAACGGTCTGCATTTTTTTTTATTTCAGTACCAAATCCGAGATAAGCAGTTGTTAGTGAAGTCTGCCATCAGCGTCATGTTTGTGGTCGTCGTATTCTTCCTACACGCTATACCAGAACTACGTAAGTATTTGTAAAAGGTAATGATGAAATTCCAAAAAAATCTGTCAATTCCAAATTGAATCGTAATAACACCCATAGGAGAACTTTTCACAGTTTCATAAAATGATGAAATTCTACATAATACTTTAAAAAAATACTTAATCCTGGACTGGCTGGACTGGACCAAAAGGCAATCAGTCAAATTCTATTGTTGTTCCCAGATTCTATTCTTTTTCTTGTCAGCTAAAAGAAAATATATTGGGTTGTAGGGTAAAAGAATTGACGATTTAAAAATGCTTATTATGTGAAGTTTATTTGAATAAATAATGTTTCACTTTCACCTTCACTTTACTATTATTATCACTTCCACTTTCACTTCACTTTCACTTCAACTGTCACTTTACTTACACTACTTCCACTTTCACTTTACTAACACTTCACTTTCACTTTCACCAGAGCGGCTGTCGCTGGGCTGGACAGCACTCCTAGGAGCGTTACTCCTACTGCTGCTGGCCGAGAGGGATGACCTGGAGCCCATCCTCGCGCGCGTCGAGTGGTCCACTCTGCTGTTCTTTGCCGCCCTCTTCGTGTTGATGGAGGTGAGATTTAAATTAATTAATATTACAATAACGATTTCGGAGCCCTGATTAAAATGACTTATTTTCTATTCTTTCACTAACCTATTACTTAGAAAAAAGAAAAAACAATCAGTGTCGTAAACTTGTCAGTCCCAAAAATGAAGCGCTCATGGCGGAGTTTGACAGATTGATCGTACTCGATTATGTTTGGTAAGCAACGCTCGGTCCGGCCTGGTGTCGGATGGGTGACCGTCAAGTGGTATTACAACTGAGCGCTCAGTGCTTCGGAGGGCACGTTAAACCTATAACTGTTGTCATCTGATAACCGTCGTTAAGCCAAGTCAGTGGCCTTGCTGGCGGCTTGATGAACTCTAACACCAGAGGTCGCCACTTTAATCCTCATTCGATAATAGGAAGAAGAAAGTGATTCACAATATTTACATATGCTTACGACATGTGACACTCAAACTAATCTTAAAGTTAAAATTCAAAAAAGTTATCAGATTTGACAGAAATTTTATGGAACTAACAGCTTCCTTAAAGTTAAGGAGACCTTAACAAAAAATATATAGTTAAGAAGCCTTTGAGTATAGGCCGTAATGCTTATTCAGAAGGGGGGCGGAATTACTTTAGTATTCCACTTAACTTTTAATTTTAAATTACCTATTTCTTTGTTTTAGGCTCTCTCTAAACTCGGCTTGATCGCGTGGATCGGTAAAATGACAGAAGCTGTCATCTTACAAGTCAGTGAAGAATCGCAATTGGCAGTAGCTTTAATGCTAGTGTTATGGGTAAGTACCTATGTCTGTTTATTATGATCTCTTGAATTTGATATTAATCTGCAAAAGTCTAATTCAACTGGAACTTTAATGTGTAATTATGTATGTCATATAAATAAGATGTGACCTAGGTGGGAACCCTGTGGTAACCGTGTGGGAATCCGTTCTAGGTAACTTATACTACATAACATTCCATGTCATGATTCCAAGAAAGAAATGGCGAAAGAAAACTTGGAGAGGAAAACCGACCTCTGTCTTTTATATTAATTTATTTATTTGCAAAAGGAACTAACCGTATCATTAGATCTTACAGTGGCTTAAGCTTGTGAGTGAGGGGCTTAAGCTTGTGAACGTGACCACGGCAGCTGCAAAGTTGCCGAAACGTCGGGAAAACCAAAAATCAAACCAAATACCAACTAATTACCAAAGTACTTCTAATAAAACCGCGCTAGTATCCGTTAAAAATGTTTTATTTCATGTCTAGTGAGCGCGTAAGCTTGAGAAGTGAATAGATGTTTGTATAAATTTCTATTCGTTATTTATTCGCCTTAGTACAATCTTTGCTTAATTTGAACTGGTTATTGCATGATGGTGCGCAAAATGGTGAAACAAGATTTAATTTTGGGAAGAAAAGGGATTTATTTATCACTGCTATTTTGTGTCACCCAAAAATTTTTGAGGAAGCCTTATTTACGAAAAATGTCTTTGGGCCACACAAAATCCAATTTGGCTGCTTGAGATCGTCAGTTATGAAAATCTCGGATTTGGGCGATTTACCAACAATCATTAAGCGATTATGAATTAGGAAACACTTGGCAACACTTGAGGGCGGTTTGATACGTCCATGACTTTGAAAAGAAGAAATAATTTTTTATAATTTTTTTTTTCTTTCATAGAAACTCCTTAGGAATCTTTAAACTATTTATTTTTCAAATTCGGAAAAAGATTATTACTTTTGGAAACAAAAAGCTCAAGTGACTTCTAACTTTTCTTAATGACCCTGTCGACCCTCTCGGCGGCACTCATGAGTCATGACATCAAAACTCATCGAATAAAGATGCGAGTTCTTCCTATTTTCTAGGTTTCGCCCACTGTGAATTTTTTTCTCCTACCTAACATGAAAAAATGTCTTGGTGGGCAAAGATTTCCATCAAGCCAAAAGGTGGTGTCTGAAATGAGCCCTCATTTCAGTTACCACAGTTTTCAGGCGATAAAAGAAAACAATAATGGGTTAGAGAGGTAGGATCTTAAATGGACTGAATACGCAGAGCTACAAAAAGATTATATAGAGAAATAAAACAAGATATGGCGAAAAAGATGTTTCTTCTTTACTAAGTCATGGACTTATCAAACCACCCTCGTACTTATCTCTTGGCAACACACCTCTCTCTTCTGTGTAGGTGTCCGGTATAGCGTCAGCATTCGTGGACAACATCCCGCTGACGACGATGATGGTGCGCGTGGTGGGCGCGCTGGCCGCGCCGGGCGGGCTGGCGCTGCCGCTGGCGCCGCTCGCCTGGGCGCTCAGCTTCGGCGCCTGTCTGGGAGGTAACTACCGACCATCGGTATTGACATCGCGAGGCGACATAGAATAGAGCTTTACTCATGTACTGTAAGCTTCTATCAGAAAACCAGCAAATATTCCCACGCCGTGTACCCACGGAGGGACCTGTAACGTTACAAAAGAGAGGAAAGAGATAAGTGTAAAGAGAGCAATCTAGCTAGTAAGGAGTAGAGTGGAAAGATGGAAATAGTTTACAATTAACATTTATTTAGACCTACTTACAAACAAAGAGATGAGAGACTTACGGGTCAATTTGGAGTGCACTGCTGCAGCAGCACTGCTGCTGCTGCCGAGATCGGACTCATACCTTTAAAAGCTTTACGCAGCGGACGCCCTAAAACGCTCCTATTTACCAATTATTTATCTTTCCAGGTAACGGCACTCTAATAGGGGCCAGTGCTAACGTGGTGTGCGCCGGAGTGGCCGAGCAGCACGGGTACAGGTTCACGTTCGTGGAGTACTTGAAGGTTGGGTTCCCGATCATGATTGGGAACCTTATAGTTGCGTCCATATACTTGCTCATCTGCCACGTACTTTTCACTTGGCACTGACAGATGTAAGTCTCTATACAAGGTTATTTTTAGTTTATACAAAACCTGGGGTTGATCAGACCATCTAACTGAACAACTTTCATTATGGGGCCAACCTTGAAATAGCGAAAAAACTGTTTCATACATTTCGATGGAGTAGGATTGTACTTTTGTATGAAACAGCTGATTTTTTTTCGTGATTTCGAGGTTGGTCCCATAAAATGAAAGTTGTTCAGTTTGATGGTCTGATCAACTCCACGAGAGGTTTTGTATAAACTAAAAATAACCTTGTATACTTGCTCATCTGCCATGTACTTTTAACTTGGCACTAACAGATGTGAGCCTCTATACAACGTGTTACAAAAAGAGGGTATCAATCCGAAAGGAGGTCAATGTACTCATGAATCTGAACACCTTTCAAGAGATAAAAAAATTTTAATCGAAAAAAATATTTTGGTCTCTCCATAGAAAATTTGAATTTGCCGCCAACATTTTGTATAGAGAGTTCATTTTTTTTTATTCTATTTGAATTTTTTTTTCTGCTGGAATGTATTCAATTTCACGAGTACATTGACCTCCTTTCGGGTTGATACCCCCTTTCTGTTACACGTTGTATACTTGATCATCTGCCACGTACTTTTCACTTGGCACTGACAGATGTAAACCTATATATATATACTTGATCATTTGCAATGTACTTTTCACTTGACACTGACAGATGTGAGCCTCTATATACACAACATATACACAAACGTCCGAAACTTTCCGTATTCGATGCTACACTTTCCATTTTCTTTCCATTTATTTACTCTATGGTTTCCGTATTCGAAATGTCAAATTTCTTCCCGACGGATACTAACTCTTCCGACACCAATAGATGTCGGAAATTAATCCGCAAATTAAAGTCTTTGTTTTGTATCGAACTGTCAAAAATTACGCAAACCATAGACTAAATATACGGAAAGCATAGCAACGGATACGGAAAGTATCAGAGATTTGTGAATAAGGGCCCATGATGCTATCGTAATCGCTGGATTTGACAGATGGATGCGATACATTGCTACTTTTCTAAGGTAAGTTTTTATTTGTGCCAAAATGATGTAGCAATTTATCACATATCTGTCAAATTACAGCTAACATTAATTTCATTACTTTTAGCCTCTTAAACGGCCAAATACTCAAACGAATCTTAAAGTTAAGACCACCTTAAATTCAAAAAAGTTGTCAGATTTGACAGAAACTCTATGAAACTGACAGCTTCCTTAAAGTTAAGGAGACCTTAACTTAAGATTTTAACTAAGGAGCCTTTGAGTATTCGGCCTTAAGACTTTTTGAAAACTCTTTCGATTAGTTAAGAGTAGCCATTCTGTACGTTTTATTATAATAAAATCAGTAACATCTGTAATATTATATATATTGCCTACTGTATCAGTATTTTTTTACTTTTCTTTCTACTGCAAACCTACATCACATTTTTAACTTTATACTTATTTGTAAGTAATTATTTTATCTAATAGGGTACTTAAATGTACAATTTTAGTACCTTATTGATGTCACAAAACGACAAAATGAAACTGACTGTGTTTTTTTAAGATTATTCAAACAAATTAGTATACAGGGTGTTACACAACAACCCGCAATGCCGAATATGGTAGATAGGGACCATCAAACTGAACAACTTTTACTATGGGACCAACTCTGAAATCAGCAGCTGTTTCATACATTTTGAGATTTTCATTATTTAATTTTTGTATGAAACAGCTGATTCTTTTTTCGCGATTTCAGAGTTGGTCCCACAGTAAAAGTTGTTCAGTTTGATGGTCCCTATCTACCATATTCGGCATTGACATATAATGAGAACAAAACTATACATTATTGATTTATGTAATCCTTACTTACAGTATTTTATCACTTAAATGGAAATTACGAAAGTTCAAAATGAGACTTACTTAATACCATACTTAAGTCATACTAAATAGGTGGTACCACCTATTACCTACAGGGTGATATTTTGAACAATCGACAAATTTTATGGCTTAGATCGTCAAACAACTTTGTCTATGGGACTAACTTAAGGGTCCATAATAGGAAAACGTGGTTTGCGCGGGCCATATTTTTATATAGAAAACGTAAAGTTGTAGCCACAAAAAAACATACGACAAGCTAAAGAGATTATCTAGTTGCTACAAGTATGAATTTGCGTATAAACCTCACAGATGATTGTAAAAACATATTAGAGATCATCAAAAGCGCTTGTCGCGGGCCATATTTTTGGCGTAAATAATAGTGGAAACGGATTGAATTCTACATCAAAATATACTTTAACGTACTGTGCAGTTGCTCCAATAATTTTTTTTTTCAAGAAAGATAATTGTGCTAAAAATAATGATGAAAAAGCTACGAAAAACATCGAAAAAGTGCAGAAGTAAGGTTATTTTCCATACTCTTTACACGTAAAGAAAAAGACAGAGACAAATGATTTTGCATAACCAAGCCTTAACCAGAACAAAAAATGAATCAGCTGTTCCATACATTTTGGTCGAGTTAGATATTGACGTTTTCTATGAAACAGCTGATTATTTTTTTGCTCTGATTAAGTTGGTCCCATAGACAAAGTTTGATGGTCTAAGACACACCACAAAATTTGACGACTGATTTTGATTTCACCCTGTAGTAGGTAGATATACAGGGTGTCCCATAAAATATGGTCGAGCTGAAGTGGAATAGCAGGGACATCATTACGAATAACTTTCACTAAATAAAATGTCAAATTATGGCAAAAATTTTAGCGGTAACATACAAAGGGGTCATATCTACTATACAATGTGTTAAAAAATTAACTCTAAAGCCGAATATGGTAGATAGGGACCATCAAACTTAACAACTTTTACTACAGGACCAACTATGAAATCGCGAAAAAAATCGGCTGCTTCATACATTTTGATATTTATTTTCGTTATTAATTTTTTTTATGGACATCTGATTTTTTCACGATTTCAAAGCAGGTCCTGTAGTAAAATTTGTTCAGTTTGACGGCCCCTATCTACCATATTCAGCATTAGGGGTCATTTTGTAACATTTTGTAAGTAAAATGTTTTTCAACGTCTATTTTTGTCCTATTAGTATTTTTCATCATGTTGAGAAAATTGTAACTAAGCTTAAATTGTTGTCAATATTTTCTTAATAATGTTTATTTAATTTTAAGTAGACACTATACAGTAACTTGGAAATTGAATGTGATACTTATACTTAATTAAAAATAAAGTTTTATTTCCTTTAAGATGGTATACGATGGATTTGTGTTAACTGCTAAGCAGCTTAACTAAGTATTTATTCTCTCCTAAGTATTGTTTTTTGGAATTTTGTTTTTAATGAAAAAATAAATATTTCGTAGAAGCATACCTACGACAATTTTACTTTACTTAAAATGCAAAAAATATTAAAAGATCCCTAAACGCCTACCCAAATCTGAGCGGTATCCGCTAGCCGGTAGCGGTATCCCAATGGGCTCGCGGTACGTATTGCCCACAACTGCGAAAATAGCTTACCAAATACCCGGCGGGATATCGCTCGCGTATTGCCGCTACCCACGGCGGTAGTGGATACTGCCCAGATTTGAATTGGCATTGATGTGTCACGGAGTGTTATTTTTGCTTGAGATAAGATCTCATATCGATTACGCATCACGCTGCGTAATGCGATTACAATACCCGTTGCACGAACATCTATCGAGATAAAAAAAATTGATACAATAATTTTGTATAGGATTTGTACAGCACCATCTACCGCCGAAAAGCGAAATGAAATTCACAAATCAAGTACTTTTACGCGCGTTTTTTCACTCGATAGATGTGCGTGCTAAGGGTACTGATTCTAAAGTTATAAACTGCCAAGTTTGTTTAGAAATTACACGAATAACGCATCTACGCGCGAGATTGTTCTACTAAAAATCTGCAATACGGAGCGTGATGCGTAGCGTGTGTGATCCGTCAACAACGTGTTACAAAAACCCATAAAGCCGAATATGGTAGATAGGGACCATCAAACTGAACAACTTTTACTATGGGACCAACTCTGAAATCGCGTAAAAAAAATCATCTGTTTCATACAAAAATTAATTACGAAAATATCAAATGTATGACACAGCTGATTTTTTCTCGCGATTTCAGAGTTGGTCCCATAGTAAAAGTTGTTTAGTTTGATGGTCCCTATCTACCATATTCGACATTAGGGGTATTTTTGTAACACATTGTATAGGTACCATGGGCAACAGCGTCGCTTAACCACCGCTAAGGTTAAAATCGCTTGCACGCCGCGCCCGCTGTCACATACGTTTAGTTCGTGCAGGGGCGATACGCGCGCACGCGAATCTTGTTGCTAACTGGTTAAGCGACGCAGTTGCCCATAGTAAAGTGCCCTTAGGTACTTAGTCAAAATATTATTATAATCAATGTAATAAAACTTACTTTTCTAGCTAAAGGTTTTGCACCCATGTCGTGCAAAAGTCGAAAAAAACATAATATTTTGTATAATTTGATTTACTGTCTGCTGTTGGTACACATAACCACAATCAGTTAACTAGGTATTATAATTTTTTTTTTACTATCATGTAAGTATTTATATTAAGTTTAAGACCTTAATCAGAAGTATTATTGTGATTATTAAATATTAATAGCGCTCTATGAATTTGAATAAATGAATTATTTATGTTTTTTCTTCGTTTCTTTTTATATTTTCCTGTTATTAGTAACTTCCAACCATTGATTTCAATTTAACCAAATTGCTCTACATTATATATAAAAATAAGGTTTTTTTATCATTCATGCTTTGAAAGGCATTTAACTCGAAATCATTATATAAATTCTACATACATATTTAGGGAGGTAATTAAATTTGAAAATCAAACCAGTGACCCTAATTTTTAAATTACAAAATTGAGTCATTCAGCCGACATACTGAATTCTTTCAAAAAATCTATAGCCAGTGTCTCTCGGGATGATATATATATTCTAAAGATACCTTATACCTTCAAATATCTGTTCAAGCATTTAGAAGTTATGATGGAATAATGAAACTCACACACAAACAAAACGAACCCTGAACGAACTGTCATGTAATAAAAAGAACCAAGTATATAACGATTTACAAAATAACCCCTAATGCCGAATATGGTAGATAGGGACCATCAAACTGAACAACTTTTACTATGGGACCAACTCTGTTCCGCGAAAAAAAATGTGCCGTTTCATACAAAAATTTATAGCGAAAATATCAAAATGTAGAAAAGAACTGATTTTATTTCACGATTTCAGAGTTGGTCCCATAGTAAAAGTTGTTCAGTTTGATGGTCCCTATCTACCATATTCGGCATTAGGGGTTATTTGTAACAATTAACAAAAATAATTAAGTAACACAATGATATTTTTAAACTCTACATTAAAACTTTACAAAAAAAAATCTAATAAGACAAGAAATTCTTATAAGTAAGTATGAATTTTGTTCTCAATTCTTTTAAAAATAAGTAAGTACTTATTAGAAATTTGTATCTTTTAACTATTACAAACCCGGACTAATTCGTATGGTATTGTAGGTACCGTATTTCAGGCTGATGATGAGAACAAAAAGAAGGTACCTACCAGAGGCGAGGGGTGAAATTATGTCGAAGGTAAGCCGTAATTATGGCGAAGGTAAGCCGTAATTATGGCGAAGGTAAGCCGTTCTACAAAAATGTTATGATCTACATAGTGGATAGGTGGGTGGGCTTTCTAAAAGGCAAGCCGATGGGAATCGGCTTGGATGGACCCTTACCTACTTAAGTACACACATCAACTTTGTCTAGGGATACCAGGTGTTATTTTCATACAAAAGAGGTAATTTTGAAGCCTTGGTTTCCTGCCAGGGATGTACCGTGCTGTGATCTGATGATGGTTATTCAGAGAGTGAATGGAGGAGATTCAGATCGCAATACACACCCAACTGATCTGACCAACATTCTAAAAGATTAAAGGACATGTTATGCATGAAAATGTATTGAAATCCTGAAATTGAGAACTCTGACCCATCAATCTTTTAGAATGCTGATCAGATCAATTGGGTGTGTATAGCGATCTGAATCTCCTCCATTCACTCCCTGGATGGCCATCATCAGATCACAGCACGGTACATCCCTGGCAGAAAACCAAAGCTTCAAAGTTACCTCGTTTGTATGAAAATAACACCTGTATCCCGAGACAAAGTTGATGAGTATATTTCTAGAATCTAAAGTTAGTCAATGAATGATGTACTACAATGTCTACAATACAATTAAATTGACAATAGACAGTGATTCGCCGCAACTTCACTCGAGAATGTATGGCAAAGAAAGAAAAAAATTTACAGTTAAAATTCAGTGATTAAGATACGTCGTTGTATACCACAAACACTCTAAAGTTGGTCATTTCTATTGTACATTGTCAAATTAATCGCATATGTAAATGAGAATAGGTTATAAATATTTTTTTTACCCTGTGGTCATAGTAACCATTATTACAATCTCAAAATCTTAAAAAAATTGCACCTTTGTCTGTATTTTGTTTAAAAACAAACACAAAATGCAACTCAAAATTTCCCGCCAGCACAAACGTAGCACCTAAAATGTTGCCACTACAGAAAAACTACTTGGTAGAGCCGACTCTACAATGAAAAACAAAAAATGTAATTTAAAAATGGATATAATCAAGTTTGATGCTAAAAGTTTAAATTAATTCCAACATTGGTTATTTAAATAATATTTTCTAAATGGATTTTAATGGCAATTTACTTCAATCAAACAAAAGAACGCCATGAATTTAGACACAGTTCGATTTGATGCAATTGCATATGGCCGCCGCGTGACGGTGAGTGATGTGTTCGCCCGTCAAAATGTGTTCGCGATGTTTTAAGTGCGTTTAAAATACAAAAAACTCTTTTCCACTGTCACTACAAACCAAACAAAATCACTGGTACGTATCCATTTGATCTACAAACCTCGAATTACGTAACTAATTTGTTTTTGTTAACACGATTTTTTCGCTATCTTGCGTCTCGTTCTTTTGTTATGATTTGCTCCTGTCATTATTTACAAACGGCGACGTATATGCATCTCTTTCGTGTACACAGTTTTCTTGCAGTAGGTTTTTCATTTTTAAGTACACGCGACTGAGATAGGAAAAGGCCCCGATGGAAAAATATGAACAATTTTGTGCTCTTAAAATTTATTGATTTTCTACCGTTAAAAAAAACACGACACGAAGCTAATTGCATACGTGATGTGTCGCCGTGAGGTCCGCAGTAAGTAATTTGGTCTATTTTTATAGTTTTCCTCCATTTGAGGTTGTGGTCATGAAAACTAGTTTTTCAGTGGAACCTAAACGACCATTTCGCGTAGTGTTCCACGCGTTATTTTCTGTTCTGTGACATTTGGACCCGAAAACTTTTTAATTATCGATTTCTTTTTTTAAAATGAGGGCCAACGCATGTGTGTCTGTGATCCTACAGTATGTTTAAAACATTGGGTCTTGGGTTACTATTTTGGGACCGTCTGCGTTTCTTGCTCATGTTTAAACCATCATAGCTAGTAACTCTGGGGTACTTGCCAAGGAAACACCAAAACATTTAGTGTATCATTTCCTGTGTGTGTTTTATTCAATACATTCGGATGTTTTTTCGGTAAGTCTCTACATTTCGGACACTTATCGGTTAGATATACAAAAAGTTATGTTTACCTGCGTACTGATAAGATATTTTTTAAGTGTACCTTTTTAAATTTCACCTTTTATACCTGTCCTGTATTAAAAATTAAGCAAAACGTTTCATCGCAATTGTAGAGAAATAAAGCCTTTTCTTTAAAAAAACAAAAAAATAGAAATGCAATAAATTGCGTCCATATTTCTCTTATCAGTACTTTTGAGGTCATCAATTGCGTATTTAGTACCTATTTTAGATTTTGACGTTTGCGATCATATGACTGACATTTTCATTTCCAAACCACAGAATAGATATATGTCCAAACTAAAGACCTTGGACATTATGTTACAGTCAGTTTTTTTCTAAGAAGTTGTACACAGATCGTTCTAAGTATTAGGTCTTTATGGAAATTGGCGTTTTGTATGGAGAATTTTAAAAAAGTTGCATTTGCCATGCATTTCTTAATTTATTTAACAACCATGAACGCTAATGTTTTAAAACTTTTATGCACTAATTTTAAACACTAAGAAAACGTATGCCACTTAGGTTTAAAATTAAGTTCTGGTTACGTTGAAACAAATAATGTGGTCATTTCTGCTAACAAAAAAAGGAGTCAATTTTAAAGTATTTTTTAAATGTTATAGAAAACTATGATAAGATTTTTTTTACTATTGATATTTGTCAATGATGGTCATTGTTCGATATGATATCAAGCAACTTGATGAATATTTATAAACTATAGAAGTGACGAGATTCTCTATTTGTGTCAAAAAATTGCCAATTTCTAAGGTAATAAAGACCCAAAAATAACTTAAGACTCTGTAAAATTTATAAGAAGTTATAGAACACAAAACTGTATGCTTACTATCTTATGATATCTAAGTACCTAATAACTTATATCTCTTATATCTTATTTCATATTGTTATGCAAACAGTAATGTTTCTTCAAATGTTACTGTAAGGTCTTTAAAAAAATAAGTAATTATTTTGAAGTCGTTTTTGTAAAAAAAGTAAAGAAAAGATACGATAAAGTACCTACTCCAAAATAGGTTAATTTAAAAAAAAAAATGCAGATTGTCATTCCAAAACAGACGTTTAATGAAAACGAATAAAATAAGCATGCTTTTACGAAAAACTAAAAATATTTCTTTTTTTCTCACTCCGTTATATAAAAATCCTTACTTCCTTACTAATATTATAAATCTGAAAGTAAGTTTGTTTATTTGTAACGCCTTCAAGTCTTATCTACTCAACCGGTCATCATGAAATTTTGCATACACGTTGTCAGGGGTACAGAAAAGGACATGATACCTAATCCATAAAAAATGCACTCGCCTGTCTCTCATAAAAACAGTAATACGTTTATTACACCTGTTGTCATGGTGTCATATTATCATCATTCTATTTACCCACAGAACACGAAAAGTCTCAAATTAGAATTGTTTTCTAAAATCTCCGATTTGATTCCCAGTTTTCCTCATTTAGATATTTTTCAGTTTATCAATTTATAGACTACTGAAGAATTGTCTTGGGTACCTTGGTGGCCCACTCCCACCTTATTTAAAAGTTTATATCCAGCAAGTTTCTTGCAAGCAATAATTTTTAAGTCACATAAATTCAGATATTTAGTTTCAAGTCATTAGAAAAAAAAACCGGCCAAGTGCGAGTTGGACTCGCGCACGAAGGGTTCCGTACCAAATAACGGCAAAAAAATCACGTTTGTTGTATGGGAGCCCCCTTAAATATTAATTTTATTCTGTTTTTAGTATTTGTTGTTATAGCGGCAACAAAAATACATCATCTGTGGAAATTTCAACTGTCTACCTACTGTCGTTATTAATATCGAGCAAATAACGGCAAAAAATCACGTTTGTTGTATGGGAGCCCCCCTTAAATATTAAATTTATTCTGTTTTTAGTATTTTTTGTTATAGCGGCAACAGAAATACATCATCTGTGAAAATTTCAACTTTCTAGCTATCACGATTCATGAGAAACAGCCTGGTGACAGACAGACAGACAGACAGACGGACAGCGGAGTCTTAGTAATAGGGTCCCGTTTTTACCCTTTTGGTACGGAACCCTAAAAAACAAACGCGGGTCAAAAGTTTCATTCCAATAATATATTTTTATGTGAATTAAGTGACTATGAATAAAATAAGTTACTACAAAAAAATCGGCTTTGCATACAAATGTCCGAACAGGTGATCAAGTTTTGTATGAAAAGGCGATGATTTTTGTCTGTTTTCGGAAAATAGTAGAACAAAATGTTGTTGTTTATGATGTTAGTAATCTACTCCTGCGAGGTTGTTGGTGTTTTACAAATAACCCTGTATTTTTTTTTTCATTTGTGTTATAAAACCTACGAACAAAGATACTAAGGAAGTGTAATTCTGCTCAAAAAATAGCACCACGCAAACTACAACCGAGTGGGCGGGGCTAAAAAAGTACAACCGAAGCACTGTTTAGTCATGTCTGTCACGCGCTCGGTGACAGTCGTTAGCGCAACGGCAAAAAAATCATTAAAAAGTGGTAAAAAATGACGTCATGTGTGGTCAAGTGGTGGAAAAGACCAATAGAAGGCATCAAAACAAATACGGTCATATCATATCATTGGTAAGTAAAATATTTTTCGTTATTTAGAAATATCTATGAGCGTATACATGCAATCTATGGTAGCTATTATGCAACAAGTGTTCAGTCACTTTGTGGGGCAGAGTCAAATCTTCACGTTCACTGCTATCACAGATTTTTAAACAAGAATAAAACTCTCTCATGAAATTCAGTACAACAGAAAAAAAGGAAAATTAAAATCAAAATTTTGTAATGCTATAAAAATGGCGCGTCCTGCAATATACAATCCATAGAAAACGAGTAATCTGATGTAAACTCCTTGCTTTTTATCATTATACAGGGTGTAACAAAAACTCTGTCCAATCCATGAAGGGATGATTAGGTAGGTACCTATAAAGTTTCGATTCTATTCACACAATCCTCTTTGATTAACAAGTAAAAAAAATCCCTGGTTAAAATAGAATAAACGAAAAATGGGGAACTCACATTGCAACACCGAAGGCAGCGGCACCACAAGTAGTGACGTCATAAGGTCAAGACCGTCAGAACACAAAGTAATGACAATTTCCTGAAACTATGATTTTTATGCAGCTCTGAAAACAGCTTTTTAATATGGAGTTTGATTCGCGGATCGTTCTGCTTTAACCCCAATATGAGATCTGCTGCGAAGATGCTACTCCATATTTCCACCACCAATAGCAATACATGCCCAGCAACTGTGCACTATATTGTCTCGAACACTTTGCAGCACACCTGTATTCAACTTAATAAGTACAAAAGTGGCTATTATTCGCAAACGCATTACGGCTTCACTCTCACAAATGTTTTTAAACATCAACTGTTAACATGACCTCACAAATAAAACTCAAGAGGTGTCAAATCTGGCGATCGCGCTAGCTACGGAGTTGATCCACCTCTTCCAATCCACCGTCTCACATATTGCTAGCTTAGGTATTCGCGCACCGGTTAATAAGCATATTAAAATAGTCTGCATTTGAAAAAGATTTTTGGCAAGAATAAATTTTGACTTGGTGGAATACGCTGCTATAAAAAAATATATTCCGACGAACTGAGAACCTCCTCCTTTTTTGAAGTCGGTTAAAAAGATGTCGCTATACGAATTTTGTACTGCCATTAAAGCATGCTTTTTTATGTGAAAAATAAAAATTAAGCAACGTATTAATACGCAGTCACACCTCTAAAAGACGTATTGAGGCGTTGCTTTCGCCAATGTGATAATTATCCACATTATGTACTTACATGTTATGAAAAAAAAAATTACATAATACATTCTCTTTTATTAAGCATACCTATTTTATTTCAATACCTTACCTAATTTTAGTCCTTCTTGAAATCAAGTGTCTTACCAATTAATATGATCATCATTCATCAACATCATCATTTTATAATTTTCATAAAATAAAATAACAATAAAATCATCACAGCCGAAAGACGTCCACTCCTGACATTATGTCTCTTTTAGTTTTCCAGAGCGACTAGTTGCAGACGACTTACATTCAGCGTATTCGAGCGATCTTTACAAAGTCGTCTGTCTACATAATAAAACAAACATTATATCTAACAAATAATAATGTACTAATTTCATAAAACAATTTTATGATGCCGCCCACCGCGCCGGGCCGTAGTGATCTTAGCAGGTTAGGTGTACTGACTGCATTCTACATTACACCGTCCTCGCTTCAATGACAAAGGCACGACAACGGCCCAATGAGTGACACGGCGCGAGCCAAATATCCAATCATGTTTGATCTGCGTTCAAACTCCAGCCAATAGAAAACGTGATATGCGTCAGAATACAACCTAATACCGATTATGCGTACATTGTAATAAGGTATGTTTTTACTAGTTCATTGTTGAGTTTGCGACCTTTTTGTGTTACAGAATATGCGAAGGTGCCATTTTTTAAGCAATATTTGTTAGGAGTTAGGCTTCCTTAGTTCTTATTTCGTTGTATAAAACCATGATTCATGCCAAATTTCGCGATACAAAAAATACCCCATAGGTTTTAATTTGTTCAAATAAATATGCGACACAAGTGGCTCTATCTCTTGGACTCTTGATTTACTTGACTTTTTATGGTATTTTTAGAGCTTCAAAAAGGCGATTCATCTTGATTCCATACGAGTTCCTGAAAAAACGGCTCTTGAAAACAGATAAACTAACAAAGAAGTTATAAAAAGTTACCCTAAAAAAGCACAAAGAAAAATCTAAGTTTATAGCCCAATAATATCTAAGTATAAAGCTCTGTCTTTGGTTAAAAACTTCACCTGACTTTGGTTAAAAACTCTACTTTTTGTGAAAGTTTTTTTTTTATATGTTTATGTGATCCTGGTACTTTAAAATGTATCCAATCAGTTCCTATCTATTCTAAGAACTCATTTTGGGAAATTTATCATTTGAGAAATGCACATTTTGGGAAATGTACTTTTTGGGAAATTAACATTTTAGTAAAGATTAATTTTCGAAAATGTACATTATTACGGGAAAGGTGCATTTTAGGAAATGTACATTTTGGGAAAGGTACTTTTATGGAAAGTACAATGTTGAGAAAGATACATTTTGGGAAATGTACATTACGGGAAAGGTGCATTTTGAGAAATGTACATTTTGGGAAAGGTTCTTTGTGGGAAGTGGAAATTTCGGGAAATGTACAGTCAGCAAAGTTATGACCTTAACCGTTTGAAAACAAATCGCATGCAAGGATGGAACTAAAAGTTCGTCTTTACCTGCCTCCATTGTTTTTACACAAAAGATGCTTTTATGACTTTTGGGTAAATGCAAGACAATACAGACTACCCCTAAAAATGAACCTTAAGGTGTTCAGCTCGTAGCTTTGCTGACTGTACCTTTTGAAACCGGTGTACATTATGAGAAGTGTACATTTTGAACCTGAAGGTATTTTTATAAGTAGTTAAATCTTAACAAATGTTAATCTGGTTAAAAACAAAATACTTGCATTTTCAAGCAAAAACATCTGTTAAACAATTTGTTGATAGTTAATCTTAATTTTTATTAAACAAAGTGATAATTTTTTCGAAAGTCCTTTTGCATTCATATCAACTTTGTTTACCGATCTAGCAAACACCTTTTCATGTTGTCATTTATAGCAAAATAAACATCAAAAACACTTTGTGATGTCCAGATGTTGTGACTTATGTCAAAAATACACGGACACAAAGTTTACGTGTTTCATTGTTTTCATGAGACACATTTGCGACAACTACAGATTATCATTGTGACAACATAGTACTATTGTTTTAGCAAAACGTGGATTGTTTAGTCGATCGATTATATTAATTACTACATAGTTGTTGTAGGTACATCTTTAATACAACACTAGCGCCACTTCTGCAAAAAAACCGTGTAAATACAAAATTTATTAAAATCCAAGCTTATGACACCTTCGCCAAATATCAATAGTTATTTATAAACACACAAACTTATTAACCGATAATTTATTGTGGTTTTTCTCGACGAAAAACAAAACGACGCCCTGTTTTTAGCTTTTAGGTATCTCAAAGCAACTGTAAAACAAATATTTATACTAAGTTTGTGTATGTATAAATAACAATTGATATTTTGTGAGGAGGCTTTAAGCTTGGATGTTTAATAAATTGTGTATTCACGCAGTTTTTTTGTGGGATTGGCGTTAGTGTGCTTTTAAATTGTCTTTAAGAAATTTCGTTTTGCTTTTCTGATTTTTATTATGTAGAGTTTTCTCAAAGTATGTATTTACTACGTCTTCGTGTTTCAATACAATAGTATTTTTTAACAAAAAATATTTCATAATTTAATCGTGTTGCCATTTAAAAAAAAATCTAAAAATGTTTATTTAATAAAAACATAATCTTTCTATTTTCAAATCACGCTTTCCTTTTACAAAACTTGGCATTGGCACAATGTAGAACGCGCTACATTAAGAAAGAAGAAAAAGAAAACCGGAAATAAATTTTAAAAAGAAAATACAATTAACAAAAAGTTCCATTTTCAAATCATCATAAAACAATAACTATTTTTTTATTCTGTGGCGTTCTATCTTTTCCAAAAAGTTTTCAATGCGACGCATTTAAAAAGAAAATTTCCACGTTCCTTTTTTAAAACATCAGCGTCTGCAAGTAGAACGCTTTACCAAGAAACACGTATGCCCTCAAATCGGTGTATTTATACAGAGACACAGGGTCGGCGCGCAGACCCCCGCGCGGTTTATTTTAGGCGCGCCCCTAGGGTCGTTGAACCGTTAGACCCTTGGGGAGCGAGTTTTTTACTTATCTCGCGACAGCCCTCGTGAGTCGATACGAATTTTTGAATTTGGAATCAAGAGTAAGGCACAGTTATGCGGCATTTGTCTGTCTTTTTATTTACGTATAAAGAGTATGGAAAATAACCTCACTTCTGGACTTTTACGATGTTTTTCGTTGTTTTTTCATCATTATCTTTAGCACAATTATCTTTCTTGAAAAAAAGTTATTGGAACTACTTCACAGTACGTTTAAGTGCATTTTGATGTAGAATTCAAACGTTGCCTCTATTATTTATGCCAATAATATGATATGACCCTACGCAACCGCTTTTTATGATATTCTGAATTTTTTACAATCACCTGTGTAAAAAAAACAGAATATAGTCGTATGTTTTTTTTTCGGTACAACTTTACGTTTTCTATATAAAAATATGACCCCCCGCAAACCATGTTTTCCTGTCATAGACCCTTAAACAAATGACAACATTGATTTAATCTTTTTGACTCGATAAAAAGAAAGTTTTTTTAAATTAATTGCAATTTATTTTTTCACAAGTGTTGTGATGTGAATGTTCTATGAACATGCCGAAGCGGCATTTTTATTTTTATTTTTTCCATCGAAAAAATTCACTGTTTTCACCCCGAAGTTGTCAACGAACGAAATCACTCAGTTTACCGACATTTAATAGATTTTGTCGATTTTCAAGGTCGGAATTAGGTGATCGAAATTCGGAACATATCAAATCGCGGTTTGCCGTATACGCCACGCACAACCCCACACTTGAGTTACCTGCGCCATATCGAAATTAAAATATTCATCACACGGTCAAAAAATCGAAAATATCGAATTTACAAATAATCGAACAATCATAAAATCGAATGCTTAATTATTATTATAGTTCTTTATTTCAGGCAGAGCCCAAAAGCCAAATTCAAATTAATTTATTCAGTCTAGGCTGTTACAAGCACTTGTGAATGTCATAGAAGCTACGCCATCGGTTCGCAAACCCTAAGCGGGAGACCTTGTAACGAGAAGAACCGGCAAGAAACTCGTCAAGGGCTGCTTTTATCTCCCTATATATTTCATACAGAGTCGTCAACAATGAAAAATGACCTCCACATTTAATAACGCATAATATTAATATATCGAACGCTCAATAAATCGAATGATTAATTTATCCAAAATCAATATTTTGCATAGTTTTTACATCATGGACAAAAATATCTAATTACATTATTAATGGCCATGTCAGCTATATTTCCTTTTTTCTTAGGTATTTCCAAACTCGCATTGGCTCTTTCAATATTTCTATTTGTAACAGCTTGCTCTTTTACTAAAAATTCAGTTGTTTTTTTTATTAAGTTTTATGATATTTAATTAAAATATCTAATGGTTGTTCATGATGCAAAAAAACTATGCAAAATATTGATTTTGGATAAATTAATCATTCGATTTATTGAGAGTTCGATATATTAACCATTTGGTATTTTGATCGTTCGATTATTTGTAAATTCGATATTTTGAACGTTCGATTTTTTGACCGTTCGATGAATAGTGTTAGATATGTTGATTTTCGAGCATTCGGTATTAGGCAGCCATTACATGGTCATGCAAGCGTCAGTCAAATTCCATCAGCCATGAACTACATTTGACTGATTGACTGATGGAAAGAACAAATCACATCATGCAACCATCAGTCACTACATTACACGATAGGTTAATCGTCAGTCACAGCCCGTGACTGTGGTTAAACTGACAGCAAAACCTACCGTGTAATGGCTGCCTTAGATATGGCGTAGGTCCAAGTCATACACAAAACAACTTCCTTCCAACCAACCAACATCATTCGACTATGCCAACATTCACACGGAAAGGGATTACCACGCGCGTGAATTAAGTCGCGGGTGGAAACTAGTAAATGTAATGTTTTCAACAACAACACGTCATCAACATAAAATTTTAGTAAAAAAATATTGATTTTAAAAGCAATAAAGCTATATAGGTACCATCAATACCATCAAAATTCAAAATTCAAATTCATTTATTCAGTCTAGGCAAGCACAAGCACAAGCACTTGTGAATGTCATAGAAGCTACGCCATCGGTTCACAAACCCTAAGCGGGAGACCTTGTAACGAGAAGAACCGGCAAGAAACTCGTCAAGGGCTGCTTTTTTTCTCCCTGTATATTTCATACAGAGTCGTCAACATTGAAAAATGACCTTCAGTTATTTTGTCGCCCAAAAAATAAACCACTGCCTGGTTTAGTATTTAAATATCCCATTAACTGTCGCCTTTAATTATTTCCAGTCACCCAATTAATTAATTCCCATGCCAAAACACAAACGTCATTATTTGTGACTTTCCACCTGAAAAGGTATTAGGTCTTAGGTTCCTCATGTTCGGTAATTCGGTATTCAGTTACGCTTATAATTTCTGTAATCTGCAACTGATGAGATATTCAAATAAAAAAGACTATCCTCGTAAGATGTGTAGTTACGGAAATATACATTTTTGAAAATGTCAATCGAAATTGTGCACTTTCAGGAAAAGACAATTGTTAAGCTAAAGCATACGAAAAACTTAATAGCTCAGTCAATAGCTTTATAGCTCAGTCCATTATGCAAACTCTACATTAAAAACGCAAAACGCTATGTAAAGCTGCATTTTTGGATGTTATTTGGATCCCTTAAGGGAGAGAAAAAACTACATTTTGCAAGAAAAAAAGTTGTGCTACCTGCGTAATAACAACTGCCATAAAATAATAAAATACCTGCGTGAACAATTGCATTTTTTTCTGTTTTAAACTTTGGGCTTTTAGTTGCTACGCTCATTTTGAAAGTATCTAAATTGAATGTCTAATAGTTTTTGAGATATGATGCTTGAAAAATTTACACTCGCCGGCACATCTAACCGCCCACACCGTTAGTTTCATACCATACATACATGCTCACTTCACAGTCTTATAAATAAAAAAAAACCGGTCAAGAGCGAGTTGGACTCGCGCACCGAGGGTTCCGTACAATCATAAATATATTTGGATATGTTACTTTAGTAGAGTCTTAAAAAAAGTAGGATAAACGGCAGACAGGTGGAAGGGCGAACAGGCGGACAGTTAATTTACAAATCTTAATCACAGCTGCTTATGGTGACTGAAAAATGTTTCAGCCACTCCACATTGTAAACTGTTTATATTACTAAGTAGGAACTTATTCTTCGTTTATTCGTACGGCACATAGTAGGTAATTATATTAGAACCAGTCGCCAATTTATTATTGTAGTATTAGGTTGTGCCATCTCTTGACCGATAGTGGAACTATTTTTTTTCTTAGGTACGCATTCTTAGGATAGCGCCATCTGTTGACTGGTAGTGAAACTAAAGAATTTTTGTTTGTTTTTTGAATTTCTAAAAAAGTGTTTTATATTGAGACATCGTTTTATTTTTCCTGTAATCTTTACATAAACTGCTATCACATAGAATTATTTCAGATTTTTCTCTTTGCCAACTTCGGAGATAAGGGGGGAACGGTATTTTTTTTTTACATTTTTCATCATAAGTCGAAAACTATGCGGCCTAAGAAAAAAGAAAAAATGATTTAAAATGTGCAAACAGCGCTCTTTCATATGATACCCCACATGCCCTAGTCACCTCACTTCTAATTTTTAAGACCCCCTTTTCAGTCCCTGTTGTAAAAAAAATATTGTTTTTTTTATTTCTTTCTTATTTTCAAAATAGTTATATGGAAGTTAGTATATGGAATCAAAATGGGATATTTTTAATTGGGTGTGGGAGTAATTTAAATGATGACAAATAATATAAGTTAGCAGTGAAAATTCTAAATGAGTGACAAAAATAATGAGTGGGCAACTATTATACCAAGTAAGTACTAATATAATAGTAGTAATAGTAACTCTAACTGATTTAAGCTTTTAAGCAACATGGTATTTTTTTCACCTCAATTAGGTTAATAGTTGCCTTTTATGAATAAAATATATGTCAAATTTTAAATGTTTTGTGTGCCCTACGGTTTTCGCCCAAATAGAAATTTGGTCGCCCGTCCTGAATAACTCGTTCCCCAATTTGTATTTTAAGGTCACCCGTTTTCAATTTTTGTAGTCGCCCTCAGTCCGTCGCCCATTTAGTATTTCAGTACGCTACATTCAGTATTTTTGATACCCGAAACAAAGACTTCTATGTTGTTTACTACACGAAATGGGAATTTATTGTTACCCGATTAAGGCGGTTGTATGACCGAAAGTGGCGCCCTCAGAGGTTTTTATTTAATAAGTTATTAATAGAAGAAGATTTTAATAATGTTTATCGTGGAGATTTTAGGGCCCATGGTCAAGTATTTTTAGAAGGTATCACTACATGCCCTCGTAGTCATTCGTAGAAGTAGATAGCAAATGTGTCAAAAACGACCACTTTTAGCAGTTTTTCTATCTACTTCTAGCAGTGACTACTAGGGAATGTAACGATCCCGTCTAAAAATACTAGACTGTGGGCCCTAGAATCTCCACGATAAACATTATTAAAATTGTGTATTATAATTATAATATTAAATAAAATTCACCGCGGCGCCACTTCCGCTCAGGGTACCACCTTAAAATACTACGCAATCAAAATTATGCATTGCTTTACTGCACTTTTTTTTCAAATATGAAAATAGAAGATACTTACGTCATTGTATTTTATAATAATAAAAAAGCAATAAAACAATATATCTCTGAAACTAAACATGGGTGCCTGGTTTCTAGCAGAACGTCACATTTAATGCCAGTTGTGCCATAAACATTTTCCGTCCTTATCTGATTCTTAGCTGAAAATAGAGATGGAATGAGTCATAGTGATTTAACCTACAGAATAATCTACATACTGAAACAATGTTTATTTCATGACTTTAACTTGATTTATATTTCAGCAGAAAGTATTTAGTTTTCACAGTTATTTTCCTTATATTGTTTCAAAAATACGTCGGAGATAGTTAGAGAAAAAAAACCGGTCCTGTGCGAGTCGGACTCGCCCACGGAGGGTTCCGTACAAATTTGTTGGTACTTAAATAAATACTATATTTTTATGATTTAATTAATTACAAATGTAAGTATAGTTTTCATATTTTTCCCTGTACTTGTAGTATAAGACCATATAACTTGCCGAAACGAGATGTCCCAGCGTTGCCCCAGTTTCATTTTATTTAATTACTTTCATTATTCAAAACTGCTAATTAAATTTTATTTAGGTATAGTATCAGTCAAGAATTGTTTTATATTTAGAAAAACTTAGAGCATTTATGGTTAAATCGTTTAGTTTAGTTTTATCACACGATGAACGTGTGATAAAACTAAAACAATACATTTATTTTTCTTTTCCATCATGTTTTTATACTTTTCCGCAGCGATCAAGCTCAAATTTATCAGAATCGGTGATTTATGCATATTCCCTATTTCATAACATAAGTAAAGACCTATTATTTGTTATATGGTCTGTGTATAGCACATATAATAATAATAATAAATAATGTTTATTTTCCACCTTTTTACAAAACTTGTAGTACAATCTTAGTTTTCCTACTTATTCTAGTTCCAGTAAATATAACAGCTGGTACGTAATACTGGGAAAACCCGTGTCATAAGTACCAGCAACCTTCCATTTGCACTATTAGATTAGAATTTTTAAGATAAATTACTCTGAAAACGTTAAAAAGAAAATAATTTAAGGCAAGGTAATGCTAAAAATGTTGCTAATCTAGTTTATAAATACACATTCTCAAACGCAAATTGTATACCTATTATACCACCATCATCTATATATATAAAAGAGAAAATCACTCACTGACTCATCACGAAATCTCAGAAACTACAAGTGCTAGGAGTCTCAAATTTTGCATGGGGGTTCCTTTTAAGGTGAAGGTGCTCATTAAGACGGGATTTTGCGAAATTCAACCCCTAAGAGGGTAAAACAGGGTGGCAAAGTTTGTATGGGAGAAAGCGATTCCTTGGCCCGATTGACTTGAAATTTGGCATAGACATTCTTTAACAAAATTAATTGAATATGTGTTTCGTATTTTCTTGAAATGTATCCCCTACCAGGGTTGAAAAGGGGTAGAAAGCTATTTTTAGGGTGGTTGACTTCGATATCGGAATCAAAACTTCTTAGTGCATTTGTACGATTAAGAAAAATAAATGTCAGTTGTCAGGTTGTCACCTCCCCTGAGATTGTAATTATGTCACCGCACGAGCTGATATTTCATGTTGTATAAGATTTTATCGTGATTTTCACTACCTATTTTACGAAATATTAGTCTACTTATAAAACGTGGCAAAATCTAGCAAATATCAGATATCTAACGTGGCAAGGAATGTGGTGTAAAGTGTTGAAATTGAGAGCCGGATAATAATGCACAACATAAGTTGCACCCGACATAATTTGCAATGTCACGTTATTTAACCAGGAACCAGGAACAAATAAAAATACATAGATTTTTATTTAAAAAGAAGATACCTACCAAACTATTAAGTATGAGTATTAAATGTTGCATAATATTATTATACTTATTTTGTTATATTACTGCTAAGAAATTATATTAAGTACCTACCTACCTAATACAAAATCGTGAACAGTAGGGCGTCGGTTCTGTAACCAAACTCGAACCCCACTTCGAATCTCACTTCACTGCACGGGACGGGAACTTTAAATCATAAATAAGATAATGATAAGATTTTTTTTTTCAACACAAAATATTTTAGATAGCTACCTAAATTTATTGTAATCGGTAAAATTGCTCATTTAGTTAGCTAATTTCTAATAAATTATTCACGCGAAGTGAAGTGAGGTTTGACGTGAGATGCGAGTTTGGTTACAGAATCAACAGATTGCGCAGGTAAAACCGCGGGGTGCAGCTATTACCTACCACAAAATTGTAAAAATGATAAATTTTTGATGTTTGGATGTTGTTCATTTTGTTACTCAATCACGTCTGAACGGGTGAACGGATTTTGACGAAATTTGGCACAGGGATAGATTATAGTTTGGAATACTTAACACAGGCTTCTTTTCATGCCGATCATTGGTTTCCAAGGGAAGACTTACAACGATTACCGACTCCCCCACGGGCGGAGCCACGGGCAAAAGCTAAACATAGTATAAAACAAAGTCGCTTCCCGCCGTCTGTACGCTTCTCTTAAACTATACATAAAAATCGCAATAAAATCGATCTTTAAGTTTGGGAGCTAGGTGGCCTCAGACGACACACACACACTTCAATTATATTTTAACACCCCTTGCGTACATCGTATATATGTAGATATCCTGTAGTATAATCAAATAACTTCACACGGACATCACATTAGCACAGTTTTACATTAGTAACTACATTGCACTGCACCCGTGCGAAGCCGGGGCGGGCCGCTAGTCTATATATATAAAAGCGTAAATCACTCACTGACTCATCACGAAATCTCAGAAACTACAAGTGCTAGAAGTCTCAAATTTTGCATGGGGGTCCCTTTTAGGGTGTAGGTGCTCACTAAGACGGGATTTTGCGAAATTCAATCCCTAAGAGGGTGAAACAGGGTGGCAAAGTTTGTATGGGAGAACGCGATTCCTTGGCCCGATTGACTTGAAATTTGGCATAGACATTCTTTTACAAAATTAATTGAACACATGTTTCGTATTTTTTTGAAATGTATCCCTTAACAGGGTTGAAAAGGGGTAGAAAGCTATTTTTAGGGTGGTTGACTTCGAAATCGGAATCAAAACTTCTTAGTGCTTTTGAATGATTAAGAAAAATAAATGTCAGTTGTCACTGCACCAGGGGCGGATCCAGGCTTCAAGTTTGGGGGGGGGCCCTCGGAGCCTCTGGTCTAGGGTTACCTTACATAGGTATCTATGTATGTATGCATAGATATCTATGTAAGGGAGGATGCCTTAGGATGCACAAAACGCCAGATTTTTCAGAAAAATGCTTGTCTATAGGAAATTAAATGGCCGCGCAGCGCGATTTTTAGTCAGTTTTATCCACTAGTCTTGTACTCTTTTCTCAATTTTTAGACAGTTTCATTCACTAATCTTATCTGTTTTAGTAAAAAACGGCCGCGCAGCGCCATTTTTAGTTAGTTTCATCTGTTATACTTGTACTCTTGCTTGTACGTAGTAAAAAAAAAGCAGCCGCGCGGCGCGATTTTTAGTCTGTTTTAACCGACTTCTAAAAACAAAAAAGGAGGGAAAAAAAGGGAGGCTCTAGTTTGACATGTATGTATGTATGTATGTATGTATGTTTGTCCGCGATTATCTCGCGTTTGGCTGAACCGATTTTGATGCGGTTTTCAGAAAAGTTTTTGTTACACTTAGGAGAAGGTTTTAATATTTTTACCGACTTCTAAAAAAATAAGGTTCTGAGTTTGACTCGTATTATGTAGGTATGTTTGTCCGCGATTATCTCGCGTTTGGCTTAACCGATTTTGATACAGTTTTCAGAAAAGTATTTGTTATACTTAGGAGAAGATTTCGGTGTTTTAACTGACTTCAAAAAAGAAGGTTTTGAGTTTGACTCCTATGTATGTATGTTTGTCCGCGATTATATTGCGTTTAGCTGAACCAAATTTGATGCGGTTTTCAGAAAAGTATTTGTTACACTTAGAACAAGTTTTTGGTATTTTAACCGACTTCAAAAAAGGAGGATCTCGTCTCAGTATGACCCGTATGCATGGTTGTCCGCGATTATTTCACGTTTGGCCAAACCGATTTTTCCATCTACCTACCTAGATAATATATCTAATACAGAAAGTCTCTAAAAAGGAAAAAATAAAAAAAATGTTTTAAAAAACAAAAAACCGACTTCAAAACCCCACTCTACCTCTAAAAAGCAATAAATAATATTGAAATCACTAGATACGCATTATCATTGTAATAAAAACACGTCTATTGAAGTCGGGTGGGGCTGTTAGAATAAAAAAAATGTTGTCCTCCAGCCCCATCCGACTTCAATAGACGTGTTTTATTACAATGATAACGCGTATCTAGTGATTTCAATATTATTTATGGTTTTTTAGAGGTAGTGTGGGGTTTTGAAGTCGGTTTTTTTTTTAAAACAATTTTTTTATATCCACTAATCTTGTCTGTCTATCTGTAGTAAAAGATACAGCCGCGCAGCTTCACTTTTAGTCAGTATCATCCACCAATCTTGTCTGTCTGAAGTAAAAAAACGGCCGCGCAGTACCATTTTAAGTCAGTTACAAACTGTTATACTTGTACTCTTGCTTGTATATAATAAAAAAACGGCTGTGCAGAGCGATTTTTAGTCAGTTTCATCCACTAATCTTGTCTGTATTTAGTAAAAAAAACGGTCACGCAGCGCCATTTTTAGTCAGTTTCATCCGTTAATCTTGTACTTTGCTGTTTTTATTAAAAAATACGGCCGCGCAGCGCGATTTTTAGTTAGTTTCATCAATTAATCTTGTCTGTTTACAGTAAAAAACGGAGCCCACGCTGCGCCATTTTTTTATCCACTAATCTTGCAATATGTGGTTTCATCCGGGCAGACGGGTAGCTTGCGCAGCAAGGTTTGCGTGATTGGAGCATGTGCGCAAGATTTCACAGCGAGACTCACTAAACAAAAATGCCAGTCTCTGCTTTGCTCCAGCCGCAAGCCTTGAAACCGTAAAATGCTTGTCAAATGCGCCAAATGTCTGTCAGATGGTAACCCTACTCGGGCCACGTTTTATGATTTAAACAAATAAAGATAGAGGCACTGACACTACCTACATAAAACAATAAGATTTAAAAAAAAAAATTTAATGTAAGTTCAATGTTATCCGCAAAGGTAATCAATCGGCTTCGTGGGGGGGGGCCATGGCCCCCTTGGCCCCCCCCCCCTGGATCCGCCAATGCACTGCACGGGCTGACGTTTAATCTCTAATTTTCCCGATTTTCAAGACAAGCTTTGATTCTTATAATGTTGTATAAGATTTATCCGTATTTTCACTACTTTACGAAATATTAGTCAAATAAAACGGCAACATCTGGCAAATATCAGATAACGTGACAAGGAATGTGGTATTTAGAGAAGTGTTTCGATGGAGAGCCTGATAATAATGCACAACATTAGTTGCACCCGGCATAAATCTTTGCCCGGCATGCGTTGCAATGTCACGTTTTTTTTAGCCAGAAACCTTTTCAGTAGTAAGCAGAACAATTCACCAAACATTCACCAAAGTTTCATCATAATCCGATGTGGTTGAATGGTTTAGGAGTGCAAAGGAAACAAATACACATACATCAATTTTTATTTATAAAGAAGATAACTATTAAGCAAAGATATTAGAATTTTTAACTATAAGGTAAGTATTAAATGTAACATAATATTATTATACTTATTTTGTTAAATTACTGCTAATAAATTTTATTAAGTACCTACCTAACTAATACAGAATCGTTAACAGGGCGTCGATTCTGTAACCAAACTCGAACCCCACTTCGAATCTCACTTCACTGCACGGGAATTTTAAATCATAAATAAGATAATGATAAGAATTTTTTTTTATCACAAAAGATAGCTACGCAGGCTACCTAAATTTTTTGCAATCAGTAAAATAGCTCATTTAGTAAACAAATGTCTAATAACAAATTCACGCGAAGTGAAGTGAGATGCGAGTTTGGTTACAGAATCGATAGACTGCGCGGGTAAAACCACGGGGTGCAGCTATTTACCTATATAATCACAAAATTGTATAAATGTGAAAGTTTTGATGTTTGGATGTTGTTCATGATTTGTTACCTACTCAATCATATTATACTCAATCACGTCTGAACGGATTTAGGAGAAATTTGGCACAGATTTAGATTAAAGTCTGGAATACTTAACACAGGCTTCTTTTCATCCCGATCATTGGTTTCCAAGGGAAGACTTACAACGATTACCGACTCCCACGCGGGCGGAGCCACGGGCAAAAGCTATACCTACATAGTATAAAACAAAGTCGCTTCCCGCCGTCTGTACGCTTCTCTTAAACTATGCATAAAAACCGCATTAAAATCTATCCATAAGTTTGGGAGCTGGGTTGCCTCAGATAGACAGACACACACACGTCAATTATATTATAACACCTCTTGCGTATGTACGTGGTATAGGTATATGTCGTCCTCCTAGGTATATGTATCCTGTAGTATAATAATCTGATAACTTTACACTGACACCACATTAGCACAGTTTTACATTTAGTAACTACATTGCACCCGTGCGAATCCGGGGCGGGCCGCTAGTTTGTTTTATTTTTATTTTATTTTATTTTATTTTACAAATTTTCGGAAATCTTACAGCTAGGTAAAAATAAAGTAGATTTTATATGATTATTAGATATAGATTTTTTTTATTTTTTTATACAGATAAAGTAATTTAGCCCCTATATTTTGCTGTTTAGTTTTAGTCGTAGATAGTCTTAGTTTTAGTTTATAATATCTGGTTTTAGTTTTATTTAGTTTTAAGTAATAATCTTTCTGTGTTGTTAGCAGCGAACTAAAATCTATGGAATAAGCATTCTGCTCGAAAAATGGCACCACACGAAAAGTACAACTAAGTGGATAGAGCTACAAATGCTGGCATTTAATTATGCAGCACAAAGCGTCTGAACACTGGTTGCTTATTAGCGACCATAATTTGTATACTCATAGATATTTTCTATACTTAAACGAAAAAATAAGATACGATTTTTCTGCATCTTTTTACTGCCTTCTTTGCATCTTTTACACCATTTGACTATAAAGGACGTCATTTCTAATAAACTCTCTCTTTCTATCTTTTCTCTACAATACAAACTACAATTTATCGAAAAGAACTCTAACGTTAGTCACCGGGTGCGTGCCCGACTAAAGCTGAGCGGGTTGTACTTTTTCGGGCCCGTGGTGCCATTTTTTAAGCAATATTTGTTTGCAATTACACTTCCATAGGAGGAGCTCGGTGGCGCAGTGGTTTAGCGTCTGGCCTAGCGATTGCGTAAGTTAAGCAACGTTCGCAAGGGTCGGTCATGCGATGGGTGGATGGATGGGTGACCAAAAATTTACTATCGCGAACTCCTCCGTGCTTCGGAAGGCACGTTAAGCCGTTGGTCCCGGCTGCATTTGCAGTCGTTAATACCCACCAATCCGCATTGGGCCCGCGTGGTGGGTTATGGCCCGTCCTCCTTATCCACCCATAAGGAAGGCCTGTGCCCCAGCAGTGGGGACATCAAAAATGGCTGATGGACACACACTTCCATAGATATTAGTTCGCTGGTTGTTAGGTTTATACCGTAGGGCCACCATCCCTTCTTACGGAGTACAGTATTGATTTTTATGTTCAACGCTTTTTGTTTGTAACTTTTGCTGTGGGGGGGAACATCCCGACGTACGGTTGTCTCACTCGCACTGACGTCAAAAGTTTGTTGTATGACATATAAGTTTATGTAGGTTGTCTTTTCTCTATAAGCTTATTAAATTATGTATTAGATCGCAGGTTTCGTTTCAGATTCTTCAAACTCTGTTTTTTTTATAAATAAATATAGGTAACTTACTAAGTATAATAAACATTTAATTTGCTGTAATAAATATATTTCTTTTCATACAAATTATCGACTGATCTAAAAACGCCACGCCATATTTTGAGCATGAATAAAAACCTATTGGATTTCCCAACGACGCCGACAGAAATTACTGAAAAATAAATAATGAAAAACACTATTTTTGTCATACCTTCCTATGCTACAAAATTTAATAAAAATCCGGCCAAGTGCGACTCGGACACGTGCACGAAGGGTTCCGTACCAAAAAACGGCAAAAAAAATACGTTTGTTGTATGGGAGCCCCCCTTAAATATTAATTTTATTCTGTTTTTAGTATTTGTTGTTATAGCGGCAACAGAAATACATCATCTTTGAAAATTTCAACTTTCTAGCTATCACGGTTCATGAGATACAGCCTGGTGACAGACAGACAGACAGACAGACAGACGGACAGCGGAGTCTCAGTAATAGGGTCCCGTTTTTACCCTTTGGGTACGGAACCCTAAAAATGATGCATTTTCTTTTAAAAACGACGTGTGCACTTTATTTTGAATAATTTGTCCACTATGTATCGATTAAAAAATATTATAATCGATATCGATAATAATAAATAAAATAGCAACATTGTTTTACATTACTGTCACATTTTCAAATGACATTGTTGTCATGGCGCGGCGCTAAACATATTTTTTGTTTTGAAAGTTTATCATTCGAGAAAATCCAATTTTATTTTTCATAGGAGAACCTAGGTAATTGTGATTGTTAGAAATACTAGCACATGTTTTTTTCAGTAAGTAAAAAAAATCATTATTTTTCAACGGCCGATCGCGACTTCGTCTGCTTGGACAGTAATTTTTCTATCCCTCGGGAACAATACTTTTTTTTCGGGTTGAAAGGTACCTTATATGTCCTTCTCTGTACCCCTGATAACGATGCAAAATTTCATGATGATCGATTCAGTAGTTAAGACGTGAAGGCATAACATTTGTATAAGGATTTTCATTCAATTTTCATTTTATTGGGCGCATTTTGTAAGATTATTTGCATACGCCCCACGTTTTTAGGTTTAAAACTTTTGTATGGGTTTATAAATCTTTATTTGAGAGGGAATTTCATACTTTTTATTTGATCTTAATTAAAAAATATAAAAACATGACTGCCCTGCCAAAAACGAACTAAAAAGTTTAATAACAAGTGTCATAACAGTCGGGGGACTGTTTCGTGGAACAATTTTTAATCAAAGAGGTCCCCCGACTGCAATGACACTTGTTATTCAACTTTTTCGTTCGTTTTTGGCAGGGCAGTTGTGTTTTTAATATTTTTTAAATTTCTTAGTTTTATTTCACACATTTTAGTAACAAAATATATAGTTTTTAAATGTGCTCATTAGGGCCTTTCATTTGATGCCCATATTATAATCTTAGATTATTTATATATCAAGATAGACAGTCGAAGCTACGACAGCGTCGAAAAAAATATCACCCAACAGTTGGGTGACCAAAACACACACACATTGTCAGTAGTGTGAGCTGGCCATAGTTTTTATTACAATACTCTTTGGACGCGATGATGCTAAAAATGCACACCACCTTAAAAAAGTTGGCCTGTTTTGTTTAATACGTCAAAAGCCTAAGACTCTATCTAGTCTAGACATATAAATAATCTAAGATTATAATTATAAAAGAAAAAAAAATTTTTTCACATTGAAAAGTGGCGTCGTACAGTCGTCATATTGACATTTCTCAAAAAAATTATAGTGTCACTCGGAATGATGTAAGGATTCTAACGATACCCCATACATCCAAATCCGTTAAGCCATTTAGAAGTTATGTAATAAAGAAACTCACATACCCACAAACATACATGAACCCTGAACACATACTCTCCTTTTTGGGATTTCTCTCCTTTCTTATTACTTTCTACTTTTTAGTCAACGAACTAAAACGAAAAATTCACCATCTCCTATTCGAGTACTTGTCAAGACGAATCAAACGAGTCCAAAGTCGATGGGGTCGTGTGGTGTTTAGGGCTTGCAATTCGAATATTCGAATTATTCGAATATTCGCCTTATTTTGCTATTCGAATACTCAAGTCGGTGATATTCGAATATTCGAATAATTTTCACTTTTTTGGATTTAGGCAAAAGTAATTCATTAAATACCCGAATAGCTTTTGTGAGCATGGAATGAAGCTATCGTTAACGTTCACTTTCTTGTTTATTTATTTGTTTACCTATGTTGTTTGTTTTTCCACAAATTGAAAACGATTTTACCTAGCTTCCCAATGAGTCCAAGACTTGAATCTTAAAACATAGGTCAGAACAGGAAGACAATGACATCTTATAGTGTCATTGAGCTGATCTGATGATGGAACCAAAAGACCTCAGAAAATTTGTAATAAAACCATACAATCCCATCGAGTTTGTGCTCGTTTGATTCGTCTAGACAAGTACTCTGTTGGGAAAATAAATAGTGTCCAGGGTCTGATTATGAAGCCGGAAGAAAACCACAAAACTATGTAATAAAACCATGCAACTCCATTTAGTTTGGGCTCGTTTGATTCGTCTTGACTAGTACTCTGTTGGGAAATAGTGTCCAGAGTCTGATGATGGAGTCGGACGAAAACCACAGGAACTCTGTAATGAAACGATGCAAATTCATCGAGTTTGAGCTTGTTTGATTCGTCTTGGTAATCACTATGTTGAGAAAGTGTCCAAGATCTGATGATGGAGCCGGAAGAAAATCACAGGAACTCTGTAATAAAACCATACATATCCATCGAGGGCTCGTTTGATTTGTATCGACAAGTACTCTGTTGGGAAAATAGTATCCAGTGTCTGATAATAAAGCCGGAAGAAAATCACGAAAAATATGTAATAAAACCATGCAGCTCCATTTATTTTGGGCTCGTTTGATTTGTCTTGACTAGTACTTTGAAGGAAGATGATTTCCAGGGTCTGGTGATTAAGTCGGAAGAAGGCCACAGGAACTCTTTAATAAAATCATACAACTCCATAGAGTTTGGGCTCGTTTGATTTGTCTTGACAAGTAATCTGTTGGAAAATAGTGTCCAAGATCTGGTGATGGAGCCGAAAGAAGGATACAGGATATCTATAATAATACCATACAACCCCATCAAGTTTGGGCTCGTTTGATTTGTCTTGACAAGTAATCTGTTGGAAAATAGTGTCCAAGATCTGGTGATGGAGCCGAAAGAAGGATACAGGATATCTATAATAATACCATACAACCCCATCAAGTTTGGGCTCGTTTGATTCGTTTTGACATGTATTCTGATGAGAGATAGAGCTAGACCCTGGTCTTATAATGAAGCTGGAAAAAAGCCCGAGAAAAAACACAGACAAGACTAAAAAACAAAAAATAAAAATTTACTGACAACCAAACCAAAAAACATACGTTTAAAGAATTAACTAAAAAAGTGTCAAAATCGGACTCCAAACATGCCTTTTTAAATTATCTAGAAAAGCGGACAAATAAATATAAAATAATTTCCCCTTTAATGATTTATAACTCTACAAAAAGGTTTTTCTACTGAAAACGTGAGGCGAAGGCAAAAAAAGTCAATTGAGGATAATTTTTACACAATGCGTCCCATTAAACAAAGCATTTAACTTTGGTTTAACTTGAAAAAATAAGCAATATTTAATAATTACGACCATCTGTCTTATTTTACAGAATTATTCGAATAATATTCGAATATATTCGAATACCTCCTTAAAAATTTTCGAATATTCGAATATTGGATTTCATCGAATATTTGCAAGCCCTAGTGGTGTTATATTATAGAGTTCCTGTGGCCTTGTTCCGGCTCCATCATCAGACTCTGGAAACTTTTTCCCAGCCGAGTTTTTTTTATGAACAATGGTATAGTACTTGGCCTTCATGTTAAGTGACGATAATACCGAATATGGTAGCGCACTACTCCCGGAATCCTCATCACTGAGGACTTGTCTCGAGTACTCATCGAGACGATTCAGGGGACCCGAAACTCGATGCGGTTGCATGATTTTATGCTCTAAGGTTTTATTACATAGTTCCTGTGGCCTTTTCCGGCTCCCCACTGAGTAAATAATATTTATTACATATTATATTTATTGATTTGTTTTTTTTTGTTTTCAGGTATATAAACAAGACATCGGCTCCAGTATTAAAAATATACAGTCTAGTCTAAAATAGTTTCTACTTAAAAAATATTGTTTGTACTTAAAAAAACTTATAAAATCTTAGCCTGTTACTGTGATATCGAAACTTTTTATGGACCTCTTTATAAGGTAGTGCAATTATAAATGTATAGTTATGCCAAAGATATTATAAGTAGAATGTTTTCGAATTGAATTGTTGAAGAAAAATTGATGGAAAATGGCGGCCCCTCCGCAACAGTTTTGTGTAAGATGGAACTCCTATCATACAAATTTACAGGTAAATATTTTTATAGTGGCGGTCACATAATTAAAACCCCAGTTGATTTTCATACAAACGAAGTGACTTTGAAGCCTTGGTTCGCCGCTAGGGATTGACCTAGCTGTGATCTGATGATGGCTACCCAGGGAGTGAATGGAGGACATTCAGATGGTTATATACACCCAACTGATCTTTATAGTATTCTAAGAGATATGTAGCGGCATCTACATACGACGCCGCATATACCAACACATGGTTGCAACAAGATTCATCACCATGTTACTAGATGGCGCTAGTGTCGAATAAACACAAAGATTAGTAAGGAATAGCACCTCGTAGTATGGAGACAATATGGAGAAACCTACATCTCGCTATCGGAGTTTTCTCAGCCGCCAAACTATATATACAACTTCCAACCATCATCGGTTGGACCGCGGTCCCCGGGCTAAGATCACCCAGCCCGGAGGAAGATCTTCCACTTTGGCCTTCTTACTAGTGGCTACCCTCTCTCCAATACTACCATACCTACAGTCCTACAAGATATAAGGCGAAATTAACATAAAAATGTATGAAAATCCAGAAACTGAATACTGATCCATATAGAATGCTGATCATATCAGATAGAATGTTGGATGTGTTAGCCATCTGAATCTCCTCCATTCAATCCCTGGATGGCCATCATCAGATCACAGCTAGGTCAATCCTTGGCGGAGAACCAGGGCTTCAAAGTTACCTCGTTTGTATGAAAATAGACTAAGGTCTTTATGTGACCGCCCCAGTATATAATAGGGTAATTTAGCTTTGCGTTAAACTCGAGATAAAAATTATTTTTAACTAAGTACATATCGGTAGGTATCTTTTTGCTACATTGGCCGAAAGTACCTATTGTTGGAACAAATAAAATTAATTTTGCATTAATTTGTGACCAAAAATTAATTATCTCGAGCTCCTCCGTGCTTTGGATCACCCACCAATCCGTATTGGGCCGGCGTGTTGAATTATGGCCCATTTTCTTTATCCACCTATAAATAAGGCCAATGGCCCACCAGTGGGGACATTGAATTGACAGCGAGATCACATGATTGATTTAGTATGGGGGGTTACCAAATACACACATCAACTTTGTCTAGGGATACCAGGTGTTATTTTCATACAAACGAGGTAACTTTGAAGCCTTGGTTTTCTGCCAGGGATGTATTATGCTGTGATCTCATGACGGCTATCCAGGGAGTGAATGAAGGAAATTCAGATCACTATACACACCCAACTAATCTGACCAGCATTCTAGAAACGTAATGGACATGTTTAAAAAAACCGCGAAAATAGCATGAAAATGTATGGAAATCCTCAAACTGAGAACTCTAACCCATATGTTGATCAGATCAGTTGGGTGTGTATAGCGATCTGAATCTACTCCATTCAGTCCTTGGATGGCCATCATCAGATTACAGCACGGCACATCCCTGGCAGAAAACCAAGGCTTCAAAGTCACCCAGTTTGTATGAAAATAACACCTGTATCCCTAGACAAAGTTGATTTGTATATTTGTGGTGTGACCAAATAATCGAGGAAATCAGCCATTTTACTATCATGTCGACTAGATAACAGTGGTGAGGGATTCATACAAGCCGATTTCCATCTGCTTACTTTTTAGAAATCTCACCCTAGAAATCCATATGCAGGTCATAACATTTTTAGGGTTCCGTAGCCAAAATGGCTAAAAACGGAACCCTTATAGATTCGTCATGTCTGTCTGTCTGTCTGTCTGTCCGTCCGTATGTCACAGCCACTTTATTCCAAAAGTATCAAGACTACATAGTTGAAACTTGATAGGTAGATGTATTCTGTGAACCGCTTTACGATTTTTACACTAAAATAAAAAAAATAAAAGATTAAGGGGGGGCTCCCCATACATGGAACTGAAACTGAAAATATTTTTTTTCATCAAACCAATACTTGTGGGGTGTCTATAGATAGGTCTTTAAAAATGACATTGAGGTTTCTAAGATTATTTTTTTTTTCAAAGTCAACCGTTTGAAAGATATATGCCGCCAAAGTGGTAAAATGTGTGTCTCCCCCCCTTTAACTTTTAAAGTAAGAGGGTGAAAAATCAATAAAAAATATGAGCTATAGATCTTAATAAACACTTTCAACGAAAATTGGTTTGAACGAGATATAGTAATTAGTTTTCAAGATATAGTACATTTTCCGAAACCGCTAACTTTGTCATTCATACAAACACTGTGAAAAACAAAGTTATTTTTTCAGACGAAAAATGATAGCGGTATTAAACCTGGTTAAAAAATATGGTATGGTATAATGTACCTACGGAACCCTACTGCGCGTGGCCCGACACGCACTTGACCGGTTTTTTATTGTAGAACGGTTTGCCTTTGTCATCTCCACTGCTAGATATTGACGGAGATTTTTTTTTACCCACATTGGGATAGTGCTTGGCTTTTACCTCACCTGATGTTAAGTGACGATAAGGCCGAAAGTGTAAGCGCACTACACCCGGAATCCTCGCTACTGAGGAACTGTTTATCTTACCTCTAACTGCCGGAACACAACAATTTTCAAATTGTTGTTATGACGTCAGACTTAGGTAAGATGGTGGTAGCTAGCCAGGCGGACTTTAACTAGGCCCTACCACTAACCGAACCGAGTACAAACCTCATTCTCCTGGGAATCGAACCCCGGACCAATGCGTGTTACACGGGTGGGAAAATCACTAGACTAGATAGGCGGTTTCAAAAATGATTTTTTTAAAGATATATAGGCAAGCGCTTGCCTGCTATCACACCTGGACTACACCCCGGACACACCATACAAGCGCCGCGTTTCAGCTACCTATTACACAGACGCTACACAGATGACGTTTGTACACACGCAACTGTGTGCGTGAAGCTAGGGCTAACGACTACGCCGGCGCGCCCGGTCCGTCGCCGATGGCCGAACAATAGATCGCCGCGTGCCGCAAACGGAGCGTTGACACCCGATTAAAATAAGCACACGATTCGGTACACGAACTCGAGCGGTGGGGTGAGGTAATTGATTGTGGGGCGGGGCGGAGAGTTTCCTTTCTGTACGGTAGTACTTATATCTACTCTGTGCCTGGACTACGATGGACCACGCTTGCCTAAAAGATACCTATTCACTCGCAACTTGAAGGCCCCCAGATTGTACCTATCGGGAAGCACATAGTAAATGTTGTGTTTATCTTCCAGGCGGTATTCCCCCGTCTGTTACTGACGGAACAGTTTGCAGACGTGACCTTGGCGTGCGAATCTCGCCAGCTGAGATGTCACAAGCTGGTTCTGTCAGCCTGCTCAGCCTATTTGGAGAGGCTATTGCTACAGAACCCTTGCAAACATCCCATTGTGCTTATGAGGGATATGAGGTACGTATTCTGCGTTTTCTTCATAGCAGTATGATTCCTAGATCCTAGAAGAACCAGCAAGAAGCTAAGTGTAGGAATGATGTGCCGTGTGTAGCTTGCGGTGTGACTGCTGTGGATGCTAGATGAGGGAGTGACGAATGCGCTGCGTTGTAGAAGGTGCTTGATGTGCTCCTTAGGGGTCACTGATGCAGGAATGTAGTATGGAATGGTATTGAAGTATAGCCACTGATAGGAATTCCAAATGTAAAATCTTCCTTGCTGGATGGTACGGTATTAGCCCGGGGACCGCGGTCTAAACGACGATGGTTGGAAGTTGTATTTAGGCTGATTCGCTGAGAGAACTCGCTAACGGTAGCGAGATGTAGGTTTCCATACTATTTTATCCTTTTTCATACATTTGTTGATATCAGCGCCATCTAGTGAAACACGGTGATGACTCGTTGTTGTAGCGTGTGTTGTGGTATGTGCGGCGTCGGTAGATGCCGTCACACTTAATAAATTCAAATTATTTTGAGTATTTTTGAGTTTACTAAGTGTGGCGGCATCTACCGACGCTGCTGTTGGCTTGCTCAGCTTGTTTGGGGAACCTGCTGCTGCAGAACCCTTACGAATATCCCATGTGCTTATGAGAGACATGATGTAAGCAATTTTAATTAGCTAGTCACAAGCACTTGCGTCCATCTATTCCATTCCAAACACTGGTCTGAGAAGAGTGAGTAAGAATTGGAAAGACACTGATGCAGAACCCTTGAAAGCATCCCAATGTACTTACCTAAAGAGATATGAGATAAGTGACTTTTTAGGGTTCCTTACCCATAGGGTAAAAATGGGACCCTATTACTAAGACTCCGCGCTGTCCGTCTGTTTGTCTGTCACCAGGCTGTATCTCATGAACCGTGATAGCTAGACAGTTGAAATTTTCACAGGTGATGTCTTTCTGTTGCCGGTATAACAACAAATACTAAAAACAGAATAAAATAGATGTTTAAGGGGGCTCCCATACAACAAACGTGATTTTTTTTACCGTTATCGGTACGGAGCTCTTCGTGCGCAAGTCCGACTCGCACTTGGCCAGTTAATATATTTCATTCGCTCTTTAACTTACTCAGTCGTTTATGCAACCTTACTTCGATTACAGGTTCAGCGAGATGCAAGCCCTAGTAGACTTCATGTACAAGGGCGAGGTGAACGTCACTCAAGAGGAGCTGCCCAGCCTGCTCAAGTCTGCTGAAGCACTGCAGATCAGAGGTGAGGACTCACTCACTCCTTTAACTTTTATATTAGCGTACTGCTCGCGACTGACTCAGTCGAGCCAGCGCATTAGGGATGACACGTGTCGGTTGAGTGAGACAGAGCTACGCGATAGAAAGAAAAGCGCTTGGAGGCGCTTATAATGCGCACGCAGCACCGTGCAATTTGAAATTGTACTTTATTGCCGTGCAGGGATAGTAGCTTATTATTTGATTGTCCTCGCGCGGATGGGCTTCTGTACGTTTAGTACTATTATCACCATCATCATATCAGCCACACGACACCCACTGCTAGGTATAGCTCTCCCCCAAGGATCTTCACAACGCTCGGTTCTGCTTGGCCCGCATCCAGCGGCTTCCCGCGACCTTCACCCTCACGTTGGTCCACCTTGTCGATGGCCTACCTACGTAGCCGAGTCCGGTGCGCGGTCGCCATTAAAGACAGCTGAGCAATTCTTCAAGTGGTGTCGATTACTTTAGTTCTCCTATGAGGAGATCATTTCTGATTCGATCGCGCAGGAAAACGCCGAGCATGGCTCTCTCTATTACACACTGGGTGACCTTACCACGTGTTTACCCACGAAGCGTCATCCGATGCGCGGTCGAGCTTGCGATGGTGATTTTATGTGAAAATAATCGATGCTGATTACTCCCCCAGGTCTCTGCTCTAGCGACACTTCAGGGATGTCCCCCGAGTTGGCAAACAAGCCGGACACGAAGGACTACACGGTGGCCAGCGACGCGCTCGTCGCGCAGGCGCAGCACACTACCAATGGTGAGGCACTGCATAGCTCGAAAAATAATAGGGGTTAAGGGGCCATAATAGGAAAACATGGTTTGCGCGGGCCATATATCGCGGGTCTTTTTGAACTAACCATCCAAATTTTGAGGATGTGTTCAGTCCATGAAACTGAACAACTTTCTCTAAGGAACACATGGTCAAATATGTAAAATAAAAATCGACTTTCCATACAAATCAAAGAGATCACGTGATTAATTTAGTATGGGATGACCAAAATTTTCTGGCGACATTTGACACATGTTTCTTAGAGAAAGTTGTTTAGTTTCGTGGACTGGACACATCCTTAAAATTTGGATGGTAAGTTCAAAATGACCCTGTATAAAACGTAAAGTTGTAGCCACAAAAAAACATACGACAAGCTAAAGAGATAATCTAGAAGCTACAAGTATTAAATTGCGTATAAACCTCACCGATAATTGTAAAAAAAATCAATATCATCAAAAGCACTTGTCGCGGGTCATATTATTGGCGTAAATAATAGCGGAAACGTATTGAATTCTACATCAAAATACACTTTAACGTACTGTACAGTTGCTCCAATAACTTTTTTTTTCAAGAAAAATAATTGTGCTAAAGATAATGATGAAAAAACAACGAAAAACGTCGATAAGTGCAGAAGTGAGGTTATTTTCCATACTCTTTACACGTAAAGAAAAAGACAGAGACAACTGATTTCGCATAATGGAGCCTTAAAGCACAGAATATTATGTCTGTGGGTTAAAGTATGAAATTGCCATTTTTTTTCACACACAGAAGCTTTAATATCTTTTATAATGATACAGATGCTTCAGTTAACTTGTTATTTTTAACCGATTTCAAAAAAAGGAGGAGGTTCTCAGTTCGTCGGAATCTTTTTTTTATGTATGTTACTCGATTGCTCGAAGACGGCTAAACCGATTTGAAAAATTTTGTTTTTTTGAAAGTATATACTTCTAAGTTGGTCCCATTGTCATGAAGTCAGGATCTGATGATGGGATCCTGGAGAAATCGAGGGAACTCTTCAAATATTAAAGGCACATCTATAGCGATTTTAGTATTTTCTTAAGTAACTTGTGCATTTGCTTTCAAAAAGTTCCATTTCAGTGAAGTGGAACTGATGATGAAGACCAGCATAGATGATCATCGGAACTATTCAATACAAAGTATTTCACTGGTACGATACGATTACTTTAATATGGTTGCTAGGCTATTTATGCTCATCATAATTCATATGGTGAAGTGGAGCTGATAGTGAAGTACCAGGAGAACTCCTCAACAATTAACGCCCCTGGGTCGGGAAAAGCAGTACTATGTAAAAGGTGATGAGCTGTTGACATAAGGCTATTGTAACTTAGATAATATCGCCACCAAATATACTTACCACAAAAAAGTTTAAAATAAAAAAGTTTTTAATAAAAACAAAACCTCCTTCAAAAAACTTGAAATTAACCTAACAAAAACAGCTTCAAAAATAAATTAATGGCTCTAAAAAGCAAGAAATAAAATATTGAAATCTGCATAATAACTAACTCGAAAGTTTGTACGCATATCTTATATCAAACAACGTCTTATGAAGTCGAGTGGGGTTTTACCAATGTGTTAAGTGGGCTTTTACCCATATATTAGTTTAGATAAAAGAAATCCTTCGTCCCCCCGCCCTGATTCTTTTTTCGCGATTTCAATGTTGGTCCCATAGTAAAAGGTGTTTGTATGCATGAGTACATTGACCCCTTAAAATTATGTGCACTATTTCAGAAGGACCTTATATATTGTGTTGGAAATTTTATAACTACTTAGTAATTGATTCTAACAACATTGTGCCCCAACTTATCTCGAAACTACCAATGCAATGTATTTTTACAATATACAGGGGTCATTTTGAACTTACCGTCCAAATTTTGAGGATGTGTTCAGTTCATGAAACTGAACAACTTTCTCTAAGGAACACATGGTCAAATATGTAAAATAAAAATCGACTTTCCATACAAATCAAAGAGATTACGTGATCAATTTAGTATGGGATGGCTAAAATTTTGAGGATGTGTTCAGTACATGAAACTGAACAACTTTCTCTAAGGAACACATGGTCAAATATGTAAAATAAAAATCGACTTTCCATACATATCAAAGAGATCACGTGATCAATTTAGTATGGGATGGCTAAAATTTTTTGGCGAAATTTGACACACGTTTCTTAGAGAAAGTTGTTTAGTATTACGGACTGGACACACATCCTTAAAATTTTACTGGTAAGTTTAAAATGACCGATATATGTTAAAGCGGCAACAAAAATACATCATCTGTCAAAATTTTATCTGTCTAGCTATCACAGTTCATGAGATACAGCCTGGTGACAGACAGACAAATAGACAGACGTACCGTGGAGTGTTAGTAATAGGGTCCTGTTTTTACCCTTTGGGTACAGAACCCTAAAAAGGCATGTTCCTTAGGAATTCGTCATAAGTAACCTTTCTAGTCTACCATGATTTTTCAATATTATTCTTCTCTTCCCTTCAGGCCCCATCCAACAACCGCACCAATCCCAAAAGAACCCCCCACTCACACACAACGGACCGAAGAAACACAAGTCAGAAGAGAGAACTGTCAAAGAAGAGACGGTGGAAGAAGATGGACTTTATTACGGCGAACTGGACCACGACAATATGGAGTATAATGAGGTCAGTATAAGAATAAGAATAAGAATTTTTATTTGTTCAAAACATGGATATTACAGGTGGTACGGTACGGTGGTACATTAGTACGGTAGTACATACAGCGTTACATTTTTGTCATTTGGTTCTCGCAGTGAGGTGGTTCCACTCATGATTACAAGCAACTATTAATACGGAGCCAACACTGATATCGCGAAAAAAAAACAGCTGTTCCATACAAAAGCGCAATACCTACTCGACCTTTATGTATGGAACAGCAGATTTTTTTTTGCGATGTTATAGTCGGCCCCATCGTAAAAGTTGCTTGTAATCATGGGTAGAACCACCCAATGCGGGAACCAAATTATAAAAATTTCAGAGTTTATAACATACACAAATTATACATAATTAATACATAAATCATACACAGACTAATATATGTGAATCGTGCTCAAATAATACATACCTACATTATACACAAATTGTCGTAGAAGATGGTTTATACTAAGGCGAACTGAAGCACGACAATAATATGGAGTATAATGAGGTGAGGACATGACACATAAATCATAACCTATCCAACGTGTTAATGAATTAACGCAAAATGAGAAAACTGTTTCTTCGGACCATCAAACTGAACAACTTTTACTATGGGACCAACTCTGAAATCACGAAAAAAAAATCGGCTGCTTCATACATTTTTATATTTTCGTTATAAATTTTTGTACATTTTGTACACATTACACATAAAGTGATGAATAACATAACTTGTTACCATTGTTTTTATTTTATGTACACAACGGTGACATAAAAAGAAAAAACTTTAACTCAGTTTTAATTTTTTTTTCAGGACGAAGAACCAGGCAAGCCTGGCAGCAGCTTAGGACAAACATCCGGTAAGTTATAATTTTATTTAATTTGTTTTACTATTCATATTTAATTTTGGTCCTGAAGATTCATGAGTTTCCTTGTAAAAATACTTATGAAAGATTTTAATAACAAAAAGTAATATAAATAATTTATTGAATTATAAAAAAAATTGTGCTTTGTAATTGTAAAAAAAAATATATATAATTATTACAAAATACAAACGTATTTAGTAAAATTTCAATATTGAGTTAACCGAACTGTTTCAAAAAATTTTATTTTAACTATTTAATATTTTACAAAGAAAACCATTCGCTAAAGTGTATCAAGAAAGGACATTGTAAAAAACCGGAAGACGCAAAAAAGAAAAAAATGTCTGTAAGGTAGGCTATTACATTGATTGGTATTTAGTAGAACAATAGATGAACCATGAATGTTTATTTATTAATTTAACTAAAAAAAAAATTAAAACTTTATTTTTTATTAATCCTAATTTTTTACTATTATTTTTTTACACAGGACTATCTTACAGACATTTCAGTCTTTTCGGTTTTTTTCTGTTTATTTTTTCCCTTAGCATTCATGGTTCACATCGTGATTTTTTATTTTTTAATGTGAATCTATTTTTCTAATAAATAGTCCTTTTTTCAGGACGCCGCAATTTCATTCGCGTGAAACCGGAGAGCGAGTTATTTTTCCAAAACAAATTGCAAACACTCGCAAAAGCAAATTCAGATTACATAACGAGGTTATCAAAAATGAATGCAACAGAAATTCGCAACGAATTCACTAAATACGGTCTCAATACGAACACTGAAGATTACCAAAAATCCGAAAACGATTATTACAAATCTTGGTTAGAACAAAATGGCGAACTAGAAGTGTCCTTATTAAAAGCCGGCCAGAAAAAAGTACGCGAAAAAGTACAACCGGCAAAATCTGAAGTAGAACTAATACCAAAGATGAAAGAGCCCGAAAAGGCACAGATTAGGAGAAGGGGTAGACCGCCCCTTTTCAAAGACAAGAATATGGATATCGGAGAGACTGTTTTGAAATCGGATTTGGATCAGTTTTTGGAGGGGAAAGAGGTTAGCTCGTCAGGGTTGTCACGGAAAGATTTGGAGAGGGTTATGATGGGAAAATTTAATCCTAATAGGAGATATTCTAATGAGGCGATGTGGGCTGCGCTCATGGATGTGAAGAAAGGAGGAAGTATTTATAGGTATGAACGATTTTTTTTAAAGATGATTTTAAAGTCATATACCAAACTTTCAGCATGTGTTCAGTCCCAAAGAAACAAGTTGAAATACAACACGAAATTTGAAACCGATGGCGTTATTTAATTCTCATATATGAATAGTTTAGAATTTTTTTTTTCGTATTTCGTCCTAGTTTCTTAAAAAAAAAAAGTTATATTTAAAAAACAATTTAATAGATAAAAATAAACTTTTTATAAAAAAATCTTAGAAATACTTTGTAGACCACATTATATAATTATGATAAAATAAGTAATAATATTGTCTAAGGATGATACACAAATGCGCTTTACATATGGTTTACAAGTAAACCGAAATGTAAAAAAAAACAACAAAACAGTAATTTCTCAAACAATTTTTGCGTAATCAAATTAGTATCTATAATAATTTGTATTCTTCTATTGCAGGGCTGCCCAAACCCACAAAGTCCCAAGAAAATCTCTACGCAACTGGATGAAGCGTTGTCACATTAAGTCCTCCTTCCCGATGCCACAACAACTAAAACAATTCGTCGAAAATAGCAAAAAACAAAAGGAATACAACAATTTTACTGACAACCCTGAACAGATATACGAAAAAAGCGGAACGGAAACGGATGTGGCATCTTATGACGCGGATTTGGATTTCGGAAAACATTTCCTAAGTACAGTTTCTAGCGATGATGAATTGAAAAATGACCCTAAAACTAATGATGACCAAAATGACGCGAGCGCAGTCGACATGTCGTTGCATGAATAAAAAAATAAAAAACTTTTTGTCTAAACATTTTTAGTAAAATATAGACAAAAAATTTTTTGGTTTAAAAGTACTTATTGTTTTTAGTTTTAAATGAATTTGTGAAAACCTGTTTTATAAAGAGCTGAAAGTATAACAATTTTACCGCTCGAAGATTATAAAACAGTTATAAAAGTAGGCTTTTTAGTACTAAAGTTTGTTAAATATGGCGTATGTAATGTAACGGAACAAAATATGCTGCCTAAGGGGAAAAAATTAAAGATTAGTAAAAAATTTATATTTACCCAACGATAAATTATTTCATTTTTTGTTGTTTTTTTCTGAAAAAAACTTCAGCTTATTGCAATATAGAACCCAAAGATTGTTTTCGTTTTTTTAGTAAAAAAAATTCAAATTCATATTCGTGCTAAATTAGATGTAAAGCTAATGTTGCCAGTGTGAAAAAACTACCAAATGGTAGTTTTCATGGTATACATGTTAAGTTACTATTTACTTTTAAATCGTGTTTTAGTATTATTTAAGTATTAGTTGAATTTGAAAATTAATTAGTAAAAAATGAAACTATATTGGCCTTTTGAAAACGTGTGCTTGAACGGACTACGTCCAAATAAAAGAAAAGACTTAATATGAAATTTTAGCGTTAATTTTAAGCTAAGCGAAAAATGGCTGATTTTAAAAAATAGTTGCAACTTGAAACATAAATTTAAAAAAAAACTTAACGGGAATAAAAACTTACTATAAAACCAAAATTGAGTTTTTGTAAGTTTTTCTCTTAAATGTCTAAAAATCAGCCAAAAATTACTTTTTGAAGTATACAATATAATATAACTGCTTGTTTCATTTTAAATAAAAATATATTACTTTGTAAAACAATAATTTATTTATATTTAAAATTATTTATGCGTACTTAACTTATCGGCATCGAATGTGTGCTTAAATCGAAAGTAAATCGATTGTATTAGTTTTAAATAAAAATAAAATGTTCCTTTTTAACAAAAGTATTTTGATTTGCGATTTTGTAAAAAAATAGGTATTTTTCTTTTTCCATTCTGTAGACACTTTTTTGAATTTTGTGGTAAATATTTTTCTTTAAAAAAATTTACAAATACAACTTGTTACAAAAAACCCCTAAAACATAATCAAACTGAACAACTTTTAATATGAGACCAACTCTGAAATTGCAAAAAAAAATCAGCTATTGCATAAAAAAATTAATTAAAAATATCAAAATGTGAGACAGCTGATTTTTTTTCGCGATTACAAAGTTGATCTCATAGTAAAAGTTATTTAGTTTGATGGCCCCTATCTACTACCATATTTGGCTTAAAGGGGTTTTTTGTAACACGTTGTATATAGGGTATATTACGTAATATACACACAACAAGGATTATTAAGGAATAACACCAACAACCTCGCAGAAGTAGATTACTAATACCATAAACAAGTACGTTTGTTCTACGATTTTGCTAAATACAAACATTTGTATGGAAAGCCGATTTTTTTCTCTTTTCCCAAAATATCGTAGAACAAATGTTGTTGTTTATGATGTTAGTAATCTACTCCTGCGAGGTTGTTGGTGTTTTACAAATAACCCTAAATAACACGGGATAAATTATGTATGATTATAAAAAAAATATTAAAAGAAAAATTTTCCGCTATTTTTTTGTAATAGGTCGCAAATCATAGATTTTTTTGTTTCCAAAGTTTTGTTGCTTTGAATGTGTTTTTTCTCACTTGCTGGAGTGTTCCGTGTATTTTTGGAAAGTGATAATATTACCATAGGGCAAAAATAACAATACAAATATTTAACGTTATACGTAGCGTTAGTATTATTTTATAATACAATCGTTAATAAATGTGATGGCTTGGCAATATTAAAAAAAATGGTTAATATTAATATACAGAACACTCTAGCAACCCGTCAAGTGCCTCCTTAGACTTAAATTATACATAATTCATTAGTTTTAAGCTACTGTAGATATATAACTATTATTATAGTATTGATATATACTATTATTATTACTTATACAAAACAATTATAGGAATCAGTTTGATTATACAAACTAATTGTGTCGCTTAATATATATTTTGTATTTATGTTAATTTATTTTGTATTGGTTAAACCGTTTAAACATCTATCAAAAGTAAATTAATTCAGGAGACATTTTTTTTACAAAATTTTGACTGAGATAGAGAAATATTTAAATTTAGTTTTTATTTATTTTAGAAAGAAAATTATTTAGGTTAATATAAATTTATTTTATACCGAAAAATATAATAAACTAAACTAATTCCTATAATTATTTATATATTATATAATTTTTAATATACAGTATTATGTTTGCTACTTAGCCTAAGTTTAAGTTTTCGTGTACCCTGTTTGTACTTAAGATATAGTACTATCTGTATGTTTTTAATAAAATATAGTTGACTTATTAAAATAAATATATTTAAAAATTATAAGGAACTTGAAAAATATTGCAATTCAATTCTCTCAATCAAGTCTTATTTTAAGTTTTCATTTATAAAATGGAATAATGTATTTTTATTTACACCAAAGATTTGTCCAAAGTTGAAAAAATGTTTTGTTTAATTGGTAACAACAATTGTTTTTTCTAAGGGTTGCCACTCTTTAAAAATATCCCTACTTGACTTTTTTATTAATATGCAGCATATTCCTATATAAAGGAATAAGGCAAATTATATTCATTATCAACAAAATTATTATTTAACAAAATTATATTCATTATCAACAAAAATATTAAAATGTTCTTTGTGTAATTTCTTAACTTGTACTGTAGGTAGGTATACAAAGTTAGTTTTGTCCAGATAATTGTATACAAAAAGTGAGCTTTGTGCCTTTCTAATACTTATTGAAGTATACCTACATTCATGAGGTAGTTATTAATTATGCCTTATTTTCTTAAATAAAATTAGTCTTACATCAGTGAATTAAGACAATTATTTGTGTATTGTTGAATATTATTTTCAACATATTTTAATTTTAATACATGTGGCATTAGTTAAACGAGTGCTTAAATATTTGTGCATAAAAAAATTCAAACATTAGCGTTCTTGGTTCAAAAAGCAAATTCTTTATAATTCTCCATACAAAACGGCAATTTCATACTTAAAGCCTTAATAGTTTAAACACAACATTGGAGAAAGACAACCTACCCATGTCTTTTCCTTTATATACAACAAATGTATACAAAAATAAATATATTTTGCAACTTGAAAGTGGTGGCCCTAACTATTATAAATTATAGTTTTATCTTTCAACTTGTCATAACATCTCAATATACATTAGTTAAGGGCTCAATTTTCAACAACACATTTCTTTTCTAGTAAAAAAATATATATACACGCTGAAATTTTAACCATTTGATTCCCGCAGTAGGGTGGTTTCACTCATAATTATAAGCAACTTTTACTATGGTGCCAACTCTGATATTGCGAAAAAATCAGCAGTTCCAAAAAAACCGCAATACCAGCTACTCGACCTTAATGTATAGAACAGACTATTTTTTTCGCAATATCAGAATTGACCCCATAGTAAAAGGTACTTGTAATCATGAGTGGAACCACGCTGTATAATTAGTAATACATGGAACTGTGTTCAATATTTGAAAAATATAAAATGATTTTAGAATATAGTTATTTTTAAATAAATTTATTTCAATACTTGCTTGGGATTTTTGTTTATTCAATCGTATAACATAAATAATATACAACATAAATTATGTTTACATAATAAATTAATGTATACATTATTTGTATTGTTTAAAATAAATACACATGTATACAAATATAGTGCATACCGTAAAATTCAAAAGTGAGCCCTCTATTTGCTTCAAAACTGTAAAAAAACCGCATATAATGTAAAATACTAATATAAATCAATAAATACATGTTCGTTTGTATACATAGTTAAATGAAGGCCTCTGTTTCCGCCCTGGACTTATTGTATAATAGTTATACCTACATTAATTATAACTATTGAGAAATTGTACCAGTTTTTGCTATTAAATGAGAGTTAATAAATTAAATGAAAAACATTACTTGTGTTTTTTTAAACGTTTGATGCTTTTTTATGTAATAAAACTAAACTTGGTAATAAATACTTGGTAATATTTGTTAATAGGAGGAGCTCTGTGGCGCAGTGGTTTAGCGCCTGGCCCAGCGATTGCGTAAGTTAAGCAACGTTCGCAAGGGTCGGTCATGGGATGGGTGACCAAAAAATTTTACAATCGCGGACTCCTCCGTGCTTCGGAAGGCACGTTAAGCTGTTGATCCCGGCTGCATTTGCAGTCGTTAATACCCACCAATCCGCATTGGGCCCGCGTGGTGGGTTATGGCCCGACTTATCCACCCATAAAGAAGGCCTGTGCCCCAGCAGTGGGGACATCAAAAATGGCTGATGGACAATATTTGTTTGGACCATCGATATCAGCAAGTTTTAATATTCCCACTGCTGGGGCACAAGCCTTCCTTATGTGTGGATAAAAAGGATGGGCCGTTGCCACCGATTGGTAGGTGCTAACGACTGCAAATACTGCCAAAACCAACAACTTATCGCAGCATGGAGGAACTCGAGGAATACATTTTTGGTCACTCATCCCATGATTGACCCTTGCGAAAGTTGCTTAACCTCCCCAATCGAAGGGCAGGCTAAACCACTGCGAATCGAGCTCCACCGCTTACACCATAGCTACATGATATTGGCTAGGTTAGCTTGGTCTACTCTACTAGCGGTCAATAAGTACATCTTTGAATCAAATGGTTTAAAATCTGGTAGGAAATAAAGTTAGGGTAATAACTAGAGATCGGATAATAGGATGCAAATTTACTAATAGTCATTTGTTTGGTTAACATATTATGGAAGCGACTTCTTAAAATGTGTATATTCCCAAAAGGTATAATAAGCCTTGTTACACACAACATAAAAAGATTATGTGATCAACTGTTTAAAAAATAAAAGAAAAATAGGGAAAAGCAACTAATTATGTTTGTAACAGGCCAGGTGTATGTAATTTGTGTCAATTTGGGTTTATTTATTATCTCAGGGGTATACTTATTTTAGTGTATACTAAAATTAGTATAATTAATCTTGGAATCCTTGGATTTTTTGAATTCCTTGGATATTTCAAAATCCTTGGATTTTTCAAAAGCCTTGGATTTTGTTCGATAAAAAAGTGCTTTCCATTATACCAAACATGTGAGCTTTAGGTAAATATGCATCCGAATATCCGATCTCTAGTAATAACATAACTCAGACTTACAAAATTAGCTTTATTTGGAGCTTATTATCTCAAAAAGTGATATTTAATTATGTACACACTTCTAAGGCTTCCGCGCGTACAGTTCATTAGAAATAAAACACTTTTTACGGATTTTAGCGTCTTAGTCCCATTACCACGGCCCCTGGAAAGGTGTCGAAACGTCGGGAAACCCAAAAACCAACAAATCAAAACTAAATAATTCTAAAATAACATCTGAATTAACCAATATACGCGCTAAAATCCGTAAAAAGTGTTTTATTTCTAATTTAATTATGTCTTTAAAAATAATTATGTTTTTGATATACCATTTAAAGAGGACGATTAGTAGTTTTAATAAAAAACTAATTAAATTATTAATGTGCAAAATTTTTAATTTAAACACTTATTAACAGATTATTAAGACTATAACTCAATTATCTCGAAAGTTAATCGACCATATTATTATATTATTGTTTTTAACAATAGGTTTTCGTGAAAGTAAAAATAATATAAGTAATAACATATTTTTAAGTTGAAAGTAAAGTTTAAAAATCAAGAAATATCTTAATTTTCATTGATCGCGAGCAATGCGAGCGACACGGTGTAACCACCACGATAATTACAACCTTTTCAAGGCAAGAGTGAATAAGCATTTCCTGGGCATGCATGCTACACCTTAGACCACATCCTGTTTACCAAGCAAGATGGTGGTCAAATGCCTGCCCAGTCTATATTAAAAAAAAGAGTATGTGCTGATTTGTATAACAACGTTTAACCTATTCGTACGATATCACTTCGAACGTTTTAAGCTGCTAATTCTGGCCTATACATGGTGTTACAAAACAACCCACATTGCCAAATATGGTAGATAGGGACCATAAAACTGAACAACTTTTACTATGGAACCAACTCTGAAATCGCGAAAAAAATCAGCTGTAAAACTTGTTCAGTTTTCCTAAACTCCAGTCGTGGTTAAAAAAAATACACATTTTTCTATCATACTCCTTTAGAATAATAACCCTTTAGAGCGGCTTTTCCTAGCTTTTTACACCTGAGTCCTTAGGGTCCTACGCCTGTGAGAAGCAAGGAAAAGGAACGCCCAAAAACTCAAAAAAAAATACCAAAATTTTATTTTTAAGACTTTTATACTAAGGGCAGTTTCTTACCTTGCTTGTTGCAGGTGTCAGGACTTCAACAGAAATAGTAACAAGACATTTTATCGATGTGGACCATGGGATACCCTTGAATATACATGCGAGGCCACGGATCGTCGGAAGGAGACCAAACGCCATCGTGAATATAGAAACTGATGTTTTTCAAGAGAAATCCTACAAACAGTATTCTTCCCAGCATTTGAGAGATGCCTTGATAGCTGTGAAGAAAGGTTACAGCGTTTATGCAGCGTCGAATAAGTATGGCGTGCCAAGGAAAACGTTGAGGAATTGGATGGAGAAGTATGATATTAAGAGTCAGTTTTCTAAAGGCAGGAGAGGAACTAGAGCTAATCAGATCTTGGACCCATTGGATTTGATGACGGAGACGAGGTCGGAGAGGTATGAGGATCCATTGTAGTAAGGTATATTAAATAATAATAATTGAGGATTTAATTGGGATAAATTGATTGCTGAGGTATATATAAAACATTAGAACTTTTGTCGAGTAAAAGAAGCTAAATAAAATTATTATACTTTAATATAGTTTCTTACCATTTTAAGTATTCAATTAATTTGAATATATCGTAGGTACTGCCATATTTTAAAAATATAATCAAATTCAAAAATATTAACACCAAAGATAATTTATTGAAGACAAGTATTTGCAGAGTAAAGCAGGCCTTTTTATTGCATTTTTATATTCTTGGATACTAATTATTTTTTACGAATTTCTAAAAACAACCATATTGGCATTAAATTAAAAATTATGTTTAATACCTCGGCGATAAGTGTGACTTTCGAATGCCGCAGTGATAAGTATATATTTATCTAAGAAAATGAAGACAGCTTGGTGATTTGATATAATTTTACAAACGTAATATTATATAAACATATTTTTCACGTTCATCTATAAAAAATTTTTTAACCAGCAATTTAAATAAAAAATAACAAATAGTATTTCTAAATGTATCTAAGTACAGCAACCACTTAATAAATGTATTATATATTATAGAATATTGTACTTAATCTTGCCAAATATATCTTCTAAGATTATATGTTTCGTAGGTTAATATACGCTGAAATCATTTGGTTCCCACAGTAGAGTGGTTCCACTCATAATTACAAGCATCTTTTACTATGGGGCCAACTCTGATATTGCGAAAAAAATCTGCTGGCCTGTTCCATACAAAAGCGCAATACCTTACTCGACCATGTTAAGGACAGCTGATTTTTCGCGATATCAGAGTATAAGTTGCTTGTAATCATTAGTGAAACCAACCCACTGCGCGAACCAAATGATTAAAATTTCACACTGTATATTAAATACTAGCGGCCCGCCCCGGCTTCGCACGGGTGCAATGTAGTTACTAAATGTAAAACTGTGCTAATGTGGTGTCAGTGTAAAGTTATTAGATTATACTACAGGATACATATACCTAGGAGGACGACATATACCTATACGACGTACGCAAGGGGTGTTATAATATAATTGACGTGTGTGTGTGTCTGTCTGTCTGAGGCAACCAACCTAGCTCCCAAACTTATGGATCGATTTTAATGAGGTTTTTATGCATAGTTTATAGACGGCGGGAAGCGACTTTGTTTTATACTATGTATAGCTTTTGCCCGTGGCTCCGCCCACGTGGCAGTCGGTAATTGTTGTAAGTCTTCCCTTGGAAACCAATGATCGGGATGAAAAGAAGCCTGTGTTAAGTATTCCAGACTTAATCTATTTCTGTGCCAAATTTCTCCTAAATCCGTTCACCCGTTCAGACGTGATTGAGTATGATATGATTGAGTAGGTAGGTACCCAACAGAACAACATCCAAACATCAAAACTTTCACATTTATACAATTTTGTGATTATATAGGTAATAGCTGCACCCCGCGGTTTTACCCGCGCAGTCTGTCGATTCTGTAACCAAACTCGCATCTCACTTTACTTCGCGTGAATTTGTTATTAGACATTTGTTTACTAAATGAGCTATTTAACTGATTGCAAAAAAAATTAGGTAGCCTGCGTAGCTATCTAAAATATTTTGTTTTAAAAAAACATTCTTATCATTATCTTATTTATGATTTAAAATTCCCGTGCAGTGAAGTGAGATTCGAAGTAGGGTTCGAGTTTGGTTACAGAATCGACGCCCTGTTAATGATTCTGTATTAGTTAGGTAAGGTACTTAATAAAATTTATTAGCGGTCATTTAACAAAATAAGTATAATAATATTATGTTACATATTTAATACTTACCTTATAGTTAAAAATTCTAATATCTTTGCTTAATATTTATCTTCTTTATAAATACAAATCGATGTATGTGTATTTGTTTCCTTTGCACTCCTAAACCATTCATCCACATCCGATTATGATGAAACTTTGGTGAATGTTTGGTGAATTGTTCTGCTTACTACTGAAAAGGTTTCTGGCTAAAAAAAACGTGACATTGCAACGCATGCCGGGCAAAGATTTATGCCGGGTGCAACTATTGTTGTGCATTATTATCAGGCTCTCCATCGAAACACTTCTCTAAATACCACATTCCTTGTCACGTTATCTGATGTTTGCCAGATGTTGCCGTTTTATTTGACTAATATTTCATAAAGTAGTGAAAATAGGGAAAATTAGAGATTAAACGTCAGCCCGTGCAGTGACAACTGACATTTATTTTTCTTAATCATTCAAATGCACTAAGAAGTTTTAATTCCGATATCGAAGTCAACCACCCTAAAAATAGCTTTCTACCCCTTTTCAACCCTGTTAAGGGACACATTTCAAAAAAATACGAAACACGTGTTCAATTAATTTTGTAAAAGAATGTCTATGCCAAATTTCAAGTCAATCGAGCCAAGGAATCGCGTTCTCCCATACAAACTTTGCCACCCTGTTTCACCCTCTTAGGGATTGAATTTCGCAAAATCCCGTCTTAGTGAGCACCTACACCCTAAAAGGGACCCCCATGCAAAATTTGAGACTCCTAGCACTTGTAGTTTCTGAGACTTCGTGATGAGTCAGTGAGTGATTTCCGCTTTTATATATATAGATATCAATGTTTTATATAATAAATAATTATGTAAAATGGATGTCGATAACATTTTATACTAAGCGCACATTTTAGGCAACGTTTTTAAAGAAATGATAAAGCGTGATATATAATTTGATATAATAATCACATAATTAACAAATTTAAAATATATAAAGGTGTGTGAAGTGTTTAAAATTTTGAAATTGAAATTCTCTCAGACACCTTTACTTCACAACCTTTATAAATTTTTTAAATAATTTACCTTCAAATAATTTAAAATATATAAATAATTTTGGAACGATTGCATATAAATTTAAACAACGATTTATTAGTTTAATCACAGTATAAAAATTATATGTCTTCAATGTGCGCAGTTATAGTATGCCTAGTCTTTTTATCCTCACTTGTCCTATTTAGTAAACAATTCTCGATAGCTATCCTACGTCTTTTAAGTTAAAATCATTATTTTAAAATATGTCGTCTTATTAAATCAAATTGTCACTAATAATTAGTAATTTATTTGTGGAAAACCATTTGTTGTGTTTTATAATTGATTTTGCCAATAAAGAGTTGGGTAAAGATTGTTTACCAAATAAGACAAGTAAGGGGAGAAACAGACTACCTACATCACTCTTTATTGCCCCGCGTGCAGCGAGATAATATTAATGTACTACTATAAAAAGCTATGTCAAATAGTGCAGTCTATTTAATATAAGTTAGAAATTATAAGTGATAAAACTTAGTTATAATACGCATTTCTAAAAATTTTATTGTTTGGGGTTAGGGAATTATAACAATAATTGGTGTGTGGCCATATTTAAAAATATAGTTAGGTATTTGGAAACATATGAACTATCGTGAGTAACACTGATGTTAATTTAATCACAAACGTAAGTATTAACCTATTTTTGTTATTGCATCTCATGAACACATTTAAATAAATAAATCATATTTTTCATTGTAGTAGCAATACCAAGTTTTGCAAGTTTACCGTAAAGTTACAGTTCATGTTAAAAACAAATTGTCTACAGACATATATAACAGATATACTTACAAGTATATCTTTTTATTTTGAAACAACGTACGTATCATACGTAAGCAAAACGTTTTTTATGTAAAAAAAAGTTGTATACAACGTTATTTTTATATAAAAAACGTTGTAAACAAGTTTTTTATACATTTTTATGTAAAGTCACTGTTATATTTTACAGGGAATAATTTAGAGCCAAAGATGATGAAAGCATTGTCAAAGAATAATATAAATAATGTCTTATACCTAGTTTAATTAATTATAGAATCATAGGTTTACAAGAGGTTTTTTTATTTATAAAGTATTATATAAGTTTGTGGTTTTTAAGGTAAAACATGTTTATGTTGTCTCGTAGTTCCTATAAAACAATAGAGGTTTATTTTTTTCTGTATTTTTTTTAATTAGTAATGTTATTTATATTAAATTATCAGTTTATTTCTTTATGACTGCCTGCTACTTACCAATTGATATAGTTAGTCACAAAAACTTGACTGTGTAATTTTATTTAGGAAAAAATGTTTTAGTATTTTTTTTATTCATAAAGTGTTGTGTATACAATTATAAAGCGTAGTATATGTATATGTCTACTTCAATTACAACAAAAATGGATTAGAAATGGTTTCGTGTGAGCTGTGCGGTTACTTTTTTACACGACTGCCCAAAAAGGAGTGTATATGTTCAGGGTTCATGTATGTTTGTGGGTATGTGAGTTTTTTTATTCCACCATAACTTTTAAACGACTTTGACGGATTTGGATGTATGTGATAAACTATTTATTTTGATACAAATTAAATTTTACCCGAACTTTGCCCGAAAAATGCCGGACACGTTACCAAAGTAAACATTTGAAATTACAATTCTATGCTTTATAATAAATATAGGTATAAAAAGGCAGCTTCTACTTAAAATCAGAATAATGTCGATCCGTAATATTTCTAGTCTATAAGTAATTAATTAATATGTGTACTTAATTAGCTAAGTACTTTAAGAGTTGCAATTTTATCCAAAGTGAAAATAGATTTTTGTATACTTAATAACATATACTTATTGTTAAATCATTACCAAAAACTTTTTGTTACTATTAAAATATTTTGTTCCTTTTTCACTTTACAACGAATATTTTATATTTTTTTGTATACAATTTTAGGCTTATGCATACATTGGGTTCACTTAATTTATTTAAATAAAATATTTGATTTTTATCGGTTAGTGCAATATTTTCAGCTATAACGAAAATTATTTTATAATTTAAGTACTAAGAAATCTTTGAAAAACTTAATTACTTTTCTGCATTAAGTAACCAATAAAAATAGGTAATTAAACTTCTTGTTAGGTTTTTCTTTAATTTTTTTATTATCAGACAGACTATGATTAATTATCCATTTATTTTAACGTAAAAAATATAAATTATATATTTTCACCATGAATTAATAATAAAAATAAAAAAAAGTCACATCGAGTCCGACAACACAGGATTGAAGTTTAATGCAACTAAGTGATAATATTTTATATAATACTTATAGTATTTTATATTATATAATTATAATAATAGTTATAATGTCTATCTATAATATTGTAATAGCTGCAATTATTGTGTCATAATTATTGTACGGGTGACTGTATTTTAAATTATAAGATTTATGTCGTGAAGAATTTTGTTTTATTATAATATTGATTCAATTAAAACATTATAAAACTCATATTATCCCAACAATTCAATTAATTCTTATTCTGAAATCTTTGATTATACAAGGAAGTAGGTAGTTATTATTAACTTATCAAATCTGGGTAGGCACTTATACAAATAATTAGGTTCTTACTTTTTTCTTCACGAATCAGCTGTCGAGAAAAAAACGCGAGTATCGAATCGATTCAGTCATTTTGTATGGAAATTTGCACAGCGCCATCTACCGCCGAAAAGCGAAATGAAATTTCCCATAGATATTACTATATCTGTCGAATACATTTACGCGCGTTTTTTTATTCGATAGATGTTCGTGCTATAGGGATACTGAAGGATTCCCAAAAATTCATATACAGGGTGCATTTGAAATCACTCTCCAAATTTTAAGGATGTGTTCAGTCCATGAAACTGAACAACTTTCGCCATGAAACATGTGTCGAAATACGCCAAAAAATTTTGGTCATCCCATACTAAATTGATCACGTAATCTCTTTGTTTTGTATGGAAATTCAATTTTTTTTACATATTTGACCCTATGTTTCTTAGAGAAAGTTGTTCAGTTTCATGGACTGAACACATCCTTAAAATTTGGAGAGTTATTTCAAATGCACCCTGTATAACTCTTGGCTGCAAAAGTAAATGGGTATGTTGAACTTTTTGGTTGGTAAGTGTGTAAAAAGACATGAAATGTATTGGTCCAAACAAAACTTATACAGGGTGGGGGAAAAAAGACGGTAGTTGGAGGAAAAGTACCCTAAATATTGGCGATGACATTACTGAAACGAAACATTCGATTATTTTTAAAAATAAAGTAAAAAGTAAGTACCGCTTTCAAAGATTTTTGATAAATCACTTCAGCCGGGAATCGAACGGGCACAAACCGAAAGAATAACATACTGTATTTTTATGATAGTAATCGAGGGTCAATGATAACAGTCAATGCAATGATTACGGTCAATTTCTTCTAAATAACATATTATCTTAAATTAAAGGCAGACTCGGCAGCAGGGATTGAAATACCGTTAAAAAAATAACGATACAAAAAAATAACGTTAAAAATACATATTATAATAATGTTAAAAATAAATATCAAATCATTTTAACGGTAAATTTAACGGTAAAAATAACGTTAAAAATATTGTACCGGTAAAATTACCGTTAAATATAGCGTTAAACATTAGTACCGGTAAAATTATCGATAAAAAATTAACGTTATTAATTGGAATAACGTTAATTTTAAAGTAACGGTAACAAAAAGTAAGATATAACGTTAAAATTAACGTTATTTACTGAAATAACGTTAATATCGTTAAAATTAACGTTATTTATTGACATAACGTTAATATTAAAATTAATGGTAAAACAAAGTAAGAAATAACGTTACATTTAAAAATAACGTTATCATTCCCTGCTCGGCAGACTCAAAAAAGTTAAAAAAGTAGGTAAGTTAAGTACCTCTACAATAAAATATTTTGTACTAAACTACAATCTGTTTATTTTTCAATCTGCCTTTAATTTAAAATAAGTACTATGTTAAATAAAGGATGTTTCAGTAAGTGCACTTTTTAATTTTAAATTAAAAAACAGGTTTTTTTTTAGTAATGTGGTATTTTTATTGGATTGTAAAATTAAATAATTATATTCAAATGCCAGGCTATTACCGTTTTCATGATATTTTCAATGACTTTTTCACAGAGATGTGGCTGTATCTCACCGATGATGACGCGTTGGGTCACGGATTTGAGCTCAGGAATTGTTTCTGGTTTATTAGAATAAAGCTGAGATTCCACAAATCCCCAAAGAAAAATTTCGCACGGCTTTAAATCGCATGATCTTGGTGGCCTGTTGACATGAGAATTTCGTGGAAATGTTTTCTGGAAATTGTTGCTGCAATAATTCGATTATTGTATGCGCGGTGTGGCAGGTTGGGCCGTCCTGGTGAAACTACGGGTCATCCAGATCCATGGCCGTCTAGTTGAGGCCACAAGAACTCCGTTATCATAGTGAACATGTAACACAGAGCCAGAAAACTCATAGCATAGTATAGTGCGCTATTAAAAACCAAGCTTCACAGTCTTTCCCACCGCCGTGAAGTAGCTTTTCTGGCGGTGTTCTACAGACTATATTTCGGAGAGTGTGCTCTTGAGCTGCATGAGCTCATTCCGCCATCCCCGTTCTACCATCGGACATCCAAACGCACGGCGGGGTTTCACCCCTATTTGGTTGACATTCCATGCATGCGCACGAAGTGTTTTTCATCTTCCTTCTTAATGCGCACAGCCAAGGAGTGGAATTCCCTGCCTGCGTCTGTATTCCCGAAAGCATATAACCCAACGATATTTAAGGCACGAGTGAATAGGCTTCTTATGGGCAAGCTCGCTTCATCTTCGTCCTCTTCTTAGCCTTACGGTTCTTGAATGTGGCCAAGAGTAAGCCTATTAAAGGTAAAAAAAAACATGTTACTGTAACGAATGCCGTTCATAGCTACCCGTTCACAGCCACTTCAATTTCAGTCTCATCTTCGAAAAACTAAGGTCTTAACACAACGCCTGACCAAAATCCGCACCAGATAGTTGCTGTTGTGGGCCGTCGTCGTAATTATGCGAATAAACCAGAAATAATTCCGGAGCTAAAATCCGAGATCCAACGCGTCATCCGTGAGATACTGCCACCATCTCTGTGAAAAAGTCGTGGAAAATTTTATGAAAAGAGTAATGGCCTGGCATCAGAGGGCTAATTGTCTAATTCAAAAAATCTATCGCAATCGCTTTCGTTTGACAGATGTAACACATTGCTGCATTTCTTTAGTAAGTTTTTAAGTCGTGTGTGCGATGCGGATCGGTGCAGACGCATACTAAAAACAATTAGCGAACGCGTAACGCGGCCAAGTGCCGCTGTTCGTATAGAGCCATGAGCGAAAAACTTGTGGCAAATGAACTCCTGGCGTTCCTACAACAAAAGCTGGACGTCATGGACGAGTTGAGCGCACTGCAAATATGCAAGTCCAGCTTCAGCGAGGACGATGTGGCCACGGCGAAGAAACTTTTGTACGAGTCTCTCGGCAAAAGCGACCAGATGGTGTCCCGGAGACGTGACGGGACACAGAAGAGCCTGCAGGAGATCATCACCCTGTTCAAGGAAACCGATCCCGATGACGTGCCGAAGTTCGTGGCGAGGGACCTCAACAAGCTGCCTCCCGTCACCTTCGATCACGTCGATGTGACCTGCCTCCTGAAGGACATCGTGTCCCTAAAGGCTAGTTTGGCTGAAGTGATGCTGAAATTCCAAGCATCCGAAAATACGGTGAGTGAGTTGCGTAAAGAAGTTGACGATTTACGTGAATCACTCGCCGTAAGTAGGTCAGTTGCAGGCACATATGTCAACATGCGACGTGGGGCCTGCCTCGATACATCGACGTCGAGCTGCAAGTCAGCAGTTTCGACTCCGTCTCCGCCACGGCCCGACCGAGCCCGACCGCCGCCGTCGCTGCCACCGACCGCGAGCGCCGACCCCGCGAGCTGCGCGCCCCCCACCCGCGCCCCGCTGCCGCCGCCTACCGCGGTGGCGCCGCGCGCGTCTGAGACGCGTGCGCCCGTGAGCTGTCAACGGAATTTTGCTGCCGTTGCTGCCGCCAACAACTCAAGGCCGCAGTCTCAGCAGCCAGCTCCCGTCGATGTAAGAGCTCCGTCGCCGAATGTCGTCCGACCGGGCCAAGATGGAGACGGTTTCATCGAAGTTCGGAACAGAAAGCGTCAGCGAACGAGACAGAATCACCATGGCACCGCACCGACAGGGCCCAACTTCCTGCTGCGAGCTGCCATTCCGACCACGGCTGTGTATCTGTCCCGCCTGCACCACACCACCACCGTGCAGGACGTGATAGAGTACATCAAGAAGAAAAGCAACTTTTGTTTGAGAGTTCAGCCTTTGGAGTCGCGCCATAATACCAATTTCAAGGCGTTTGTGGTGCGCATCCCGACAACGAGGCTGGACCTCTTCATGAAGGAGGACTTCTGGCCGCAGGGCGTGGTGTACAGGCGCTTCCGAGGAACATTGCCCTGTGCCCCCGATTCGACACAGAAATTAGTGTCAAATTAATTATTTACTAACATTAGGTACTATAAGTTATTAACTAACACCATTGTTTTTATATTTTTATATATGTTTAGTTTGTAAGGTATATATCTATGGGCCATTGTTGCCTGAATATAAATAAATGAATGAATGAATGAATGAATAAATTTGACCTAAAAAGAAGCTTCAATGTGTTACATCCTGAAAGCGATTGCGATAGATTTTTAAATGAGACAATAGAAAGGCAGAGCCGTGGGGGAAATTTAAATAATCGGAACATGTCTTCTTTACATTCAATAATTAAATATCAGAACTCTCTCAAAAAATACGTGTTTTTATTTTAAAATTAAAAAAGTGCACTCTTACTGAGCTGAGAGTTGAAACACCTTTAGAAGAAATTGACCCTTATCATTGATCCTATCTATTGGTAGCAAAAAACAGCATGTTATTTTTTTTTTATTTTAGCCCTTTCGATTCCCGGGCGAGACAAGCTTTATCACGTTGTCGCCCACTGTTTGTCCACCACTGGTGGATTTCAGGAAATAAAGTATGGACGGTCTTTTCCCGTTATCCACTACTGGGGGATATCGTGAAATAAAGTATGGTTGTCTATTCCGTTGTACACCGGTGGATATCGGGAAATAAAGTATGGACGGTCTATTCCGTTGTACACCACTGGGGGATATCGGAAAGAAAGCCTCTGTGGTCTAGTGGTTCGCCCACCCGAGTAAGACGCAGAGGTCCCGGGTTCGATTCCCAGGGGGGGTACAATTTGTACTCGGTTTGGTTGGTGGTAGGGCTTATTTCAAGTCCGCCTGGCTAGCTACCACCATCTTACCTATTTATTTATTTATTTATTTATTTATAAGGTACACCAACAGCATAATATACAAACATTTTAGTTCAAAGAAACAGAGGTATTGTTCTAGTATATAAGCCAATTATAGGTATACACAACATTGGCCGAAATTATAATTATGATAAATATTTTTTTTAAAAGATAATTCTATATTACATATTATAAAGTTGAATTACTACTTGTGTTTTGTATTAAAAGAAATAAAAAATAACACAATCATAGACAATTTACTAACTTTCTTTTGAACGAATTTAAAGTATCGCCAAAAATATCCAGCTCAGGTATGTTTACAGTCATACGATTGTAAGTGGATGATATTCTGGAGATTGGTTGATGAAAACCCAGATTTGTTCGACACGGTCGGATGCTTAGAGGTTTGGTGATGCGAGATCTGGGGTATTTAAAGGGAACTGTAAATCTAAAAAGTCCAAGTATTGAAGAACTTGTAATAGAACCATTGAGAACCTTATGTAGAAATGTCAGATCAGCTAGGGTTCTCCGATTACGTAATGTAAGCATTTTAAAGTGTTTCAACCTTTGGTCGTATGGACGTCTGTGACAGATTTTCGGTGAGATGAAAGCTAGATGTCTGGTAAAAGCTCGTTGAATGCTTTCTACGCGTTGTGAATTAACATTGTATACTGGATTCCAGACAGTAGAAGCAAATTCTAAATGGGAACGAACAAGACAATTGTAAAGAGCCATTTTTGTGTTAATTTGTTTGAAATTCCGTGTGTTACGTTTAATGAATCCTAACATTTGGGCAGCCTTTACCTAAGTCTGACGCCATAATAACAATTTAAAAATTGTTGAGTTCCGGCAGTTAGAGGTAAGATAGCCAGTATTCCGGGTGTAGTGCGCTTCCACCTTCGGCCTTATCGTCATTTAACATCAGGTGAGATGAAGGCCAAGCAGTATCCCGTTGTGTATAAAAAAAATATATATAAATTTCTCGCCTTGTTTGTTTCAGAATCGGCAGAATTCGCGATCGCCAACGTCCAATGCCAATATGACAGCTCCGACGCGGAGACGGAGACGGAGCGGATGTCGGACGTGACAGTGCGACGCGACGACCACACGTACGACACGCGAGACGAGCCGCCCGCGTTTATTATACAGCACGTACCTGTATGTATTATTATATTATATCATTTCACATCATACTATCTGTAGGATGGTCATCGGCTGTATAACCTATAATATATCGAGTTCTTCCGTGCTCGGAAGGCACGATAAACCACGACCGCGTATCAGATGACGCTCCGTGGGTAGACCCCCGACAAGGTGGACCGACGTAAGGGTGAAAATCACGGGAAGCTGCTGGATACGGGCCAAACAGGACCGAGCCTTGTGGAGTTACGCGGGGGAGGGCTATACCCAGCAGTGGGTGTCGTGCGGCTGAAATGATGATGATGATATGGTTGAAAGGATGTTGAAAGGAAAAGCGCACGGTCAGCGTGCGCTATTGAATGCCTTGAGGCATGCGTCAGATGAAAGTAAATGGGAACGGGAAAGCGATAGTATGGAAATACACCTGAAAGACCTGTACCCCAGCGAATAAAAATGATTGACGATGTTAATAAAGAACTTATCTTCCGATCCCAGCAGGCGACAACCCCACCACAGCAGCCGACGTCATCGCAGCAGTACGTCGCCATGTCGCCCAAGATAATGACTATAGGTCCTTCGTACGTGCAGGCAGTTAATGTGATACATGTTGGAGATAGGCCACAGGTAAGTTTTCAGTGTTCATACTTAGATCACATGACTATTAAAACTTTCATCTAATGCCAAAATCATAATAATCGTGGAATTGACGCCTGTAGCATACCTCCGCCGCGAAATAATACCACTGAAACCGCAATAGTTCCGCCATCATTTGTCTTCTATCGAAGACGATTTATGAGGATAACATCTACGTCATTGACTAAAAAAAAATTTTTTTCATGTCAGTGATCTACGTACTTTTGCCGCGGAGGTGTGCCAACGGTCCGAGTCGATCCGGCGGAATCAAGCGTAAAAGAGACAGCATCATAGTTAAATGTATGAATTTTTTGCATCTATTTCGCTTGTCGTACAACTGACAAGTCATTGCGGTACCAACTGCGGTTTCACTGGTATTGTTTCACGGTGGAGGTTTGCTACAGGGTTAATAGGCTGTTAAAAATAATAAACAGTATCCGTAGCTCTGCAGAGGTCCCGCACACTTAGAAATTCGGCTCAATATTTGTTTAAAATAGGGTTCCACACGCAAAGCTAATCGCTGATGAGATGGCACTAGCGGCGACCCGACTGCTATCAATGGTTTTGATTGGTTAAAATACGTTAAAAATGGCATTTGACATTTGAAACTAACTATATAGGACAGTCGCTTGTGGCACCATTAGTTCCTCAGTATTCATTCCCATCGACTCGTAGAGATGTCCTGTTCCCATTGTCCCCCACTGTTTGTCCACCACTGGTAGATATCGGGAAATAAAAAATAAAGATAGTCAGTTCTTCAGTGGTGAGGATTCCGGGTGTAGTGCGCTTCCACCTTCGGCCATATTGTTACTTAACATCAGGTGAGGTGGAGGCCAAGTACTATCCCATTGTGCATAAAAAATCCCCAGTGGTGGACCAAGGTGGGGGACAACGGGAATAGACTGGGGAGGTGAAATATATTATAATATCAATAATTTTGCATCCTAGGTGCCTCAATCGACGCAACCAGAGTACAGCATCAGCAAACGGATCCGCCGCAGTGAGGTGGTACTGCGGCAGGCGGCAGACTGTGTGAGCCGCGGGCTCACCTTCCAGACGGTGTCGGAGCAGTTCAATATACCAATATCTACTATACGGTGGGTTTTGTGACGTAGGCATAGAGCATCACATTGTATATCTACATTAAGGTAGTGGTATGGTCTACTGCATGAGCCGCGGTCTCACCTTTCAGATCGTATCAGAGCAGTTCATTATAATACTGTGGGTTTTTATGACGTATACCTAGTATATCATAGTGTATAATCACGTATCATAGTGTATGATATTGTATACATACATAACGGTAATGCCGTAGCAGGCGGCCGTCTATATGAGCTGCGGTCTCAACGTCCATGACCTGTCGGAGCATTTTTTTAATATAATACGGCAGGTGTATACAATGTGAATAGATTAAGTATACATATACATACATAGCATCTATATACTTGGTGTTTACATATATTTATATATTTTCAGTTTCTTCATGGCCAGAAAGGGCATACTACCGAGGCGACGACGCGGCCGCAGTGCTCAAGTAGGTTCTACTTAAAATTCACAAACTCACTTAACAATAATTATTTAATATTTCCACGCCAATATATTGTTACTCAGATCAAAACAATATCAACGTATGATTCCTTTATTTTGATAATATGCAAATGCTTAGACTGTAGGTATGTTACTTATTTTATAGTACCTAAGCTTTTGGCTTTTGTATCCAACTCATACTTTAAAACTTATTTATTGTATTCATTATATCCGTTGAGAGTTTAAAAAATCATATTTCGCTTAGTTTGTGACGAATATATTATTATTTTATTGAGGAATGATTTATACACGCTGAAATTTTAATCATTTGGTTCCCGCAGCAGGGTGGTTCCACTCATGATTACAAGCAACTTTTACTATGGGGCCAACTCTGATATCGCGAAAAAATATCAGCTATTCCATTCATTAAGGTCGAGTAGGTATTGGGCTTTTGTATGGAACATCTGATTTTGATGAATGATTAAAATTTCATGTTGTATTAAGCTCTGCCGGGTCCAGGGTGTGCCCTGTCTGTGGCATGTTTCAATTTTAGATTTTTGACTTCACAGTCATTTCTTTATATGTTAATATTATTAATATATTTATAATATTTAAACACCAACATATGACGCCGTGCAATAGTTTGAGAGTTTTGTATTCACAATCATTTCTTTATATGTATTAATAATATATTTGAATTATTTAAACATCAACATCTGAAGCCGTGCAATAGTTTTAGGGTTTTGCGGTCACAATCATTTCTTTATAGGTTAATATTATTAATATATTTATAATATTTAAACATCAGCATCTGAAGTCGTGTAATAGTTTTAGAGTTTGGTATTCACAATCATTTCTTTATAGGTTAATATTATTAATATATTTATAATATTTAAACACCAGCATCTGAAGCCGTGCAATTGTTTTAGAGCTTTGCATTCGCAATTATTTCTTTATAATACTAATATATATTTAAACACCAACAGCTGAAGCCGTGCAATAGCCCCGAGCCTCCGTTCCAGATGCAACACTTCAAACTACCCGACATGGTCGCGCTGCGAGACGACTGCGATGAGGACGCGTCGCATACGTCGTAAATACATGAATACATAATGTACACATGATAAACATTTGTATACATAACTGTATATACATACTGTGCGATGAAGACGCATTGCATACGTCTCGTAAATACACGAATACAAAATGTATACATGATAAACACCTTGTATATATAACACTATGCGATGAGGACGCATTGCATACGTCGTAAATACATGAATGCAATGAGAATTCACGATAAACACCTTGTATACTTATGTATACAAGGTGTTTATCGTTTATACAGTTATCTGTATACACATACTGTGCGATGAGGACGCCTTGCATACGTCATAATACAACGTACGTATACACAAAAACATCCTGTATACATAACCGTGCACACACACTATATTCATAATAGTATTCACACCATGTAAACAAAACTGTATACACAGTTAACACCTTACATAAAAGTATCTACTGTGTATACATGTAGGTAGTAGTGTGAACATTAAACACCCTGTATATTAAATATTGTGTACATATACATAACTGTAAACACACACATCTGATATCGCGAAAAAAAATAGCTGTTCCATACAATAAGAGGTATTATGCTTTTGTATGGAACAGTTGTTTTTTTTTTGCGATACCAGAGTTGGCCCCAATAGCAAAAGTTTCTTGTAATCATGAGTGGAACCACCCCACTGCGGGAACCAAATTAACATTTCAGCGTATATTGAATATAAATCTACCAATATATTTTAAAATCGCAGTAGCTTTGTAAAAATATACCTACTTTGTAAATAAATAAATGTAAAGTAATCTCTTTAAATTAGTAATGTAAGTATTAAGTATTGTCTACTTAAAATTATGGTAGAAAAAGTGAAGTTTTGTGATGATAATTTTATAGTTTTAGGAGTATAAGTGACATTTTTTTTTTTGTAGAAATACTTATAAAAGCACAGAAATCAGAAATGGGTTTGTTTGAAATAAAAAGTCTTTCATGAACCTATAATAAAAGTTACAATTACTTACAAATATAAATATTGTGTGTTATTATACGTGTTACAAAATAACCCCTAATGCCGAATATGGTAAATAGGGACCATCAAACTGAACAACTTTTACTATGGGACCGACTCTGAAATCGCTAGAAAAAAATCCGTAGTCTCATAAAAAAATTCAAAATGTATGAAACAGCTATTTTTTTCGCGATTTCAGAGTTGGTCCCATAGTAAAAGTTGTTCAGTTTGATTGTCCCTATCTACCATATTCGGCATTAGAGGTTATTTTGTAACAAGTTGTATAGAAGTATTTTTTTAGAGACTGTATCTATAGGTAATATAATAAGTATTAGTCACAAATAAAATAATTTTCTAAGCAGCTTATAAAAATAGTGTATAATAATATTGTCCTTTTGGATTGTCTATTCTTATGCTTCTGGCCCCATCTAGCGTTGGTCAAAAGTATCTACTTATGCTGCCGTGCATAAGCTATAATGCCGTTATCTGCAAAAATGACATTTCGAGATTATATGCGCGAATTATAATGAATTATAACGCGAATATTCGCGTTTTAATTAAAAATCATCGCTGTTTGAAAACTATGTAACCGATTTCAAACTTTGATATATCATTAAAAAGGTATTTTAAACATCTTTTAGGTGAACTTATTTTTAAAACTCTAAAGCTATACTTAATATTGATTTATCAGGAAACTTGACTACAAAACAGTTAAAATATTTTAACCGCATGAAAGTTTGGTTGAATTAATTTACGGAAATTAAATTATAACTTAATTATAAATTACGGGGAAGGTTAAGTGTACATTTGTTATAAAATGTTGACGGCGTTATAGCTATGGAATCGTAATTAACGGCGTTATAGCATTGTATTCTTCTAATAGTTGATCAAATAACGGCGTTGTACGTGTCGCTATCTCAGGTAATTAAAAAGATAGAAAAAAACGGGTCAGATAGTTCGATAGCGTATTTTTTCCTGTGTCAAATGGTATTAAAAAGTCAAATTCGGCTTCATGTCGGTTAACGACATTATAGCTTATGCACGGCAGTATGTTTATTTTTTATAATTGTAACACCTGTATAATAAATAGCAGGTAACGCCATCTATGAATCAATGCAGCTAAAATTAGTTTAACAAATTGTCAATAGGTGGCGCTTTAACGTATAATGAAATTATATTTTTTTGTCTCTCCTCTCGCAATATTGAAAAGCAGCTAGGTATGTGTAAATACATTTATTAGATTTAAGATTGTTTTTTCTTAGGTATTAAATTAGCAATTCTTATGAAAAATTGCCTAAGTATTTGATAAAATAATTAGTTGAAAGCTGTACATATATAGTATTGTAATGGCTAAATGAAAAATTGTCAGTGCCTAAACATAGGACGAACATCTATTGTGAAAAAAAAACCAGTGTACAGCTCCATCTAGCGACGTAAAGCGGAATGAAATTTTTCATAGACATTTTAAGAGTAATTTTTTTCTCCATAGATGTTCATGCTAGGGGTACTGGTAAAATAGTTGACAAATAATAAAGTGTTGCATTTCAGTACATTATTAGAGCGTAAGTAAAGTAATAATCATGATTATATTTGTCGACAATCGTTTAGTTCTGTTTTATTAGGACTGTTTTTTAAAACAAGAAATCATAGGAATCTGTACCCTTAGCACGAACAACAATCGAGAAAAAAAACTCGCGTTAAATTACTCGATAGAGAATTATCTATAGAACTTTTAATTTCGCTATTCGGCGGTAGATGGCGTTGTACAAATTTCCAATACAAAATTGCACTATCGAATGATTTTACGCGCGTTATTTTTTTCGATAGCTGTTCGTGCTAAGTCTACAGTTATCGAAAAAAATAACGCGCGTAAAAACATTTGATAGAGTAATTTTGTATGGAATATATGTACAGCGCCATCTATCGCCGAATAGCGAAATGAAATTTTCCATAGATATCTAAGGTCCTTCTTAAATAAAACACATAATTTTAAGGTGTCATTGTACTCGTGCATACAAACAACTTTTACTATGGTACCAATATTAAAATCGCGAAAAAAAATCAGCTATTCCATAGTTTAAAATCGAATAGATCAAAATTTTTTTCGCGATTTTAATGTTGGTACTATAGTAAAAGTTGTACATTGACCCCTTAAAATTTCGTGCACTATTTAAGAAGGACCCTAGATATAATTACACTATCAAGTACTTTTACGCGCGTTTTTTTCTCAATCTATGTTCGTGCTCAGTACCCTTAGCACGAACAGCTATCGAGAAAAAAAACGCGCGTAAAATTACTCGATAGAGAATTATCTATGGAAATTTTAATTTCGCTATTCGGCGGTAGATGGCATTGTACAAATTTCCAATACAAAATTGCACTATCGAATGATTTTACGCGCGTTATTTCTTTCGATAGCTGTTCGTGCTAAGGGTACTGGGCACAGATTCGGGCTTTTGAGTGCTTTTAACTTATAATAGCCATGATTATATTCTATTACAATACCTAGACTAGAATGACCGAATCGAATTTTTACATGAGTGATGTTTAAACAGTGCGTAAATAGTAATTGTTATAATTTTTACGATTCATGTGTTGCTAAGTTCGATGTGAAATTATATATACTTAATTATGTTTACCGTACGGTTATTTTGACCCTAAGTATAACTTTATCTCAAACCTTAAAATAATTAAATACTTAGTTCTTACTTAGGTACCAAACTAGGAAACGGTTTGAACTTTCTGCCATGTCTAAAATGCTTCAATACTTTTGCAGTTCGATTCTATAATTGTAACTAATATCGCTGCTGTGTATATACCAATGTAAGGTACTAAATCGCCAAAAGAGCATATATGGGGCATTCTTTGTTATTGGTGTTATTCAAGAATCTTATACTATACTAAATATTATGCTAAAAAAGATTCGACTAGCACCAGATCATTTTTTCATTATTTAGTATAGTATTTAGCATTGTGAATGCAAAAATCTCAAATTTAAAAACAAGAATCTTATATTAGTGTCATAGAATATGAATATAAGATTCTTGGTGTTACTGTTATTATTAGGGCAACACACTTTGTGAAAAACTATGTGTTGCTCAAAAATATGCTAGCTTGGGTCAATATTTACCCAATTTGAGCCTAGTAGGGTCAAAATAACCCAGTACTTACTTACTGTACATTTCACATAGTAGCAGAAAACGATATAAACCTTGTGTACTGAATCTCAGAATTATGAATGTATAAAATTATATACAACGTGTTACGAAAAACCCTAATGCGAATATGGTAGATAAATGTCATCAAACTGAACAAATTTAATTATGGGACCAACTCTGAAATCGCGAAAAAAAACAGCAGTTTCATTCAAATACTTATTAACGTTTAGGCACATTTGGTCCACTTGCCGAAAAAACGTCCATTTCGCATTTGGTCCATTTCGCAGAACGTCCATTTCGCATTTGGTCCACTTACTAAAATTTCCTCTTTTGCCAAAAAAAAAACAAAAATATATCAAAAAGTGGAAATAAATTAGTTAACATTCTCCATATTAATGTGGTCCTGGTACTTTTGTAACGTAGGTACTAAGAAGAAAAAAGAAGATTTTTTTTATCAAAAAGTGAAAATATAGAAATTAAACAACATTCTCCAAACGACATGAGAGTATATTTATGTAAAAAGAACAAAAACAAAATTATTTACCTTCTCCATATTTATGTGAAAGTTGACCAAAATGGACGTTCTGAGAAATGGCCCAAAGGAGAAATGGACGTTCTGTGAAATGGACTAAATGCGAAATGGACGTTCTGCGAAATGGACCAAATGCGAAATGGACTTTCCGCGAAATGGACCAAGTGGAACAAGTGAGAAGTGGACCAAATTCCAAGCGATTTCAGAGTTGGTCCCATAGTCAAAGTTGTTCAATTTGATGGTCCCTATCTACCATATTAGACATTAGGGTTATTTTGTAACACGTTGTCTTCTTCCGCCGTGCTAAACTAAGTGCCCAGTATTATTTTGAACAATATTTTTAACCTGCCATTTACTACTGAAATACGTTACTAAATAAGCACTATTTCATTTACTATGTGCTGAAATTAATTAGGTATTTAAAAATAAATTGAGGGCCTATTTCACAGTCTACGATTAGAAGGTACCTACTAAGTTTTCGTTTAATTTTTGAAATCAAATAAATGATAATTTAAAATAGGGCCAATTTTATATCACATTAATTTGATATCTGTCAGTCCATAGTGTTATTAAGTCAAAGTAAATCGTTGCTTTCTTTTGGGATTAAAACAATATGTGTATTATTGACTGAAAAAAAAACTTACGTAAAAATACCTAAATTGTTTGCCTGCCGTTAGGTTGCGTTGTTGAATTTTGATGAAATGACAAATGTAATCAATGGGGTTGGCAACGCAAAGCTAATTGTAGATGTCGCTGCGTACGCTTGTTCAAGACAGTAGACGTAATAAAATGTATGGGAAAATAGGTATTTATTTTGTGGCATTTTATTACCGAAAAAGACCCATTGACTCTAAATGGATATAAAAGACTATTCTACAATGCAAATGCCGGAATTGAAAGCCAAATTAAGACGTTTTCATTCTTACAGAATTTATCATTTTTAGGGTTCCGTACCAAAATGGTAAAAAAGGAACCCTTATGGTGTGACTCAGTCTGTCTGTCTGTCTGTCTGTCTGTCACAGCCGGATATCTCGAGAACTACTAATGGTATCAACTTGAAATTTGGAATAGTTTAAGATGACATTTGCCCAACTATTTTGCAAATAAGAAATAAATAAAAAAATAAATATATTTTTTACAGCAGGGCTTGAAAAGGGGTCTTAAAAATTTGAAGTGGGGCTACTAGGGCATGTGGAGTATCATATGAAAGAGCGCCGTTTGCACGTTTTCAATCATTTTTTCTTTTTTTTCTAGACCGCATAGTTTTCGACTTATGATGAAAAATGTAAAAAAAATGACCGTTCCCCCCCTTTATCTCCGAAGTTTGCAAAGAGAAAAATCTGAAATAATTCTATGCGATAGCAGTTTATATAAAGATTACAGGAAAAATAAAATGATGTCTCAATATGGCACACTTTTTTAGAAATTATCAAATTTCTAAAAAAGTTAACATTAGTTCCACTATCGGTCAAGAGATGGCCCTGACCTAAAACTGCAATACTAATTTTATTATTCTACTCTGCAGTATGGTTTAATGGTGCAATTATGATGGTACGGAACCCTCGGTGCGCGAGTCCGACTCGCTCTTGACCGGGTTTTTTTTCTATATCCAGATTTTTCGAAAATTTGTAAGTGCCAACATTTTTAAAGCCACCATTTTTAAAACACAGAATTTAATCATTTTAAAGCTCAAAATACGATATTTTTAAGTAAAAGTCCTTTGTTTTCATAGCTCTAGTGGAACAAGCGTACGCAGCGCCATTTTGACAGTTGCCTTCCCATTAAATTGGCCCTAATTTAAATAAGTTATTATCGTATTTTTTCCTGTCACCCATTCTCTGCCTGTAGGCACGTAGCTCGAACATTTATCGAGAAAAAAAACGCGCATAAAAGTAGGTAATACTCGCTAAAGAATTTAACTATGGAAAATTTTATTTGGCTATTCGGCGGTAGATGGTGCTGTACACGTTTCCCATACAAAATTACTCTTCTTCTTCTTATTTTTGTTATGGCAATCTACTTTCCTCTTGGAAGTAATTTTTGCCAGTTTCAAGTGTTGAATAGTTCAGTGGTAGATTATTTCAGTTTACATTAGAATGCAGCATTGCATTCCAATGCTGCTTGGAGCATTTGGCACCAAGTGTATCAAGACAGTTTACTCGTAAAGTCAGCCGAGGTAGCCACCACTACAGTAAAAGTCTCAGCTTCACACAACCAAGATCGCGCCTATTTCATTTATCCCACATATTGTTCAGTTGCGTAGACCCTTGTACCACAAAACTGCACCAATTTTAAAACACAATATCCACTATGAATCAATTTGCAAATAATTAAAATAGTCACCGTACTGTACCCTTAGCACGAACAGCTATCGAGAAAAAAAACGAGCGTAAAATTACTCGATAGAGAATTATCTATGGAAATTTTAATTTCGCTATTCGGCGGTAGATGGCGTTGTATAAATTTCCAATACAAAATTGCACTATCGAATGATTTTACGCGCGTTATTTTTTCGATAGCTGTTCGTGCTAAGGGTACTAAACTCGACTAAATGGCGCCAAAAACTCGTACAAAATTACTCTATCGATATTTTTTTACCCGCGTTATTTTTTTCGATATCTGTTCATGCTACGTGTACGTAGGTACCTATTGATAACTAACATTTAAACAAAGGATGGGACTTATTATAATGTACACGTAGCACGACGAACATCTATCGAGAATTAATAAAATGCATTGTATTTTGCATGGTTAATTTTAGTAAATTTTAGTTATTACAGATATGTATAAAATATTATGTATGGCAGACATCATATTTTGTATCTGTAATAACTAAAATAAATACCTAATCCGATTTTTTTTTTTGCTGTTTATTTTATTAAGGGGTCCGTTAAAACTGTGCTTGATTTCCTAGGGGTCCGTGGCTGATAAAGGTTGGGAAACGCTGATCTAGTAAATTAATTGATACTTATTTGTAACCTGTAACACTGTTATTTCTGTGATATTGGCCCTCAAATCCGCGCCACGAAAGAAGTCTCACGGAATTTGAATGAAACTTAAACTTCAACCGCCTCTGTGGCCTAGTGGTTCGCCCACCCGTGTAAGACGCAGGGGTCCCGGGTTCGATTCCCAAGGGGGTACAATTTGTACTCGGTTTGGTTGGTGGTAGGGCTTATTACAAGTCCGCCTGGCTAGCTACCACCATCTTACCTAAGTCTGACGCCATAACAACAATTTAAAAGCTGTTGTGTTACAGCAGTTAGAGATAATATAGCCAGTTCCTCAGTGGTGAGGATTCCGGGTGTAGTGCGCTTCCACCTTCGGCCTTATCCTCACTTAACACCAGGTGAGGTGAAGGCCAAGCGCTATCCCGTTGTGTATAAAAAATACGATGTATTTTCCAATGACTCCTTTCTTGGCGTGGTCTCTAATTTCAGTGGTAAACCGGCAGATATTAACTAGTGCCATTCTGTAGCCGCGATGTGCAGTAGACGTAGCCGTGTTGTAGATATAGGTACATACATACAACAATAAAAGTATTTTTGTGTATGACTTGTTTTATTCAAATACTCAACATTGAATTTGGAAAATTGAACGTCATTTGGAGTCCTACTTAAATGAGGACTCAAATAAATGTGTACGTCAGAATCGCCGGTCAACAGTCGTATTTAACTTTGAAATTGTGTCTAAAAAAATAAATTTGCTCATCATAATGAGAGAATTGCTTATTGCATAATTTAAAAGAAAATATCTGGGTGACCGAGCTTTGCTCGGTTATTACTATTTATTGTAATATGGTGGTGTTTAAGTGATAATCTACATTGTTATCTCAAACATTAACTAAATTTTTTTAACTTGTCTAAAAACAATAGAAGTTAAAAAAATATAGGTATAAACTTGAATATATAAAAAAACAAAAGTAAGTCACCGAGCGGGATTCGAAACCGTAACACTCGTTTCTTGCCGTCCGCGTCTTCACCTGCTGGACCAGACGGGCAGTGGCCGGCCGGACTAAATTAGCAACCATATTCTGCGTCGGAAGAAAAACGCATGAAAACTCGAAAACACGCGTTTTTCCAAACATAAGACTAATTTAGATCGATTATTTACCCCCGAAAACCCCCATATACCAAATTTCAGCGAAATCGTTAGAGCCGTTTCTGAGATCACAGAAATTTTATATAGGTACAAGAATTGCTCGTTTGAAAGTATAAGATAAAACATTTAAGGTTGGTCAACCTCCATCCATCCTGACATCAGTACCCTTAGCACGAACAGCTATCGAGAAAAAAAACGCGCGTAAAATTACTCGATAGAGAATTATCTATGGAAATTTTAATTTCGCTATTCGGCGGTAGATGGCGTTGTACAAATTTCCCATACAAAATCAAACTATCAATGATGTTGCGCGCGTTATTTTTTTCGATAACTGTTCGTGCTACGGCTACCGTACCCTTAGCACGAACAGCTATCGAAAAAAATAAAACGCTTAAAAACATTTGATAGAGTCATTTTGTATGGAAAATTTGTACAGCGCCATCTACTGCCGAATAGCGAAACGAAATTTTGAATTTCTTTCTTCTTCTCTTTTTTCCTGCTAGGCGCGTGGCTAGTTCTGTGTAGCTGTTCTATAAGGTACCTTTATAGGCCAACAGCTCAGAGGGGTTAAACAATTTGCAGGCTTGCAATTAGCGAATTATATATATATATATTATATATAGAGCCTGTTATTCCTTCCATAAACTATTTATTTTTATAGGTACGAGTTTAAAAGTCTCAGCGCTTGTTGAAAGTATGAGACCAAAGTGACGTATATTGATAATTGTATTTATATTACAAAAGGTTTTAGGGTCAATTCATGCTGGGACTGGACTGGCATTTTTTAAATTAAGCTCTAAGTTAATTTTATTGTTGTAATAAAATTATCACCCTCTTCCGCTCAAGAAAATCTTCAATAGTGGATACAAATACGGATATATTGCACTATTATATTGATCCAATAATTACCTCAATGCAACAAAAAGTTATCAAACAAACAAAATTATACAACCTAGAAGTTTTACCAATTTTAAAATAACTTGATTATTTTTTTCCATTCTAAAAAAAATTTTACTATTTGTTTTGTTTAGATAAAAACTAACTCTTAACACGCTTAATAATCAAAGGTAATATAAATATTAACTTTGTGAGGTTTAATTTGAAAATCATATTTTTGTCGTCGTAAACAAGCCATTTTGCATTGCATTTTGCCATGTGGAGCGAGCCTAGTCTGTGCGCGTGGTTCTGCTCGCATTAGGTAGGTATAGCATTTTTATAATTTGAGCCAAAAATAATTTAAGATTTATTTTTGATATGTTGCAATTTATTGTATACGTAGCACAAACATCTATCGAGAAAAATGCGCGTTAAAAATCGATAAAGTCATTTTTTGTATGAAACATTTTGTACAACGCCATCTACCGCCGAAAAGCGAAACGAAATTTCTTATAGAAAATTACTCCGCGTCTCGTGTACTTGGTACTTGTTTTTATTCAAATAACCTATTTTCTAGAAATATAATAATTTCAAGCATGTTTTATTTTGTACTTACGTGTACCTTTCGGGTTTCGAATACACAAAAGACATATAGGTAATGTAGGAGGAAGTCAATAAAGTACCTATACACTTTATTGACTTCCTCCTACATTACCTACTGCATTAAGAAAATCGAACACAAGATAATACACAGTTGATTTGAAAGCCATTACGGTACCTACGGTTGATGTGAACCATCATAAATGCTTCAATATTACAACTTGTAGCTAATACGAATGATACATGAAGCACAAATTGCTTGTGATGTGTTAGACTATTTTTAGTCTTATTTAAATATATCAAAAGGCTTCAAATAGCATAGCACCCTGTAGAAATTGTTGTTTCTTACAAATTTTTAACTGTCATTTATTCAAAAGTAAAATAAAATGTAACTGTAAGGCAACATTTTGTGGTAACAATAGTTTTATGAAATCATTTTTTAATGGACCACTTAGTAACGAGGAGAAATACTAATCAAGATGCATTTCGAGCCATCTAGTGAGGGGTAGAAAAACTAAAGCGCATTTAGCGCCATCTAGTAAACAGTAGATACACTAATCAAGATGCATTTACCGCCATCTAGTGAGGGTTTGAAAAACTAATTAAGGTGCATTTAGCGCCACCTAGTAAGTAGTAGATAAACTAATCAAGATGCATTTAAACGCCATCTAGTGAGGAGTAGAAAAATTAATCTAGTTGCAAATGCAACTAGATTAATGGCGCTAAATAGCGCCATCTAGTTATGGATACCGAGCAACCTTCCGTTCTCAAGATCCAGGTAGAAAGGTCTCCACAGCGTATCCTCACATATCTCCTAAACGCAAGACCGACAAACTCTGGTTTTTGGTGACAAACTCCGACAAACTACCGGCTACACACACGAGTAATCAGATTTCTGTTACGACCTTCCATTTTCGAGATCTGTGTGGCTCAGCTGTAGAGACATCTCTACAGCTGCGCCACACGTATCTCCTAAACGCAAGACCGACAAACTCTGGTTTTTGTGCGACAAACTCCGACAAACTAACGGCTATACATACAAGTAATCAGATTTTCGCTACGACCTTTCGTTTTTGAGATGTATGGCGCAGCTGTAGAGACGTCTCTACAGCTGAGCCACATGTATCTCCTAAACGGAAGACCGACAAACTCTGGTTTTTGGCGACAAACTCCGACAAACTATAGACTTCATCATGGCATAGTCAAAAAGTCAGATTTCCAACTTTTTTTTTTGTGGCGCAGCTGTAGTCATAGATTTGGAGGAGGTCAATGCGAAGCAGAAGGAAGTACAAGACTCGTCTATCATCGCCTACTTTTATGGAACTCAATTTTTAAATGACTAAAATATTACCTACTTTCTTTTGTTGGGTAAAATTGATTAGCAGTATGATTAGAATTAACTGTATTAAGCGGAGAATTCACTTACAGACATGTCCGCAGGCACGCCCGCGGGCATGTCCGAGCGGGCAACTTTACAAGAGGTTTTTCCTAAGCCTGTTGCGTGTGTCATCGTCGCAGACGGTCTGGCAATTATGAAGTTGCCCGCTCGAACATGCCCGCGGGGATGCCTGCGGACATGTCTGTAAGTGAATTCCCCGCTTTACGGAGGAATCATTCGAAACTATTGGGAGGGTGCGAAGGTATAATAATCGATCGCAGCGCTCATGGTGGCAAAAAGTAGAAATAATGAAGGCTCTGTAATCTGTTTGAAAACGATATTTAATTTATTATTAGCGATACAGGAATAACTATATATGTTTATTACCACTTTGTAAAATTATTAAAGTAGCTTTATCCTCTTGTTTTACAAAATCTACAACTAAAAAAGAAGTAAACAAACCCTGATATAACCAAAATAAAACCCTCATTTTGAATAGATCTTACTTGCCATATTTAATTTAAATGACCAAAAATGATTTCACAACACTTTGTCCACCCAAATCACAGTAATTTTGAAATTTACATTAATAACACAATATGTTTAGTATTTTTTATTATTTTGTCACAATGCCGCCATTACATATCAAAACGTCAAAACGGTCAGGTCAGAGCCAACAAAGTTGCAACACGCTAGGTGGCGCTAAAAGCGTGCACGGAGCCAATACGAAAGGGAGGGATTTCTCGTTCATAATTTTGCATTTTTCATTGTTGTTGTTGGTTGAAAAAAATCAGCTGTTTCCCTGTTTCATACAAAAATTAATATCGAAAATATCAAAATGTATGAAACAGTTGATTTTTTTTCGAGATTTCAGAGTTGTTCCCATAGTAAAAGTTGTTCAGTTTGATACTCCCTTCCCTATCCACCATATTCGGCATTAGGGGTAACTTTGTAACACTTTGTACAGCCGTATTTAGCCCAAAAACGGAGCGCTATATCGACGCTTAAGAACCAAATACTGCTATCTACTTTTTTTCAATAATTGGTTTTTTGTTTAAATCTACTAACAAAATAATTGCTTATCAGTTGTCAAAGACATAAAATATCGATAACGCATTACTTTTAACATTATCAAGATAAACCAATAACTGCTAAGTTCAATAATTGAAACGAACGCTTTATGTTGCTGGTGATAGCGACTAACTACATTATGGAAACATTTGTAGATAGCAGTATTTGGTTCTTAACCGTCGATATCATCATTGCGATCAGTGGCCCTACCATGAGTTGTTGCAAACTGTTTACGTTACCATAAACTATCGTTTTCTCTCTTTCACTCGTATTGACTGTGAGCAGAGTGCTTAGTGCGAGTTTTCTTACCTATTCGATCGCGTTAAAGTAAACGCGATTTAGTATGGAATCGGAACAACGCCATCTTGTGACGAAAGGCTGTACTAGAAATTGTGAGTGTGAGTTTTTTACGCGGTCGATACCGAGCAACGACAATCGAAAAGTGAGAAGACCACGTGACCAAGTGAGAATGTTCTTGCTTGTGATTGGTTGTTTGTTATATTTCGCGAGTGCGAGTCGCATTTTTGACATTTCGAATGGTTAACTTCAGTGAAAAAAACGTGAAATTGAGTGAGAAGATACCGTAACTTTGTCACCTACTTTTGTTCAGTGAAAAGCATAATATTTTGTAGTGAGAACATGGAAATGTGCTTTTTTAATTGTTGGAAGATGCTGGTTGCCGCAGAGGCTCAATATAATCGGAATTTCATCTATGCCAGTCGTGCAAGATCTCGAGTTTCATTAAACAAACAATAATACGGGATGACGAATTTAGAGGTTATTAGCTTATCAAAAGGTGGTTTAAGATTCTTTGCAAAGAATTGGAAGACAAAAACCAATTAAAGGCATAACTAAAGAGCATTAATTTTAAATTAATGGTATGTACGTCTCCCTCCTCAACATTTGGTACACATAACCTAACCTAATAACTTGGTGTTTGACTCAACTCATTTTATTTTAGGTGATGGACGGGTCCTTCCCTACCAAAATATGTGTTGAAAAACATGTACCTATGTGTCGCAAAAATGTGCAGTGTGTACCTAGAAGTTAATGAAGTACTATGGAAGTCTTGACACCTAAAGATATTATAAACCTATAAACAACTACCTCTCCTGCTGCCAGCCTGGCTGTTAGTCAACGGTTAGTATCAGATATTCTAGTAAAGTAGCAAAAAATAAGAGCCTATATTCTGGCGTGGTAATAACATCAAAACGTTTAACTTGTAATTTAATTGTCATTGTTTATTTGTTACAGAAAGTATGGGATACCGAGCAAGGTCATTGCCAAAATAGTTGTTCTATTACTAAAGAAGAACATCTATTTATTCTTTTCAGCAAGAAACATTATTATTCGCTGAAGGTGCAAATGGTTAATATTAATATATTTATAAATCGTTTTGAATTGAAGTCTTTTATTTTAATAATTTCAGGTTTAAAGAACCTACCTAGCTAGGTACTATATGTCTATAACAATCACTAATTTATAAGGTTAATAGGTACCTATATTCTAGTGCATAAATTTGTGGCATCAGACAAAGCACCTTATAAGACCTACATATTGTAATATAATGAACGATTTTGCTAACGTTAAGCTAGGTACGTATCTATGTAGGTAGTTTAGGGATCATAATTTTAGTAAAATAAAACAAGTGCTTAAGAATGAAGTACCTAGTTTTAATAAAGTTAAAAAAATACAAAGGAACTCGATCTTGTTGTAACCTCCTTAAATTAATTGGATAAATGCTACAATCAGTCTTCAATTTTATAATGTCTAGTCTTCAATTTAATAATAATAAAAATATATTAAAATTTATAGAAGTAATCTTTGGCATAATAACTATTTGATAACTAACAATATTCTCTCTTATTCTATTTTTCTCTCTTCTCTGCTCTATACAGTCCTCATGTTGCCTGTGTCTGATTCTTCTCCATTCCTCATCGGCCTGGAGAAATATTTGACCGGTTTGTTCAGTTTGAGTGAGCCTCAGTCAGGTGAACATATATTTCTCCTGGCCCACCTGCCACGTTAAGTAGGAGTGTGGCCAACGGAAGAAGGCTGAGGTTGTACCCGGACTGGAGATTGAGGTGGAGAAACAGCCCAGGTTGGAGTTACATTGACACCTGAAAATATCAATGTTGTTAATAAGTTGAGACAGAGCTGTTATTGGTAGCATTAATTAATTGTGATAATAGTGCCTAAATCACTTAATGTTTACTTTCTTACCTTCTACTTCCTCTTCTCTAATGGTTAACACTGGAGAAGGCACAGGCCACACATGAGACAATTCATCTTGAGGATCTAATTCTGAAACATGACAAATAAATACCTTTTTAGAGAGATACCTATGTACTTACATATTGATTTTTTTGCTAAATTTTAACTACCTATTATTTTCTATGATTTTTATTTCTTATAAAGAAAATATGTATTATCTTCTGTTAGTTCTATAACAATAGGTATTGGAGATTCTGATTGGTTCAGTGAAGCAAAGTGACTCCGTCTAGACCTCATACAAAATTTTAAAACAACTATAAAAACGTTAAAAGACTTTTTCTTAAGTTTTAAATAGATCTACATAGACACTCTTAGAGGAACTAAATGATTTTTTTTCCTTTAGGCAGATAATTGGTTGCAGTTACTTAAATACTAAGTAGGTAAGTAACTATAATTTTTTAGATATGTAGTTTACTTACTTTTTTCCATTTCTCAGCAGTTTTAGTGTCACCACTTCCATCACTATTTAATAGTTCTGCGAGTTCTTCCCACAACCTTAGATGTAAAACCCTGCCTCTTACATTTGATGAGGGTTTGCTGATATCTCCATGTCTATAAAACAATGACATCGTAAATAACACAAATTATAATAAAGCAAAGAATTGCTAAGTATTTTTAAAATAATGTTTGTTACTCACTGTTCCATAAATGTAACCATAATTTCGAATTGAGACGTGCTCGTTTTCATTTTTTCGTAGTTTCGTATGTTCACATTCACATATGACGAAATGACCAAATCAACATTAAATATGAGCATTTTGTTCCCACAATAATTCAGAATCACTTTAATCTTAAAACACTTCAAAACACCTTTTTTTCACAATACTTTTGAGGTACGTTCTTCGGTGAAGTGTACAATACAAAACCAAATCACCGTCGTCGATTAGTTTATTTTACTCTTCAAGTGTCCTATTTCGCCCATCTCAACATTTTAGGCGATAAGCATAATTTTATTTACAATAGGTCAGAAAGATTTAGGACCAGCCTGGCGCCAGCTTATTTGGATGAAGTTTGACTGAAAAAAAGTAAACAAACACATTCCTATAACCCTACCAAATTCAAAAGTAGCAGTTTTCCTTTGGCTACATAGAAATATATCACTTTTAGAATCGGTTGGATTATATCACGACGTAAACGTACTACCAACATAAGAAAATAATTAAACGCTATTCACGGTGAGTAAACGTGGATCGAGCGGTAACATGTAACTTCATCTCACACTCGCTCGTTTTCGATTTACGCCGCGTTTGGCGTTTACTCGATTAACGCGATAGTAAAGTAATTCGCATGAATCTAAGAAACTCGCACTAAGCACTCTGTATATCCGACAGTTTACTGTAACATAAACAGTTTGCATCAACTCATGGTAGGGCCACTGGTTTCGATTCCAGACCAATATGTGAATAGTATTTTTGAAAGATACAAATTCCAAGGCTATATTATAAATAAAAAACAACACATTTTCTAAACATGAAGTTTATTTCTTAAATCTACATAGTTAAGGCATCGAAAGATTGGACGCGCACATTTGTACCGACATGACACAACTATTGAAAACTGTGTATTTCAAGTTACTCCACTTTAAGTATATATTTTTTATTTATTACTGATTAGTCCACCTTGATAGAACTAAATTGGTAAACACGTGGTAATTAAGGATTCGTCCATTTCGTTTTAGTACATTCGTTTTAAGTTAACTTGTCTGCAAAATATCCCTTTTGGACTTAACTGGTTTCTCTTAAACACCACAGCTATTAATGCATTATTTTTTTGTCTAAAAGCGAGGTTTTAGGCAAGTTTTTCCTGCAATTTCTTTCTTGAGCGAGCAAATTCTGCAAGCTGCAACACTGAGAATTTAGCTTGCCACACCTGTTAACACAGAGGTAACAGCTTGCGGAAGTGAACTTCTGCAAGTTTTATTGCTAGTCTAAACTCACTTAAGGCCAAACTATCGCCTTTGCAAAAACCTGTCAAAAATGTGAAATATAAGGTCCTTCGTAAATAGTGCACATAATTTTAAGGGGTCAATGTACTCATGCATACAAACAACTTTTACTATGGGACCAACATTGAAATCGCGAAAAAAAAATCATCTGTTCCATACATTTTGATCTATTTGATTTTAAATTTTCTATGGAACCGCTGATTTTTTTTCGCGATTTCAATGTTGGTCCCATAGTAAAAGTTGTTTGTATGCATGAGTACATTGACCCCTTAAAAGTATGTGCACTATTTACGAAGGACCTTATATACTCAGAAAAAATATTGCATAACAAGAGCCAAAAATACAAGTGAAGTAACTTGAAATTTCAAATTTGTTTTTAGATACAGCAAAGCTATCGAAATTCTTAAGACAACTTTAGAACAAACTTTTGTAGCAATTTTACATATTTTATTTATACCAAAAGCTTACACAACATCAGTGATATGTATTAAAATGAATGTACAGTTGACATTACATCGAAGTAGACATTTCATAAGTATTTTTAACATGTTATTGCCACCCTCGATATGTGTATGACTGTACGTAAAGTATTTGCAAATGCGACTATAGAAACAAGTTAATCGCCGAAAAAAGAGTATTTTAAAACAAAGTTCTATATTTAGAACATAATCAAAAATCTAGTGATCTAATAGGCCATATTTTGATGTTTGTTTTTTAAATTACTTAAAGGGAAGATACAAAAATAAAATCATGCCCAATATATAATAGGGTCCTTCTTAAATAGAGCACGAAATGTTAAGGGGTCAAGGTACTCATGCATACAAACAAATTTTACTACGGTACCAACATTGAAATCGCGAAAAAAAATCAGCTATCCCATACATTTTGATCTATTCGATTTCAAAATTTCTATGGAACAGCTGATTTTTTTTTCTCGATTTCAATGTTGGTACCATAGTAAAAGTTGTTTGTATGCATGAGTACATTGACCCCTTAAAATTTCGTGCACTATTTAAGAAGGACCTTATATAGACAATTTGTCCTAAATATAGCACTTCGGTAAGCCTAATGCAAAATACATAAAATTAATTAAGTACAATTAAGAATGCATCCAATCAAAAAAACAATCATAAAGTATTCTCAACCTCTACATTTTAGGGTTGTCAAAATATGTTTTGAAACTGACAAGTTGACGCGTCTGTCTTAAAAGCGATACCGTATTTTAAATATTATTAGTTAATAAAATGGTAATATGTAATGCAAAAATATTGCAGATCTAAACGTAATATATTTACAATTTTCCTAACTTTAAAGAACATAAAACTAAGTATTATTTTGATTTCCGGTGCACATAAAACATGTTTTTATTTTTCCGAACACACTCTTAAAACTTGAGTCCCGCTTAACTATTTAATACGTTGTTTTATGACGATAACTTTTAAGGGCTCAATTTGAGTCCCTCATTTCAGTAGGGCTCAATTATTTGAGTCCCTCATTTGAGTGGGGCTCAATTTTTAATTTTCCCGAATACACTAAACTTGAATCCCGCATAACTATTTATTTATATACGTTGTCCAGTGACGATAACTTTTAGGGGCTCAATTTGAGTCCCTCATTTGGGTGGGAATCAATTTTTAAGTAAAGTTTCTTCGAATTTAAAATTTAAAGCATTTTTTTATGAATCAAAAACCTTACAGATGAACATTCATTAAAAAATACCAAATTGTATTAACAGCTTAACTACTTATTTAAAAAATATTTTTTATTGTGAAATACACAATAATATGAAATTTACTTTTGAATAAAAAAATACTATTTTCTTTAAAACAAAAGAAAAATTAACGATAAACTACGCTTTCGACAATATATGCATTTGACATTAAAAAAAATCAATGGTTCTTGAAAACTTATGCCGATTTCATGTGGTGGCCAGATAAAAGTGACCAGTCGGTTTTTATACAAACGAGATAACTTTGAAGCCTTGGTTCTCCGCCAAGGATTGACCTAGCTGTGATCTGATGATGGCCACCCAGGGAGTGAATGAAGGAAATTCAGATCGCTACACACACCCAACTTGACTGAAAAACATTTTGAGATAAAAGGATATGTTTTAAAAACCGTGAAATTAGCATAAAAATGTATGGAAATCTTGAAACTGAAAACTCTGATCCTTATATCTCTTAGAATGTTGATTAGATCAGTTGGGAGTGTATAGCGATCTGAATCTCCTCCATTCACTCCCTGGATGGCCATCATCAGATCACAGCCAGGTTAATCCCTAGCGGAGACCTAAGGCTTCAAAGTTACCTCGTTTGTATTAAAATCTTTTAAAAATATGTAAAATAATAAAACTGGTTCACCTAAAGTAAATTAAAGTAAATTTAAATATAAAAATTACATGATGAAAAACAGTCATCAGTAAAATACTTTAAACATTCAATACATAATAAAATGATTATTTATTTATTTACCTGTTTTTTTATTATTATTTTACAACTTATATCGCTCGGTGGAATAATAATTTTAAGCAAGAATTATAATATTTTTTCTGTTCAGAATTCTGTTCAGTTTTTATATAAATTGATTTAACTTAAGATTTGCAAAAAGAAATTGTACTGTATAAGTATTTAATTTTATTAGATTTTGTATTGTAAGAACACACTTAATCAAGATTTTTGACAATATAGTTACAAAAAAAATACAAATATTCAATTTTTCCCACCGAGCGACTTGAATATTAAAAATATCGTATGTACGTTAATTTCTATAGATTTATTATTTATTTGGTCGGATGTTAAGTGGAGGTAGACAATACCCAAGCTCTCTCATCTCTTTCACTTCAATACAACTAAAAAGAGACAGCAAGTAGATTTTCAAAGGCGTATACATACATAATAACTATTCGTTTTTCTGCGCTCCTGTTAAATTGGTCAACTTTCTATTAATTTTAAATAACTGTTATGTCAATTATAACCAGCCCCGGATCTAGGGGGGGCAAACGGGGGCACCTGCCCCGGGCGGCACCCTCAAGGGGGCGCCATAATCGTTATTCGCCTGCCCGAATAAAACACACACATGTTACAAGATTTGTGAGATCACTAGACAAAACTGACTAAAAATCGCGCTGCGCGGCCATTTTTTGTACAGACAGGCAAAATAACAACATTATTGGATGGAACTGACAAAAATCGCGCTGTGCGGCCGATTTTTTTTTAATAAAGATAGACAAAATACAAGATTATTGGGTAAAACTGACAAAAAATCGCGCTGAAAATTTGGTATGGTAACCCTAGCTAAATGCGTGCGGGGTAGGGGGGGGGGGGGGAGGGTAGCTGTTGCTAGAAGGCGACAATTTGGCCGTCTGCCTCCCCTTTTTGTAAACGTAGATCCGGGGCTTATTATAACTAGTGCTATTAAAGAAACGAAACGAAAGAAAGTATACACGCTGAAATTTTAATCATTTCGTTCCCGCAGTGGGGTGGTTCCACTCATGATTACTCACTGCTTTAGATATTCTTCTCGCCACACACTCATATACATAGTTCGACTTAATGCTAATGTTTAAAACAAAGATAGATTTCTAAGTAACTATGTAAAATGTATCTTACTGTAGATTAATAATGAGTATTATAAAAAATAAGCACATTAAATGTATTATCATAATCATCATATTGTACAGGATGAATTTTTTAACAAAGCAGAAATTTTGCGGTGTGGCTTAGACCATCAAACTGAAAAACTTTGTCTATGGGCCCATCTTAATCAGAGCAAAAAAAATAATTAGCTGTTCCATACATTTTGGTCAAGTAGATATTGACGTTTTCTATAACTAAAGCATATGATTTATATCACCACATCGCCTTTTGAAAATCCACTTGAAGTTACATGAAATCTAGTATTTAAGCATTTTTTAACTATTCATTATTTGGGTTATTCTACACACATATCAGATCTATGGGTTGTTTTCGTTCAAATGCTGACTAATGTAAGCAATGTTTGCCATTATAAAATTTTAGATTTTTGTATTCACAATGCTATTTATACAGGGTGCATTTGTAACCACTCTCCAAATTTTAAGGATGTGTTCAGTCCATGAAACTGAACAACTTTCTCCATGAAACATGTGTCGAAAATGTCGAAATACGCCAAAAAATTTTGGTCATCCCATACTAAACTGATCACGTGATCTCTTTGATTTGTATGAAAATTCATTTTTTTTTACATATTAGACCCTATGTTTCTTAGAGAAAGTTGTTCAGTTTCATGGACTGAACACATCCTTAAAATTTGGAGAGTGGTTTCAGATGCACCCTGTATACGTATAACAAAATAACCCCTAATGCCGAATATGGTAGATAGGGACCATCAAACTGAACAACTTTTACTATGGGAGCAACTCTAAATAAAATAAATAAAAACAACAGTTTCATACATTTTGATGTTTTCGTTATTAATTTATGACATAATGACATAAATTAATAACGAAAACATCAAAATGTATGAAACAGATTTTTTTATTTCGCGATTTCAGAGTTGGTCCCATAGTAAAAGTTGTTCAGTTTGATGGTCCCTATCTACCATATTCGGCTTTAGATGCTTTTTGAACACGTTGTAGGTATTATCTTAAACAATATAAGTACTAGAAAAAAAACGAAACCACCTGATGAGCAAACGACAAGTCGTTTCTTTTCTAAATTATTATTTAAGTAACAACATGTTCAGAAAATACAGAGTTTTCATATAAATTCTGAACACAAAAATTATTGTTTGGTGTAGACAGCATTTGAATCAAAAACAAAGCACATAATTATGACACTTGTGAAAAATTACCCATTTATTATGATTAAAATATTTTCTATAGTAATAACTAATAATATTCAGTGTTTTTCTAACATGTCACATGGTGTTTAACTAAAATCGAAAGGGCAAAGTGTGTAGCTATTTTTGTATACCTACTAATATAAAATTATAAACTATTAATGAAATCATATAAAATTGGACGGAATCATAACGCTGCCAATTAATTCAGTTTTTTCATGGTGATAATAAATTAAAATAAAGTTAGAAGTAAAGTTCTAAATTAGAACCTTGATTCTTTACTTTTTTTTGTATCTTTGCCTGATAATTTTATAAAAAAAATATAAATTAAAATATAAAAAATATACGTCTACATTTTTATTGTTAAATACTTATTGTTGAACAGATAAGTCACTGATATCAGTTAAATCCCAGATTAAATTTCCAGGGAATACTTTATAAAGTAATGTCTTACTTACAGCAATGAAAAATATTTATCTAAAAAATTTAAAAATGAGATAAAAAAACCGGCCAAGTGCGTGTCGTCAATTATCTACAAAATAACAAGTAAAAGTGAATTTATACATTTAAAACATTATGGTAAACATTTAATGAATTATTGAACAAGGTTATAACCTCAGATCAAATAAAAAACCGGCCAAGTGCGTGTCGGGCCACGCGCCATAGGGTTCCGTAGTTACCTTATACCATACCATATTTAATACCACCTATAATTTTTCGTTTGCAAAAATAACTTTGTTTTTCACAGTGTTAGTATGAATGACAAAGTGATATTTGCGGTTTTGGAAAATATGCTAATTTCAAAAACTAATTACTATATCTCGTTCAAACCAATTTTGGTTGAAAGTGTTTATTAAGATCTACAGTATATATTTTTTTTAGATTTTTCACTCTCTTATTTCAAAAGTTAAAGGGGGGGGGGGGGACACACATTTTACCACTTTGGCGGTGAATATCTTTCAAACGGTTGACTTTGAGAAAAAGTTGTCTTAGAAACCTCAATGTCATTTTTAAAGACCTATCTATAGACACCCAACACGTGTTGGTTTGAAGAAAAATTTTTTTTTCAGTTTTAGTTTCATGTATGGAGAGCCCCCCCTTAATCTTTTATTTTTCTAATTTTTGTATTAAATTCGTTAAGCGGTTAACAGAATACATCTACTTTACTAAATAATATACTAGAAAAAATACGACTCGCACCAGATCAATACTCAGACGGGAATCGAACCCGCGACCTTTGGATATCCGGTCCAATGCTCTGACCGCTGAGCTACCGAGTCACTAGTGACATCGTCGAATTTTTCCTAGTATATCCTAAAACTCTTACGCTGTAAGCTAGGAAAAATTCGACGATGTCACTAGTGACTCGGTAGCTCAGCGGTCAGAGCATTGGACCGGATATCCAAAGGTCGCGGGTTCGATTCCCGTCTGAGTATTGATCTGGTGCGAGTCGTATTTTTTCTAGTATATTATTTAGTATTGTTTAAAAATAGCATTGTAAATGCAAAAATCTCAAATTTAAAAATACATCTACTTACCAAGTTTCAACTGTGTAGTCTTAATACTTTCGGAATAAAGTGGCTGTGACATACGGACAGACAGACAGACAGACAGACATGACGAATCTATAAGGGTTCCGTTTTTTGCCATTTAGGCTACGGAACCCTAAAAATTCTGACTGTAAGGGGCCGTTCAAGTATTACGTTAACACTATTGGGGGGGGGGTCTTTGTTTCGCTTATTTTGGAGTCTAGATGATGATTACGACATCGGTAGTTATTTACTTTTTTACACAAATGGCAACCCTCACATGGTCTATGCTTGAAAACAAAACGCAAAACTTTATACTAAATCTATTTTTCTTATTTTTAAAATTATAATTATAACATTATAATTATTATATAAAAAAATACATTTATAATTGAAAACTGTTTACGTTAGCATGGGAGGAGCGGGTAAGAGCTTTGCTTACTTTTGCTGACAAGGGGGATGGGGGGGTAAATAATTGTAATAAATCTGCTTACGTAATATTTGAACGGCCCCTAAGGATGGTGTTCGGTTTCGGTAGTATGCCGTTTTTAGAGTTCCGTAGTTACCAAAGGGTAAAAAACGAGACCCTTTTACTAAGACTCCACTGTTCGTCTGTCTATCTGTTTGTCTGTCACCAGGCTGTATCTCATGAACCGTGATAGCTAGACAGTTGAAAATTTCACAGACATGATGTATTTCTGTTGCCGCTATAACAACAAATAAAAACAGAATAAATTAAATATTTATGTGGGGCTCCCATACAACAAACGGGGTTTTTTGCCGTTTTTTGCTCGATATTAATAACAACAACAGATAGACGGTTGTAATATTCACAGAATATTTAGTTGTATATTCACTTCAAAAATAAATAATTAAATTAAAATAAAATAAAGGGGCTCCCAATGGGAGCCTCCCATACAACAATGTTGTATAGATAATGGTACGGAACCCTTCGTGCGCGAGCCCGACTCGCCCTTGGCCGGTTTTTTAGCCTTATTTTTACCTTTTTTAAGATCCTTTTCATTGCTGTAGGGCTTGGGTTATATTTTCTTGTTGTTTACTTGATGTTCATTTTTTAGATATTAAGGCTTGTTCAAGTTTTATAAAAAAATAAAGTTGCACACACTTTGCCCTAGCTCTAACCAACATAAAGTCAACATTAACGGTATTAAAGTAATATTTACACGTATCCTAGTATCACTACAAGTTACTGGAGTTTAACAAATTGATATGGCAACCGTAAAGTAAAGCTACTTCGCTAGATATAATTTCTTTTGAATACTTAAGTACATCAAAACATCGTTAATAAAAATAATAAAAATTAAAATTCTCGAACAAAATAATTAATACTGAGTTTTCCGATTACAAGACATTGAATTTCCGAAATGAAGAAGAAATTTCCGATCATGACATGATACTACATTTTTGATTTCAGAAATGTAGATACTGAGTAGAAGTGGATAATGAAGAGAAGATGCTTGATAGGAAATTCTATTTAGATATTACTTTCTGAACAATATTATTATTAACATTTCTGATATTTATATTTCTGAATTATATTTGATTTCTATTTCTGATAAGAGTATTATTTATATTGATTATTTTATAGGTATTGATTTTGATTTATATTTGTGTTAAGTTTTCAGTGACTAATTTTAAAAGCGTTACGAAATATTTATATTTCTTATTTATATGTAATATAATGAAAATATTTAAAGGTCGATGTTTTGACATATTTAATATAGATAACATGAAACAACTACGTCAAAAGTATGTGTGTACGAGTAATAGTGTATAAACATTGATTATAAACCGTTTAAATGCAATAACGAACAAAATGACATTTTTTTAAATAAATAACAAAATTAGATTTTTGAATAATTATGTTTTGTTAAATAATAACTTGCATTTAAAAAAATATCGTAAGATTTGTTGTTTTGTACCTTCTTAAATAATAATTTAAAAATGGCAACTAATTCCTTAAAATAATGTTTTTTAAGGTTTTCCATTAGTCCGTTATTTCATTTAAACGCCATATTTAATTATTTTATAACACTTAACATTATTGACATCATTTAATAAATGAATAAGCAAATTACATCTACGAATTCCGACTATGTATTTAAATTTTAAAGCGATTATAAAACTGAATGTAACTTTTTCAGTTTATTTTTCGTAGAAAACTATTAGATTTAGTTTTATAATCGTATTTTATTATAATTATTTGTTAGTTAGTATTACTTGTGTTGCTAAGGCACTATCACTAGCGAAACTCTTTTTTATTTAATGATACGATTTAATTTTGAAAACATATTTTATGAGTGCGATTTAATTTTAATTAAAAACTTTCAAATTACATAAACTATTTCAAGTTAAATAATAATTTTGTACACATATTGACTTTTTACTTAAGAGTCTGTACACATTTTGCCGTTGACTGCCGCTCTCTCGCTCGCACATTTCATTTTTGTCAAGATTTATTAAATCTGAGTGCGTAATTGAAAAATGTGTCTCGGCCACTTTTCGCAATATAAAATTACGGACATTTCAACATAAATTTTTTATTTTAGCAAAAAAAACTGAAATATATTTTAAAATGTCCGTAATATTATATTGCGAAAAGTGGCCGAGATACATTTTGCAATTACGCACTCAGATTTAAGAAATCTTTAGAAAACATTATATGTGCGAGCGAGAGAGCGGCAGTCAGCGGCAAAATGTGTACGAACTCTTAAGAGTCTTAAGTTTTTTTAAAAACATGGTTTAAAAAAGACATAAAAAAATAGTTTTCACAATTAAATCGCCAGTCGGATTAGAAAAATATTAATTTAACTATAATAGCACTTAACGCTAAAACATTAAAAAGAACAAAGAAAAATATAGATTCGTTTTTAAAACTTATTTATAATGGCAACTTTTATTAAAATTCATCGAATTTATGTCAAAAGTGAATAAAAGTAATAAATAAATACATATCGGGTCATTCTTAACTTACCATCCAAATTTCAAGGATTTGTCCAGTCCATGAAACTAAACAACTTTCTCTAAGAAACATGTGTCGAATTTCGCCACAAAATTTTGGTCATCCCATACTAAATTGATCACGTGATCTCTTTGATTTGTATGGAAAGTAGATTTTTATTTTACATATTTGACCATGTGTTCCTTAGAGAAAATTGTTCAGTTTCATGGACTGAACACATCCTCAAAATTTGGATAGTGAATACAAAATGACACTGTATTTTTCCAAAACCGACTTTTACACTGGCAAGATTTACGCAACAACTTCTCCATTTGCGTTAACATCGCAGTCTATGGCTGGCAGGTTGTCTATGACCGAGTTTATAGTTTCATTGTTGTTGTCTATGGCATTGTTGTTTATGGTCGGTTCGTTGTTTGTGTTTGAATTGTCACAAATATCATTTCCGTTACTTGTGGTTTCGATATTTGATAATTTTGGGGAAATTTTTACAGTTGTTGATGTGTCTGCTAATAAAGCAGTATTTTCGTCATTTGAATTTGCATTATCATTAGTATCATTTTCGATGTTTGTAGTATTTCCGATGTTTGTCGCTCCGTTTCCTACATTTGTTTCACTTCCGATATTCGTAGCATCATTACCGATACTGATAATATTTCCGATACTTGAAGTATTGGTATTGTTTCTGATATTCGTAGCTTCATTTCCGATATTGATAATATTTCCGATACTTGAAGTATTCGTATTGTTTCCGATATTCGAAGCTTCATTTCCGATACCGATATTTCCGATATATCCGGAACAATTTCCGATGCCGATATTAGCGCAATAAAAACTAGAACTCGGTACATTACTGGCTTCTCCATTAGCATTCAACTCCTCATAACCAGGAGGCATTTCTATATTACTTCTAGCATTTTCCTCACTATTACTTCTATTCAAACGATCTCTTGACAAATATTCTGGAGGTGGTCCATACAATTTATACCTCATAGCTTCGTTATACGGTGGGGGGTGATTCAAAACGGGTATATTATCGAAATTGCCGTTTAAAAGTCGAATCGTTCGACCGTTTAAAGTGTAAGTTTCGTTGGTGTTTAAACGGACGAAATCCAAATCGTCGATGTTGATTTCTGCTACGTTTGGTGTGTCCGGACGCGGTTCGCGACGGAATGATGGGATTGTAAGATGAAATCTACCTAGTTGGAGAGTTAATCTGTGTGGGAAGAAACATTTAGTTAATAATAACGAATAACATTATAAAGCTTGACCAGAAAAATACAATAACTTGTTATTTTTGGAATTTTGTTTAGTTTGGATTTATTGGTTTTTAGATTACCTGACGTTTCGACACCTTTCCAGGTATGATTAAGGCTCCGTTATGCGGAATCGCTTGTCTCTGTCTTTTTCTTTACGTGTAAAGAGTATGTAAAATAACCTCACTTCTTCACTTTTGCGATGTTTTTCGTTGTTTTTTCATCATTAACTTTAGCACAATTATCTTTCTTGAAAAAAAGTTATTGGAGCTACTGCACAGTATGTTAAAGTGTATTTTGATGTAGAATTCAATACGTTTCCGCTATTATTTACGCCAAAAATACAAGTGCTTCTGATGATATTGATTTTTTTATAATCATCGGTGGGGTTTATACGCAATTTAATACTTGTAGCTACTAGATAATCTCTTTAGCTTATCGTATTTTTTGTGGCTACAACTTTACGTTTTCTATATAAAAATATGGCCCGCGCGAACCATGTTTTCTTATCAGCGAAGCCATGGAAAGGTGTCGAAACGTCGGGAAATAAAAAAACTAATAAATTCAAACTAAACAATTCCAAAAATAAATACAAATGAAATAACTCTATAATGAAGAATGTCTGAAAAAAATCAAATTGGCTAAATATTTTTTATATGTAGGAATATGCATCACAGACTTTTTCGATTGCATAAAAAAATTAAAACCGAAGTGATTAGGGGCCATCCATAAATTACGTCACAAGAATTTCATGATTTTATATTTACCCCCGATTTTTTTTTTCAGATATTCCCTATGTCAAGTAATGTAATAATAAATATATATACCTGTGTCGGTCGTGCTGTTCGTCTGTTACACATCTGTTGGGAGACGAGGGCCCAGTTGGGACTACTGGCAGCATCTCTACTTCTGCACACTGGGTAGGAACCTACGGAAACAAATACGCATCAACCATTATTGTCTCCACTGCTGGGCCACAGGGCTTCCTTATTGTTGGAGGATGGGCCATAGCCCACCACGTGGGCCCAATGTGGATCAGTGGGTGTTAACGACTGCAAATGCAGGATCAACGGGTTGAAGGTGCCTTCCAAAGCACGGAAGAGCTCGAGATAATATTACGAAAATAAAGATAAGATGGGATCATTATTTTATATTAATTTTTCATTTCTGCGATTGAGTATCTGAAGCACAAACTTATTTATAAACAAAAACAAGATAAGTATTAACGTAAACGAAAAAAAAAAAAAAAAAATTTATTACTCAAAAAAAATTTTTACTCAAAAAAAATTAAAACAAAATTTTTACTCGAATTTTTTTAATAAATATTACCTCTTTTTGTATTGATACTATACCCACCTGCCTGTACCGGGAACTGAATACGTTGGCCAACGCCGACAGCCGCGTGCTGCGACACTCGCTGTGCGTCGGACTGGGGGAGGGCACTTCTTCTATACACTACACACATCAAATAACACAATTATAAAATAAGACCACTCTAACAGTATACTCTTTCAAACAAAAAAATAATCATCTAAATGGGGTTGGCAACGCAAAGCTAATTGTAGATGTCGCTGCGTACGCTTGTTCCTAAGACAGTAGACGTTCAGAACAAAATGTATGGGAAAATAGGTACTTATTTTGTGGTACTTTTTTACCAAAAAAGACCAATTGACCCAAAATTGATATAAAAGACTATTCTACAATACAAGTGCCGTAATTGAAAGCCAAATTAAGACGTTTTTATTTTTACAAAATTTATAATTTTTTTCTATATCCAGGTTTTTCGGAAATTTGTAAGAGCCAACATTATTAAAGCCTATTACACACATTTTAATCATTTTAAAGCTAAAAAACGATTATTCTAAGTAAAAGTCCTTTTTTTCATAGCTCTCGTGGAACAAGCGTACGCAGCGCCATTTTGACAGTTGCCTTCCCCATTGTTCCATAAACAAAGAAGTTATGCCTGCAAATCCGTAAAAACTCGTGCGATAGCAATCTAAATAATTGATATTTTTCAAGATTATGAAAAAACTACTAGCTAGATTTAAAAAAAAAAATATGGGACAACACATGAACTATGTTCTTTGAGATAAAATTTAGGAGAAAGGGATGGGAATAGGGGGCAACGGAAGTTGAAAGTGACGCTAAGTGTAAATGTAAGCTAAACGGACGCGAAAACGTGAAGTGAAAAGTGGTAAAGGGAACGGGATAGTAATATCTCTGAACGTATTCTGAACGGGGACGAGGACGGGAACGCCTTCTACAGCATTTTAAGAATTTTAAAGATTTTCTTAAATGTGCAAGCGAATGAAGTCGCGGCGAAAAGTTAGTTTAGTATAAGAATAGAATAGAAAGAGGTTAATTTAGTGCACAGAACAAGTTACAAATATATGCTTAAATAAAATACAGAATGTGACACTGAAAAGGTAACCTACTCAATTCAGCAAGTGTTGGGTGTCGCAGCCATTCCGACGCTGATCTTCCGTGTTTCATCAACATCATCATCATATCAGCCGCACGACACCCACTGCTGGATATAGTTCTCCCCCAAGGATATCCACTTGGCTCGGTCCAGCGCTGCCCGAATCCAGTGGCTTCCCGCGACCTTCCCCCTCACGTCGGTCCCCCTTGTCGGGGGCCTACCCACGGAGCCGAGTCCGGTGCGCGCGAGCCATTACAAAACCTTTCCGCCCCAACGGCCATCAGTTCTTCTCACTATGTGTCCTGCCCATTGCCACTTCAGCTGAGTAATCCTTCGAGCGATGTCGGTTACTTTAGTTCTCCTGCGGATCTCCTCGTTTCCGATTCGATCACGCAGGGAAACGCCGAGCATGGCTCTCTCCATTGCACGCTGGCTGACCTTGAGCCTCCACCACCTGACCACGTTTCACTGCCATAAGTCATCACTGGCAACACACACTGTTCATAGACTTTCGTCTTGAGACACCGAGGTTAGTCGGACGCGAAGATTTTTCGAAGCTTCCCGAATGCTGCCCACTCGAGTTGGATTCGACGAGAGATCTGTGTTTGTCTAAATATTATTATCTTTAGAGTACTATAAAATGTGTACTTGCCCGGTTGTCCCCGTGCGGGTCGGGCGCGTCCCTGACGGCTTGCTCCAAGAGGTCGGCCGCCTCGTAGCACGGCGGGTAGCGCGCGCGCGCAACGCCCTAACATATACGTACAATACACGGTTAATTTTTAACTATATCTAAAAACCAGCCAAGTGCGAGTCGGACTCGCGCACGAAGGGTTCCGTACCAAAACACGGCAAAAAAATTACGTTTGTTGTATGGAAGCCCCCTTAAATGTTAATTTTAATCTGTTTTTAGTATTTGTTGTTATAGCGGCAACAGAAATACATCGTCTGTAAAAATTTCAACTTTCTAGCTATCACGATTCGTGAAATACAGCCTGGTGTCAGACAGACAGACAGATAGACAGACAGACGGCGAAGTTTTAGTAAAGGGGTTTCGTTTTTACCCTTTGGGTACGGAATCCTAAAAATGAAATGGGGTTTTCAGGCCACGTAAATGAACAACATTTACTACGGGGCCAACCACGAAATCGCGAAAAATAATCTGCTGTTCCATAGAAAAGTACAACATCGACTCGACTTTAATGTATGGAACAACTGATTTTTTTTTCGCGATTTCGTGGTTGACCCCATAGTAAAAGTTCTTCATTTACGTGGCCTGAAAACCCCATTTCATTTTTAGGGTTCCGTACCCAAAGAGTAAAAACGGAACCCTATTACTAAGACTTCGCTGTCTGTCTGTCTGTCACCAGGCTGTATCTCATGAACCGTGATAGCTAGAAAGTTAAAATTTTCACAGATGATGTATTTCTGTTGCCGCTATAACAACAAATACTAAAAACAGAATAAAATTAATATTTAAGGGGGGCTCCCATACAATAAACATATTTTTTTCCAGATTTTGATACGGAACCCTACGTACGCGAGTCCGTCTCGCACTTAGCCGGTTTTTAGATATATTTAAAAATTAACCGTGTAACTACAATACGAATAAATTGACGATAGACACTGATCCACTGCAACATCACTCAAGGATGTATGGCAAAAAGCAGCAAACTAAAATGTATGGCAAAAAGCAGCAAACTAAAATGTATGGCAAAAATTTTAAATTCGCTGATAGTATTAGTATCCATAGTACTAGTTAGTAGTATTAGTATCCATATGGAAGATGAGAGGAACCCACCACTAGAGATGGGCGAAGGACCCGATTTTGATTCGACTGCTGAGTTTAAGCCCAGTTAACCGTTTTGTTAAACTAAATAAAATAGAAATATAAAATGTTTCGTCCTTTGAATATTTTTCGAAACACGATATGATATAGCAATTTATTACGTTTAACTATCAAAAGACAATGGATTTTGACATTTGGGTGTCAATAAAACGCTTTATCACGCAATATACATTATGTATATTGCGTGTACAAAGTGTAATTATAAGATTGTTTTTAGTATGTATGTTAGTCTATAAAGTATTTATTGTATGGGCCATTGATGCCTGAAATAAAAGGTTAAATAAAAAAAATCGTGTTTCGTCGGTCGGTCGAACAGGCAGTATTTATAATATCGTAATACAATCGTACATCTATTTCAACAATTTCAGAAATTTCAAAATGGCTGATGACTACAAAGATTTTTTTATTCCCACTTCTTAATCCAATTACATCGCGCCATTGCTAATATATTTCCAAGTTTTTATTTAAAAATCACACTTTAAAACAACTCAAGAATACAACCATGCTTTTATTTCAACGTTTTAAAGTAAAATAAAGCTGTAATCACACTTACCATGTTAACATTATATCTGTGGTCGGCGTGTGTGTAACTCCTTAGCGCCGCTCGCTTCATATGCATCTTGCAAATGGCCGACACGAGGAGAACTACTGCTATCATGAAGATTAATGCACACGCTGTGAAAATAATTATAAATAAATACAGCTCTAAATGCTACATCTCTTTCTCGTTTGTATAGTAAATAAAAGAGACGATTGATTAATAGTCATTCGGAAAAGTGACAAGTTTTAAGAGCTTGTAATACGGAGGACACACAAAATTGGGGAAATCGATCCTGCAGGTCTAATTTTTCGTTTTAAAATGTTCGTAATAATCCAAACTAGATTTTTACGTAAAACACAACAATTTCATACAATTTTGTGAGATTTTTTTTATAGAAATCTTGTCTTGATAAAAACTAACGCATCAATAAAAGAATTATCTAATTTGGTGCAGTCGTTGCGCCTACATACATTTCGACAATTAATTTTTATTTATACCTATAATAAATAAAACCGGTCAAGAGCGAGTCGGACTCGCGCACCAAGGGTTCCGTACCATCATAATTGCTCCATTAAACTACACTGCAGAATGGAATAATAAAATTAGTATTGCAGTTTTAGGTCAGCGCCATCTCTTGACCGATAGTGGAACTAATGTTAAGTTTTTTAGAAATTTGATAATTTCTAAAAAAGTGTGCTATATTGAGACATCGTTTTATTTTTCCTGTAAAATTTATATGAACTGCTGTCACATAGAATTATTTCAGATTTTTCTCTTTCCAAACTTCGAAGAGGGGGGGGAAAGGTATTTTTTTTACATTTTTCATTATAAATCGAAAACTATGCGGCCTAAAACAAAAAGAAAAAATGATTGAAAACGTGCAAACGGCGCTCTTTCATATGATACCCTACATGCCCTAGTAGCGCCACTTCAAATTTTTAAGACCCCTTTTCAGTCCCTGTTGTAAAAAAGATATTTATTTTTTTATTTCTTATTTGCAAAATAGTTGGGCAAATGTCATCTCAAACTATTCTAAATTTCAAGTTGATACCATTAGTAGTTCTCGAGATATCCAGCTGTGACAGACAGACAGACAGACTGAGTCACACCATAAGGGTTCCTTTTTTACCATTTTGGCACGGAACCCTAAAAAGTTAAGTAGTTGTGCCTTTGAAACAAAATATTGTGTGTCAACTGTTAAGTTACTTGAATTTTGTTAAACTGTCAAATGTGATCTATTAATTTGGCCCTACTGTATGATACTCACCGGTGACAGTGTAAATGGTGGATTGTATGAACCCGTAGTCATCGGGCGCGCGCCGATCCTCGAACGGAGGCAGCAGCTCCAGATCTAGGGACGCTGAGGAAATACACGCATTTTAATATAATATCATGGTTGTGATTAATTATACAATTTGTTAAAAAATAACCCCTGATGCTGAATATGGTAGATAGGGACCATCAAACTGAACAACTTTTACTATGGGACCAACTCTCAAATCATAAAAAAAAACCGGCCAAGAGCGAGTCGGACTCGCGCACGAAGGGTTCCGTACCAAAAGACGGCAAAAAAGTACGTTTGTTGTATGGGAGCCCCCCTTAAATATTAATTTTATTCTGTTTTTAGTATTTGTTGTTATAGCGGCAACAGAAATACATCATCTGTGAAAATTTCAACTTTCTAGCTATCACGGTTCATGAGATACAACAGCCTGGTGACAGACAGACAGACGGACAGCGGAGTCTTAGTAATAAGATCCCGTTTTTACCCTTTGGGTACGGAACCCTAAAAATTAATAACGAAAATATCAAAATGTATGAAACAGCTGATTTTTTTTTCGTGATTTTAGAGTTGGTCCCATAGTAAAAGTTGTTCAGTTTGATGGTCCCTATCTACCATATTCGGCATTAGGGGTTATTTTGTAACACGTTGTATATTCAGAATCAAAAGTCCAGCTCCCAGACTATTTAATTTTGTTGCTAACAACTTTTGATTGACACTGACAGAAATCGCAGTTACATTGCTGCTTTAGTAAGAATCAATGAGACAACTATATTAATTAAAGCAGCAATGTAACTACTAGTCACCTGGAGAGTGTAGCGTTATTGTCCTAGTTACGTAGCGTTATTGTTCTAGTCACCTGTAGAGTGTATCGTTATTGTACTAGCACAGAATAGCTAATAGTACAAGTACAGAAGCAGCACTCGGCAAAGTCGTTTAAATAAATAGCGACTTTTGCTCCGACACAATTAAGTGCAAATCAGGTCGCGCAGTTCACCTAGTAGTTGCCTCTCTTTCTATCGCGTTCTCCTACCCTTTCTGACGACGCAACGTTAGGGTTGTCTTCTTTTAAATGAACTGCGTAACATATATCATAATGTGAAAAACGACAATTGTTTATTTGTTTTTTGATTGAGACATCCGTACACGGCACAGTAATGTCGATTCAACATTGTTACCATTATAAAGAGGCAATATCTACGCAGGCAGTAAGATGCCGCGCGACTACACGGGCGGTCGTTTGGTGGCCCTCTGCTCACTTGTGCCTCCGTAGGCACGGCTAGCGGTAGGCGCTTATCGCGCGACCTTAAGCGAGTGAAGGAGGCCTGGTACTAGTAACCTGTAGAATATAGCGTTATTGTACTAGTCACCTGTAGAGTGTAGCGTTATTGTACTAGTTAAGTAGCGTTATTGTACTAGTTACGTAGCGTTATTGTATTAGTTAAGTAGCGTTATTGTACTAGTTACGTAGCGTTATTGTACTAGTCACCTGTAGAGTGTAGCGTAATTGTACTAGTCACCTGTAGAGTGTAGCGTTATTGTACTAGTTACGTAGCGTTATTGTACTAGTTACGTAGCGTTGTTGTACTAGTCACCTGTAGAGTGTAGCGTTATTGTGGTAGTTACCTGTAGAGTAGTGCGCGGCGCAGCAGGAATGCTGGCGACACAGCGGGTGCAGCGCCAGGCAGCACGCGCCCGTGGGGATGCAGCGCCCCATGGAGCAGTTGAGCCGGTCCGGCCCTAGTACACAACGTTACCTACAACGCCTGCAGCACACCTCCGCCCGCGAACACCGCAGTAGGTTCCGCCATGAGTTCGACAAGCGAAACAAATGCGAACAGTCTGTTCTAATGCATAGATTTTTCACGCGCGAGACCACCCGATCGGCTCCGACCGTAGACACACGCGAAAGCGATGACGCGAAACTGTTAAGTAGATGTGATCCTCCTGATAGCGGAACTATGGCGGAACTACCGCGGTGCCGCTGGTACAGTCTCGCGGAGGAGGTGTGCTACATGCGTAAATACCAGAAACTACTGTGGTAGGTAATGATAGTATCGAAAATTACTATAGTAGAAATAAGTAGTATCAAAAACAATTATAAAATAAGAAAAAAGTATCAAAAAATGCTGTAAGTAGTAGAATTGAATAGTATCAAAAATGGCTATAGTAGAAATAATTGTATCAAAAACTACTATAATTAAAATAAGTAGTATTAAAACTGCTATTAACAGAAATAAGTAGTATCAATAAAAAATAAAATAATAAAAACACGACTGCCCTGCCAAAAACGAAGTAAAATGTTAAATAACAAGTTTCATTGCAGTCGAGGGACCTCTTTGATTAAAAATTGTTCCACAAAAACTACTATAGTAGAAATAAGTTTATTATAGTAGAGATAATTTTTAAGTACCTGTATGGAACATCATAAACTACCCATTACTATCTAGTATTTTTATCCAGCTCAACTTATGGTTGCCTGGAAGGAATTATTTTTTAGCGACAAGGCCGCCAATTGTTCTTCTTTTGTGTATTTCTATGTAAATTACTATGGTGTACAATAAAGAATATTTTATCATTATCTTTATCTTATAGTAGTATCAAAAACTGCTATAGCAGAAATAAGAGTATCAAAAACTGCTACGGTAGAATTAGAGTATTCCAAAAACTATTCGAAAATGAATCCAAAAACGACTAAATTCCAAAAACTAGCACAGTACTCACGGTCGCAGGGCGAGGGCCCGCACATGTGCACCGCCTCGTCCTCCCCGTGCACGCAGTCCGCGCGCCCGTCGCACACGTTCGTGGCCAGAACGCAGCGCTTGCCGCAACGCAGTGCGCTCGGAGCGCAAAACTGACCGCCTGCGACCAAAATAAATAGAACTCGGTGATTTAAGGCGCTCTATCAGTAAAGGCGATTCTCACACTGCCGGCGCGCGCCGTCGCGGGGCGCGGTTTGGCGTTTGACGCGCGCGACGACGGCGCAGCTTTCGACGCGCCTCCGCGCCGATCGGCGTCAGACGCGGCCCCGCGCTTACGTACAAAAACCGGCACGATACTATGGAGCTCAGTGTGTTGTACCCCGCGATTTCCGCGCCTACTGGCGCGCACGCCGCGTGCCGCCGGCGGCGGTGCGCGCTCCCGCGCCTAGGCGCGGCCTCGGTGTGTTGGACCAAGCGGTTTTCTATACAAATTGATGTACTTACATACAAAGTAAAACACGCGCGCGGGAGCCCCGCGACCGCGCGCGGTGCCAGTGTGAGAATCGTCAAAGGGAGATAGCAATGAGAAAACGCCCTTTTGCATTATAATAGGTGTCAAAAGACCCTCGACAAAGCCGAAGCCCACGCATTCCGCCCATCATCAGGATCATTTTTGTTTTATAGACTACTAGCTTCCGCCCGCGACTTCGTCTGCGTAGATAGTATTTTGTCTATTCCTCGGGAACAGTTCCTTTTTTCGGGATGAGGGGTACCCTATATCCTTCTCTGTACCCCTGACAACGTGTATGTAAAATTTCATGATGATCGGTTAAGTAGTTAAAGACGTGAAGGCGTAACAAACAAACAAACAAAGGGACTTTTCCATTTATAATATTAGTAAGGATACCACCAACAAATAGTTACGAAGTTATTGAAGGTCAAAGTAAAACAATTCTTTTGCAACATTTTTTATAAAATCTTATTTTATTCATTATTTCCTACTTTTTGTTCAAAGAAACATTATCAAGTTTTCAAGTATATCGTAAGAAACAATGACTTTAAAACGTCATCACTCAATGTATCTCATGAGCACGCACATAAACGCTACCTTTCAACTCGGCCGCACGCAGCTGTGTAGCATACACTCGCAGGCGCGGTCTGTTGTACGCGTTACGTTGCGTGGTAATATGCAATGCTTTTTAACACCAAAAATTAAAATCTTTTCCCAGCAAAAATTTTGAACAGAAATGGTCCTGATGATGGGCAGAATACGTAGACCTCGGCTTCGTCGAGGGTCTCGGTATATCTGTGCCTTGGGGTCAAAATCGGTTTCGCAGGGATCGACATACACGGATAATTATAATATCATGATTACACTTGATATTTGATCGGATTATTAAAGTAATTTGGCTTCATTTTGAAAAAGGGGTCCTTAGCCAAAATAATTTGGAAATCCGTGGCCCAGACTGAACAAATAATTCTGAATTTGTTTAATAACCTGGTTGTAGCACCACGACATACTTGGCATGGATGTACGGCGATGCGGCACACACGTATCGTCCGCTGTCCGCTTGAATATCACTTTTAACACTCCGTATCACCGAATAACTATAGTACAAGTACAGAAGCAGAGTGCTGCTTCTGTACTAGCAAAAGTCGCTATTTATTTAAATTACTATGCGGAGTGCCGCATAGTAATTTAAATAAATAGCGACTTTTGCTCCGACACAATAAAGTGCAATTCCGGTCGCGCAGCGCTAATGGCCTACAGTACAGTTATATTCACCTAGTAGTTGCCTCTCATCATTATATACTTCACACCGGTGAACTAAAATCTATAGAACAAGCATTCCGCTCAAAAAACAGCACCACACGAAAATTATAACTAAAGTCTGTCCATCCTTACTTGTCTTATATGGTATACAATCTTCACCCAACTCTTTATTGAAATAATCATTTATAAAAAACAACAAATGGTTTTCCACACATAGGTTACGAAATAAATTGTTAATAAATTAACAACAAATTCAAAAAGTTACTAACATATTTTTAAATAACGATTTAAGTATAAAAGACGTATGACAACTGTCAAAACTGTTTACTAAATAAGACAAGTAAGAGCGAAGCCCCATTAGTGCGTTGCGCTGCGTTGCGTCGCGTCGTCGCAACGGAACAACGCATTGTATGCCACACCTGCGTTGCGTTGACGCTGCGACAACGCAACGCAAGAGGGTATGCTCGTCTAGCTTCCTCTGTAGCAGTGGATCACTGGCCGTCCGTCGTCGCAGCTGAGCGGCGACGCAGCGCATCACCCTCCCTCCCGCTTCGTCTCTTGTCCGTCGATCCGTTGAAATGTCGCGCGCGACGACGCAACGGTCTAAAGTCTGTTCATCCTTGTCTTATTTAGTAAACAGTTTTTGACAGTTGTCATATGTCTTTTAAACTTAAATCGTTATTTAAAAAAACTTTATGAAATTGTTGTTAATTTATTAACAATTTATTTCATAATCTATGTGTGGAAAACCATTTGTTGTATTTTATAAATGATTATTTCAATAAAAAGTTGGGTGAAGATTGTTTACCATATAAGACAAGTAAGGATGAACAGACTTTAATGGGGCATGTCATAAAAAATATATGGAAAACGAGGCTGCGACGACGCAACGCAGCGCAACCCACTAATGGGGCCTCGCTCTTAGGATGAACAGACTTTAAATGGATAGAGCAAAAAATTCTGGCATTTAATTATGCAGTACAAAGCGTCTGAACACTGGTTGCTTATAGTACAGTAGCCCGTAGAACATTTAAATCACCAAAAAGGTTACCGTTTGCCTTTGTGATATAGTTAATTATTACGAAATTATAGATACTTTAACCCAAGTTTTACAGATCGCAACCCGCCGTAACCTATATTTGTATATCTCCAAAATTGATATTTTTTTATTTCTCGAGGTTTACCACATGGTTTACAGGCGCGGTCCGAGGAGGGGGGTCACAGGGGACATGACCCCCTCCAAAATCGTACACGTCACATAGAAAAAGCTTCTAAAAATTTACAGAAAAGCAATTATTATTATTAGTGACCCCCCCCAAAATTTCAGGCTGCGACCGCGCCTGATGGTTTACCTATTGTGGTGTTCTACAGCTTGGTTTGATTGCCACTGATAAAAGTAAAACTATAAAAAGTAGCCATACACAGATTTAAGACCTGATGAAAATGGTTGGATTTTATCTGGTCTTAAATCTGTGTATGATCACTTTCCATAGTCTTACTATTATCAGTGGCAATCAAACAAAGCTGTAGAACACGACAATAGCTAAACTATGTGGTAAACCTTGAAAAATAAAAAAATATCATTTTTGGAGATATACAAATATAGGTTACGGCGGGTTGCGATCTGTAAAACTTGGGTTAAAGTATCTATAATTTCGTAATAAATAACTATATCACAACGGCAAACGGTAACCTTTTTGGTGATTTAAATGTTCTACGGGCTACTGTACTTGTATACTCATAGATATTTTCTATACTAAAACGAAGAAATAAGATACGTTATTTTTTGTATCTTTTTACTGCCTTCTTTGCGTTTTTTACACCATTTGACTACACAGGACATCATTTCTAACTCTCTTACTTCATAGATATCTAGATCGTTAGATCTGCCCGGTACTGAAAATCTGTAGGATTATTTCAAATCTGTCAAAATGGTGCACGCATGCGTGATGCGCTGTTTACGTCCATCGGAATTGACAACGGAAGGAAAATAAATTTCGATAATAATTGTAATCTAAATACTTACGCGTGATATGTTACACGATTTTGCTATAATAATAATAATAGTTTTATTTCAGACCATAGATCCATTTGTTAGTACATACACTTAAATAACTATGTTAGTAGTATGGGCACCTTAGTTTTAAAATTAAATAAAATTAAAATTACTACATCATATTATAACAAATTACTAATTCAAATATTTTTGGGATCCGTTCATATGCCGTTGGATCCAGTGCCTGAACAACTGACAATCAGGCCTATCCTTTACAACTGTCAGGATGCTGTTGGTACTCCCCCGAACTCTTCTTAAAATCGAAGCTGTTCGCTTCCTCATAATGCCTGCCTAGCATGACCGTCGAAACACGATATCATATAGTGATTTAACACGTTTAGCTGTCAAAAGACAATGGATTTTGACAGTTGGGTGTCGATAAAACGCTATATCACGCGATATATATTGCGTTTCGTCGGTCATGCTAGGGGGCTGACCTGACAAATTTTTTGGCCTGTGGTGCCATTTTTTAAGCAATGTCCATCAGCCATTTTTTATGTCCCCACGACTGGGGCACATGCCTTCCTTACGGGTGGATAAAGAGGACGGGGCCATAACCCACCACGCGGGCCCAATGCGGATTGGTGAGTGTTAATGACTGCAAATACAGCCGGGACCAACGGCTTAACATGCCTTCCGAAGCTCGAGATAATAAATTTACCCATCCCATGACCGACCCTTGCGAAAGTTGCTTAACCTCCGCAATCGCTGGGCCAGGCGCTAAACCACTGCGCCATCGAGCTCCAATATTTAAGCAATATTTGTTTGCAATTACAGTTCCATAGACTTTAGTTCGCTGCTTCACACTTGTTTGACCATACTAACCTGGCTGTTGCACCACGATATACTTGGCATGGCTGTGCGGCGGCGCGGCACACACGTATCGGCCGCTGTCCGCTTCCGTCACGCGCGCGCGGAACAACTGGCTCGACGATGAGCCATTGTAAGATATCGTGTATGGGTCACTGGGAACAATATCGCTTGGAATTAATATAGAGAAAAGAATTACTCAAATATTGTTTTACGACCGATTTCAATAACCTATCCTTATTAAAGATTTGTTGCCTACACGTTTCTGTTAAATGACAGTTGCCTATTAAAAGATCCATAGTAGGCCTATCTCTTACTAAAAATAGATTATTGAAATTGGTTGTATAATCAGTAGGCTTAGGACTTGTACTTTATGTGTAATGTATTCTGTGGCTTAGGTACTTTTGAAGTCAATCCCTACCGAATTGGTATTTTGCGTATGTGCATGTGGTATTATGCGTCTAAAGACGATCGCCATTATGCCAATGCCAATATTGTGCAGTCATTGAATGAACTAGGCTAAGTTCACATGCGTCATGCTCGTGTACTTTCAATCACCTGTTAGCAGCCACTGCTATCTCGTTGGCTGTTATCACCTCGTATATCTGACCACATATCACCCTTTCGTCTCAACGTATATCAATCACCCTTGTCACTATATCATGCGCTGGTCTTCATTATTTTATGATAGATAGGCAAGCGCTTGACCCACTATCACGCCTGATGTTAAGCGATGATGCGACCTACGATGAAACGCACTTGCCTAAATAGAAGTAACCTATTCACTCGCGATTTGAAGGCCCCCAGATTGTACCTCTCAGGAAACACAGACTCAGGCAAGGAGTTCCTTATTCCCACCTGCCAGCAGCCGCCGTCTCATTGGCCGGCAGATAGTTTAAAGGCCTATCCGCACACAACAGTGCCGGCACAATGCCGACACGTGGAACAATATTGGGCTACAAATGGGCGTAGTTCCTCCTACACGCGTTATGAACCCATTGCCTTCTTCTCACATAAATTTCTTCGTCTTCATCTAATATTAAAGCAATCGCTGCTAATTGTGATCTTGGATATCGAGGCATTTTTACGTGAAACTGCTGCGATACTAGGGTAAAAATCACTGCACGTGTCAATGTCGGCACTGACATGTATGAATAGAACGTCACGGAACTGTACGGTACGGAACTGTCGGTCACGTGCCGGCACTGTTGTGTGCGGATCGACCTTTAGGTACACATAGAGCGCGGGCGGAGGCGCGTCCCCCCGCAGCTTACACACCAGTGAGGTTGTCCCCCACTCGCTTCACAATATGATCATAGCACAAGAGATGTCCTGTAGTGAACTGTTATAATGATGTGTTTTACTTACAACCGCTCCCTGCTCAGTCTGTTATCACCCCATAATAAATATTATCACCCTACCTCACTCGCTACGTACCCTCTCGTCACTACGTATATTAACTCTAGTCACTACGTATATCACCCTCTCGTCACTACGTATATTAACCCTAGTCACTACGTGTATCACCCTCTGTCACTATGTGACTTTATCGTACCTGCTAGCAGCCGCCGTCTCATTGGCCGGCAGATAGTTCCACACGTAGAGCGCGGGCGGAGGCGCGTCCCCCCGTAGCTCGCAGACCAGCGTCAGGTTGTCCCCCACTCGCTTCACGATCACGTCCGTGAAGTCCAGCGACCCAGGACTGTAGAGGAACAGGGAGGAGGGGACCACTTCTGACACACCTGGGAAAAATAAATAAATAAAAATAAAATCCCATGGAAAGGAGTATGTTAAATTTAAGGAGAATAAAAAAAACAAGAAATGAAGATATAAGAAGAACTAAACTGACAGACGACCTTTAGAACGCTCTACGCGTGAAGTGGAACTGGGCAGGTCACATCTCCAGATACAAAGATAAGAGATGGACACTGGAGGTAACAAAATGGTTGGGGCCTAAAAGGAAAGAGAAACAGAGGCAGATCATATAAACGATGGGCTGATGAGATAATAGAAACTGCTGGGCCAAACTGGATGAAGGTTGCCCAGGACAGAAAAAATTGGCAAGTGATGGAGGAGGCTTTCACCCAGAAGGGATCCATATAATTATTAGTTTGTATAAATAAGAAACAATTCTAACAAATTAAATATTATCTCATTTGAAATGTAAATTATATGGAAAAATAAAGCTCTATTATTATTGTTTTAAAAATAAATGCTTGGAGCTCGGTGGCGTAGTGGTTTAGCGCCTGGCCCAGCGATTGCTGAGGTTAAGCAACTTTCGCAGGGTCGGTCATGGGATGGGTGTCCAAAAATTTATTATCTCGAGCTCCTCTGTGCTTCGGAAGACACGTTAAGCCGTTGGTCCCGTGTACATTTGCAGTTGTTAACACCCACCAATCCGCATGGAAGGCCTGTGCAGCAGTGGGGTCATTAAAATGGCTGATGGTCAAATGCTTGGAAAATTGCTCACAGCACCATGTAGCCCCAAACTAAGCAAAGCTTTTAATATGGGTGCTAGACAACTGAAATACTATCTCTTTACTATTTAAATACCTGTTATACTTATTATACATAGTAACACCTTTTGTAAGCAGGTTTGATAAATATATGAAATTTTTTTGTCGAGACAGTTTTTTGATTTTTTTTAAAATGACAGAGATATGTAAAAAAACACATTTCAGCCCGGCTTTCCGGATGTTTGTTCTCCTCTACAAGTCACATTTCTCAACCGATTCTGGTGAAATTTTGTGAGCAGGTTCGATAATTATATATAACTGCTTAGTCAAGCCAGTATTTCCAAATTTATCTAAAAATATTCTCCCATTTGGAAAAATGATCAAAATTAGAAGCACCATCTAGCTGCGAATAACTCACGTACTGTGTGCTTTGAAAACTTCATGGCGACATTTTATTTTTGTACAATTTGAGCCACTTTTTATCGCGAGGTCTACAGCTCACGGAGCCACTAGTTATACATAGTAACACCTAGGGCATTGAACAAAAATGAATTTTAATTCATCAATTCAATTTCTGCCTGGGCAAGAATCGAAAACGGGACCTCTGGCGTGGTAGACCAGCATGTTGACCACTGTATCACTTAGGTCATCAAAGATGGTCTAAAACTTATTATTTCCTATAGCTTTACAGATTGCCTGTCTAATTAAAATATTATGTTCCAAGTAGCAAGTTTATAAAGTCAATGGCTCATGTTGAGCAAATTCACAAGAAACTTCAACAAAAAGGGAACAAATTAACGTATGAAATTAATCTAACATAGTCGTCCCAGCTTCAAGCTTAAAACATAGCCAGCCAGTTTAAAGCTTAAAACATAATTCGTTGCATTTTTAAGAGATATTTATGTGTTTTGTTTAGTGGAAAGAAGTATTTTATTTATTTATTTCTTAGAGTAAGACGCGCTTCTGTCCCAGAAAGAGAAGCCATACGAAGCTTTCCCCTCTGCCGAAGTACAAGCCCAAATGGGCATATGCGGTTGATAAAACCAGTTGCGCCCGGATTTCTTTCTAGACCGAGTCCAGTCGCGCATGTGAACGCTGCAGTGTTTAAAATGCCAAATTGATGAGTTTTTTGCTGTTAAAAGAGGTCTGGAACATCAAAGTTTACAAAAAGTCGGTGTTACATTTCACATGAAAGTAATTTTTTGTCGTATTATTGCTATTTGTTTACATTTAAACATTAAATTCGTATATTTTATTCTTGATTAGTTGTCAAATTTATTCAGTGACATCGGGTCTGCTCGTCCATGGCTCCTCCGTACAAATTTCAGATTTGTCGCTAGATAAATCCGAGTTCTCGCCGATGAGCAACTTAGTGATGTTACCGTATCACAATGTTTGTCGATAAAGGACATGGCCTGCCTGCCTAGCATGACCGATTTATATCGCGTGATATAGCATTTTATCGACACTCAACTGTCAAATTCCTTTGTCTTTTTGACAGTAAACGTGATAAAACGCTATATCACGCGATATAAATCGGTCATGCTAGGCAGGCTGGTCCTGCTCCAGGCATTCTCATAAATGTGATATACTTAAAAATTCTTAAATATTTATTAATTCTTTTTAACTTCTGACAGACTCAATTTGGTCTTTGCAGTTTTGCACTGTTACATTCTGCGTCAAAGAGTAAAATAATATCACAGCATAAATTAATTGGTTCTCTCACAGAATAAATAATCTTTTTGATACATCTTATATTATTATATAAAAATGAATGGAATCAGATCATTTATAATAGAAAAACGTCATAAAATGCTCTTAATACGTATATGAGACTTGACAATAAGACCGTATTAACTTTTTTAAGACTAATTTAAGAACGATGACATGTCACAAAACAATTATAAGAGCCCTGTAAGCCTACCACTCTAATAACGTACGCATCCTGAGACTTTTTTGCTCCTTCCGGACCATCTGACCACCAAATCCTACCACCAGTGGTTGGTTGGAACTCCAATTTCTCAACTGACTACCCGTTATTAAATAACACCATCTTACTCCCATTTCACCACTGGTGTGGTGACCAAACCAAAAATATTATATTTATAAAATATTCAAATCTGACTGTGATATGATTATTTCCCAACTTCTGCTGACAAGGAGTTTCAGTTTTTTTATATATTTTCAATCACTTGCATCTCCAAATTACCAGAATCACATAAATATGGAAAAGGTTAACTTATGGTGGTTAAATTATGATTTATTGAAAAAGGATTACATAGTTTTCAAAAGGTCATCCGTAGTCAGTTGAAACAAAAAAACCCCCATTTCATCAGTTTCATCATTGGTGATGAATTAGGGATAAATTGCTCCCAATTCACCTCCAGTGGTCAGATGAGAAATTCATTTCTCAACTGACCACTGGTGATGAGATTTAGTGGTCAGTTGGTCCAGAAGGTTTTTGCTTGTTGGGCTCTTTGTTGTTATTCACCCCATGTAAAATGTTTGAGTTTGTTCCCTCTATTCCTTTTTCCGTATCGATATTGCTGCAACGACAATTGAGCCCAGCCCTTTATGTCAAAAACGTGTCATATTTTGATGTGTGACTCATCCGTACACAGATTTTTGCTGTTTTGTTTTATTTTTTATGTGTTGGTGTCGTCTTTACAGTGTTGTTTTTGTATGTGAGTATGCGGAACTGCACTTGTGTGCACTTTCCCCCCCGCAAAAAATGCCAGAAAAAACTGAATAGAGTAATAATCGCTAAGGCTGCTCCCTTCGAGACGAAGCCGCGATGCTCTAAGATTTATTTCATTCAACACATGAAAACCACTTGTAGCTATAAAAGTATGTCTTCATTCATTAATATTCTGTTTCCTCTATTATTAGCAAAGGCCTTAAGATTTTTTTTATTTAATTTATACCAGAAAACATATGGTTTATTCCATTGTCACACACAACATAAAAGCAAGCATATGGATACAATACTTATGTAAATCAGAGCAACATAATGTATTCATGATAATGATATGACAAATATTTCTTTGTTCATACACTAGCTTCTATGATTAATATAGCAATCTACTTGGTACGCAATCATAATGTAAATGCAAGGATATAATGCTCATCAGTGACGGACGGAATATCTAGCCTTTTCAGGAAGAACATTGTAACTGCCGGAATTTGCAAAAAAGTATTTTTATAGTCAGAGCTTACAGTAAAAATAAATAAATTTGATATTTGAAAAGCTTCTCTATTTCTTTCTATTTTTTTAAATATTATTTTATAATATTTGGGGGGCTTACAGCTATCGTTACATAGTAAATCCTTACTAATATTATAAATGCGAAAGTCCATTTGTTTGTTTGTTACGCCTTCACGTCCTAACTACTGAACCGATCATCATGAAATTTTGCATACACGTTGTCAGGGGTATAGAGAAGGACATAGGGTACCTTTAATCCCGAAAAAAAGTATTGTTCCCGAGGGATAGTAAAAAACCTTTCCACGCAGACGAAGTCGCATGCGGCCGCTAGTACTTTAATAAACTATAAGAAGCTAATTACAAGCCTCCACAGATTACAATAAATTTAACTTATTATGCGCTTACTTTGTAATTAAGCATTATATTACAATCTACAATTTTAAATGAAGGACTAAACTGCCTGTCTCACAATTTAATGATTAGGGACAGACTTTTTAGTCTGAGTCTCTACTTTTTAGAAGAGATTAAATATGAAATTACTAATCTTAATCAGACTTTTTGGAACAGGCTTCTAATGTACCATGGGCAACAGCGTCGCTTAACCACTGCTAAGGTTAAAATCGCTTGCACGCCGCGCCCGCTGTCACATACGTTTAGTTCGTGCAGGGGCGATACGCGCGCACACGAATTTTGTTGCAAACTGGGGGCGTACCGGCTAACGAATCGATTATCGAAAAGTCTGCCGGGTTTCAAATTAAAACAAATAAATCGAGCCCCAATTGGGCCAAAATGGCGAACCCCAATTCATGATGTCACACGAACATCGATAGCTTCCAAATTACGTCAACACAAAGTACAAGACGAAATTCCTTACTTTAATTTTTCTGTTTTAAGTTGAAACTCGATAGACTTTTCGATAATCGATGCGTTAGCTGGTACGGCCCCTGGTTAAGCAACGCTGTTGCCTATAGTACTAAAGGCTCTATTAACAGCAGACAGACTTATGACTAAGAGATCAACATTTTGACCGTCTAACCCGCCAAATATTTATAACTTATAATTTTAGCTATCTTTAGCGATCAACCTTAAAACCTCTCATGATCGACTGTATGGGCACCTCTGGTATATAGCTACTAGTTCTGTTTATTTATTTGAAGTTATTTGTGTTAATACAATAATAGTGAAAATTATATTTGATTGATTTACCTATTTAAATGACAGCAAGTTTAAATTACGTATTATTTTAAAAATCAATCAAGTGGTTATAAATTAACCCTAATTGAAATAATCTGTAACCAAATAATGGACACTGTAAATAAAATTGACTGTTTACCTATTGAGAGTAAGTATGGTTGTATTAAATAATACAACCACCATACAACTATTTTTTGGCTCAGTAGTACCAATAAAAAACAAATTTTATGACATGACCTCACTCAAAATTAGTGATTTTTAGCTTACACCCGCTTTCTAAATACAAATAAGCTTAAATGTGCAAAAGTGAAAGGGTCATTTGTCAAAAGCATCAGTTGTTTTTGCCAGAAAACACAAGATTGGGTCAAAAATATAAAAATTGACCTCAAGAGAAAACTGGTTATTATGGCATCAACTTCGGATACAATTTAGCCTTGAATTTTATGGCATAATTGAACGAGAAGGAGCGGCAGGTTATTAACATTGCCACAAGGATCCTTACGAGCCTCTAAAATGGCAAAAAATACAAAAAAATATACAAGTTGCCATCACAGGTAGTTTGAACATTGCACTATCAATATCAAAACATCGAAAGAATTTTGAGTACTTACAGGTTTCAGGTGTGAAGATGAACAAAATAACACTACTTAAAAAGAACATATTTGAGGATATCATATTTATTTACTGTACATACATTTCCATTTCAGTAACGTTGACTGACTTTGACATAAAACAACCTCTACGCCATTTTTGTTTGTTTCGTTTCGTTTCGTTCCGTCGGTCGCAGCATAGATTCTTCTTCTTCTTCTTATTTTTGTTTTGGCAATCTACTTTCCTCTTGGAAGTAATTTTTGCCAGTGTCAAGTGTTGAATATTTCAGTGATAGATTGTTTCAGTTTACATTAAAATGCGGGTGCATCGCATTCTAATGCTGCTTGGAGCTTTTGGCACCAAGTATATCAAGACAGTTTACTTGGTAAGTTCTGCCGAGGTAGCCACCACTACAGTAAAAGTCTCGGCTTCACACAACCAAGATCGCGCCTATTTCAATTATCCCACATATTGTTCAGTTGCGTAGACACTTGTACCACAAAACTGCACCAATTTTAAGACACAATATCCACTATGAATCAATTTGCAAATAATTAAAATAGACACCGAACCGAACATGACAAATGGCGCCAAAAAACTCCCGCAGCATAGATTAAAGTTTATATACAGGGGTGCGTTCGTAAACGAGGCTCGAAGTCGGACATTCACTCCAAGACGTGCGACGTTCGTCATCCGACGTTTACGAACGACACTGCATAGCTGTCACTGTCCTATTAGATTTGTTGATTTTGATATTAATGAAGCGCGAAATGCAACAAACAATAAAATGAAAATTAATGTTTATAAACAAAGAAGACGTGTCTACTGTCAAATAAAACGTCAGAGCGAATTTCACCGTGAGCATGCGAATCTCCGTGCCACTGAATAATTCCATTCTAAAACTACCTAGAAGTAATGTACCGATGATATACGTTCTTATTTCAGATATCAAATCGATTGTACCGGCTTCCCGGCAGAATGATTGACAAAAGCATGTGGCACGGAGATTCGCATGCTTTGAGGTTATGTTTTTTGTTAAATCGTCGAATTCCAGATCAATCGGAGCCTGTACCGCTGGGTTGATGTATTTGTAGCCGTTACATATTCATTGTAACAGCTACAAACACATTTGTTGCTCATGTAACGCAACAGGGACAAAGATATCGCGATCTAAAGTTTTAAAAGCATGCGACTCTCCGGCCCACACACTTAAGTCTAAAATATTGATGAAAATTGCATTAAGTTTTAAAATAAGCAGGTTTTTGTAATCGTTTGATCACGATAAACGACCCGAAAACATATTTTCAGAATATCTTTACTCGTTTTAGAGAAATTTGCAAATTTATTTACTATGAACAATCACAGTGTAGGGTTACCATATCGTCGGTCGGTCAGAATCATTAGGCTGTTTCTAGAAAATAGACCGATCGGAATACGTTATTTTGAGGGTATAACCTTCAAGAATTCTAAAGTTTATGAATTCTTGCCTGTCGATACATTGGCATATAATTAGTTTATTTTTGCGTTTTGTGTCACATCTAGCCGATGCATCTTGAGAAATTCGATTATTTGTGGTGTTTATAAATAATTGGACTCTAAGGCGATTCTCCCACTGCCAACGCGCGCCGTCGTTGCGGGGCGCGGTTTGGCGTTTCACGCGCGCGGTGACGGCGCAGCGCAACGCCTGTTCGGGCGGTTTTCTCCGCGCCCCCGCGCCATTCGGCGTCTGACGCGTCCCCGCCGCTTGTTTTTTAGAGGCATTAAATTTTGAAGTTGTTTTGTTTTAATTTCCAGGTTTTTAGGGTTCCGTACCTCAAAAGGAAAAAAAACTGAACACATATAAAATCACTCATGAGATTAAAACGTCCAGACAAATAATTTAGATTTGCCATCTCGATATTAATGACGGAATTTTAATAACATACGAGTAGGTAGGTACGGTCAACGGCACGCTGGGCTTCCACGACAGCGTAATGATATTCAATCAAATAAATAACAGATTTTTTACAGTTTTGTATAACCTCATGTGCTGCATAATGTACCTACCAAATGGCACTAAAATGGGCGTATATCCAAGCCACGAAACATTTGAAAACCAGAGGAAATCCCGCCATCGTAACGAAACGATCATCGAAAACCAGCCGCGGGGCGCGTCGCAGTGTGTTGTACCCCGCGGTAACGCGCCTGCTGGCGCAAACTGCTCGCGGATCGCCGGCGGCACGCGGCGGTGCGTGCTCACGCGCCGTGGCGCGCCTTGGTGTGTTGGACGAGGCGGTTTTCTGTACAAATTAATGTACTTGCATACAACGTAAAAGACGCGCGTGGGTGCGCCGCGACCGCGCGCGTCGCCAGTGTGAGAACCGTCTAAACTGTCAAAATTGTTTTAAAGTAAAAAGAAACAATAGTATTGTATTTAAGATAGCCTGCGTAGTGTACAAACCTAATTTGTGTCATTTTCGTCCATGGAAACAGACGTGGGACCCGTACATTAATAACACCGTCAAAAAAATATTACAATTTGAAAAACAAGTACCATATACCTCAGATCACTTAAAAATCCCTATGAAATAAATTTGTGCCAAATTAAGGCATGGGCTTTTAATATTTTCAATTTTTTTGTTTGTCCGAGCCATTGATGCTTATAAAAAATATCAGTATTATTAGAGTTTACATATTTAATATCTTAAATACATGAGTGATGGACAGAATGAATTTGTGTCATTTTCATGCATGGATAATACCTAGGTAGGTAGGTATTCAAAAAGTTTGCGGTCGAAGCGAGTAGGCGCGGGCGCGTGGCGAGGGACGACGAAGCTCGTCCGTTTCGGTTGGATACTAAGTACGTACATACCTATAAGTCTCACGTCACGATACGAACGAACACGCACCTTTCGTTTGGTTAAGTAGGTACTCTATAGAATTACATCTCCTGTTTTAGAAATTCATACAGATGTACTATGGACAACAACGTCACTTAACCACAAACAACTCTTAAGGTTAAAATCGGTTGCACGCCGCGCCGCCGCCGTCATAACATAATATATTTAGTTCGTGCAGGGGGATACATGCGCACACAATTTTTTTGCTAACTTTTTAAGCGAAGCTGTTGCCCATAGTACATACATATCTGTTCTGTTTCCATTCTAAAACAACCTAGAAGTAATGTACCGACGATATACATTCTTATTTCAGATATCAAATCGATTGTACCGGCTTCCCGGCAGAATGATTGACAAAAACATGTGGGCCGGAGAGTCGCATGCTTTGAGGTTATGTTTTTTGTTAAATCGTCGAATTCCAGATCAATCGGAGCCTGTAGCGGTGGGTTGATGTATTTGTAGCCGTTACATATTTAAGCATGTTCCAGACGGATTAAATCACGCCTCCCAACAGAGGTGACCTTGCTTGATTTAATCCATCTAGACGGCAGATTTAATCCAAATTTCTCCAACCAATCCAAATGACCTTCAACGTCCTTGGTGGAAGGGCGCGAGTTCCAACACAGGCACGGTAATGATATTTATCAGTACTCCAACTTCATATACTGCCCGGCATTTTATTGGCAAGATAAAAACGAGACAAAAGATGTGCAGCGCCACAAATTTTAGTGTTTGTGGCTATTGCGCATCTTTTGTCTCATCTTTCTCTTGCCAATTTATATGCAAGTGTCATCTGTACAAATAGTCGAAAAGCGAGTCGTACCTACGCGCCTCGGCCCTCGAGTTCAGTCTGCAGTCTGCACTCGGTACACAAACAGTCGCGAATGCGCCGCAGTGATGAACGAAAGATGTACGAGGTAATAAATATAATAGAAAAAATACTATAAAATATCGACTCAGCCCTCGCAGTTCAGACGGGCTCAAATGGCTCGGCTGCTACGGGTTACGGGTGAGTCAATTTTTCTAGTATTTTTAGGGTTCCGTAGCCTAAATGGCAAAAAACGGAACCCTTATAGATTCGTCATGTCTGTCTGTCTATCTGTCCTTCTGTCACAGCCATTTTATTCCAAAAGTATTAATATTACACAACTGAACCTTGGTTGGTAGATGTATTCTGTTAACTGCTTAACGATTTTAACACAAAAATAACAAAAATAAAGATTAAGGGGGGGCTCTCCATACATGGAACTGCAACTGCGAACGTGTGAGGTGTCAATAGATAGGTCTTTAAAATTGACATTGAGGTTTTTAAGACATTTTTTTCTCAAAGTCTAAGGTTTGAAAGATATACTCCTCCAAAGTGGTAAAATGTTTATCCTCCCCCCCCCCCTTTAACTTTTGAAATAAGAAAGTGAAAAATCTAAAAAACATATATACTGCATGTAGGTCTTAATAATTACTTTCAATAAAAATTGGTTTAAATGAGATATAGTAATTAGTTTTTCAGATATAGCACATTTTCCATAACCGCAAATATAACTTTGTCATTCATAACAACACTGAAAAACAAAGTTATTTTTGCAGACGAAAAATTATAATGGTATTAAATATGGTGTGGTATAAGGTATCTACGGAACCGTACGGCGTGTTGCCCAAAACGCACTTGGCCGGGTTTTTTTCTATTATATTTATTACCTTAATATAGAAATAACATTCTGAATGCCAAAAGTCTAAAAATTCAATAGGTACTATTGAGTGAAATATAAGTTCTTACTATTGCAAAGTGCAGATTGTGCTGTTTTTATTATAAATATAATTAACCAATAATCCAGAGATACCTTACATTTTTAAATACCTGGAAAGTCCGAAAGCTAAGATTAAGTATACTTAAAATATTATATAATACGTAGGTATTGTACTAAGGATTATTAAATAATTTGTTTCTCCCATCAATAATGTATTTTTTTTTTATTTTACCATTAGTTTTGTTAATCTAGTTATATTATTGCCTTAAAATTAATTGATTGAACCAGCGCGGGTTTATTTAGGTAATTATTTCAAGGACAGGGCCGAGTTACAGTACTGATAGATATCTTTACCGTGGAATGGGAAAGAGTGTCGGCGCTAGGGTTGCCAACATGTCTAAGGCGAAATACAGTATTTTTCAAATAAGGCTAAAAAAATTAGTACACTTTAAAATAATATAGTAGTTTATGGAAAAGGCAAAAATTAGGCAAATATATTATTATATTTTACTTTTTATAAAAACTATATTTTTTGAACTTTTTGCATTTTTGAACAATGTTTTGGTCAAAATCATAAACCATAAATAAAACAATCATGAATCAAAATAAAAGTCTCATATTATTTTCTACCATCAATATTAATTAAATATAAGTAAATTAAAAACTCGTTTTTAACTTACTTACGATTGTATCAGTATTACTGATTAAGTTAAGACATGAAAGAAATTCGTCCATGGTTAAGATTAAGATATATTTCGTCCATGGATTAAGATTTAATTAAGTTGTCAATTTTATATTGACAAGTTTGGAACGCAATAAGACAGATAGATACGTTCAGAATTCAGATACAATACACTATACACATAGTATTTGTTATATGGTGTGACTATACACTACACGCTATAGAATCAGTCAAAATTCACGATCACAAATTAAAAAAAAAGAAACATTTGTTTCTTAGCGATCGATGTTGAAAATATAGTATTTTTGCGTACTATATATTTCTTCAATAGTATATAGCACGCAGACCCGAAACATAGTATAATACGACATATTATTATAGTATGGTTGGCAGCCCTAGTTGGCGGCGCTTGGATGTAAACTCGTGTAGCCGCAACACAATCCACGGATGGAAACCACGCCCCCATCAAGCTTCCACCAAGGTGACCTTGGTTGGGAGGCGTGATTAAATCCGTCTGGAACGTGCTTGTTTATGTTATTGCGTTACATGAGCAACGAATGTGTTTGTAGCTGTTAAGCTACAAACACATTCGTTGCTCATGTAACGCAATAGCGACCTAAAGTTTTAAAAGCATGCGACTCTCCGGCCCACACGCTTAAGTCTAAAATATTGGTGAAAATTGTATTATGATTAAAAATAAGCAGGTTTTCGTAACCGTATATAATAGGTCTTTACCTATGAAATTGCCGATTTGTATGGAGAATTTTCAAGAAGTTGCATTTTTCATACTAGCATTTTCTTTGTTCATTTAACAACCGTTAACACTCTTGTAACAAAACTTTTATGTACTAATGTTTGAACATTATGCTAACCTATTCCATTTACGATAGGCGAAAAAAATAAGTTTTGGCTAAGTTACAACCCCTCCGGTCACCCTTTTTTGGCTCACAAAAAAAGAGTAACTTTCAAGATCTTTTTTTAATGCTATGAAAGCTTAAAAAAAGGACTTTATTTTTACTGATAGTTGACTATCATGGTCATAATTCGACATACGTAAATCAAGATATTGTTAAATGTTTTAAAACATAGAAGTTATTATTTTCTCTGTATGTGACAAATTATCGGCAAGTTCATAAGTAAAGACCTAATATTTATAGATATATATTGCGAACGATTTTATCCTAGCTTTCCGATGACCTAGAGACTTGAAACTTTGAAAATAGGTCAGAACTGGAAGGCAATGCAATATTATGGTGTCATTGAGCTGATCTGATGATGAAGCCGGAAGAAGCCCACAGGAATTCTATAAAACCTACAACCCCATCGTGTTTGGGCTCGTTAGAATAGGCATGACGAAATTTTTTTTTATTTTATGTTACATAAATTACCTCTCAAAAAAAGAAACATTGGTAAAATAATTATTTCGCTAGCGTGAAAACTGCCCGAGATATCACAGTTTAAAATGCACACAAATTGGACTCACCCGAAAACGCTCCATACTAACGGCTACCCTAGTTATGACGTCACGCCTAGGTGTTTGTATGCAACGCGTAGGAAAGTTTGGCAGCTATATTAAATATTGTGTTTATCAAAATTGTTTCTTATACAAATTTGCTATAAATTTTATGGATTAATTAAATGTATTATTTATTTTAATATATTTTAAACTTTTTAAATGGACTTGTCCGCCCAACTTTGAAGGGTAATAAAACAAATAATACGCAATATATAAAACCAAGAGGTATACAAGCTACTCTAAAAGTTCAATATGTTTACGGTTTTTATTAGTATTTTGTTATTTTATTCAGTAGTCGTCATCCCTATTGTTTTGACGAGTACTCTAATGGGAGACGAAGTCCAGAGTCTGATGATGAAGCTGACAGACAGAGTATGTTCATTACTTTTAGTCGGAGGATTTTTGTAAAAATATTAACCAAACTGTTTTTCAATTAGGGTTTTTCAAAATGACAAAAAACTGTATGCTCGATAGATAAGATGGCGTTGATAAAAATGTATGTGTCAATGTGATTTTTTTACTCAGCTTCGAAGAGTACTCAGGTAGGCAGGCAAATCTGATGTTACCCTAAAATGTTTCTCTTTGGCCAGATGTCAGCCAGCGAACGCTTATTTGCCTCTTTGGTACAGGCCGTTTATTTTTAAAAGCCAATTTTTACACTTCTCTTTCCATCAACGCCATCTAGAGGCAAATAGTTACTATTTTTTTAAAATGTCACTTTGTAAAGCCTTCATTAAGAATAATTGTCCTAAATCGTGGGCTTTTAAAAAAAATGCTTTTTTGACAGTTGCCTTTCTCATCGAATGTGTTTTTTAGTCAATATATTTGTACATGTATCATAGATTCACGTGGACTACATTACCACAGAATAACTATGATACTACCTAATAAATTGTTCGATTTTGGTAGATTATTTTTTGATGTTATTCTAAAATACCCCAGGTGTCCAAGAATGTCACAGCTCAAGGGTGGACACAATGTAACAGTGTTTCCACTACTACTACCTAATATTTGTGATTTTCAGACTCATTAATCTTTTAGTATGTAGAATTTTACCTGAGAGATTAATGCCTATTATAAGTAATTGTTGATTTTAAATCGTTATTGCCTATAAAAGGTACATAACTACGATTTAAAAAAAATTAGACTCATTTATCTTTAAGTCACACACAAATCATTGTACCTGAGATAAACCTATAGGTACTTTTAAAGTCTGAATAATTATGCAATACCTTGAGAAAACCTTTATCGGTTGGAATTCAACAGATTTTGTCATTTACTTGTTCCACTAAATATGAAAATGTCAAAATTAATAACAGTGTTTCATTGTTGGACAGAGGATGTTTCATTGTGTACACCTAGGTGGACACAATGAAACAATTCCCATTTTCTTTTAAAAGTCTTCTTATTGGTTTATGTATCTATTTATTAATGAAACTATAACTGCCATTTTATACCTAATTAAGTAGATTCCGTTCCTCTAAAAACGGAATTCATATCTTTAAAAATGAGAGAAATATGAGACTCAGAGCTTTTGGTGTTGCATTGTTCCACACTGCTCTACGTTTGTATGTATGTGAGTTTTTGTATTGTTACTTGGGACAAGTTTCAATGGTTGTAAAGTAATTTATGCTTACTACATAAGTCAAAACTTGAAAAATTAAACTTTAGTATTTACTTACCTTTTAAAAAAAACTAAAAACCGACTTCAAAAAACCTGCCTCTAAAAAGCAAGAAATAATATTCAAATCATTAGATATGCATTATCATTGTTATATAATAACAACACGTCTATTGAAGTCGGGTGGGGCTGGAGTACAACTTCGTTTTTTTATTCTAAAAGCCCTACCCGACTTCAATATACGTGTTGTTATTATATAACAATGATAATGCATATCTAATGATTTGAATATTATTTCTTGCTTTTTAGAGGCAGGTTATTTGAAGTTGGTTTTTTGTTTTTTAAAACATTTTTTTTTATTTTTAAAACAATTTTTATTTTTTTGTTTTTAGTGTAAGTACCTTCTCTATTAGGTAGTGTAGTGTAAGTATATTATTTGGTAGAAAAATCGGCTCAGTCAAACGTGAGATATTCGCGGAGAAACATACATTCATACAGGTCAAACTGAAAGAGAACCTTCTTTTTTTTGAAGTCAGTTAAAAAGACTAAAAGTACCTCTTACCCAACAAAAAGAATCATCTTATTCGGTTCATAAATAACAAAATAGTCAAGTTAGTTGATGCAAAATCATAGTGTTTTCAGGATACCTTGAAAACTACTGAACCGATTTGAAAAAAATATAAATGAGACCATTTCGCAAAAAAATTGAATCGAACAAAAAAAGAATCATCAAAATCGGTCCATAAATGTCGAAGATACGCGCGAACAACGATAAAAAAAACATACAATTAAGGATGTAATAAAACAGATGCTTCGTTCGGAGTTATTTTATTAATAAAATACATGTAAAATATTTTTTTTTTCTTACAAAGAGGTTATAAGAAAACTGAATTTCTTAGTGCTCATCACGGTTAGTTCAGAGCCATCACGCCTTATTAGTAAGTTTGAATAGACTAACATACACGTTACTAACATAACAAGTGATGTATAGGTACTTGGTTATTTATAAAGCTGTTGGGTTTTAAAGTAAATGGGAACGGGAACGAGAACGAAAACGGAAACGGGAACGGTACTTACCTACTAATCTCTGAACTAAACTTTTCAATAATTTATACCAATTCGAATTTAATATTTATAACTAAGACAGGACAACGTCTGTCGGGTCAGCTAGTAAAATAAATATTTGAGGGGGCTCCCATACAACAAACGTGATTTTTTAGCCGTTTTTTGGTACGGAACCCTTTGTGTGCGCGTCCGACTTGCACTTGACCGGTTTTTATTTCCTTACCCTCAAAAAATATTTTGTTACAGTAGGTAGGTAATCCTTTCTTTTTAAACTTTGCAAGAGGTAGAGTACAAGAATGTTAATGATGTCATCTCATCAATGAGACTGTAATTGACAATAATAACACATGCCTAGTTCCAAATCACGCCAACAGCACTGTTAGCCTATAATCCATTAAATGAAGTAGGTACACAAATACCCTATCTGTGTAATATTTTGTGACTATTTAATTTGGTCGGATACGCGCTAACAGCGCTGTGAGCGTGATTCGGAACGCGGCCACAGTATCATCAAATGTATTTATATTCGTTCGTATACTTCTTACCTACCTACCTACTCGTTACTTCAAATGTGTCACCGAACTTCAGTACCTATGCTTAGGCGTCACTTAAGTCACTTACTTACTTTAAATTAGGCGAATTAATTTGAAGTGGGATATTGTGCTGGCTCAATACGAAATAGAGGCTACTTTTTACAAATTCTTTTACCCAAAGTCGCTCGAACGGCAAAGTACGTAGCAGCGGTGCTCGAAGTACGCAGCAAACAGCGGTGCCCCGGCTCCCACCCCCCCCACCCCCCCCCCCCCATTTTCTTTTGTGACTTTTACAGGGTGTTGAAAAGAAAAAAATAAAAAGCTGAAAATTCCATTGATGAATTTAGCACAAAACATTATGTACAACAGATACTATATTGATCTAAAACATTTAACACTTATTTAACCAATTGTAATATTCTTTTGGAGTTACTAAGGTAACGCTTTAGGTAATAGTCAAATAACAGTATTCCCGTGGACAAAGATGACACAAAAAGCTCAAGTAAGTACATCGGTTACAACTTCATAATCATCATGAAAGTAAAATTTTCAACTTTAATTTTCTTTTCGTCCGATAGCGTTAAAAAAGACAAAAACCTAAATTGTTACTTATGCATCAAACCAAAATGACACAATTTCATGTATTAGGCTAAGTGAATGGTGCAGAAACTATATACGAAAAAAACAAACTTTAATATTTTTAAAAGCTAAAAACTTATCCCGATCGGTCTAAAATGCAAGTTAAGTGTTTTTAGATACCTATTTTGAAAGACTAATACTTCAAAAAACGAAGGAAGTTCTCAGTTCGGTTGCATTCAACCGAGACCTAAATTAATGGGTGACTGATACTGATGATGATGGGTGACTGGTACTGAGTGGGCAATTATTATACCAATTATGACGTTCACATTTTTAACACGTTTTTATAAGGTTACCTACTTTCTCATTTGTTTGTTTGTATTTTGTCATCTCGATTAGGATAAAAGTCACCTTTTTACGTCCCCTAAAAAATATTGCAATATTGCATAGTCAGTAACAGTATGATAGTAGGTATGATACGTACGAGTATGTAGGCAAATCAACCCTCAACATTATGTAGTTCAACTTGAATTTTATTAGAAACAGCCTAATGATTCCTACGGACCGACGATATGGTCACCCTACACACTGATTATTCATAATAAATCATAGTAAATAAATTTACTTATTTCTCTAAAACGAATGAAGATATAGTGAAAATATGTTTTCGGGCCGTTTATCGTGATCAAACGGTTACGTAAACTTGCTTATTTTTAATCTTAATACAATTTTCACCAGTATTTTAGACTTAAGCGTGTGGGCCGGAGAGTCGCATGCTTTTAAAACTTTAGATCGCCATATCTTTGTCCCTGTTGCGTTACATGAGCAACAAATGTGTTTGTAGCTGTTACAATGAATATGTAACGGCTACAAATACATCAACCCAGCGGTACAGGCTCCGATTGATCTGGAATTCGACGATTTAACAAAAAACATAACCTCAAAGCATGCGAATCTCCGTGCCACATGCTTTTGTCAATCATTCTGCCGGGAAGCCGGTACAATCGATTTGATATCTGAAATAAGAACGTATATCATCGGTACATTACTTCTAGGTAGTTTTAGAATGGAATTATTCAGTGGCACGGAGATTCGCATGCTCACATTTCACCCACCTATTTCGTGGGGCGGCGGGCTGATTATCTAATTAGAAACCACCTAGCGACCGGTTGCAGTTCATAGATGATAGTGATCCATTGCTACTTCTTTTTGAATTAAAAAAAAACATACCAAAGAAAAGTAGCAATGTATGTGGAATGAAACCGGTCGCTAAATAGTTTCTTTTTAGATAATCAGGGTGCGGTGCGTTCGCCGGGCGTCGTTTACGAACGGCTATACCTAGTGATCGTCGGGCGATCGCCCCGCATCGATTATCTAAATAGAAACTATTTAGCGACTGGTTTCATTTGATATACATTGCTACTATTCTTTGGTATGTTTTTTTTCACCCCAAAAAGAAGTAGCAATGTATCACATTTATCTGTCAAATGAGACCGGTCGCTAGATAATCAGCCCGCCGGTGGTTTTAGAACGCGGACATGTCATCGAGCGTCGTCGAGCGAGCTTTACGAACGCACCCCAAGGTTGCGTTCAGAGAATGTCAATGTTAATACCATAAAGTTAATATTCCACGTAGCGTGAGCGTAGCGAAATTTTTCTATGTCTATGGTTAATACAAAGTCTTTATTTTCGAAAAAAAACAGTTGTTATTTGATTTTGAATAAAGGAAAGTTTATATTATTCGTATTCCAAATGGAAAATGAAGACTTTGTATTGACATTGACATTTAAAGTTCTTGGTCGATCCTAACCTTAGTCGAAACAACGTTTGGTTGTTTTTTAACTGCACTCTAAGCCTCTGAACGCAACCCAGCCAGCACTCAGCAGTCAGATCGCATCGCACGCAACACTCGCTCAGTATATTGATCTCAATGCCTAAATCGGAAAGTGTGTAAAGCCCTTTAAGAAATTAATCAAGTCTCTATGATCAAATCTGTCTGTGTCTTGTCGGGTCGGTTGTCTGTGGCAGTCATTGTTCAGCCGAGTAATTTTTTTCTATGGTTCAACCGGCTGATGCTGATTCCGGCCGACTGTTTATTTTTCTAAAAAAAAAACAAACGAGTAAAATGCCGCATTTTAAGATTGAAACAAACGTTCCTAAAAGCAAAATACCTCAAGACTTCGTAACCAAAGCCATTCCAATAGTAGCTAAAACTCTTGGAAAGCCTGAACAAGTATGTATAAACTTCAGCATTTTTTACCTAACTAAAGGTCAATAAAGGACAGACGATAAAAACACCTACATTAACATAACATTCTCTCTCATCTCTTAGAGATAAGCCCACCTTTGCTCACATGTTTTGTAACTAATTTTGTTTAACTGTTTTTAGTGCAATTAAGAGTATATTTAACAATATTATTAATACTTATATCCAAAACATATCAGTCAGACCGGTCAGACACTACCGTCAGTATCAAATATAGTAGTTTCAAGATTATTACGTGTAAAAATATAGTAGATGGCGAAAAAGTCAAAAAAATATAGTAGGTTATCGTTTTGTGTGGAGGATTCTAAAAAAGTTGCATTTTTCATACTAACATTTTCATAATTTATTCAACAACCATAAACACAAGTGTTTAGACACAAAAATTACTACCTATGCTATTACTTATGTGCATAAGTATAAGTAAATTATTTTTGCTGCCTTTGTTTAATTTTTTCACTTGAAAAAATATTGTAGTTTTGCCTACTACCTATATATTTTTTCAAAAAATATAGTAAGCGAGCCCTCAATATAGTAGGATACTATATTATATAGTAGGGTTGGCAACCCTAATTGTAATACTTGTTTTTGTAATAATATTATAATTTAATTTCAGTACTGTGTAGTTTCCGTCATCCCGGATCTACTGATGAGTTTCAGTGGGACCACAGAACCCTGCGCTATTGCCAACCTTATGTCTATCGGTGCACTCGGTGTGGAACAGAATAAAAAGCATGCAAAAGTGTTGTTTGATCTGGTCGAAAAAGAGTTAGGAGTTCCATCTGACAGGTGAATATCTCCATTTTTATTTACTAATAATAACACCTAGAAGCCGAATCCTTGTAGGTTTAGGTAGTGAGGCAAAAAAAAAGAGCTAAAATGGCTTTGATTTCAAATTTAATATATCCTTCATATATTATGTTACCTAATCATAACTAAAATTTTATGAAACAGTAACTTATCCCCTAAATGTAGGGAAATTGAAACTTTTTTGTTCTTATAGGTACAATTAGGTAACATATGAAGGATAAAAATCTTTTGGCTCACTTTTGACAGTGCGCTTTGTAGGGAACTATCGTTCTAAATTGTTATTATTCTAAGGCTTTGGATAGGCGTTTCTGTAAACTGTAAAAAAAAAGTATATACTAGACTAGTATACTACACTAAACTAGTTTAGACTAGTATACTAAACTAGTTTTCAAATTAAAAATTGTATTGTAATACTATATTTTTATATGAAAACTAGTTTCTAAAATTTCATACCTGTATACCAGTAGGCTGATTGTCTAACTTTGTTGCAATCAACTCTGACAGAAATCGCAGTGACATTGCTGCTTTAGTAAGAACCAAATATGACAACTATCTTACTTAAAGCAGCAATGCAACTGCGATTTCAATTGAGAATTGTTAGCAACAGCTTTACGTAATTCGGGGTCAGAAGTGCCCATGTGGTCAATCGCCAAGGATAGCTAAAATTATAAGTGATAAATATTTAGTGGGTTATATGATGACTTGATAAATAATAGGTCTTTACCTATGAAATTGCCGATTTGTATGGAGATTTTTCAAGAAGTTGCATTTTTCATAATAGCATTTTCTTTGTTCATTTAACAACCATGAACACTCATGTAACAAAACTTTTATGTACTCACGTTTGAACACTATGCTAACTTATTTCCATTTAAGATAAGCGAAAAAATAAGTTTTGGTTAAGTTACAACCCCTTCGGTCACCCTTTTTTTTGCTCACAAAAAAAGAGTCACTTTCAAGATCTTTTTTTTAATGTCACGAAAGCTAAAATATGGACTTTATTTTTACTGATAGTTAAGTTATTATTTTCTATGTATGTGACAAAATATCGGCAATTTCATAGGTAAAGACATAGTAGAACCAAATGTAAAGACCTAATATTTAACGGTCAAAATGTCAATCTCTTAGTTATAAATTTTTGCTATGTCGATCTCCTTGAGAAAAAAATGGGCACCCCTGCTGTATACAACCACACTAGAAGACCAAAGTTTTATTTTAAACTAGCGACACGCCCTCGCTTCGCTTCAGTGTAGTTAGGAATTTGACACCACATATTATACATATAAACCTTCCTTTTGAATCACTCTATCTATTAATAAAAACCGCATCAAAATCCGTTGCATTGTTTTAAAGATCTAAGCATACATAGAGACAGACAGCAGGAAGCAACTTTGTTTTATACTATGTAGTGATGTATTAATTTTAATGTGTATTATTTCTTTTTCCAGGATGTACATCACATTCCAAAATTCGCCTACCAGTGACGTGGGGTACAAGGGAACAACCTTCCATGATATATTGGGCTAAGAAGTTAAACATCGTCGGTGATTAATTTCTGCACATATTAAAAGCAAAAGGATCAAATATTAATACTAAAATCTGCATTTCTACTCTAAATCTTGAACCAACATACAACGATTTTGAGTGTTGTCTGTTATTATCTTGTTATTAAGTATATAAGTTTAGTAAGTGAATAACATTGTGATTATTCTTATCAAAGTTTCTATTTAAATAATATAAGTATACCAAACAATGTGCTCTTTTTCTCTGATTCAAGCCCTACCAACTACCAACTATTGATGGTGCACAGCACAGACAGACAGACACTAATTATTTCTTTGAGAATACATTAAAATTCATTGTGTAGGCTGTTAAGGCGCTTTCCTGGCCGAAAGTGGCGCCACGGTGAATTTTATTTAATACTAGCGGCTGCCCGCGACTTCGTCTGCGTAAAAAAGTTTTCTTGCTGTCTCGCGGGACCAATACTTTTTGTCGAGATGAAAGGTACCTAGTCGTCCTATGTCCTTCTTTATACCCCTGACAACGTGTATGCAAAATTTCATGATGATCAGTTCAGTAGTTAAGACGTGAAGGCGTAACAAACAAACAAACGAACTTTCGCATTTATAATATTGAACGCGAGCGGAGGGCGCAGTCGAGGAGAGCAAATATGTTGGCTCGCAGGTTTGCGCGATGTTCGGTTGAGGTAAAAGTCACGCTGTTTCGTGCGTATTGCACTTCCCTGTACACCTGCGCCCTGTGGGCCAACTGTTTGCAAAGAACGTACAACGCTCTCCGAGTACAATTTAATAATGCTTTTAGGGCGATATTGGGATTGCCCCGTTTTCGCAGCGCCTCTGGTATGTTCGCAGCGGCACGCACTGACTGTTTTTATGCGACTATGCGCAAGAGATGCACTTCATTAGTGCGCAGAGTGCGGGCCAGTCCCAATACCGTCCTAGCCATGATAGCCGAAAGGCTCGATTGCCCTTATATCCGCCACTGCTGTAATAAGCACATCTCTTAGGGTGATATTTAGAGCGATAGGCGCGGGCAATCGACATAAATAAATAATAAATTATTGGTTGTTGTAGTTTTTATTGATAAATTGTATTGAAGTAACGTAATATATTATAATTGTGTAAGTAGGTAATGAATTGATATTTTATATTTTTATTTCAAAACAGGACATAACGAGCAATTTTAATTTTATTTTTAATTTTAATTTTAATTTTATTTTATTTTAATTTGACTACTTTTAATTTGATTTGACTATACCAAATGAATTTTAGTTTTTAGCTCATTTAATTTAGAAATAATGAATGAAAAAAAATTTATATTTATTTTAAAATGCCTTCAATTTAATTATACTTTTTGATTTAATTTTTATTTTTGGTTAATTTATTATTGTTTAAATATTTCTATTCAAATGTATGGGTATCAAGCCTGAAATAAATGATTTTTATTTTTATTTATTTATTTATAATATTAGTAAGAATTGTAATTCTAATACACAATTTTAATAAAACTTCTCGTGGTATTTTAAGGGCCCATTTTGTAGTATAGACCAGCGGTTCCCGAATGGGGTTCCGTGAGAGGCTCTCAGGGGTTTCGCGAAAATTCAAGAGTTTGTTAATTAACTAGCGGCCGCCCGCGACTTCGTCTGCGTGGACAGTTTTTTCGCTATCCCTCGGGAACTGTGCGTTTTTTCTGGATGAAAGGTACCCTATGTCCTTCCCTGTACCCTTGACAACGTGTATGCAAAATTTCATGATGATCGGTTGAGTAGTTAAGACGTAAACAAACAAACGGACTTTCGCATTTATAATATTAGTAAGGATTAATTAATTTATAAAAAGACACCAACAGCGCATGCATTAACACAATTTAAAAAAAATACATATTAGATACAGGATCTGATGCATACACCTTTACAGGTGACACGACATTAGCATTGAAATCTATTTTAAATTAAATCAATATTGAAATACATTCCTCAAGTTAAAATACATTAAAAAAAATAAAAAGCATAAATAATTTATACAATAAAAAGCTAGCAATACCTACATAGTAATAATAATCAATTAATTATCTACAAAATAACAAGTAAAAGTGAACTTATACATTTAAAACATTATGGTAAACATTTAATGAATTATTGAACAAGATTATAACCTCAGATCAAATAAAAAAGGAAGATGGAGCGTTGTGCACTGGTTGCGAACAACTAAGTGGAGCCGGTTTTTGATGGTACATGTGTGCGTACTAGAGGGCGGGCGGGGGCCGGGCGGCAGGGTTCGCCCAATGACGAACGAAAGCCAAGGCGTAGTTTCTTTACATATGTGTGCGTAAACTGTGTATGTACACAGCCAAGGCGTAGTTTTACTGGCTTCACCGCTTTGTCGAAAGACTCCGTCTTTACTTTTTTATTTGGTCTGACTGAGATTATAACATAAAATCAAGACAATAATAAATATACTTATCTTTTTGTTCTAACTAAATAAATATTTTATGTCTTAAAAGTCCTTCTTTTAAAGTCAAACTAACTTACAAGATGTGAACACCAAGTCAAAAAGCCTCAGTATGGTGTGATTTCACGTAAAAAATCCGTCCCGATTCTGCCGGGTCAGTCCCAATTTAGATGATATTATCCCGCATCCCGACGATCCATTAGTTTGGTCCTGATTTTTAATGATAGCACGCGATCAATAGTTACCAGTTTCTACAGTAGTTTTACTGCCAGTATTAATGATTTCAACGTACATTTAGAAAATAGACCCAAAAATTTCTCGCCTTCCCTTGTCCTATTTTCTGTTCCTAAAGTTGGCAACCCTGGTTAGTTTACCTCTTACTTGAGCTAGGGTTCCGCCCAAAAACGGTGAACCAAAAAGGGTTCCGTTGCTAAAAGAATTCGGGAACCGCTGGTATAGACGAGGGTATCATTACATTCCCTCGTAGTCACTTTTAGAAATAGCAAAACTGCTAAAAGTGGCCGTTTTTGACACATTTCCTATCTACTTCTACGATCCCTAAAAATTACATGTAAAGTTTTATTAAAATCCTTTTCTATTAACACTTTATTAAATAAAAACCTCTGCGGGCGCCACTTTCGGTCAGATAATCGCCTTAAGGCTAGCGGCTAGTAGCACACCCCGGGCACGCCATACTAGCGCCACGTTTCAACAACCTACACGAACGCTTCACAGTGACGTTTTTGCACACGCGCAACTGTGTGCGAACTATTGAATGAGCACACGGATCGGCACACGAACTCGCGCGGTGGGCGCCGCGCCGGCGCCGGTGGGGTGACGTAATTGATTTTGGGGCGGGGCGGAGAGTTTCCTTTCTGTACGGTAGTACTTATATGATTATATCTATTCTGTGCTAGCTAGTAGTAAATGTATTCGCCTCCATACATTTACTACTAGTGGCCGCCCGCAACTTCGTCTGCGTGGACAGTTTTTAACTATCCCTCGGGAACCATCTGTTTTTTCTGGATGAAAGGAGTAAATCCATGGGCGATTTGAACGCCGTCATTCATCGATATAAAAATATTGTCATGATAGCAAGCACAGAATAGATATAAGTACTAGAGTACAGAAAGGAAACTCTCCGCCCCGCCCCACAATCAATTACCTCACCTACACCTGCACACCTGCGACCTATTCTCGTCACTGCACACAAGACAGAATTTTCTTAGGTGCTCTAAAATTATGAAAATATGTCGATGGGAATAGCGTCCGTGGATTTACCCGGTACCTAACCTATGTCCTTTTCTGTGCCCCTGACAACGTGTATGCAAAACTTCATGACGATTGGTTCAGAAGCTAAGACGTGACGGTAGGAATAAGCTCTCCCTACTGGAGATCGAACTCGGGACCTAGGAGATGATGGCGACACCTTGAAAACCGGTGTACAGCTCGCGCAAAATAACTTTAACCAAACCATGGACAATGATGGTTGCGTACTAAGCATTTTTTACATACCTTTGCTATTGCGCAAGTCACGTGGTACCAAAATTATGGGTTAAGTTATTTTGCGAAAGCTGTACAAACCACTCGACTACAGAGGTCGTCCTATATAGTTCCAATCCAAATCACGCCAACAGCACTGTTAGCGTATAATCCATTAAATGAAGTAGGTACAAAAATACCCTACTTGTGTAATATTTTGTGACTATTTAATTTGGTTGGATTCGCGCTAACAGCGCTGTGAGCATAAAAAATTTTCGCTGGCTGTGAGCGTGATTCGAAACGCGGCCTTGGTATTTTGTGACTCTTGCTTGGACAGTAAAGGATCGTGCAAACGAGCGATTTTTATAAACGTGTGATATTTTTACCGCCGTTGTCGTTCGACGAGAAAAAGTACCTTGTATGGCCTAGTCTTGTAACTTTTTCCGTGGAACTTCACATGGTTTCTCAGCTGTGCTTTCGCACGGACAATGACAAACAAATGGAAAGTGCCCTGGCAATAAGGCCAAGCGTTGAAAAAAACGCTCGTGTATACGACCCCTTCTGCTTATTTTTGTTTTGGCAATCTACTTTCCTCTTGGAAGTAATTTTTGCCAGTGTCAAGTGTTGAATATTTCAGTGATAGATTGTTTCAGTTTACATTAAAATGCGGGTGCATCGCATTCCAATGCTGCTTGGAGCATTTGGCACCAAGTATATCAAGACAGTTTACTTGGTAAGTTCTGCCGAGGTAGCCACCACTACAGTAAAAGTCTCGGCTTCACACAACCAAGATCGCGCCTATTTCAATTATCCTACATATTGTTCAGTTGCGTAGACACTTGTACCACAAAACTGCACCAATTTTAAGACACAATATCCACTATGAATCAATTTGCAAATAATTAAAATAGACACCGAAACGAACTTGACAAATGGCGCCAAAAAACTCCTACGACCCCTTATACAAAACGCATCAACTTTTTAGATTTAAGAAATAAATCGTCCATGTCAACCGTCAACCAAGTGTCACTGTCAGTCAGTGTCAGTCAGTCAAATTTGATTCGTCGGTGCGTTGTTGTTCGTGTAAAAAAGTTTAATTTTTCCAAGTTTTCTCTTTAAATAACTGTTGTAAACTGTTAAAACATAATGGATATTAACAGGCTTCCCAATGATAAGAAGCTGCAACTCTGTCGATGGTATTTCAAGGGTAAAATCTACTTTGTTGTCACCATGTACACTTTCATATGAATCATACTTAATTTAAATTGATAAAATCACATCCAACTCTCTTTTAAACTTAAAAACACCATCAGGATCTTTATAATAATAGTCCAACTAAATATTTTTATTCTATAACAACTGAACTTTACATCTCAAAATTGTCTCATTGTTTTCTAGTGGGCTGCGCGTTTCTTCCGTTTGTGTGGACTGTGAATTGTATCTGGTTTTTCAAAGAAGCGTTTATGAAGCCTCCCTTCGAAGAGCAGAAGCAGATCAAGAAATGTAAGCTAGAAATAAAACTATTGATAATGCTATAGACTGATACATGTACCACCCGCGCAGCTATAAAGAATGGGATTAGAAATGGCGTCGTTCATATTAAAGGTATGAGTCTGATCTCGGTAGTAGCAGCAGTGCTGCCGCAGCAGTGCACTCCAAATTGAACCGTAATGTTATGAAAGGTAGCTCAATTTGAAGTGACCAGAGAAGTGACGTGCGACAGCACTGCGCGGCAGTGTCGCGCGACACTTGGAATGTAATCTCATATAAACCTATAGAGAATGTATGGGGACCAGTAGTGCTGCAGCAGCAGTTTTGTGGCAACACTGCTGCTTGCTGCCGACATCAGAATCATACCTTAACTTTTTACTCGCAGATTAAACACTCTTATTAGACGGGATGCCTAATGACGTTAATGAAACCAGGAGTCTTTTAATCACTGCTTTATTACCACTATTCACATTAGTTATTCTCATATTACAAACTTGACACATCTCCTAGCTGAGCTCAAATTCGTAATGTCAAACTATCGACTGACAAGCATGTGTGGCAGATTGTCATAATAAGATTCAAATATATCATAGATCTTATACCATGGAGGTCAGAAACCTCCTTCAACAAACACCACACCTATCGCTCTCTCAGTCACATGTGGTAAGGGTGGTGAGCCGCCATTTTCAATCCCATTCTCTATCTGTGTGGGTTGCATAAAGCGAAATTTAAGGAACTAGTTGATAGCACACTACAGACACAAGACGTGTAGTTTGCTATGAAAAGCATTTCATAGAAATGCATCGAAACCAGTAGTGTCGCTGCGACACATCGTCTACTGCTGTCTGCAAACCGTCGGCGAAGATTGAAAACCTCGTAAGTCCTCTTTCTTGTCTAAAACACTTTTGCCGAGTTTTTCGTCACTTGTGACCAGCTTCTGTCATTGACGAGGTTTTCATAAAATGCAGTAAATAGCGTTGTACGCGTTTGAATGGAATATGAGTCAGATAGAGTCGTGAAATAAGAGGTTTTCTGTCAAAAACTGCAAAAAAATGTACTAGACAAAAATGAGATTTACGAGGTTTTCACTCTTCGCCGACGAAACTCATACCTTTAGACCAGCAAGTTCTTCCATTTTCTGGAGCGAGCAACTTATGCAAGCTGCAAGTTTATTTAGCTTGTCACACGTAAGGCAATTGGAATTGGAAAACCTAATTTCCAGTGATAAAACTAAGTTACTATTTCAATTTAGTTTACAGGATTTTCATAGAATAGACATAGGCCTATCTTGCACATCCATAATGGTCTACAGCAGCGGTTCTTTAACTTTTTTGGCGACGGAACCCAAGCACTAGTACAATAAAAAAAATTAAAAAATATTAAAAACACGATTGCCCTGCCAAAAATGAACTAAAAAGTTAAACAACTGTCATTGCAGTCGGGGGACCTTATTATGGAACAATTTTTGATGAAAGAGGTCCCCCGACTGCAATGACACTTGTTGTTTAACTTTTTAGTTCATTTTTAGCGGGGCAGTCGTGTTTTTAATATTTTTTAAATATATTTATTTTTATTTCACACATTTTAGTGACATATTATATAGTTTTGGAATGTGCTCATCAAGGCCTTTCATTTGATGCCCATATTTTATTTAATCATATACAAAAAAAATTTACATTTGAAAATGGCTTCGTACAGTCGCCATATTAATTTTTTCTAAAAAAAAATATAGCCAGTGTCACTCGGGATGCTGTTAGGATTCTAACGATACCCCATTTATCCAAATCAGTTCAGGCATTTAGAAGTTATGGTGGAATAAAGTAACTCACATACCCACATACATGAACCCTGAACACATATACACTCTTTTTGCTTTGGGCAGTCGTGTAAATAAAGGCACCATTATTTTACAATGTGACATTAGTTAGAATCTGTCAGTTTACTCCAGTGAATCATAGATAATACACTATTTATAATTCAAACAGTGAATTAATAATTAGCTTTAGGTACTTGTAATTCAACTTTATATAATTATTTAAGTTCAATTCTTCTCCGCAGATGTGTTGTTAAGCGGGGGCGGAGCCCTAGTGTGGGCCGTGGCGCTGCTGTCGTGGGTGTGCGTGTTCCAGCTGCGGCGCGCGTCGTGGGGCGCCACGGGGGACGCGTTGTCTTTCATAGTGCCACTGGGACGGGCTTAGATTAGGAGCTAATGGACTCTAAGGAATTGATGTTAACTGTTAAGTGTTATTAAATGAACCCAAAAAAGGGAAAGTCGTTTGTTCAGATCATCAAACTGAACAACTTTTACTATGGGACCAACTAACGGCGAAAAAAATCATCTATTCCATACATTTTGATATTTTCGTTATTAATTTTTGTATGAAACAGCTGTTTTTTTTTCGCTATTTCAGAGTTGGACCTGTAGTACAAGTTATTCAGTTTGACGGTCCGAAGAAACGGTTTTCCATTTTGGGTTCTTTCATTAACACGTTGTATATTACGAGCTTGGCTTTGGAGTCCTTACCATGCATATGCAAAGCGATCCATTTATACAGGACCATTTTTAATGAATCGGGGATCTGTCTTTACTGGACGTAGTATTCCCGTTTTAACGGATCCGTCGCTACTGGATATAGTTACAAAATCGTATCGGATTTTGTGTACTATTTGTGTACTAGATCACCCTGCCTAGCATGATCGATTTACATCGCGTGATATAGCGTTTTATCACGTTTAACTGTCAAAAAGACAAAGGAATTTGACAGTTGAGTGGCGATAAAATGATATATCATGCTAGGCAGGCAGGGGGTCAAATCTGGTAATGTTCACGGTAAAGGTAAGGGGGTCCGGTAACGTCAAAATCGTGGTTCAATGGTGTTTGAATGGTAATGCTTTTTAAAACAGTTCTTGTTTCTTAAACCCAAAACCGAAACATTTTGTCTCGATTTTTAAGTTAAACAAGAACTGTCTCAAAAAACATTACCATTCAAACACCATCAAACCACGGTTTCGACGTTAACATTATCAGAATTGAACCCCAGGAATACTGTTGTGTGTGAACATACTCATACAACTACATACGCCATTCATCACCGATTAAAAATGTATCCGGTAAAACAGATCTGTAAAACGGACCTCTGTGTGAACGAACACTTACATCTCAATAAAAGGCGTATTAGGGTCAGCGCAGAAAGGGAATGGGGAATGTCCGCAAAAAAATCAAATTGGTTGAATATTTTTTTATAGGTAGGAATAAGCTCCCTTAGTAATAGAAAAAAGTTTCAGAATTTTTGGTTGCGTATTTTTTTTTTTTAATAATAAAGTCTCTTTGACTTCACAAATGTACGAAAGTAACAGCAGAATGGAGATTATACCTTTGCCACCACCTGCCACAACCACAACAAGTATTAAGAAAAATAAGTTTTGACATTTCTTTTTTTTAATGCCGTGTTGTCGTTGTAGCAGGTGGTGGCTAAGATATAAATTCCATTCCGCTGTTACTTTCGTACATTTGTGAAGTCGAAGAGACTTTCCTTTTTTTATTTTTTTTTACGGTATCTAAAATTCTGAAACTTTTTCTATTACTAAGGGAGCTTATTCCTACCTATAAAAAAATAATCATCCAATTTGATTTTTATCGGACATTCCCCATTAAATTGCTTGAGCACTTATCAATATTTCAGAGTGCTAATTTTAGGATATAAATTTATACTAGAAAGAAAAATATTTTTCATTACTAAGTTAACAAATTAAACAATGGTATAAAGTTATGAACTCGTTCTGATAAGAAACAATCTGTAAATTGCGGCCATACATTAAATGTGGGCGCGATAGCATGACCCACCCACGTGTATGGCATACAGCATGACGGTATGTGTGAGCGAGATAGCATGACCTGTCGGTCGCCATTTACAGAAATAAACGGACAGAGTACAAGCTATCAAAACTTATAACCATTCTTCAAGGGTTGACACCTGTTGCAGGTTGAAAAGTAGGGAAAATAAAATAAGGCAAGTGAATACTAAAATGTGTATTATTATCTTACTGCACAATTGCACATGAATTTCTTAAGTAGGTACGAAAAAAAGACATTTTTTCGGGAATTGTTCATACATACTGTGCAAGAGTTTGGCATATTTAATTATTAAACAATGATGTACCTTAATCGATTCTATATTCTTTTATTTTACACACTGAAATGGTAGAATGGAATCCCTAATTCGTCAACAACTGTCACCGTCATATTAGTGTGATTACACTACTTTTACCCTACCATTTTTATTTACTCTTTAATTAAGTATTATCACTAATAAAATCCTTCTGTCAATCTTATTTAACAATATAAAATCACAATTTTAATCTCATCTCATCGATATGACTGACAAAATGAATGATAAAAACAACTACATTGATATTGTCAAATTACTGATTCGAAGAAAAAATGAAGTCTATCTCTTAGCGGCCCCACGTGGCGGCCCTGTCGGTTATACCATGACTGAGCCGGTGCAAACCAGTTTTTACCCTGGCTGACTACTTTTACACCCGTCGGTGAGAGGTCACGCACACATCGCCGCGCTATGTATAAGTGAAACTACAGCGGACCGCTTGTAGGTAGGGTTACCAGATGAAAAAATCAAAAGTCCGGAGAAAAGGGCCGATATCCATTGAAAAATCCTGAGATTTGTATTGATATATTATAGTTTGAGAATAACGTACGGGGGGGGGGGGAGGGTAGTCGGCAGCGGCGAACTGATTAAATAATTGAAAGCTTATTTATCCTTCTATTACATGTACTTTTTATAAAATGTACTGAATTTTTATTGAAAATTCTAAATATCCTGAGATTTTCAAAATCCGGCCGCAATCCTGAGCAAAGTCCAAAAATCCTGAGATCTCCGGACAAATCCTGAGATATGGTAACCCTACTTGTAGGCAGCTTGGACTCTGTTCAGTTTACGTTTTTACGTTTTTTTACGCATGTGATTTACACATTGTTTCTTTATCGGAACGAGTTATAGTGTTTTTTTAACTAGAACACGCATATTTTATGTCCCTACGATGAAAATTGTGCATTCCAACCTAATACCATTATTTATAAAACTTGTGTCCATTACAATATACTTAAGCTTAATTTATTTATTTCTGTATTTAATTGTAAATATTAGTTATGTTAATACCAATTAATTAGAAAATAAAACATTTAACTGTATTAAATGTGATTTATTATTCTATCTATACAAACATATAAATTATATTGTACATGACCTGTAAAGTACGTCCTCTTAAGAGGCCGTCTACGTTTTGCCACGCTCGCACATTTCATGCAAAAAGTTGTCCTTTCTAACAGTTATTTGTACTGCCAGAAACGACAACTTTTTGTACTTCAGCAACATGAAACTGAAATATATGTTAAAATGTCCGTAATCTTGTGTGGCAAGCGCTCCGAGCCCAATGAATACCGGAACATTACGTCCAGATCATCCAGGATATGTACGAAAACGTTACTACGAGGGTTCGAAGCCTAGCGGGTCTGAGCGAATCATTTGAGGTTAAAGTGGGTGTCCATCAGGGTTCTGCGATTAGCCCTCTACTCTTTAATTTGGTGATGGATTTTCTTACCAAAGACATAGCGGCACCATTGCCATGGACCATGTTATACGCTGACGATATTGTACTTATAGCTAACACCGCACATGATCTGCAGGAACGCTTGAATACGTGGACACAAGCTCTTGAGAAGTACGGCCTACGAGTTAGCAGAAGTAAAACTGAGTACCTGAAATGCCCTTTCAGTGGGAGCACACAAAATGAGACCATCTGTATTGGAACAACACCGATCCCCACAGCCAAGAAATTCAAATACCTGGGCTCCATACTCAGTCCTGATGCTAACATCGATGATGACGTCACCCACAGAGTAAATGCTGCATGGCTAAAATGGAGGACACTCTCAGGAGTGCTCTGTGATCCTCGTATGCCCATAAGAACAAAGGGTAAAGTATATAAAACCGCAGTCCGCCCGACGCTATTATACGGTTCCGAATGCTGGACAGTGAAGAAGACACATGAGCAAAAAATGCATGTCAATGAGATGAAAATGCTCAGGTGGGCAGGAGGTGTGACTCGACTAGATAAAGTGCGCAACGAATATATAAGGGGCAGCTTTAAAGTCGCACCTATCGCCGAAAAACTGACAGACAATCGTCTCCGATGGTACGGACATGTCAAAAGAAGGAGTGAAGACCATGTAGTTCGTATCGCACTCAAATTGCCAGAACATAAGAAAGGCAGAGGACGCCCGCCTCTGACCAGGCCCCTATTTCACAGACGTGACAATTGTAAATGACAATGACAATTTGCTGTCCATGGCGTCAGCTAATTTGAATTTAGAAAATATACTGATCAAACTACTCATAGACACCGCAACGTACATCAAATTGTCATTGTAATTTACAATTGTCACGTCTGTGAAATAGGGGCCTGGTGGTCCAAGATAGAGAGAGACCTCAAGGAAGCCCAATTGCCAGAGCCGACAACCCAGGATAGATTATCCTGGCGCAGAAGTGTGAGGAGACCCGACCCCAAATAAAAGGAACAGGGACGGACGAAGAAGAAGAAGAAGAATCTTACATAGTGAAAATTGGCTCGAACACATTTTTTAATTACACACTCAGATTTAAGAAATGTGAGAAAAAATTAAATGTGTGAGCAAGAGAGCTGCAAAACGTGGACGGCCTCTTAAGTATTGCTTGTCTCTCTCTTTTTAGTTAAAAAGGAAGAGCTGAAATTGTATATTCAAATGCTTTTAAAGGCCAAGCTACATTGTGCTGCCTGTACCGCATTATTCCATAGCTCTCTTTTTGTCCCATACTAGAGAAACATGGGTCGAAAGTTTCGACTCTAAAACACAAAATAAACTTTATCCATATCAAATAAGAGTCACAATAGAAAAATGGCAGGGTTTTTTTGGCGCCATTTTGTCGGGTTCGGTTTGGTGACTATTTTAATTATTCGCAAAGTGATTCATGTTGGATATTGTGTCTTAAAATTGGTGCAGTTTTGTGGTACAAGTGTCTACGCAACTGAACAATATGTGGGATAATTGAAATAGGCGCGATCTTGGTTGTGTGAAGCTGAGACTTTTATTGTAGTGGTGGCAACCTCGGCAGACCTACCGAGTAAACTGTCTTGATTATACTTGGTGCCAAATGCTCCAAGCAGCATTGGAATGCGATGCACCCACATTTTAATGTATACTGAAACAATCTACCACTGAACTATTCAACACTTGACACTGGCAAAAATTACTTCCAAGAGGAAAGTAGATTGCCAAAACTAAAATAAGAAGAAGAAAAATGGCAGTGAGGTAAAATAAAACTTTGAAATTAGTTTGGTATGTCACAATTTACTTATATAATTATTAATTTTCCTATAAAATCTCTCTTCATTCTATCCGCACGCTGCCGCGCGTACTCCGCCTCTCTTGTCGCAATTTCACTATTTCTGATTTAACTATCCTGTAGGAAAGAAAAATTTTAAAAATACCGTAAGCAAATAAAAGTACAGCACGCAATAATACATTTTTGGTCACCCATCCCATGACCGACCCATGCGAAAGTTGCTTAACCTCCGCAATCGCAGGGCCAGGCGCTAAACCGCTATGGGATGGGTGATCGAAAATGATTATCTCGAGTTCTTCCGTGCTTCGGATAATTTGGGAAACCTTTTAATATGGTTTCCCTAACAATAGGATTGATCAAATAAAGGGGTTTTACGGTCCCCTGCTTTTTAGTTTACTCATACTCGCCGTACTGTGCAGACGTGCTCTTACTTGTGACTGAAGGTGGCGCAGGTGTGCTAATGACCCGTTTATTGTTCTTTTGTCATATCATAAATGAGCATTATCTTAAAAAACATTTTTTTCCAATTTTTTGTACAATAAACTAGCCCAGGTGTGCTAGTTCCATTAAAATTCTCTGTAATAAATGGCTCTTAAATAGGATAGAATATGAAGCCGCGGGTAGAAGCTAAGCGAACTTTTAAGAAGCTTCTCTAAGGTATTGCCATAGTAGAACCAAATAAGTAAGTCATCTTACTCATTATACGCACGAACGCGGTTTGTATGTGAGCGCGCCCGTACGTATGCGTCGTCGCACGCACACACTGACAAAATTTAAAGGTGATAAAGGTGCAACAGTCATGGCTGCGCCGTACGTAATCCCGCTCGCGCTCAAGCACGCTTCAAGCCGCCTACAGTACATACCATGCTTTCCAAAGATAGTATTGCAAAAAGATTTGTAAGAATGAGGATATATTATTTTACATTAACTTTAAATAATAAGGCATTTCGTACTTGTCGAAACAGACGAATTTTTTTATATCTATTGTGAAATTTTGTTAAAAAATCATAAATTCCTACAGGAAAAAGTATTTTAATGCCTATTATGGAAAGTATTCAATTTCTGAATTTATAGATTTATTATTTTGATAAGTGTAGGTAAATAAAAAAGTAAGAAACAGTTTTTTTTTTTTATTTATTGTGTAAATGTTAATAGTGTAAAAATAAAATTTCATAATCATTTTATTTTATTTTAATAAACATTGTTAAGTAAAGCCACGTTTTAATTAATCCTATTTCGACTGTAAGTTTTCAAATCACATAACATGACGTAGGCAATGAAAACATTGTAGTCAGTTCCTGAAAACAATGAATTTAATGTAAACTGTAATTTGACAGATAGATGTGATACATTGCTACTTCTCTTTAGTAAGTTTTTATTGGTGTCAAAACGAAAGTGCCAATGTATCACATACATCTGTCAAATTACAATTAACATTAACTTCATTATTTTAGTCGATAGACCCGCTGGTTTACGTACAAAAAAAAATAAAAAAAACTTTGTATTATAGTTCCCTGATGCTTACCCTACAAGGCAAAAAAATATTTTGTATAGAGATTGACTATGCATTTTTTGACGATTGAATAAACTAGCGATGTGACAGCCCTACGTGTTTAAGCTGTATCGCTCGCTCGATGCTCGAGTTGGCCTACTTATTTGGTTCTACTATGGTATTGCTAACGCCCACTAACCCTAAAAAAGTTTTTTTTGTCTTTGTCATTTGTATGAAAATGTGTGATAGAGAAGGCGCTATACTAACTCGTTTCCGCGAACAAAGTATAGTATATGTACATACCTTAGCAATAATAGAAGCGCGAACGCATCGCAAGCTATCAGCATGTAGAATACTCTCGACCAGTCCCCCGCCGACGACACCACGCCCGCTAGCATGGGCCCGAGCGCCGCGCCTATTGTAAAAATAAAAATAAAATGTATTTATTGGTCACTTTACAAACTTATTTCAAGGTAAATGTATAAATAAATTATAACAGCATTTGTAACCTAAAGGACATCAGGCACATGAGACCCAAAAGTGTATAAACATAATTCTGTTATATATAAACACTTTGTTACTAGAATCATAACACAGTAGCAACATTATTTTTTAACTCCTTCATTTAGCTGTAATTAGTTATTGAAAAAAACAAAAGCATATCAATGAAACGGACATCTTTGTTAGCGATTTCACAAGTATCCCCTGAGTATATTTGTTCTGTGGCACAAGTGATTGCGCATTAAAAAAAAAGTCTGCCGGATGTCAGTCAACTCAACTGTCAAAAGCGTTTTGTTACGTACGACATGCATTTGTCGCAAATCTGTGCATACAGATTTTCCGTTTGATCTGCCTTTCTATTGTCTAATTTCAAAATCTATCGCAATCGCTTTCAAGATGTAATACATTGATGCTTCAGTTTAGCATATTTAAAAACTTACCAATGTGTCACGTCCATTTGTTAAATGAAAGCGATTGCGATAGATTTTGAAATTAGTCAATTAGCCTCCTGGTTCCAACTCGTACATTGTGGTGCTAATCTGTATCACTAACGCAGCTAACGAAACGTATTGTCGTGAAACTGGTGTTGCTATTTAGTGTCGGGGTTACCAAAAAAAAAATCTTTCAAACGTAAATAACTCTTAAAACATAAATCTTCGTAAAAATCTGAATATTTTCTATGACTTACTAATTAACGGCCTACATTTTGAAAAAAACAGAAACGTTATACATTATTTGGTTTTTTTCTATGGGACTCTGCCTGATGTCCTTTTTGAAGGACTGGTGCCCGAAATAGGTTTCGCAGAAACCTGTACCACAGGTCGCTAGCCTCTTCCCGCAGAAAGAATTATAATAGCTAAGAAACACAGAGCAAGCTGATGAGCTATAAAACCAATAATGTACAGTACTTATAAGAAAAGGTTTAGCCAAGATTATGATAATATTGTATACAGGATACGGGTCAATATCTTGTGGCAATATAACGGGTGTAACAAGACCTTCAACGAAGCCGAAGTCCACGTATTCCGCCCATCATCAGGATCATTTTTATCTTTTGGGCCTGGGAAATCAATAGCTACGAAGTTATTGAAGGTCAAGACAAAATTTTTTTTTTCAAAATTTTTATGAAACCTTATTTTATTCGTTATTTCTTAATTTTTGTGCAAAGAAACATTATCAAAATTGTAAGTATTTCGTAACAAGCAATGGCTAAAAATGGTCAGCACTCAATGTATCTCGGCCGCACGCAGCTGTGTAGCACACACTCGCAGGCGCGGTCTGTTGTACGCGTTACATTGCGTAGTAATGTATGCAAAGCTTTTTTGACACCAAAAAATAAAAAAGTTTCCTAGCAATAACATTGAACAGAAATGTCCTAATGATGGGCAGAATACGTAGACTTCGGCTTCGTTGATGGTTTTGTTACACCTGGTCACTGACATGATTTTTTTTTTATTTAACTGGACTGGCTGTCTGTATGATTTGACAGCTAAGTTTTTGTGCCTATTTGAAACGCCACTAGCGTGCGTCTAAAGAACTAATTTTGACGTACAATATGAAAATAGTTGCCGTGATGGTCTCTCCAGACTTCAAACTTTAGTACCATGTACGCACGCTATGCTCACGCTACGTCCTACAGCGCCAAAATGGCGGAAATCAAATAGGCACAAAAACAGTTTGACATAAGCCTGCAGGTCAGTGCACCCGGTATAGAACACATCGCGGGCTATACTCGTTTTACTCGTCGCCCGCCAGCATGGGCCCGAGCGCAGCGCCTATTGTGTGCGGAATATTCCATCGCTCATTCATTCGCTCAGTATCTCCATATCTTTATTCCATCACTCACTCATTCGCTCAGTATCTCAATATTTTCATTCCATCACTCATTCATTCACTCAGTTTCTCCATATATTTATTCCATCACTCACTCATTCGCTCAGTATCTCCATATCTTCATTCCATCACTCATTCATTCGCTCAGTATCTCCATATCTATTCCATCACTCACTCATTCGCTCAGTATCTCAATATTTTCATTCATCACTCATTCATTCACTCAGTATCTCCATATATTTATTCCATCACTCACTCATTCGCTTAGTATCTCCATATCTTCATTCCATCACTCATTCATTCGCTCAGTATCTCCATATCTTTATTCCATCACTCACTCATTTGTTTAGTATCTCCATATCTTCATTCCATCGCTCATTCATTCGCTCAGTATCTCCATATCTTTATTCCATCACTCACTCATTCGCTCAGTATCTCAATATTTTCATTCCATCACTCATTCATTCACTCAGTATCTCCATATCTTTATTCCATCACTCACTCATTCGCTCAGTATCTTCATATCTTCATTCCATCACTCATTCATTCGCTCTGTATCTCCATATCTTTATTCCATCACTCACTCATTCGCTCAGTATCTCAATATTTTCATTCCATCACTCATTCATTCACTCAGTATCTCCATATATTTATTCCATCACTCACTCATTCGCTCAGTATCTCCATATCTTCATTCCATCACTCATTCATTCGCTCAGTATCTCCATATCTTTATTCCATCACTCACTCATTTATTTAGTATCTCCATATCTTCATTCCATCGCTCATTCATTCGCTCAGTATCTCCATATCTTTATTCCATCACTCACTCATTCGCTCAGTATCTCAATATTTTCATTCCATCACTCATTCATTCACTCAGTATCTCCATATCTTTATTCCATCACTCACTCATTCGCTCAGTATCTCCATATCTTCATTCCATCACTCATTCATTCGCTCAGTATCTCCATATCTTTATTCCATCACTCACTCATTTGTTTAGTATCTCCATATCTTCATTCCATCGCTCATTCATTCGCTCAGTATCTCCATATCTTTATTCCATCACTCACTCATTCGCTCAGTATCTCAATATTTTCATTCCATCGCTCATTCATTCACTCAGTATCTCCATATCTTTATTCCATCACTCACTCATTCGCTCAGTATCTCCATATCTTCATTCCATCACTCATTCATTCGCTCAGTATCTCCATATCTTTATTCCATCACTCACTCATTTGTTTAGTATCTCCATATCTTCATTCCATCACTCATTCATTCGCTCAGTGTATCCATAATGTGTGTGTATGGGTGTATTAGTAGTAACAAAAAACAAATTAAATGTAAAACTCACCGACGCTGCCGGTGCCGTCTATAATGGCCGTGACGGTGGCCAGAGCTTGCGAGTCGCCCGCTAGACTCGAGTGGGTGCCTACAAATGGTATGATTAAGTTGAAACTTGAGTTGTGTACGTACAATAGGGATGTTGACTTATGAATAAAATAACGAAATACTAATAAAAATCGTAAACATATCAAACTTTTGGAGTAGCTTGTATACCTCTTGGTTTTATATATTGCGTATTATTTGTTTTATGACCCTTCAAAGTTAAGTGGACAAGTCCATTTAAAAAATATAAAATTTGTTAAAATAAATAATACATTTAATTAGTCCGTAAAAGTTATAGTAAATTTGTCAAAGAAACCATTTTGATAAACACAATATTTAATATAGCTGCCGAACAAATTTCCTACGCGTTGCATACAACGTAGGAAGGTGTGACGTCATAACTTGGTAGCCGTTAGTATGGAGCGTTTTCGGGTGAGTCCAATTTTGTGCATTTCAAACTGTGATATCTCAGGCAGTTTTCATGCTAGCGTAATAATTCTTACACAAATGTTTTTTTAGGGGTAATTTATGTAACATAAAATAAAAAAATAGTCAACATGCCTATTGCCTTTGAATTTGAATTGAATCGAGATCTTGCCAGTTAAAGAAGTCCCGAATAAAGAAGATATAAATAAAAAAGAAAATATTAACAATTCAAAGCGTTTAATTTTTAAAATTATTTTGAGTTTTGATAAGGTCACAGACTATATATTACTTTTCACAAACTATACTCTGTTCGCTGAATCAAGCTAGCAAAGCGCTGTCTCTTTCTCACATTTTCGTACAAACGATAAGGCCAACAAATGATTTAGCGCCGCCCATGAGCGCCCGCGATAGGTATAAAATCGTGAGACGTGTTCATACTGCTAATACAGGGTTAATAAATTTTTTCTTGTTCTGTGGTTAATACGGAACTTAAGATTGGGATTCTTTCAATTAAAAATTACTCTGATGTTAAAATAATATCATAACATTAATTAAAATTATAATAAAAAGATATTAGATTTAGAACATAAAAAATATATATGTAAACACAATGATTGCAACGAACAAGGTAAACGGTAGACGTCTGAACGGTACGGAGAGCAACGACAGACTAATTGTGACTCGCATTGTGGACAAGGTCTTAGCCTCTTGGCTAAGACCTTGTCCACAATGCGAGTCACAATTAGTCTGACAGATAAGAATCTGCGTCCAATCGTGTGTAAGCGCATCCTCTCCGTACTAGCTTTATTCGGCGAACAAGGTATAGTAAGTTATATGACATGATTGACATGTGTAATTATAATTCAGACCGTTTCGAATCCCTTGGCAAAAAACAGAATTGTAGCTGTTTGAACCACAATACTATTATAAGACAATGTCATGAAGTTCAGGATGTCCCAGAGCATTTACCTACCTACTCAGTGAGTGAGCCTGAAGTTTCTGATAATAACCCAACTAACCTAATTACCCACTTAATATGTGAACCACCAGAGGTCTCATACACTTGCAATTCAATCAAAACTAATCCTTGTTCTGAAAATAACTGTTGCGAAACAATTATGTTTTGCGATGAGATGGGTAAGGATCTAGGCCAATTAATTCAGAAACACTCCAAGGAAAATATAATTAATTATTGTATGCCTGGGTCAACTATGGATGACATGATGAAAATTATTGTTAAAAAATCATTTAATGAAAACACTAATTTGATAATTTTAATAGGAAATAGGGGTAATGTGAACAAAAACCAATTGTTAGATTATTGTAATTCCTTATGCTCTCTAAAAGTGAGAAAAGTGATTTTGTTCACATTCCCATATAGCAAAAGTATGCCACAAATAGAAAATAATTTTAGGTATCAGTTGAACTTAACATTGAATACAGTGGCATTTCATAATAGTGAACAGCTGCACATAATTGACATCAATAAATTATTCAATAGTTTTTACTTGACAAAAGATAAATTCTATCTGCCTAGTTCTTTTAAGAGACAAATAGCATTATCGCTATCTTTTTACTTTAAACATTTAGCCAATAATCTGGCTAGTAAAACAACTGCTTTTATTGAGCAGTCAACTTTTGACATTTGTCATTCAACTTTGGAATCTGTTCCAAATAAAAATAACATTTTACTTGATTCAAGTAATAATAATTGTTTACATTTAAATTACCGTTTAAGACAATAGAGGCGTCCTCTAGCCCTGACTTAACAATAGAAAAGCCTAACTGTTTAAGAATTGTACACCAGAATATGCAAGGCTTTTCTGGCAAAGATTTAGAAATAAGCTTATTCTTAAATTCTGAAGATATTGATGTGTTATGTGTTACTGAGCATTGGTTGAAAAAGCACGAATTAGTTTTAAGTTTGGATAATTACAAAGTTGCTAGCTCGTTTAATAGGAAATCTGCTATAAGAGGGGGGTCACTTATTATTCTACATGATAGTTTACAATATAAAGAACGCAAAGATGTAGTATCCCTCTCAATTGAACGAACCATTGAGCTGTCTTGTGTGGAACTTGATCAAATAATTATAGTATGCGTATACAGACCCCCCACCGCAAATTACTCTGAGTTTGAGTCCACTATGGAGGAAGTCTTAAAAATGACCTGTAGGAAGAATAAAAAAGTCGCGATTTGCGGAGATTTTAATGTCGACATCTTAGACCCTAAATTAGCCAAACTGTCGAGTAGGTTCATAAACTTATTTAAATCATTTAATTTGCTACATATTTTTAATGAACCAACGCGTATCACACCCACATCGGCAACCTGCTTAGATAATATTTTCTGTAACTGTAATGTCATTGAAAAATCAATTTTAAATTGTATTAAATCCGACCATAGTGGACAATTAGCCTCCATTGAGCACCATCATGTTCCACCTAAACGGGAAATAATGTGTAGGCCAATAAAAAAACACTGTATTGAAAAATTCAGAATCAATGTCACAAGTAAAATTGAAACATTACCAGAACCAAATTTTGAAGCCAATAACCTATATAATCATTTATTTAGCATAGTTCAAACTGAATTTAGTGAAACTCTTAAACAAAAAGTGATCAAATGTAATGATAGTACGAAATTTAGTGACTGGGCCACACCCGGTATATATAAGAGCAGAAGGAAATTATACGAACTTTATGCAGAGAAAGCTACTTCTTGTGATCCTAACTTCATTGAATTTGTCAAGAAGTATTCACAAACATTCAGAGAAGTTTGTATCTTAGCAAAGTCCAAGTACTTTTCAAATAAAATTAAATTAGCTGACAATAAAATTAAGGCTACTTGGAATATTATTAATAAAGAAACGGGCAAATCAAAATCCAATATAAATTCCTTCTGTTTAAAAACTGGTGATCAAACTTTTGAATCTGACAATGAGGTCGCTAAAGTTTTTGAAGATTTCTTTGCTAGAATACCTGCAGAAACTACCAGTACTCTTAGTGCTTGTCCCAACATCGCTGTCTCCCTTCTGGAGTCTAGTGTTGATAAGTGCAATGAAAGTTTTTCCTTTAAATATATAAATAGTGCAGATATCATTAAAGCTTTTAAAACAATTAATGTTAAAAAAACAGAAGATCTTTGGGGCATGTCAACAAGCATTATTAAATCAATAATTGATATACTAGCCCCTTACTTGGCTTTTATTTTTAACAAATGTATTGACGAAGGGGTCTTTCCTGATCTAATGAAAAATAGTAAATTGATTCCTCTTTTTAAATCTGGGGATAAAAGTGACCCAGCTAACTTTAGGCCAATATCTATACTACCAGCACTTAGTAAAATATTTGAAAAAATTATATATTCCCAATTATTAGATTACTTCACATACAATAATATACTTCATAAAAATCAGTTTGGATTTTCCAAGGGTAAAAGTACTACTGATGCTGGAATTGCACTTCTCAAACATATTCTTGACGCTTGGGAAGAAAAGCAAGATGTAATTGGCATTTTCTGTGACCTTTCTAAGGCATTCGATTGTGTTGATCATCAAACACTATTAAAGAAGCTAGAACATTATGGTGTCTCTGATAAATCAGTTAGTCTTATGAAATCGTATTTGTACAATAGAACTCAGAAAGTAGTGATTAATAGAACTGAATCTACCGGAGCCCCCATCAATATGGGTGTGCCACAGGGATCAATATTGGGCCCATTGTTGTTTCTAATTTATATAAATGACCTTCCCAACTACGCAAATAATTTATGTGAGACAGTACTATTTGCGGATGATACTTCTTTAGTTTTTAAAGTAAACAGAGGTAATAACTGTTCGGACGAAGTAAATAGTGCCCTCTCTAAAGTTTCATACTGGTTTAATAGTAATAATTTAGCACTTAACCCCAAAAAAACTAAATGTGTTAAATTCTCATTACCCAATGTTGAGCAGACAAAATTAAATATTAATTTGAATGACGATGAAGTCGAGTTTATTGAGAGTACAAAATTTCTAGGTATCACACTAGATTCTCGACTGCAATGGGATCCACATATTGAGGCCTTGTCAAGTAGACTTAGTTCAGCGGCATTCGCTGTTAAGAAAATAAGGCTTTTAACTGATATTGAAACGGCAAGGTTAGTATACTTTAGTTATTTTCATAGTGTAATGTCATATGGACTGCTATTGTGGGGCTCAGCTGCCAGTATTGAAAATATTTTTGTACTCCAAAAAAGAGCTGTTCGCGCCATATACAATCTACGGCGAAGAGATACCTTGAGAGAATTGTTCAAAGAAATAAATATTTTAACTTTGGCAGGCCAATACATTTATGAAAATTTAGTTTATGTAAGGAAACACTATGATTCATTTGCTAAGAACAGCAATATCACCAGTTTAATACAAGAAATAAAGATAAACTTGCCGTTCCAAGATTTAGGCTTGCAAAAACTAGAGGTTCATTTATGGGGAAAGGCATAGCCTTTATTAATAAAGTTCCACAACAACTGATTGATCTTCCTTTGCAGGAATTTAAAAACCATGTTAAAAAAACGCTCATGGGTAAAGGTTATTATAAAGTAGACGATTATCTTAAAGATCAAAATGCGTGGAAATGATGTAACACATAACTTGCTACTATAAGTACTTTGTTGAAGTAATATAACAATAAGTCTATGTTGTTGCCAATAATCCTGTCACCCTGTTGTAATTATTTGGTAACGATATATTAAAGTTTGTAAATATCGTTACTTATGGCTGTTACAGCTGATAAGTTTCTTGCGCCCGTTCTTCTTGTCAGCTAAAAAAGTCTGGAACGGGTGGTAGGAAAATATAGACGATTCAAAAGTACTTAATAATTAAGTTTATTTGAATAAAGCTTATTTGACTTTGACTTTGACTATAACATATTCGTATAGTAGCTGGCCTCACCGAGCTCGGCGCTGACGGCAGTAGTGATGAGCGCGTAGGGCCCGTTGACGAGCGCGCCCGCGCCCACCAGCAGACATAAGTTCAGCCAATAGGAGGACGCGCCCCACCACTGGTACACCAGCAACTACAAACGGTACAATCAATCAACGACAAAGCCATGGGCGTACCCAGGTTCAGGGCCAGAGAAGGCAAATCTATTGGGTCGCCCCAAGGGGGGGGGGGTCAAATTTATTGAAAATCAAGTATATTGTATGGCAAATCAGAACTTTTATTGATAACAATTGATAGTCAGTTAGAGGTAAACACAATCCAGGGGGGGGGGGGGGGGGCAGCTGCCTCTCCCTGCCCCCTTCGGTGCGCCCATGGACAAAGCCTAAACAGTAAAATGAAACCATTAGGGGTGATTTTTCAATGAAGGCTTTTCAAAATGACAAAAAACTGTAGGCTGGATAGATGATGTTGATAAAAAAGTGTGTGTCAATGTAATTTCTTTTTACTAGCGCCTCCGCGCTTACCAGTAAACACAGGTTCAGCCAATAAGAAGACGCGCCCCACCACTGTTACACCAGCAACTACAAACGGTACAGTAAATCAACGACAAAGTCTAAACAGTAAGCGTGCCCGCAGACTACAGACCAAACTGTCGGCCGATAGTTGGCCAATAGTTGATTTTGTACGAAGAATCGGCCGATACCGAATCGTTCTAGTGTGCACACTTGCATACACCTTCATACTTATTGAGAGCCCGACTAAACTGTCGGTCGATAGAAAGTCTGTAGTCTACTTTTTTCAACAAAAAAATATAGCCAGTGTCACTCGGAATGATGTAAGGATTCTAACGGTATCCTATACATGCAAATCCGTTGAGCCATTTAGAAGTTATGGTGGAATAAAGAAACTCACATACCCACAAACATACATGAACCCTAAACACAGTATACACTCCTTTTTGGGCAGTCTTATCAGACCGGACGAACGAACGATTGTACAGATAAATTAATGAAAGAGTGAACGAACGAAATTTAAAGAAGTGAATGAACAAGCAAACGAATGAATAATAAGTGACGTGACGAATGATGACTTTATATAAATCATTCCTAGCGCTATCTATCTTATAAAAAATGGCAGATACACTAAATTTTTTTTTCTGGACATTGGTGGCCAGATAATTAAAGAAACCTAGTCTATTTTCATACAAACGAAGTAGCTTTGAAGCTTTAGTTCTCTGCCAGGGATTGACTTAGCTGTGATCTAATGATGGCCATCCAGGGAGTAAATGGAGGTCTACCTGTTGTCGTTATTAATATCGAGCAAAAAATGGCAAAAAAAAAACACGTTTGTTGTATGGGAGCCCCCCTTAAATATTAATTTTATTCTGTTTTTAGTATTTGTTGTTATAGCGGCAACAGAAATACATCATTTGTGAAAATTTAACTTTTGATTTGAACTTTCTAGCTATCACGGTTCATGAGATACAGCCTGGTGACAGACAGACAGACAGACAGACGGACAGCGGAGTCTTAGTAATAGGGTCCCGTTTTTACCCTTTGGGTACGGAATCCTAAAAATGAACAAAGTAATAAAAGAAAAAAATGGCAAAACAGGTCCTGCCTGAGATGTAAGGATAGGTTTGGAAAAACCGCGAAATCACCAATTGTTTGGAAATCCTGAAACTGAAAACTCAGATCCTTATATCTCTTAGAATGTTGATTAGATCAGTTGGATGGGTGTGTACAGTGATCTGAATCTCCTCTACTCACTGGGGAGTGGGATCCATGGGGACCCATCCAGGGGGATGGCCATCATCAGATCACAGCTAGGTCAATCCTTGGCGGAGAACCAAGGCTTCAAAGTTACCTCGTTTGTTTGAAAATCAACTGGTGTCCTTAATTATCTGGCCATCGCTATGAGTGTGTGATCGAGTGAGTGTAAAATTGAGTTAGTGAGTGTGATCGAGTGAGTGAGTGCATGATTGAGTTAGTGAGTGTATGATTGAGTGAGTATGTGATTGGGTGAGTGAGTATATGATTGATTGAGTGAGTGTATGATTGAGCTCATAAGGAGTCTCAATGTCACCCAGCGTGCAATGAAGAGAGCCATGCTTGGCGTTTCCCTGCGTGATCGAATTAGAAACGAGGAGATCCGCAGGAGAACTAAAGTAACCGACATCGCTCGAAGGATTGCTCAGCTGAAGTGGCAATGGGCGGGACACATAGCGAGAAGAACCGATGGCCGTTGGGGCGGAAAGGTTCTAGAATGGCTCGCGCGCACCGGACGACGCTCCGTGGGTAGGCCCCCGACAAAGGGGACCGACGTGAGGGGAAAGGTTGCGGGAAGCCACCGGATGCGGGCAGTGCAGGGCAGGACCGATCGTCGTGGAGATCTTTAGGGGAGGCCTATACCCAGCAGTGGATGTCGTGCGGCTGATATGATGATGATGATGGTGGTAGCAAAATATAGACGATTCAAAAGTACTTAATAATTAAGTTTATTTGAATAAAGCTATTTTTGACTTTGACTTTAATGATTGAGCGAGTGTGTATAGTGCCATCATATAGTTACCGCGGGTGCAGCCAGTATGTAGTACCCCACACACACGATGGCGGGGCTGTTTGTTCTGTCGGCGAGCACGCCCGCCGTTATGGCGCCCACCACGCCGCCCACGTCAAATGACGTACTTAAATCGCCGGATTCGGCGGCTGTTAGGTGTGCTGTACGGAAAAACACGAATTAAATAACTATGTGAAAAGCATTAAAAATGTACATCGGTAACGTTGACTTTTTAATTGGATTTCCTACCATCGTTAATATTGAGGGTAACAGGAAACAACGACGGTACCACAAATAAACTGACTCGAGACAATAGAAGAAAAGTTATTTTATGGGAGTCATTTAACGTTTCACTTTTATATAGTATCATTTTTCTGAAATGATAATAATGCACTCGCGAACAAAAGTGTGGAATCACAGGCCTATTTTCATACAAACGAGGTAACTTTGAAGCTTTGGTTCTCCGCCAGGGATTCACCTAGCTGTAATCTGATCTGATGGCCATCTAGGGAATAAATGGAGGAGATCCAGATCGCCATACACACCCAACTGATCTGATCAGCATTTTAAGAGCTATTTAGGTATTTAAAAAAAAACTATAACCATTGCATAAAATGTATGAAAATCCAGAAACTGAGAACTCTGATCCTCGCAACTCTTAGAATGCTGATCAGATCAGTTGGGTGTGGATAGTGATCTGGACTTCCTCCATTTACTCCCTCGATGGCCATCATTAGATCAGAGCTCGATCAATCCCTGGCGGAAAACCAAGGCTTCAAAGTTACCTCATTTGTATGAAAATAGGCCTGTGATTCCATATTTTTGCTCGCGAGTGTATTTAATAACCAGTCTCGAGTCTTGACCAAACATTCAAAATAAAAAAGTTTCGTAAAAAAATACAAAAGTGACTGTAATGCAATGCTGCAATTAAGTATAGAATATATATATATATATATATATATATATATATATATATATATATATATATATATATATATATATATAAGAGTTTTATAAACTAAAAAAATCCAAAATATTTACATTAAAAAAATAATCAAAATCAAATACTCACTGCTAGTATTAATATAAAGTGGCAACCAATACAGGAACGTATAGCTGACTAGTTTCGCGAAGAAAAGAGACAGCGAGAACTCCACCACGCCGGGGATGAGGAGCGCGCGCGAGAGCGAGACGGCGCTACCGTGCGAGTGGGACGTCCGACGGAGGAGGGGGGCTGTCTCGCCTTGACCCTCCTCTGAAGGATACTGGCGGCAGAAGCAAATTGTTAAATTAAGATAAATAAATACTAGAAAAAATCGACTCACCCGTAACACGTCGGACGGGACTCGAACCCGCACCCTGGGGCCGTTATGGCTAACGGCTTCGAACTTTAGCAAATCTGCCGGGCTTCAAATTAAAACAGATAAATCAAGCCCTAATCAAGCCAAAATGGCGAACCTCAATTTCACACGAACATCGATATCTTCCAAATAACTTAGGCAAAGAGTACAATACGAAATTCATTACTTACATTTTTCTGTTTTAACTTGAAGCATAAGAATAAATAAATGAAGCAGACCCGCAGAAGTTTTTATTTTATTTAATAGTCCGTGAGCCCGCGACAGTGTTGCCTACGTCATATGACATCACGATGAAATCTGCCCACCGATTACGTATCTCTGTTGCTAACAATTCTCGATTGAAATCGATTGAAATCGCAGTTGCATTGCTGCTTTAAGTAAGATAGTTGTCACATTGGCTCTTACTAAAGCAGCAATGTCACTGCGATTTCAGTCAAAGTTGATTGCAACAAAGTTAGACAATCAGCCTTCTGGTGACTGATGTCAGATGACGTAAATATAATCTTAATTTTTTTACCGGAAGTGGAAGATTTTCTCAAGCTTCCGGACAATTTTATTTGCGATAATTTTCTGATCCTCGCTCAGCACAACTTTTCCGACCGTGTGCCATGCATTTCATCGTGATGCCATATGACGTAGGCAATACTGTTGCGGGCTCACGGACTATAAGATATTTATATGCCACGGGTGAGTCGATTTTTTCTAGTATTTATTTATCTTAGTTTAAAAATAGCATTGTGAAATGCAAAAAATTCAAATATTTGATAGGTAAAAGTAAATTGTGTTTCACAGTGCTCAGAGCTCTGAACTTTACGTATCCGATGCTATGCTTTCCATATATTTACTCTATGGTTTCCGTAACTTTTGACAGTTTGATTCGAAACGAAGACTACAATTTGCGGATTCACTCCCGACATCTATCTGTGTCGGAAGCACTGACCGTTAAATAAAAAAAAAATTCATGTCAGTGGTCGGAAGAGTTAGTATACGTCGGGAAAAAAATTGACATTTCGAATACGGAAACCAAAGACCTAGTATTTTTTCTAATATTTTTTTTATTAAATTATTTACCTTAATATAAAAATAGCATTGTGAATGCATAAAATTTAAAAAATCAATATAACAAAATACTTTGAATTAATAAGTATTTGAATAGGTGAATGATATAATTAGTGTTTAAATGGGGAAGTGAGTGAATGCCTAAATGTGAGTGAGTGTGTGAGTGTATGATTGAATGAATGAATGTGTGATAGTGAGTGAGTGTATGATTGAGTGACAGAGTGTATGATTGAGCGAGTGAGTGTGTGATTGAGTGAACGAGTTAGTAACTCACCGGCGGGTTATTGGCGGAGTGGCGGTTGGGCCGCAAGCTCGCCGCCTGTAGGACATGTCATGCTGTTACAGTGCAGCCAAATGACACCACATTATGTAGTGCTTGTTTTACTAGTCATAGCCAAACCATAATCTTAGATTATTTATATGTCTAGATAGAGTCTTACGCTTTTAACGTACTAAACAAAACAGGCCAACTTTTTTAAGTTGGTGTGCATTTTTAGCATCTTCGCGTCCAAAAAGTATTGTAATAAAAACTATGGCTGAACCACACTACTGACAATGTGTGCGTGTTTTGGTCACCCAACTGTTGGGTGATATTTTTTTCGACGCTTTCGTTGCTTCGACTGTCTATCTTGACATATAAATAATTCTAAGACCATAATATTAATAATATTAGACACAAGTATTTAAATACAAAACTCACACCAATTGTTTAGTTACAAATAGAGATGGGCAAAAGACCGACTTGACTACTGGATTTAAACCCCAGATAAATCTCATAGACAATTTTGTTAATTTAAATAAAATCTTTATAACTAAGAGATTGTAACCTAGATTTTTGGGACTGGTATAAATATGAAAATAAAAGATTTAAGTTTGATCAAAAGTGAAGTTTTATTGATACCTCAAAAAAAAACAAAAGAGCAAAATGTTAAAAGATTGTGAGAAAGTTAAAAGAACAGGGCGTGGGTGTAACAAATCTTTGCAGCTCACTTGTTGTACTGGCGGAAGGCCTTAAATTACAGTGTTCTCACTGAGTTGAGAGTTTGCTTATATGAGTAATAAAAGTGAAATCAGACAAGTAGGGTTTGTAAGAGAAATGTGAATAAATAAAGACTCTAGCTTATCGCTATCCTTAAAGTAGGTTTACAATATATACAAACCAAATGTGGGCTATCAATCAATAGAAAACCATTTGACAAACATACAAGTGCACTTCGGATAGAGCTGATAAATTACAAATCAAAAGCAAGTTATGCGGTACTTATTGCAGCTCACTTGTTGCACTGGCGGAAGGCCTTAAGTTACCGTACTCTAACTGAGTTGAGACTGCGTATATGAGTAATAAAACTAAAATCAAACAAGTGGGGTTTGTAAGAGAAATCTGAATAAATAAAAGCTCTTGCTTGTCGCTATTCTTACAATAGGTTTACAATGTGTCAGATCGGATATACGCTATTAATCAATAGAAAACCATTTGACAAACATACAAGTACACTTTAGATTGAGCTGGTAGTTTACAAATCAAAAGTAAGTTATGCGGTACTTATATACATATAGCTAGGCTAAACTGATGACAGAAAAGAAAAGTAGAAATGATTATTGGGCGCCACACGCTTATGGGTAACTCACAAACGTGAATAATAGAGGAAAGCGTAGCAAGATAAAATATAGGAACGGTTACACCTGAGATTCGTGTTCCGCAGAGGGCTTCTGGATCGCCGGTCACTCAAAGCCAAAGGTCAGCGAACGAGGGCTTGACGATGTTGTCGTCTGCTCTGCAGCACTCGTTTCGGATGGGTGATCCCGTCAGAATTAAAAGAACCGGACGCCGAGAATTCGAGGACTAATGTAAGAAATTGCGGTGCTCACGGTGATGTAGCTTAGGACGCAATTAGTGTGGTTTACCACGGACAGATTACACACGCAGCGTACGAGAAATACTTTCAATTACAGTACACAATCGCGCACTCACAGCAAGTTATGTAGAAGTTAAGAGAAAAACGAAAAAGAATCCCTGGAGAGAGGGTCGGGCCCTATTTATCTGTTTTCTTTTCATCCGTTCAATCTCACGACTAATCTACCACTTTCTCGAAACAGTCAGAATGAACCATACCGACTTGCACACTTCTAGAATGTTCAGCTTATAGTCTATGGTTAAGAAAATTAGTTAAAGATAAATGAAGGATTTTATGAAATCAAATAAAGGAAGATTTGTAGAATCTAAATCACTAATTACTCCCATTGTACATTAGATATTCGTGAAGTTATTTATTAAAAGTATTTAGGAACCATAGATAATCCAAATTCTTTATCTGTGAATCCAACTGTGAAAGCAGGAAGCTACTTCACGCGAGATGTCAGTTTTGAGTGCTATTGTATGAACGAGATGACAGGATGGTTATGCATTTAGGTGTGAGAGAGATGGTAATATACGCGCGACAGACTGCCACTACTTGACACTAGATAGCGCTAAAGTTTTGATGAAGTGTGGAATCCCAACACTAGGTGGCTTCATGAAAAAAGGAGACACAAACAGCTAGACATCCCTGCCAGAATGAGAAGGCGTATATGTTTGGATGCTTGCTCGTGGTAATAGTTCCACTATTCCTCGCAAGATTGAGCCAATAGTCCGAAATTACGATGTTTGTCCTGATAAAATTAAAATGTCAAACGTCAGATTGAACTGTTGTTTGTTGACGAATATAAGTCTATATAAAATATTAAAAAGAAACTAGCAATTATTGCGTGGAATTGAGTTAATGAAAATGTATGTACCTTGCAATGTGGGATGTATAAAAATGTTGTGTAATGATGTACCATGGGCAACAGCGTCGCTTAACCACTGCTAAGGTTAAAATCGCTTGCACGCCGCGCCCGCTGTCACATACGTTTAGTTCGTGCAGGGGCGATACGCGCGCACACGAATTTTGTTGCAAACTGGTTAAGCGACGCTGTTGCCCATAGTACAATATTGGATCAAAAAAAAACATAAATAAAGGTTGGTACCGTCAAAGTTTATTATGAATGTAACATATCAAAATGATATGTTACAAGATATTTTGTCCTTTGAATATTTTTCTGTATTGATTTAACAAGAAATCGTTTCCATAGCAACGTCACATTTGATATATCAATAGAAAAAGAAAAAGTATAAAAAGTTTCTCTATCATACAATAACGGGTTGATACTAAAAAAACTGAACCGTAGGTAAAATATAGACGATTCAAAAGTGCTTAATTATTAAGTGAATTTGAATAAAGCCATTTTGAATTTGACTAGGTTAAAACCGTCGGGTTAAAACCGGGTCTTTTGCCCATCTCTTGTTACAAATCGTGCAGAGCGAATAATAACACAAACTGTATATAAAATCAGTAATAGGTACACGACAAAAATTCAATATCGTTACAATTACATTTTGCCACTTGTGAGAAACGCCCGCGCCCTAGTGTTTCATAATAACTATTTAGGTGGTTTTTTTTTTTCACAATGTGCTTGGCCTTCACCTCACCTGATGTTAAGTGACGATAAGACCGAAGGTGGAAGCGCACTACACCCGGAATCCTCATCACTGAGGAACTGGCTATATTACCTCTAACTGCCGGAACACATTTTTTTAATTGTCACTATGGCGTCAGACTTAGGTAAGATGGTAATATAAAAAACTTAAATAAAAAATTAAAATAAAACCCCCGACGAAAGATTCACCTAACACGGTACCAAATTTCGAATCGATAGGACATATGGAAGCTAGTCAGATCCCCCATCAACTATTAAAGAGCTGATGATCTTCAAACGGCTGATCAGGTCATGATTACCTTACCATATACTTCCAATACCATTGAAGTAACACGGTACCAAATTTCGAATCGATAGGACATAAGGAAGCTAGTCAGATCCCCCATCAACTATTAAAGAGCTGATGATCTTCATACGGCTGATCAGGTCATGATTACCTTACCATATACTTCCAATACTATTGAAGTAACACGGTACCAAATTTCGAATCGATCGGACATAAGGTAGTTAGTCAGATCCCCTCATCAACTAGAAAAGAACTGACGATCTTCAAACGGCTGAACAGATTATCATGAAACATGGCTAAGAACACTCGGGATAAAATATCTATGACACAAAAAAAAACTAAACGAAAATCGGTTTATCCGTTTAGAAGCTACGCACGGTACCACAGACAGATACACAGACACGTTAAACTTATAACACCCCTCTCTTTTTGCGTCGGGGGTTAAAAACAGGTAAAATTTAGTATTGTAGAGAACTTACCTGGTCTCCAACTATGACGTGAGGTTCCTCTTCATCACTACACCGGGATTGTCTAGAGGGCTGCAGTCAGAAATTACGTTAATTAGGCCCGTATTTATAAACCACTCTCAATGTCGAGAGCTATCTTGAGTTCATACCTGAGATGCTGTTCCTATAAGAATCTCAGGTATGATCTCAAGATTTAAAGTTGAGAGTGGTTTATAAATATGGGCCTTATAGTCTGTTTATCGGCCTATTCCCAGTGTCCCCCTTTGTCCACCACTGGGGGATATCCGGGGGACCGTCCAAACTTTATTTCCCGATGTCCACCAGTGGCGGACAAACAGTGGGGGTCAGCGAAAATTATATACAAGGACGTACTAGGTATGATTGAACAATAAATTGACAAATTAATTAATGGACCATTGAATAAATTAACACATTATTGAATGTATGAATTACATTTTTTGTAACGGCAGACTGAATAAATGACTTTAAAAGCTTCAACCCTGTAAATTGGGCCTATTATAATTGTCACCCACCTTTTGTCTACCACTGGGAGATATCGGGAAAAAAAGCATTTTTTCTATACATTTCTTCCCGATATTCCCCAGTGGTGGACAAACAGTGGGGGAGAACGGAAATAGGCCGTAAATTATTGCATTAAGAAATATCTAATCAAATATTGTTATCTATGCATTTATCTATGTATATCAATGTAATGTCTGGAAAAGATATACATATTTGCAAATGTCGTTCCTTTTGATAAAGCTGATAAGTTTTTTACGCACATTAAAAATACGTCATAATAGATAAAAAATAATAGACGATTAAAAATTCTTATTATGTGAACTTATATGTGTGAAGAATATTTTCATTCATTCAATAAATTAATAATATGAATAATTAAAAACCGGTCAAGAGCGAGTCGGACTCGCGCACCGAGGGTTCCGTACAATCATAAATATATTTGGATATGTTATTTTAGGACAGTCTTTAAAAAAGTAGGATAAACGGCAGACAGGTGGAAGGGCGAACAGGCGGACAGTTAATTTACAAATGCTGCTTATGGTGACTGAAAAACGTTTCAGCCACTCCACATTGCAAAATGTTTATATTACTAGTCCATCAGCCATTTTAATGTCCCCACTGCTGGGGCACAGGTCTTCCTTATGGGTGGATAAGGAGGACGGGCCATAACCCACCACGCGGGCCCAATGCGGATTGGTGGGTGTTAACGACTGCAAATGCAGCTGGGACCAACGGCTTAACGTGCCTTCCGAAGCACGGAGGAGCTCGAGATAATAAATTTTTGGTCACCCATCCCATGACCAAACCTTGCGAACGTTGCTTAACATCCGCAATCGCTGGTCCAGGCGCTAAACCACTGCGCCACCGAGCTCCTCGTTATTATTATATTACTATATAGTAATATATATAATTACTTAGTAAAGTATGAACTTATTCTTCGTTTATTCGTACGGCAAATAGTAGGCAATTATATTTGAACCAGCCACCAATTATTATTGTAGTGTTAGGTTGCGCCATCTCTTGACCCATAGTGGAACTACTTTTTGCCCTTAGGTTAGCATGCTTAGGACAGCGCAATCTGTTGACTGGTAGTGAAACTAAAAAAAATTGTTTGTTTTTTGAATTTCTAAAAAAAGTGTGTTATATTGAGACATCGTTTTATTTTTCCTGTAATCTTTACATAAACTACTATCACATAGAATTATTTCAGATTTTTCTCTTAGCAAACTTCGGAGATAAGGGGGGGGACCGGTATTTTTTTTTACATTTTTCATCATAAGTCGAAAACTATGCGGCCTAAGAAAAAAGGAAAAATTGTTTTAAAATGTGCAAACAGCGCTCTTTCATATGATACCCCACATGCCCTAATCACCTCACTTAAAATTTTTAAGACCCCTTTTCAGTCCCTGTTGTAAAAAAAATATTAATTTTATTATTTCTTTCTTATTTGCAAAATAGTTGGGCAAATGTCATCTAAAACTATTCCAAATTTCAAGTTGATACCATTAGTAGTTCTCGAGATATCCAGCTGTGACAGACAGACAGACTGAGTCACACCATAAGGGTTCCTTTTTTACCATTTTGGTACGGAACCCTAATAAATCAATTTATTTTCTCATCACAATAGGTACTCTTAACTAGGTTGTCATAACAACAAATGACAATATGACCTGCAGTATGAGAGACTTGTGTCCGATATAGATATCTAAAATAACCTGTGGTACAGGGCCCTCTTGCTTAAAAATTTAGGTGAAAACACCGTATAAGAGATGCTATGAACGTGTGAAATTTAAGTGATTACAAAAAATAAGAAAATTATAAAAATTAGTGCTAGAACGTATTGCTGTACTTAGGGTTGCCAACTAAGTATTATACTGTTTTTCACTACATTATACCATAGTAGAACCAAATAAGTAGGCCAACTCGAGCCTCGAGCGAGCAATACAGCTTAAACACGTAGGGCTGTCACATCGCTAGTTTATTCAGTCGTTAAAAAATGCATAGTTAATCTCTATACAAAATATTTTTTCCTTATAGGGTAAGCATCAGGGATCTATAATACAAAGTTTTTTTTATATTTTTTTGTACGTAGACCAGCGGGTCTATCGACTAAAATAATGAAGTTAATGTTAATTGTAATTTGACAAATGTATGTGATACATTGGCTCTTTTGTTTTGACACCAATAAAAACTTACTAAAGAAAAGTAGCAACGTATCACATCTATCTGTCAAATTACAATTTACATTAAATTCATTGTTTTCAGGAACTGACTACAATGTTTTCATTGCCTATGTCATGTTATGTGATTTGAAAACTTACAAACGAAATAGGATTAATTAAAACGTGGCTTTACTAAATAATGTATTTATTCAAATAAAATAAAATGATTATGAAATTTCATTTTTTACACTATTAACTGTTTCTTACTTTTTCATTTACCTACACTTATCAAAATAATAATCTTTTCAACACACTTGCTCGTAAAGTGAGCCCTAATACATCGCTTTTAGGGCCATAAACCGAACTATAACAAACGCGTGCAATAATTTAAAAAAAAACCGGACAAGTGCGAGTCGGGCTCGCCCACCGAGGGTTCCGTACAGACCTACGTCTATACATAAAATAAAGCTATAGAAAAGTTGTGTCGGTACAAAGGAAATATTTTGAAAAAAAGTGGTTGGTAGTTATTAGTTTTTTATATGAAAACTGTACTACGGAGAGTTCAAGCTTTATCCCAGGTTCTACCTACCGGAATTATGTGAAAAATTGCTTAAATTATAAGTTGGACTCCAAGCTACCAAACTGTAAAAAAAAAACCATCAAAATCCGTTCAGCAGACTGCTATATATAGATTAGATAACCATTTGAAATCCTTTGTCGCCACGTAGAAAATAACCCTTCCAGGGATTACGACAAAGAATTGACCACGGGCGAAGGTTTGAAATGGAATGGTACATTACTGCAGCGGCACTCAAGACAGGCATTGAAGAACATACGTGAGTCCATCAATGCCTAGTTGCGGCCAAGGCTTGTGTAGTACTTTTAAACTTTTAACTTTTTAGTTTTAAAAGTTTTAGCTTTTTATTTTAATTTTAAATTACTTACAGTAATTGAAAAAACAAAATGGAAAGTGGAATGTGCACATGAAGGCCTTTCATTTGATACACATGTTGAAAAAAAAAATCCGGTTTTTTTTCATTTATTTCCAGTTTTTCATTTTTTTTCCAGTTTTTTGGAAAGTGCTCATCAAGGCCTTTCATTTGATACCAATATTGCATGTTGCAAAAAAAATATTATTTTTTCGTTTTTTTTTTCAGTTTTTTGGAATGTGCTCATCAAGGCCTTTCATTTTGATACCCATATTGAAAAAAAAAATTACCTTCCGTTTTTAAATTTTTTTCAGTTTTTTGGAATATGCTCCTTACTTTCCTCCTTGATGAGCATATTCCAAAAAACTTTTCAAAAAACTTTCATTTGATACCCATAGGTATTAAAAAAATTTTTTTTTTTCGTTTTTAATTTTTTTTTATCTTTTTGGAATGCGTGAGCGCATGAATGAAATGGGTATCAAATGAAAGGCCTTGATGAGTCAAGGCCTTTCATTTGATACCCATATTGCACCAAAACATTTTTTTTTTCGTTTTTATTTTTTTTTTCAATTTTTTGGAATGTGCTCATCAAGGCCTTTCACGTGATATCAGTATACCAAATATTTAAAAAAAAATTTTTGGAATGTGCTCGCTCATCAAGGCGACATTTGATACCTATATTAATTGTGTTTCATTGAAAAGTTCGCTCCATTTCTGAATTACACGTGTGTAATGAGTTTTAATAGAAACATTGCTGGACAGACGACGGCAATTTTTGTATGAAAATCCATTATTACACGTTAGTAATGGATTCTCATACAAATATTGACTGAACAATATGTGGGATAATGGAAATAGGCGAGATTTTGGTTGTGTGAAGCCGAGATTTTTATTGTAGTGGTGGCTACCACGGCTGACCTTACCGAGTAAACTGTCTTGATTATACTTGGTGCCAAATGCTCCAAGCAACATTGGAATGCGATGCACCCGCATTTTAATGTAAACTGAAACAATCTACCACTGAACTATTCAACACTTGACACTGGCAAAAATTACTTCCAAGAAGAAAGTAGATTGCCAAAACAAAAATAAGAAGAAGAAGACCCCCTGTCATACAGCGTGACATACCGCCATGTTGCGAAAATATTAAGAGCCAAATTTATTACTTTTTAATTTTATTTTTAAAAGTAATTAACTTTATCAATATTTGAAAGGATCTGAATAATTAATAATAATAAATATTGATATTTTAAAAAGAATTAGTGGCGCGATTAATCCAAAAGTAATAAGAAGTTAAACTATGACCGCGCATACCGTTGTTTCACCAAGATGATTAATAATTACGTATTTTAATGACCATATTTTATTATGATTTAATTACAAATATACAGTTTTCAGATTTATTCCTGTAAGTGTAGTATAAGAGGCTATTAACTGCTAAATTTCATAGTTCTAGGTCAACGGGAAGTACCCTATGAATTTTGATTCCTTTGAGAGTATCGAAAATGCGTTTTTTGCGCCCTAAACGGCAGTATCTTTTTTTTACGTTCACTTAGAAGTTTGATTTTTTTACAGCTTCAAGGGCCCGTAGACCTTAGTATATGGTTTAAATTTCAATTCGATACCTCCACGCGTTTCCGAGATAAAGGGTCTTGACAGACAGACGGACGGACAGACAGACAGACGGACAACAAAGTGATCCTATAAGGGTTCCGTTTTTTCCTTTTGAGGTACGGAACCCTAAAAAACACTAGTTGGTTATAGAATTATCGCTACAAAGTTAAATAGGTACCTTACTGCAAGTTCAATGCGAGTAAACAGAGCATTTTCAATTTAATCGGGTAATAGAGTTATTTTGTTAGTAACAACAAAGAGGTTTTATGGCGCTGAAAATTCATTTGCATTTTTGGAATAAATAAATGTGTAGGTCCTTAATTAAGTTAAACAAATATTTATTATTATTAAATTATTCCTAATTTACAATATTTTGTTATAAATATTAAAATATAAGCATTTTATCACCTAAATTAATAATTTTGAAGTAGGCTGAATGCTCACTAACCCCTTTGTTCGCAAAATATTCTTGCATTGGGCGTGTGAAAAAAACAAAAAAACCTGCGCGCCTTTTCTCATCATGATGATTAGCATTTTGTTTTTGTCGTATTTGTTGCTGTGTGGAAAATTACTTTGTTTTTTCCTCGCAAATGTGTTGAAAAACGTCGTATGAAACTCGTGAGCTCTTACTAATTGCACACTCGGCTGAGTTACGCCCTCGCCTGCGGCTCGGGCTGCAACCCACAGCCTTGTGTGCAATAAGCAACCTAAGCTAACTTGTATCATAATGTACTATTAAATTCGGAAATTGAATACTTTTCATAATAGGCATGCATAATAGGCTTTTTCCTATAGGAATTTGTGATTTTATAACAAAATTACACAATTAATATTAAAAAAAAATTCGTCTGTTTCGACAAGTACAAAATGCCTTATTATTTAAAGTTAATGTAAAATATATCCTCATTCTTACAAATCTTTTTGTAATAATATCTTTGGAAAACATGGTATGTACTGTAGGTAGGTACACGGTGTAGCGGCATCTACCGTACCGCCGCACATAGCAACACACGGTTACAACAAGATTCAACCACCATGTTACTAGATGGCGCTAGTGTCGAATGAACACAAAGATTAGTAAGGAATAACATCTCGTAGTATGGAGACTATTGGAGACCAATATGGTGAAACCTACATCTCGCTATCGGAGTTTTCTCAGCCACCAAACTATATATACAACTTCCAACCATCATCGGTTGGACCGCGGTCCCCGGGCTAATACCTCCCAGCCCGGAGGAAGATCTTCCACTTTGGCCTTCCTACTAGTGGCTACCTCTCTCCATACCTACCCTACTACATATCCTACACTGGGACCCCCGACGGAGCACATCAAGCACCTTCAGCAACGCAGCGCAGCCATCACTCCCCATACCTTATCCAGCATCCGCAGCAGTCACACCGCAAGCAGACGCACAGCAGCCAGCACCAGCCCTCAAGGTTCCATCGCAGCATCATGGACGACGCTTCCTGGACCTTCGGCAACTCTCGACGGCATTATCCCGACCTGGTCTTCGCAGCCCACGACTGGAGCATCATTGGGCCCTCACTCCGGCGTGGCAGCTCTGCGCACCTCACCAGCAGCTCGGACCTACCGTCACCTTCCACTGTCCCGACTCACCGTGGACAGGTCCCGACTCACCGTGGACACGGATCTACCTGCAGCACCTGGCGGACGCGCCTCCCTTCACCCCACCAACGTCTCGACTCACCGTAGACTGTCTCGACTCACCGCAGACTGGATCTCCTGCAGCACTCTACTCTGGCACTTGCATAGCTCTGACGCACTGACAGCTGAGCTTGGACAACCCTTGGACTATCGACCTCCGGTCTCAGGGGGGGAGTGATGTAGCGGCATCTACCGTACCGCCGCACATAGCAACACACGGTTACAACAAGATTCAACCACCATGTTACTAGATGGCGCTAGTGTCGAATGAACACAAAGATTAGTAAGGAATAACATCTCGTAGTATGGAGACTATTGGAGACCAATATGGTGAAACCGTGTATCTTGTTCGCAGATGATGTTTCACTTCTCACATCTTGTGAAAACAACAAAACCCTAGAATTAAAGCTGAATGATATAATGACTAAAACTTTAAACTGGTTAGATCAACATAACTTAGAGATAAACTTAAATAAAACCAAATTAATGACTTTTCACCCGCACCAAAAAGATTCCTTAGAACTTAACTATAAATTTAACAATATAAAAATAGAATGTGTTAACGAATTTAATTTGCTCGGCCTAAACATAGATACAAATTTAAATTGGAAATCTCATATAAACAAACTAAAATCAAAATTATCATCTTTTACATACGCTCTTCGCGAGGTTAAAAAAACTACCAATACAGAAACCGCTTTGACCACATATTATGCTTATGCCTTCGCTTGGTTTAATTATGGTATCATTCTGTGGGGGAATAGCACGGACTTCTTATCTTTGTTTACTGTTCAAAAGAAACTTATTCGCATTCTAGTCAATATAGATCAAACCGATAGTTGCCGACCTCATTTTCAAAATCTTAAAATTCTTACATTGCCGTGCTTATACATATTGGAAATATGTAAATTTGTAAGGAAAAATATGAATTTATTTACAAAACGTGATGATATGCAAATTAAATATTCTCTAAGACATAAACATAAATTATTGATCCCAACTGCGCGCCTTCATTTATGTTCATCAAGTACTTATAACATGTCTGTTAGGATTTACAATAAATTACCGGAAAATTTAAGAGGTGAAAAAAACGATAACAAATTTACAAACCAATTAAAAAATTTACTAATTTCAAAAAGCTATTACAATATTGAAGAATACTTTAGTGATAAAATACACATACCTATATTATGCGACAATGACAATAAATAGGTGTCTTTGTATACGCTTTACAAAAGCCCCAAAATCTAGTTTAATTTATTTTATTATGGAAAATTCGTCCTCTTGTCTTCTCTTCCTTCCCAATATTGCGATACCCAGCAGGGTCCATAACTTGTACTTTGTTTTTGGTTGTAACATCTTTATAACATTATGGTTGCAATAAATATATTGAAATTGAAATTGAAATTGAAACCTACATCTCGCTATCGGAGTTTTCTCAGCCACCAAACTATATATACAACTTCCAACCATCATCGGTTGGACCGCGGTCCCCGGGCTAATACCTCCCAGCCCGGAGGAAGATCTTCCACTTTGGCCTTCCTACTAGTGGCTACCTCTCTCCATACCTACCCTACTACATATCCTACACACGGCGTGGCGACGTGAAGAGTGCGTGAGCGCGGGCGGGATTACGTACGGCGCAGCCACGACTGTTGCACCTTTATCACCTTTAAATTTTGTCAGTGTGTGCGTGCGACGACGCATACGTACGGGCGCGCTCACATACAAACCGCGTTCGTGCGTATAAAGAGTAAGATGACTTACTTATTTGGTTCTACTATGATTATACTTTTTACTGTTCAACAAAAAAGTATTCAAAAATACTGTTTTCAGCAAGAATCACTGGTATCCATAGATCTGTTTAAAAAGTATATGCCTAACACTACAGACCAGCCTGGCGCAACTCTCTCAGTAAAAAACGATCTATGAAACGGAGGCGAACTTTTAACCCGTCTAAGTTTGAAAGAACGTTGACAACAAAGCAGTAGATAATTGACAACATTCGAATTTAGGGGTATTATACTTCGCCCCATCAAAGAGTATTCTATCATCTTTGACTGTTTTACCGCGAATGCCGTTTGACGTTTCTCTTTTGTTTGTTTTTGTTGAATTCGCCTCCGTTTCATACTCACGCTTTTTGTATGACACTCCCATCTCTTATAACGCTAGTTATTTTTACATTCTCTTTGCTACAGACCTCGTTTCTCGTTTGATTTTAATTGTAATGAGGATTTCAAAGCTTTCAAAAATTACACAAAATTGATAAGTAGCACTAAGAAATATGTATTAAAAACATAAAATACTGTTCATTTTCCTAAAATACTATTAGGGTTCCGTACCAAAATCGTAAAAAAGGAACCCTTATGGTGTGACTCAGTCTGTCTGTCTGTCACAGCTGGATATCTCGAGAACTACTAATGGTATCAACTTGAAATTTGGAATAGTTTAAAATGACATTTGGCCAACTATTTTGCAAATAAGAAATAAATAAATAATAAATATCTTTTTTACAACAGGGCCTGATAGAACTGATATGAAAGAACGCCGTTTGCACGTTTTCAATAATTTTTCTTTTTTTTCTAGACTGCATAGTTTTCGACTTATGATGAAAAATGTAAAAAAAATACCGTTCCCCCCCCCCCCCCCCCCCCCTTATCTCCGAAGTTTGCAAAGAGAAAAATCTGAAATAATTCTATGTGATAGCAGTTTATATAAAGATTACAGGAAAAATAAAACGATGTCTCAATATAGCACACTTCTTTAGAAATTATCAAATTTCTAAAAAAGTTTACATTAGTTCCACTATCGGTCAAGAGATGGCGCTGACCTAAAACTGCAATACTAATTTTATAATTCTACTCTGCAGTGTGGTTTAATAGTGCAATTATGATGGTACGGAACCCTCTCGGTACGCGAGTCCGACTTGATCTTGACCGGTTTTTTTTTCCATCCTTAAAATACTTTTAATTTTGTAATAAAAAATTTGACAACACTAGCTGTACATGTGTATGCGTGTACGTGTGATGTGGATGTAAGTGAAGCAGGTGGCTTTGTTATACTGTTTTGTTAATATACTTACCGAGCTCCTGTTAGACGCAGGCGCGACAACTATGCCCACACACTTAGGCTCGGGCGGCAGGAACAGGAATATCAATATGGCGACCGCGCCCATCACCACCGCGGGATATATGAAGGATAGCGACCAATCGCTCTCCACGTACCGCGCCGCTAGCACCGTGCCTAAGGAGCGATATACGGCTTGAAGGACCAAGTATTCTATACATATCCCTAATTGGGCTCTGGCGCAGTAATAGGAATACCAATATGGCGACCGCGCCCGTCACCACCGCGGGATATATGAAGGATAGCGACCAGTCACTTTCCACGTACCGCGCTGCTAGCACCGTGCCTAAGGAGCGATATATACGGCTAGAAGGACCAAGTATTCTATAATATCCCTAATTGGGCTCTGGCGCAGTAATAGGAATACCAATATGGCGACCGCGCCCAACACCACCGCGGGATATATGAAGGATAGCGACCAGTCACTTTCCACGTACCGCGCTGCTAGCACAGTGCCTAAGGAGCGATATATACGGCTAGAAGGACCAAGTATTCTATAATATCCCTAATTGGGCTCTGGCGCAGTAATAGGAATACCAATATGGCGACCGCACCCGTCACCAGCGCGGGATATATGAATAATAGCGACCAATCGCTCTCCACGTACCGCGCCGCTAGCACCGTGCGAAAGGAGCGATATATACGGCTTGAAGGACCAAGTATTCTATACATATCCCTAATTGGGCTCTGGAGGCAGTAATAGGAATACCAATATGGCGACCGCGCCCGTCACCACCGCGGGATATATGAAAGATAGCGACCAATCGCTCTCCACGTACCGCGCCGCTAGCACCGTGCAAAAAGTGCGATATATACGGCTTGAAGGACCAAGTATTCTATACATATCCCTAATTGGGCTCTGGAGGCAGTAATAGGCGACCGCGCCCGTCACCAGCGCGGGATATATGAAGAATAGCGACCAATCGCTTTCCACGTACCGCGCCGCTAGCACCATGCAAAAGCAGCGATATATACGGCTTGAAGGACCAACTACTCTATACATATCCCTAATCCCTACATATTTAGACTCGGGCGGTAGCAAAAGGAATACTAACATGGCGACCCTGTCCATCACTACCGCGGGATACACGAATGACATATACGGCTTGAAGGACCAAAAGTAAATTTGATTTAGTGGAACGACTATAAAACGATTGTACTACTATTGATAGTACATTTAGTGTATAATGCGCCACTCATCACCAGTCAGCGCCGGGTACACGAATGACAGCGGCCGATTATTCCCCGCTATATAAAGTTACATTTACAATTCACTGTCACAAGATGTGTGATTCCATAAGCTATTGTGTTAGCATTAGATTTTAAAACGTCAAATTGAATCAAGTAGGGTAACTCACCCAGTATGTTCCCCAGGGAGGTGTGCGCGTTCCATATGCCGAATATGAGCCCCTTCTTGCCGTGGCCGAACCACTTGCCCACGATGGCCACCGTGCCCGGCCACCCCGTGGTCTGCGCGATGCCGGCGCCCGCCTGTTGGCAATAAATACATCTTTTATTTATTCAATAAATGGCCTATTCCCGTTGTCCCCCACTGGGGGATATCGGGAATCAAAGTTTATTTTTTCATACTTTTTTCCCTATATCTCCTAGTGCCACCTGTAATTCAGCCAAGTATAAAACAGCGCCATCTATCGCACACTACGTAACTAACCTGTGCCATCATGTAATACGTGACATTGTGCACGGAGTAAGAATAGCCCACGCCAAACATGTAGCAGAATAGCGCCGATATTAAATTCAAAATAATTTATTCAGTCTAGGCTGTTACAAGCACTTGTGAATGTCATAGAAGCTACGCCATCAGTTCGCAAACCCTAAGCGGGAGACCTTGTAACGAGAAGAACCGGCAAGAAACTCGTCAAGGGCTGCTTTTTTCTCCCTGTATATTTCATACAGAGTCGTCAACATCGAAAAATGAGCTCCACGTTTAAAGTGAGGTCATTTTCCATCACAATAATTAACAAAAGTTTGCACACAATGGGTAGGTAGGTCAAAATTAAATATATCTACTACATTCAGATAGGTAAATGTGAGAGTAAATAACTTTCAACTAGTTGAGAATTTGAGAAATCACTCTGTCTGCTACTCGAACCAAAAAACACTTGATGCAAGACATAAAAAGTAAAAACGCAATTCTTACAATTCAATATGCGTTAAGATAGGTACTCAGAAGCAGACCCATTCCCACTGGCAGCACCCGTTCACGAGCATGACGCATGGACCAGCCATCGCTTCGCTCAACCATATTTGAGGGAACGTAACGACCCGCCCCACACGACACTACCGCAGAAATGATTAAAGAGAGCATGACATACTTAGGCTACCCATCCTAAGGCACCGAATTGAAAACTAATATCCAAAAGCTTTTCATAGGCCTTTACTTACAAAACTATAGACGAAAAAATACGAAAAAATATTACGAAAGCAAAATAATCATTTTAGTCATTAGCAATAAAAAAAGTGAGAAATCAAAACAAGGATTAGTTATTAATTTTATGTTTTGAGTAAGAAGTGCCATACAGGTTGATAATATTAAACATGAAGAAAAAAAATATATATATGCGACGTCCTTAGTACAAGCAGACAGAAGCAGACCCATTCCCACTGGCAGCACCCGTTCACGAGCATGACGCATGAACCAGCCATCGTTTCGCTCAACCATATTTGAGGGAACGTAACGACCCGCCTCACACGACACCACCGCAGAAATGTTTAAAGTGAGCATGACATACTAAAGCTACCCGCATTAAGGCGTCGAGTCAAAAAGCTTACAATACGTTTTAAGTAGGTAGGACAATTCTCTCAATTTTCACATAGAATAGAAAAATCTACGACCAAGCTGTTTTATCAATTAAGTAATCTTTAACGGTATAGTATCCTTTTTTGAGAAAATTCTTTACATGAGTCTTGAAGTTTTCAAATGGTAAATCCAAAATATTACTTGGAATTTTATTATAAAACTTTATACCAAGACCTATGAAAGAACCACGGACTTTTTCTAATCTATACTGAGGCATTACAAGTTTGTCTTTATTTCTGGTGTTCCGATTGTGCCAATCACTATTTTTTGCATATAAGTTAATATTGCGACGCACGAAAAGTATGCAGTTTAATATAAATTGTGATGCTGCTGTCAATACCCAATCTCTTTGAATCTATCCCTAAGAGATGTTCTAGAACTTAGTTGATAAATAGCTCTTATTGCTCGTTTTTGTAAAACAAAAATAGTATTTATATCGGCTGCTATCCCCCACAAAAGAATACAGTATGACATAATGCTATGAAAATAGCTGAAATACACTAATCTGGCAGTTTCTTCATCTGTTAACTGTCTAACTTTTCTAATAGCATAGGCAGCAGAGCTGAGCTTGCCAGCCAGAGCTGCGATATGCGTATTCCATTGAAGTTTACTGTCAAGAGTTACACCCAAGAAAACTGTTGAATCGAGCAAATCTAATTTCTCATTATTGATTACAATTTCAGTGGGATTCGCCTGTACATTAGGTAAAGTGAATTTAACACATTTGGTTTTCTTAGCATTAAGCTGGAGATTATTTACATTAAACCAAGTAAGAACCTGCGAGAGTGCTTTGTTCACATCGTCAAAATCAGTTTTATTCCTGTCAACTTTAAATATTAAAGAAGTATCATCCGCGAACAAAACAATATCACAGAACCTCTCTGCAAAAAAGGGTAGATCATTTATATATATTAAAAATAAGAAAGGGCCCAAAATAGAGCCTTGCGGATCGCCCATTTTTACATGAGAACCATGAACTTACTTCATTGATATTAACTGTTTGAGTCCTTGAACTTAGATACGACAGTATTAATTTTTGGGCATTATTTTTTACACCGTAATGATTTAGCTTCAACAGCAGCGTCCAGTGGTCCACGCAATCAAAAGCCTTGGACAGGTCGCAGAAAATGCCAAGGGCATTCTGAGACCCCTCCCAAGCCTCATAGACATGCTTCAAAAGCGCAACCCCAGCATCAGTTGTGGAACAACCTTTCGTAAAGCCAAAGTGTTTGGTGTGCAGAAGTTGATTTACATTAAAATGACCTAATAATTGCTAATAAATAATACATTTAAAATTAAACAATGAATCACTTTCAGCCACATGTCCCTTTAGCATAGATACAGCAACCGCTGGTGAGGAATCCAAATGAGAATGCCTATTCCTGCCCCAAGGATTCTTACAAGTTACAGTTATGAAATATTTATGAAAAATATTTAATAAAATTACTAATACTAAGAACAAATTATAAATTCAAACAAAGCAGCGGATAAAAAGTGAACATTTATTAGTTTTTATTAGCAATTTATGCCGTTTCCGGGCGCCCAGTATAAGTCTTATCTATCAGTGCTGCCAACAATTTTTATTCAGAAAAATAGTTCTTAAAATGTTCAGATAATTCCGGGTACATAGCGCATGTTTCGCCAACATTCAAAAACATTCAACATTCAACAAAAAAAGTATGAGGATTAGGCAATACTTGTCGATAATATCGAAAATATCAATGGTGTTGCTTGGCTGGCTGATAACCATTGGTGGTGCTTACGAATAGTGGCGCGGTTTAAAAAAAAACATGTTTGTGTAACATGAAAAAGTCAATATAATCAGTAAAAGAGTACTTTATTGGTTCTGTAATAAAAAAAAATCGATATGCGATTAATTATTATTGATAATTCTGTTACATCGTTTTTAAGAACAATATTGGCAACACTGACTGTACAAAAGGGCAAGAACCCAGTGCCGTTAAACCGAAAAAAAACTTCCTTTTTTCAGTCAGCTGTCAATTCGTTCGTTGTTTGTTGTGTGTGTTTTGTTTTGTTATTTTGAGTAAAGGTCGCTGTATACGGGACGGGAACCGGACGGGAACGAAACGGGGACGGGACGGGCACGGTGCGGGAAAAACATCGTTTCTTACAAAATGTATAGGAGCATGCATACATAGCGGAGGCACGACGCCGACGTGGCGTGCACAGGACGGGAAAAGCCCCGTCGGCGGCACGTCGCCGCCCCGTGCCCGTTCTGTTCCCGTCCCGTTCCCGTCACGTATGCATTGAAACTCCGTTCGCTCTTGCAAAATGCTCTGCATTACACATCACTATGTGGATTTTGGATTCATTATTAGGTATTATTGCTCATGCATTGTGGGAAAACTCACAGTAGGGTGCTATTGTCACACAATGACCCTCATTTTTAGATAATATGTATCACTTTTTTCAAGGTGTAGGTATCTATTATCTTAAGACACCCTTTAAATTGTAACATTTTTTAAACTATTTATGTAAAAAAATGCTTTCCATACAAAAAAACTTAAGAATAGAACAGGGTTATTGTAAAATAAAAAGTTTTTTTATGGTATGTTTGTACCCTTATAACTTAAAATTCTGAGCTTTAGCATAGTTCGTGTTTTATAATTTTAAGAGTACAAATAATAACCTATAAACTGACATATAATTCATTTGTGTAACTGAAAAAAATCTGGTGGGGCATGGCGCCATACAAATCTTGGCATTGTCATTTGATGTAGTTTCTACTGGTATGTTTACAAAGAAAAAATATTAGCAATTTCTTTATCTGATTTTATTAATTCATTATTAATATTAAGCGTTAGGTTATTTTCCCGTGCTTTAGTTTTACCAGTTTCACGATTAATGATTAGCATGCCGAAATATTTCCCTATATCTCCTAGTGCCACCTGTAATTTAGCCAAGTATAAAACAGCGCCATCTATCGCCACACTACGTAACTAACCTGTGCCACCATGTAGTACGTGATATTGTGCACGGAGTACGTGTAGCCCACGCCGAACATGTAGCAGAATAGTGCCGATATTAGCATGCCGAATGTTAGGAAATAGCGGAGATCCACTCTTTCCGCCACCATGCCTGGGAAAAATCATAAAAGATCTATTTGAATTTGAGATTTTAGCAATTACAATGCTATTTTTATATTAACACGTTTTTATTACGTTGCTTTTTATAAAAATATTATAATATTAGGCCATTATTTCAGGCGGGACACGAACCCGCAACCGATTTTAACCTGGAATGGTTAAGCGACCCTGTTGCCCATAGTACATTATTTTGAAAACGTTTTGCTTATCTTTAAACTGTTCAAAACAATAATAATAATACACAATAGTCAATAATAGTTGAATAGGGGGGCCAGCCGCACATGTGTTCCAGTCTTTAAAAAAAAACTAAGGTATCCTTGTCCACATGGATGGATTAAAACGATAAGCATTGAATAACCGTCATGTCTAATTATTTGACCCGGCGGCCACGCTTCTTAGGCGAGGGCACTTGTTATCGTACTAATATTTATATTACACGTAATTAGTACCAATTACTACTTGTTGTTAGAAAATTATCTAAAATATGTGCATACGCATATGCCTAACGGAATAATAATTAAGTCATGTCGCAAATGACGTAACAGTTAGCAAGTAAGCAGTTTTGGTATACTTATTAGAATTATAATTTATTGTATTTTACACTAATTAAATAGACTTCAAGGCGTAACGATGTTCCTATCTATCACCTGCTCCGATATTATCATAAAATTAATATAATAAAAATAATAACTTCATCATGAAAACTAGTAAATATCAGCATTCTAAAAGATTAATGGGTCAGAGTTCTCAGTTTAAGGGTTTCCATACATTTTCATGCTATTTTCGCGGTTTTTTGAAACATGTCCATTACGTTTTTAGAATGCTGGTCAGATCAGTTGGGTGTGTATAGCGATCTGAATCTCCTCAATTCACTCCCTCGATAGCCGTCATCAGATCACAGCACAGTACATCCCTGGCAGGAAACCAAGGCTTTAAAGTTACCTCGTTTGTATGAAAATAACACCTGTTATACCTAGACAAAGTTGCACACATCAACTTTGTATTAGGAAGAAGTATGGATTTTGAGTGTCTTCACAACAGGTACCTAACAATCGCGTAAAATAGAACTTAATCCAGTTTAAGTTTAAACAGCTGCGTGCCGTATGTTTGTATTCATCGTGTTGTGTACATTAACAAACTATTTGTCATTAAGATTTGAGATAAACTAGCGGCGAACCGCGACTTCGTCTGCATGGATAGTTAATTCTATCAACAGAGCAACAAAATTGGTGACTGGTTAGTGACGGCGCCGGCGCGGTGTGCAAGCGATTTTAACCTTAGGATTGGTTAAGCGACGCTGTTGCCCATGGTACATACCCATGTCTTTTTTGTACCCTGACAATGTGTATGCAAAATTTATTGATGATCGGTTGAATAGTAAAACGTGGAAAAGCGTAACATACAAACAAACTCACTTGCGCATTTATAATATTAGAAAGGATAACCTAGTAAGAATATTGGGAATAAACATATTTTTCTATACATTTCTTCCCGATATCCCCCAGTGGTGGACAACGGGAATAGACTGTCCATATTTTTTTATCATAAATGGGTTTGCTCTTGACCCCAGTCTAGCCCAAAAGCAAAGACAGGGCCTACGATGGAGCAAGCTTGCCTAGAAGGTGCTTATTCACTATGGCCTTGAATAGAGTCAGGTTGTAAGCACTCGGAAACACAGACGCTGGCAAGGAATTCCATTCCATAGCTGTGCGCATTAAAAAACGATGTGAAGTAGCGCTTGGTACGCAAAAAAGGTATATCAACCAAGAACGGCTGGTAACCTGCAGTGCGTCTGGATGTCCGATAGTAGAAAGGAGAAGGTGGAATGAGCTCATGCAGCTCTTGAGCACACTCACCGCAGTACAATCTATAAAAGACCGATAGGCAAGCAACTTTTCGGCGGTGAGCCAAACTATGGCTTAGCTGCTACCAGTTTTTCATTGCCTATTAATCTCTTGGCTCTGCGTTCCACCGAATCCAGTGCAGCAAGTTGATATTTCGCCGAGCCGTCCCAAAGGTGGCTGCAGTACTCCATGCAAGATCGGACTTGAGCTTTATAAAAGGTTTGAAGCTGCCCAGGCGTAAAGTACCGCTTGACTTTTTTTTAGGACGCTCAGCTTCTTAGCTGCAGTTTATTTCCCGATATGCACCAGACATCGGGAATAGACCTTCATACTTTATTTCCCGATACCATCAGTGGGGGACAAAGGTGGGGGACAATGGGAATAGGCCGTACAGAAACTCACCGGAAACAAACATGGCGCCCGCATATGAGAACAGGAACGCTGAGTCCAGCGCTCCCAGCAATGTGTTAGCATCGTCGGTGTCTGTAACAAACAGGTAGATAGACATAAATATATAAACCATATTTTCACTCCTCTTGCTCAAAAAGTCCGTCATAGTAACGTACAAGAGCCGAGATAAAATAGCATAATAACCCCTAGGGGATAAAGTTTTTTCTTTTTTAATGTTTGTCTATTACCAATGAGCCTACTAAAACGAAAAAGTCTTTATTCATAGATAGAATAATCACGAATAAAGACTCGCTCGACTTAATACGGTTTCTCATTTTTATTTTTGAAAATGGAACTAAAAGCGGCAATCTCTTCGGTGAAATCATAGACTTATTTATACCTACTCTGTGACTTTAAGTTTAAATCGTAGAATGCGTGCATTGTGTTTCTTAGCTGCTACAGTATGGCGCGAAATCTTTAAAATTTTTCTTAAATTGCAAACTTTGTGATTGAATTGTGTGACTGTAATAGGAAAAAAATAATTTTAATCATTTGCCGTCAAGCACAAATCATAATGTATGAAAAGTTTATGAAGTGGAGGATAGAAAAACGAGTGGATTCCTTTACGGAAGTATAAACTAGATATTTAATATTGTATTTTATTTTCTCGCAATACCTCGTATGCAATGGGTCATTTTAGCGTCTTGTATAACAATATACTATTGTATGGGTAAGCGCACGCACATTGTTATTTCAGCACTTAAACGCCGAATTAATTTAGGGCATTTAGACCAAATTAATGCGGCAAACTCATTTTTCTAAAGGGCCATTTATAAAATTTTAGGTTGTTTAGCGGGCCAGACTCAAAATTAAAAACTCGAATACGTACTAAATTATTTTAAATAAAGCGCGCGCAGTTTTATACAATACATAGTGGCATCGAATGCCGTCTAAAATCCTCACTGGATAGATTCTGGTCGCGGGCCGTATTGAGGTGGCTTGCGGGCCGGAAGCGGCCCGCGGGCCGTATCTTTGACACCCTTGATTTAGACAGTCAGTTCGTCATCGGTTATTAATCACGCCGCGCGTACTCATTTTATATCATATTAGAATAACTCTTTTAAATATATCATTTTATATCTATCAAAGACTTTTATTTCTCTCGGACTTATCATTAAAGGTGTAACTCATACAATAATGAAATAAGATACTGATAAACTGGGGTCGGGCGTTATTAAGGCTCCTATAGCCCTTAAATGGCGCCCTCATTGTGACATTTATTGCTCGCTAAATATAGTGAGCAATAAATTAATTAATATGAGGGCGCTATTTGAGGGTGTATAATGTATCGAAAATTAGAACAAGTTGTTTTAAAACACGTGTTTGAAAAGGACCATCCACCAAGGATTCTATGGCGAATTTGAAAATAGTCTAGAAATTAAATATTATAGGTTCAATTAATTTGAAATTGATAGTTAAAAGTTTAAAAAATAACAAAAAAAATATTCAAAACATTTATAACTGATTGTTTTATAAAATTAAAAAAAAAATCGTCCCTGACATGTACAGTCACGAGCAATAAGACACTTTAGAACTTATGTCATATTACTTTATTGAATAACCAATGACATTTTCGCACTGAGAGTTGAATGTGACAGTTCTAAAGTGTGTACATCTTACTGACACTCTTCGTGACCATACAGATTAAAGCGAAGGTGCTATTCTATAGTTTATAGCAGTTGCGATGCAGCACACTCTTCGCCACAGAGATCGGCTTACGCGTCAGTTGGTGTAAGTGGGGTATAACTATGAGTCTTGTAGCTACAACACTACTCACTGAACGGTGGCCAATCGCACCAATCTGGGTCCGCGGGGTCGGCGTCCGGCGGCGGGACTAGCGCGCTGCAGTTGCGGTGCAGCACGCTCTTCACCACGGAGATCGGCTTGTGGTGTAAGTGGGCTATAACTATGAGTCCTGTAGCTACAACACTACTTACTGAACGGTGGCCAATCGCACCAATCTGGGTCCGCGGGGTCGGCGTCCGGCGGCGGGACTAGCGCGCTGCAGTTGCGGTGCAGCACGCTCTTCACCACGGAGATCGGCTTGTGGTGTAAGTGGGCTATAACTATGAGTCCTGTAGCTACAACACTACTTACTGAACGGTGGCCAATCGCACCAATCTGGGTCCGCGGGGTCGGCGTCCGGCGGCGGGACTAGCGCGCTGCAGTTGCGGTGCAGCACGCTCTTCACCACGGAGATCGGCTTGTGGTGTAAGTGGGCTATAACTATGAGTCCTGTAGCTACAACACTACTTACTGAACGGTGGCCAATCGCACCAATCTGGGTCCGCGGGGTCGGCGTCCGGCGGCGGGACTAGCGCGCTGCAGTTGCGGTGCAGCACGCTCTTCACCACGGAGATCGGCTTGTGGTGTAAGTGGGCTATAACTATGAGTCCTGTAGCTACAACACTACTTACTGAACGGTGGCCAATCGCACCAATCTGGGTCCGCGGGGTCGGCGTCCGGCGGCGGGACTAGCGCGCTGCAGTTGCGGTGCAGCACGCTCTTCACCACGGAGATCGGCTTGTGGTGTAAGTGGGCTATAACTATGAGTCCTGTAGCTACAACACTACTTACTGAACGGTGGCCAATCGCACCAATCTGGGTCCGCGGGGTCGGCGTCCGGCGGCGGGACTAGCGCGCTGCAGTTGCGGTGCAGCACGCTCTTCACCACGGAGATCGGCTTGTGGTGTAAGTGGGCTATAACTATGAGTCCTGTAGCTACAACACTACTTACTGAACGGTGGCCAATCGCACCAATCTGGGTCCGCGGGGTCGGCGTCCGGCGGCGGGACTAGCGCGCTGCAGTTGCGGTGCAGCACGCTCTTCACCACGGAGATCGGCTTGTGGTGTAAGTGGAGTATAACTATGAGTCTTGTAGCTACAACACTACTCACTGAAAGGCGGCCAATCGCACCAATCTGGGTCCGCGGGGTCGGCGCCCGGCGGCGGCACTAGCGAGCTGCAGTTGCGGTGCAGCACGCTCTTCACCACTGAGATCGGTTTGCGCGTCAGGTGGTACGTCATATACGTGAGGAACGTCAGCACGAGGACGCTGGCTTGGTAGCTGTGGGGGGAAATCATGTTTTTACGTTTTTTTTTTATTTCCGTTCTTCCCCACCTTTGTCCACCACTGAGGGATATCGGAAAAATAGTAAGTAAAGTAAAGTAAGCATTTATTCGGCGTTTTACAATACAGATCTTTAGCATATATTATCCGACCGAAAGGGCTGACCAGACTCAGCTTGTGCTGTGGAGTTTATTCCACAGCGCTGGTTTTCAGCTGGACCCATAAATATATTAAAAATATAGAATATATTTTTAAATTTGAGACTTTTGCATTTACAATGCTATTTTTAAAACAATACTAAATAATATACTAGAAAAAATACGACTCGCACCAGATCAATACTCAGACGGGAATCGAACCCGCGACCTTTGGATATCCGGTCCAATGCTCTGACCGCTGAGCTACCGAGTCACTAGTGACATCGTCGAATTTTTCCTAGTATATTTCCTAGTATATAGAATATATGTAAAGAACAAATAAAAAAAAGTCGGCTGTAACAATATGCCAGTTTTGCTTTTTATGGTCTTAGTACCTATTTATGATACACAAATTGTTGTCTTGTTTTTGTATAAATACTATGGATTAAACGTGTAGTAAACATGATAAACATTGTCCTGTTCACCCAGCCCTACGATTTACATCTAGGGTTCAGTATCTACATAGTAATAACAATGGAAATAAAACCGGTCAAGAGCGAGTCGGACTCGCGCACCGAGGGTTCCGTACAATCATAAATATATTTGGATATGTTACTTTAGTACAGTCTTTAAAAAAGTAGGATAAACGGCAGACAGTTGGAAGGGCGAACAGGCGGACAGTTAATTTACAAATCTTAACCACAGCTGCTTATGGTGACTGAAAAACGTTTCAGCCACTCCACATTGCAAACTGTTTATATTACTAAGTAGGAACTTATTCTTCGTACGGCAAATAGTAGGTAATTATATTAGAACCAGCCACCAATTTATTATTGTAGTGTTAGGTTGCGCCATCTCTTGACCGATAGTGGAACTATATTTTTTCTTAGGTTAGCATGCTTAGGACAGCGCCATCTGTTGACTGGTAGTAAAACTAAAAAAAAATGTTTGTTTTTTGAATTTCTTAAAAAGTGTGTTATATTGAGACATCGTTATGATTTTTCCTGTAATTTTTACATAAACTACTATCACATAGAATTATTTCAGATTTTTCTCTTTGCAAACTTCGGAGATAAGGGGGGGGGGACGGTATTTTTTTTTACATTTTTCATCATAAGTCGAAAACTATGCGGCCTAAGAAAAAAGGAAAAAATGTTTTAAAATGTGCAAACAGCGCTCTTTCATATGATACCCCACATGCCCTAATCACCTCACTTAAAATTTTTAAGACCCCTTTTCACCCTTTTTAGCGTTCCGTAGCCAAAATGGCAAAAAACAGAACCCTTATAGATTCGTCATGTCTGTCTGTCTGTCTGTCCGTCCGTATGTCACAGCCACTTTATTCCAAAACTATTAGGACTACATAGTTGAAACTTAGTAGGCAGGTGTATTCTGTGAACCGCTTTACGATTTTTATACAAAAATAAAAAAAATAAAAGATTAAGGGGGGGCTCCCCATACATGGAACTGAAACTGAAAATATTTTTTTTCATCAAACCAATACTTGTGGGGTGTCTATAGATAGGTCTTTAAAAATGACGTTGAGGTTCCTAAGACTATTTTTTTTTTAAAGTCAACCGTTAAAGTGCCGCCAAAGTGGTAAAATGTGTGTCCCCCCCCCCCCCTTTAACTTTTAAAGTAAGAGGGTGAAAAATCTAAAAAAAATATAAACTATAGATCTTAATAAACACTTTCAACGAAAATTGTTTTGAACGAGATACAGTAATTAGTTTTCGAGATATAGTACATTTTCCAAAACCGCAAATATAACTTTGTCATTCATACAAACACTGTGAAAAACAAAGTTATTTTTTCAGACGAAAATGACGGTATAATGTACCTACGGAACCCTACTGCGCGTGGCCCGACACGCACTTGGCCGGTTTTTCACTTTGTCCCTGTTGTAAAAAAAATATTTTTTTTTTTATTTCTTTCTTATTTGCAAAATAGTTGGGCAAATGTCATCTTAAACTATTCCGAATTTCAAGTTGATACCATTAGTAGTTCTCGAGATATCCAGCTGTGACAGACAGACAGACAGACAGACTGAGTCACACCATAAGGGTTCCTTTTTTAGGGTTCCGTAGCCAAAATGGCAAAAAACGGAACCCTTATAGATTCGTCATGTCTGTCTGTCTGTCTGTCTGTCTGTCTGTCTGTCCGTCCGTATGTCACAGCCACTTTATTCCAAAAGTATTAGCACTACATAGTTGAAACTTGGTAGGTAGATGTATTCTGTGAACCGCTTTAGGATTTTTACACAAAAATAAAAAAAATAAAAGATTAAGGGGGGACTCCCCATACATGGAACTGAAACTGAAAATATTTTTTTTCATCAAACCAATACTTGTGGGGTGTCTATAGATAGGTCTTTAAAAATGACATTGAGGTTCCTAAGACTATTTTTTTTCAAAGTCAACCGCCTTAAAGATATATGCCGCCAAAGTGGTAAAATGTGTGTCCCCCCCCCTTTAACTTTTAAAGTAAGAGGGTGAAAAATCTAAAAAAAATATAAGCTATGGATCTTAATAAACACTTTCAACGAAAATTGGTTTGATTATCGGTTCAGTAGTTAAGGCGTGAAGGCGTAACAAACAAACAAATAAACAAACTCTTTCGTGTATACTAATACTAATATTATAAATGCGAAAGTCCGTCCTTCACGTCTTAACTACTCAACCGATCGTCATTTAATTTTGCATACACGTTGTCAGGGGTACAGAGAAGGACATAGGCTAACTTTATCGCTCGGATTGCGAACGACGCGGGTTCGATTCCGGGCCGCATAACTAATTATCTAAACTGCGGTGCTTAGAGACGAGCTAGGGTGATGAGGTTCCACTGTGCATGCGTTTCGGCCCAGCTACAGCCAGCGAGGCAGGGGTCGAGGAATTCGGTAATCACTGCGCGGTTGTGACGACGAGCTGAGTGGCCGCTATCGAGATAGCGCGCAGTGATTATTGAAAGCCACCTGCCGCGCTAGCTGTAGCCGGGGGCCCTACCGCCTAACTCAAAGCCAGAGCGATAGCAATGCTCTGTCCGTCCTTGTCATATCATAACACGATGGACAAGGACGGACAGTGCACTGACGTCATAAACCAAAGCCAGAATCAAAGCGATAGAGTTAGGCGGTCCCGCCGTGGGCCGCGTTAATACAAAGGCGGATGCAACACAGACACCCATAGTCTGTGCTGCATTATCTTGCGAATGGCTTCGAGCAGTAATAGTCAGTCCGAACCTGGCTGCAACACAGAGGCCTGTAGTGCAGTGCAGCTGCGATTGTTTGCAAAAGGTAAATGCAAAGGCGGATGCAACACTGACACCCATAGTCTGTGCGAGTGCGAGTTTGTAGTGCAGTCGCATTTGTTTGTATAAGGCAATGAATAGACATAAAAGAGGATAGACATAAAATTATCCAGTGATTCAGTTCCACAACCGCTGTGCGATCCGCTCCGGGGGACCGGTATCCAACTGGATTGGATGGAGTCGTTGGATGTACATCCATCACTGTGGCATGTGATGCAGGTCCACTGATGCGTATCCGACCGGACCTACCCATCTCTAAGCCGAGCGTGCCGCGGCAGCGGCCGGCGAAGCGCCAGAAACGATTTTTTTTAATATCAGGCAGGCTGTTTGCATATCGAGTGTAAGCTGTATTGCAGCCGGACTCGTTAAAACAATGCCTTACAAAACCGACCACACTGCAGACAATTTTCAAATGTCTGTAGTGCAGCCGTGATTGTAATACTTTATTCATACGGACGCGGCTGCGTTACAGAGCAGCTACTGTCTGTGTTGCATCCGCCTTTGTATATACGCGGCCGGAACGTTTCATTGCTCGTGTCTGTCGGTCGTGACCGTGTTATCTTTCCACGAAACGGCCGCATCCGTCATAAAGGCTACAAAACAAGTATAATACAAAAGCGTACTTATATCACACAATGGTTCAGTGATTCATTCATTGAGTGTGCTTAATTAATAATTTATTTGGTTTTTCGCCGCGTGTCACCCGCATCCCGCATGGCATACGATATGTATTCACTATCAGGCACATTATTTGCTGATAATAATTATATTGTTAGCTGGCACATGTGGTATTGTTACGTCAATAACAACTTTTAGGGGACAGTAATTTTTTTTTAATGCACAACGGTATAGTGCTTGGCCTTCACCTCACCTGATGTTGAATGACGATAAGGCCGAAGGTGGAAGTGAACTACACCCGGAATCCTCACCACTGAGGAACTGGTTATCTTACCTCTAACTGCCGGAACACAACAATGTTTAAATTGTTGTTATGGCGTTAGACTTAGGTAGGATGGTGGTAGCTAGCCAGGCGGACTTGAAATAAGCTAGGGCTTAGGTGGTAGGCCACCAACCAAACTGAGTACTAGTGTACCTTCCTGGGAATTGAACCCGGGACCCCTGCGTCTTACACGGGTGGGCGAACCACTAGACCACAGAGGGGGTTAATAAAATGACAGTGGTACAAAGATCTTTTGGCACTCAAATGGTGGCGCCACTTTTCCTGTTAAACTAATATCTTATTGGATCCTAATCCTTATTAAAGCTGCCAAAATTTGTCCTGATATTCGCCACGTGCCAAAAGGCACTGTATTACTATGATCCGCCCGCGATGAGAATGAGATGGAACCTTGTCAAACGGAGACGCGCCGGTACCCCGGCTAGCCGCAGGGATATATCCAAAAAACTTTTGCTGCAACGACTTTAAGTAAGATAACAAGTAAACATTTATTAATTAAAATTAACTAATTTTATTAGTCAATTTTCGAGTTACTTTGACAAGGTTCCGTTCTATCCCATTCTTATAGCCACCGCAAGTGACGCCCTCAGAGGTTTTTATTTAATAAGTTATTAATAGAAAAAAGATTTTAATAATGTTTTACGTGGAGTTTTTAGGGCCCAAGTCTAGTATTTTTAGAAGCTACATGCCCTCGTAGTCATTTGTAGAAGTAGATAGAAAATGTGTCAAAAACTGTCACTTTTTGCAGTTTTGCTATTTACTTCTAGCAGTGACTACGAGGGAATGTAACGATACCGTCTAAGGGCCCTAAAAATTCCATAAAGGTAGGTAACATTATTAAAATTGTGTATTAGAATTATAGTATTAAATAAAATTCACCGCGGCGCCACTTTCGCTCCGGGTGCCACCTTAATCATGTACTAATACTACATTAATCATATTTTGCTTAGGTCTTAGGACATGTTCTCCTTTGGCCGTATTCTGATTTAGTCATGTTCTGATAGAGAAACGGCCTCCTGACTCAACGCCACAGGAAATGCGGTACTCTGTTATATATTTAAAAAATCATAAACATACTGACAAGATAATTCTTATTACTATTGAACTAGAATTAGTAGAACTTGATAACACTTTTACAATGATAATGTACAAAATGGATACCTACTTGATAAAAATACATTAATTCAACATTACCTACACTTGAGTGATGCATTGTCTAGGGTTCGCACTTTATCACATACCTATCAATAACATATTAATAAAAGAGAAGTAATTTTTTACACGACTGCCCAAAGCAAAAAGAGTGTATATATGTGTTCAGGGTTCATGTATGTTTGTGGGTATGTGAGTTTCTTTATTCCACCATAACTTCCAAATGGCTCAACGGATTTGGATGTATGGGGTATTGTTAGAACCCTTACATCATTCCAAGTGACACTGGCTATATTTTTTTGAAAAAAGTTAATATGGCGACTGAATGACGCCATTTTAATGTGAAAAAAAATATTTTTTCTTGAATTATTACAATATGCCTGCCTAGCATGACCGATTTATATCGCGTGATATAGCAATTTATCGACACCAAACTGTTAAATTGCTTTGTCTTTTTGACAGTTAGACGAGATAAAACGCTATATCACGCGCAAGAATCTTATATTCATATTCTATGAATATAAGGTTCTTGATCACGCGATATAAATCGGTAATGCTAGGCAGGATGGGCATCAAATGAAAGGCCTTAATGAGCACATTTCAAAAATATATAATTTGTCACTAAAATGTGTGAAATAAAAAAAAAAAAAAAACACGACTGCCCTGCAAAAAACAAACTAAAAAGTTAAATAACAAGTGTCATTGCAGTCGGGGGACCTCTTCGATTAAAAATTGTTCCACAAAACGGTCCCCCGACTGCAATGACACTTGTTATTTAACTTTTTAGTTTGTTTTTAGCAGGGCAGTCATGTTTTTAAATTTTTTAAATTTATTTTTTGATCTGCATTTAATCTAAAAGGTTAGCAAAAAATCAGCAGTTTCATTATTTGGCCATCAAACAAATATTTGGACAGCAAATGTTAATTTGCAAAAATCTTACAATCTTCAGCAATTTAATAAACAATTGGAGAGCAAAATATCTAATTGGTCAGCTCAGCAACATAGCAAAATTGGTTAGCAGAGAAACGGAAGAGGGAGGAATAGGGGTAGGAGGCGGGGGATGGTGGATGGGGATGGGGGGAGTCAGGAGTGGGAGAACTTGCGTTTACCGAATTTTTTTTCTCCTTTCTCTATTTGCGGTCAGCCTTTAGGCTATAACCCAATAATTGGTTGCCATCAGGGATTTTAGGACTTCAAATCCAACGACATGATGTCCCCCACATAAAAATGACCCCAGTCAAATGGTGGCCAGTGGTGTTCTCGTCAGTCGAATAAATGCTTACTTTATTTTACTTTACATTTAAATATGAGTTGGATAATAATTATGAATAACTGACAACCTTATTTAAATGAGATAAGATCACAATTTTAACATATTTCAAGTTTAATGATAAAGATATGTACCTACAACTACAAACTTTGGGAAGTAAGATAACAAGACAAGTATAATACTTTTAACTGCCTCTGTGGTTTAGTGGTTTGCCCACCCGTGTAAGATGCAGGGGTCCCGGGTTCGATACCCAGGAAGGGGTACAATTTGTAGTCGATTTAGTTGGTGGTAGGGTTTATTTCAATTCCGCCTGGCTAGCTACCACCATCTTACCTAAGTCTGACGCCATAACAACAATTAAAAATTTGTTGTGTTCCGGCAGTTAGAGGTAAGATAGTCAGTTCCTCAGTGGTGAGGATTCCGGGTGTAGTGCGCCTCCAGCTTTGGCCTTATCGTCACTTAACATCAGGTGAGGTGAAAGCCAAGCACTATCCCTTTGTGGATAAAAAAAATGAATATAATATAGTTACAAATCGTGACTCTAAATGTAACCCACTGTCAGGTGAATTTGCAAGGGCAAATGTCAGTGTGATGATGGTCAAAACCTAATTAGTTATTTTTAATTTGTACCAAAACCAAATTGTAGCTAGTTGATTTATATGTAACTAGCGACCCGCCCTCGCTTCGCTTCGGTGTAGTGTGGTATTTGACACCATGTATCATACATATAAACCTTCCTCTTGAATCACTCTATCTATTAAAAAAAACCGCATTAAAATCCGTTGCGTGGTTTTATAGATCTAATCATACATAGGGACAGACAGCAGTAAGCGACTATGTTTTATACTATGTAGTGTAGTGATGTAACAAAAACAAATTGTAGCTAGCTAGCTGATTTATATGTAACAAAAGGGTTGCCTTTTTAAAGTCTTCTACCATTAGTCACAAATTATAATACTCTTGTATTCATAATGACTCAGAGCATTACCATAATTTGTTTGAGTTAAGTAGATCTTTTAATGTGAAAAGTAGGTTACTTTAACTCAGAATAATTATGTCTAGAAGCAAGGGCGTAGCCAGGATTGTATAGGGGGGGAGGCGGACAAAGAAAATTCTAAAGTCTGTCCATCCTTACTTGTCTTATTTAGTAAACAGTTTTTGACAGTTGTCATACGTCTTTTAAACTTAAATCGTTATTTAATAGTACATTACTGCCGCGGTATATAATGACTGCGTGGCTGGCAGCGATTATGATGGCCGAGAGCGGAGCTTAGCGCAGGTCCAAGCCGTCACAGCGCGGTCAGCATTGCAGCCCTTGATGGCCAAGCTGAAATAAAGGCCGAGTCCGGAGGTCGAGGCCTTTATAGCGCGGACAGCAAGGGCTGCAATGATGACCAAGCTTGAAGGCCGAGAGCGTAGTTTAGCTTAGCTCGAGGCCATCATAACGTGGCCAGCAGTGCAGTCATTGTGGACCAAGGCTTGTATAGTGCTTTACTCAAAAATGCGAGTACTACCTACTACTATAGTGGGTACGTATAACCTAATTTCGAAAAAAATACAAATATGCAAATATCTCAGAAACGGTGCGTCGGAGCCAAAAAATAAGGTTTTTTTCGACCCCCTAAGGTACCCCGGAAGTGGTCAAAAGGCATTTAATGAAAGGTCAAAAAACGGTCAAGTGCGCGGAAGTGGTCAAAAGGCATTTAATGAAAGGTCAAAAAACGGTCAAGTGCGAGTTTTTTATATTTTTCCATACAAATTTTACATAAAAATACAAATATCACCTGTGTAATAGGGTTTTCTCCCCTCAATGTACAACACCCGCGCAGATAAAGAATGGGATTGAAAATGCGGCTCACCGCGCTTACCACAACGAGTGTGACCGAGAGAGCGATAGGTGTGGCGTTCTATATTTGAAACAAAACTCGACAATAATGGATTCTCAAAGGAAATTGCTGGTAGCTAAAACAAGACAATAATGAAATCTCATACAACTTTGCCGCGTCACCATCGGAGGAGCGCGGCAACCCCGACTTTGCTCAAAGAAGGTTGTCAAAATAATGACCATATTACAAGCATTTTTGAGTAAAAATATGTTAGTAACTTTATGAAATTGCTGTTAATTTATTAACTATTTATTTAGTAATCTATGTGTGGAAAACCATTTGTTGTATTTTAAAAATGATTATTTCAATAAAGAGTTGGGTGAAGATTGTTTACCATATAAGACAAGTAAGGATGGACAGACTTTAGATTATTATGTTTGATCGTCGTTCTGTTGGATTTCACAAGCCAGCCTCCAAGCCTGTTAGTTTTTTAGGTCTTATAAGTAAGTAAGTAAGTAAGTAAGTAAGTAAGTAAGTAAATTGTTTATTGGCCACACAATTAGTTATTACAATTAAGAATTAAAAAGAAACACAAACAATTAGAAGAAATTATGAAACAATACAAAATACGAAAACAAAGTGAGCAGCCAACTAGGCCCCAGCCTCAGCTAATAAGAAGTGTTGCAAGCTATGAAGCTCGTCTGAATTATAGTTTAAAAGTGTACAACCTCTCTTCCTGCCCGTACCTCGCTACACTTATGCCCAGAAGCCGATTCTTTGTATGTAAAGTGAGGCAAAAAAAATCGCGTTGCACTCGGGAGTGCCGGCAGAAGTGAAAACTTGAATATTAATGTTGTGCATTTTTGATATTTTGGAATGGTTAGGGACTAATTTTGCACGAATTGCCGTCTTAAATTTACTCTGCATTTGAATTTACGAATACAGAACAGTATTGTACGAAAGTCTTACCAGCTTGACAGAAAATCTAGAGTTTTGACATTGAATTAAAAAGTTAGCCTAATGCTACGGTGACACAAGTGTTTACATCTTGAAATGACGTGCCACCATTTTCACTGCTCCCCGTAGAAAGAGAGGGTCTAATCTCCATCCGTCACATCCGTCTTACGAATTTTCGACCAGGTTTATGTGATTCTTACTGACTGTCTATCCTTACTTGTATTTTTTGGTAAACAATCTTCACACAACTCTTTTTTTAAATAATCATTTATAAAATACAACAAGTGGTTTTCCACACATAGATTACGAAATGAATTGTTAATTATTAATAACAATTTTCATAAAGTTACCAACATATTTTTAAATAATGATTTAATTATAAAAGACGTATGACAACTGTCAAAAACTGTTTATTAAATAAGACAAGTAAGGATGGACATACTTTATGTATGTTTTTAGGGTTCCGTACCCAAAGGGTAAAAACGGGGCCCTATTACTAAGACTCCGCTGTCCGTCTGTCTGTCTGTCTGTCACCAGGCTGTATCTCATGAACCGTGATAGCTAGAAAGTTGAAATTTTCACAGATGATGTATTTCTGTTGCCGCTATAACAACAAATACTAAAAACAGAATAAAATTAATATTTAAGGGGAGCTCCCATACAACAAACGTGATTTTTTTGCCGTTTTTTGCTTGATATTAATAACGACAACAGGTAGACAGTTGAAATTTTCACAGATGATGTATTTTTATTGCCGCTGTAACAACAAATACTAAAAACAGAATAAAATTAATATTTAAGGGGGGGCTCCCATGCAACAAACGTAATTTTTTTGCCGTTTTTTGGTACGGAACCCTTTGTGCGCGAGTCCGACTCGCACTTGGCCACTATAATTTTAGCTTGAACTAATTTTAGATCGATCGATCGATGTTTCTAACATAAAGCGTTTAATGCTGTGACTAATTGATATTGAATACCTTTAGCCTTTTACGATTTCATATTAAGGTCACCTGAGATCATAAGTTTGATTAGTCATACATTTTTTCATACAAACATACAGAATTTATTCACACACTAGAGGCAGCCAGCAACTTCGTCCACTATGGCCCTAAGGAAACTTTGACTAGAATAAAGAGTATCCTTTGTTTTAATGTAGGTTATAAACTATCTGTATGCCATATTTCATCCAAATCGGTCCAGCCGTTTAGGCGTGAAGAAGTAACAAACACACACACAAACTTTCACATTTATGATATTAAATAGGATTTTAAGTGACCAAAATATAACAAAGCATGTTATTAATTTAGCACTAAATAACAGTCAAGTATTGTACCGCAACTTGAATAAAAGACACTAAAATAAAGTACTTATTGTGTTAAAGTATGCACAGATGGTCAAACATTAAAAAAGCGTGTCGGAATACAATTAAAAATCTCACAATGGCCTTTGATAACGCTATCGAGCGCGAAGGGCGGCAAAAAATCGCCAAAATAATTGCTACTTACCATCTCAATCTGTTGATAGGCCTCCTCGGACACAAATAGTTGCCGATTCTTTGCAAACATTGTATGCCGAAGGGAGCATCCCTGCTGACTCCACTCATCTTCACACACCTTTGAAAAGTCTTTAAAATACGCACCAAATACCCCTTCATTCACAAACGAACGTTTATTTCTTTACCACACGCATTATTTACAATAAAACTTCTTTGTTTATAAACCATTTTGCGGATGTAATCTCAAACGATATTTACACGTCGTTTACGTCAGTTATTTAAATTAATACAATAATTTTTTATCAGAAATATACCCATTTATCAAAACACTTTATTTAAATGCAGGAATAAATCAGATAACATTTATTTTTGATTTTATTTACAAATTTTCGACACGTCTACTCGCCAGATGTAGTTGATTGACTTGATAAATAAACGTCAAAGTCAAACTGAAATTGACGTAACGTTTCGTTTGGTTTTCTCAAAGACTTCACACATGTGAGCGTTTAGTTTGACATAATGCTGTTTTGACCTTTCAACTTTGCACAAAAGTGAAAGTAAAATGATGACATCCACTTTGAACTTAAATGTTGAGAAACTATTATGTAATTTTAAATAGGTACCTAGGTACGCATAAGTCGCACATTACGTAATACCGGCACTACATATTATATTAGTACGTTGATGCTTTTGAAAGAACCTCTTTGAAACATTTGTTATAAAACCGGCAACGTACGATGAATTGTACAGATGATGGGCGAATATGTAGTTCCGGCATCATGTACCGTAGGTATTCAGTGGGTAAGAGTAGTACAGTACCTATGGTTCGTATCACGAAACCATGGGTACCATTCAATTTGTGGTCATCTTTCGTGATACACACTGTACTACCTACCTACATATTATGTAAATATGTAACCCGTGCATATACCTATTCTACAACAAAACATTAAAATACACGTTTTCTGCGAAATTATTAACAATACCAATGAACATAAACACTTTAACCGTTTATTAGATTAATTAATTGCCCGTGTAATGAGATAAGCAGTGTTAAACAAAACACGGCACAAACGTGTTTAACAAATGTCTTTTCGTCTCTCAATTTATTCATAGTTTGCATTCAAACTAAATATCCTTATATTTCAGCATGTATTTATTAGTAAGTACCTATCTAATTAGTTAAATAATAAAATCATTCCCGACTGCACTAGCTTTCGTTATCATGTTTACTCGTGGGCGTGATTTAGGTATGTTTTGGCACAAAATACATAGCATAAGAATTAATAAAACTTACTACAACGGACTCTTCTTTATCCGAGTCCCAAATGCCGCCATTTATATAACTCACTGACACGAAAAAAATTGTTTGTGATATAACTACTTCCCCCTTCACGTCACTACGCCCCGCTGTCGTCCAAGCGTGTTGCCAGGGTTGCTTACTGTTAAATATTGCTTACGTTTAAAGATAACATCGCTAAAATATGAGTTTTTCTTTACTTTTAAATCATTATTCTAGTCTAGTTAGTAAATACAAAAATAAATTATTCACTTTTTCTGGGTAAGTACCTACTTACTTACTTCTGTGTTTGTATAAATAAAGTAAATAAACATTTAGTATGGAAATTAAATTAAATTTTGAACAAAAATGTACCTACCTTCTTCTACAACATTTTTAGGTTTTAATCCTCTTACTGTTTCGTTATGTTTCAACTTTCATCACCTTACGAAATCACAGAATAGATCCGAAATAGTATTGTATAAAGCTGGGTATGACTGATACTCTATTTATTATACTTTAAGACGGTTGTATGACCAAACACACCACAATAACTTGATGCCATTGTAATTTGTTTCCAAGATCGTACGGAACGCACAAATAGGCAAACGCGTGTGCGTCGACGCCGGCCGTGGCAGCCCGATTGAGTTTCTTGTTTAACAAGTAGGCTAATATCGTGACTTTGAGCCCGTTCGGGGCGGGAGTGTCCGTTCTAGTAAGTTTTATTTATTCTTATGTACATAGTTGGTTTTGTTTTGGGGTGGTTTTGGGCACACTTGGCGTAGCGTGATGGATGCATGGAAACTATTGGAGACCGCAGTTTAGGAGGCCGCTATATAGTATATACCTACGTGACGGGAAATACCACGGACGTGACAGGGACGTACTGTATGCATCTTAGAGTGCGTTTCATCGGTTATTACCTATGGCATTATGTTGGTACCCTGGAAATATATTATTATTATTTAATAACCGATGAAACGCACCCTATCATATCCCTGTCCCGTCCACGTCACGTACAGTTTTGTATGAAAAAAAATTGGCTTTATTTTGAATTGGGTTACTTAGTATTTTGGATTTTGTTATTTAATGGAGCCCTAGACAAAAACTGTCTTATCCGAATAACATCACAAGAACAGTGAAATATGCTCAAATTGTATTATGTTGTATAGGAAGTTCACAGTCCGCCGTTTAACTGCTACGTGCATTAAGAGTATGCGCACCAGTGGTCTTGATTGCAGTTGATCTTAACATTTGTTACGGCTCGGCCACAGCCCACTGCGGTGGGCGGCGCGGCAAGCGAATTCAATATTCACTGCGCGCTATTATCGTTGTCGGCCTCTAACGCCTAACATATTCGCCCATGATTGGCACAATTTATCGTACATTGATGCTTTTGAAAGAACTTTTTTGAAGCATTTGTTACAAAACCGGCAACGTACGATGAATTGTGACCATGATGGGCCAATATGTAGTGCCGGCATCAGCTCGTTGTCACGCTCGCCATACCGCCCGCCGCGGCGCCGGCGGGCTGTCGCTGTAGCCGAACCGTTAATTAGGCCGGTACCTTATTCGATGTTCTGTCACCGCCGCGCTGATTGATACGTACTTTGTGGTTTTGTGGAACCTAGGGTATCTCTAAATAAAACCTTAAAATTGTTTCTCACAGCCAACAACACTCACTTTAGCCGTCATGTGGAGCATGGCCGCTGGTAACTTGGAGTTGCGGCCGGCAGGCTGGTTGGACAAGTTGGTGAAGTACCACAGAGAGAAGTTGTTGAACGATGTGCGGAAAGAGGCGCCTATGAATATCAAAGGTAGGTATCCTAAACCAATAAGGCCACGCAACTTAGCGAACGGCGTCGCGGCGAGCGAATTCCTTACGATTATTATAAATCAGCTAAAGTAACCGACATCGCTCGAAGGATTGCTCAGCTAAAGTGGCAGTGGGCTGGACACATAACGAGAAGAACCGATGGCCGTTGGGGCGGAAAGGTTATAGAATGGCGACCGCGCACCGGACGACGCTCCGTGGGTAGGCCCCCGACAAGGTGGACCGACGATCTGGTGAAGGTCGCGGGAAGCCACTGGATGCGGGCAGCGCAGGACCGATCGTCGTGGAGATCCTTGGGGGAGGCCTATACCCAGCAGTGGGTGTCGTGCGGCTGATATGATGATGATGATAAATCAGCTAAGAGACGCCTACTTGGAAACATAACAAAATAGAAAAAAAAATCTTTACTCAGCTTAGATCAAAATAGAAAAAAAAGATCTTTACAGCTGTTTGCAGAAAGCATGGGAGTCATCACCGTAGGTATTTCGCCCTATGTTTCTCTGGCAAAATCACGCAAATCGCCAAGTCAGAGTCACTACAAAAAAGAAACAGTAAATAACCATACCGCAATTTTCCCAGCAACTCTCAAGCCACGTCCCGAAGGCTACGTAGACTCTCCATTGTGGAACCTGACTTCGGTGATCCACCTGCTGACACTGATTCGGCACAGCGAGGGAGCGAACGATGTCCGCAAAGCGCTGCGCCGCATGATGGGGCCGGGGCCCTCTAGGCGGTTCTTGAGCGTCCCCAAGACTTATAAGTACTTCCCGAGCTTGGCTAAGGTTAGTTGATACACAGCGAGGGAGCGAGCGATGTCCGCAAAGCGCTGCGCCGCATGATGAGGCCGGGGCCATCGAGGTTTTTCCTGATATTCCCTAAGGCTTATAAGTACTTCCCGAGCTTGGCTAAGGTTAGTTGATACACAGCGAGGGAGCGAGCGATGTCCGCAAAGCGCTGCGCCCCATGATGAGGCCGGGGCCATCGAGGTTTTTCCTGATATTCCCCAAGACTTATTAGTACTTCCCGAGCTTGGCTAAGGTAAGTTGGTACACAGCGAGGGAGCGAGCGATGTCCGCAAAATACTACGCCGCATGATTGGCCGAGGCCTTCGAGGTGGTTTTAAGCGTCCCCAAGACTTACAAGTAAGTATTTCGTGATTTTGGCTAATGTAAGTAGGTATACAGCGAGGGGCTGAGCAACGTCCGCAAGCGCTGCGCCGCATGATGGGCCCGGGGCCTTCGAGGTGGTTTTTGAGCTTCCCCAAACCTTATAAGTACTTCCCGAGCTTGGCTAAGGTAAGTTGGTACACAGCCACAGAATAAATAATAGTACAAGTACAGCAGTTGCACTCAGCAAAATTAATAAATAAATAGGTAGCGACTCTTGCTCCGACACAATAAAGTGCAATTCAGATCTCGATGGCTGGGCCTCGGAGAAGTTTTTTAATGTCGATACAGCTGGTTTGGGACACAGGGTTTGCATATGGGTAGGTAAATAAGAAAAACGGACTTTAACCCACCGATGGCGACGGGTCCAATGCGGATTGGTGGATGCTAACGACTGCAAATGCAGCTGAGATAAACGGCTTAACGTGCCTTCCGAAGCACGGGGGAACTCTAGATAAAAAATGTTTGGTCAATGGTCACCCATCATCCCATGACGGACCCTTGCGACAGAGCTGCTTGATTGCCGCAATCGCAGGACGGCGCGTTTGCCCACTGCGTTATCGAGCTCATCAAGACGAGGGTATTTAATTCACCGCTTCTCTCAGGATGCAGCGAACTACTTCTACTACAACATGTTCTCCGAAGAGATGTATTTCGAAGAAGAGGAGCCCCCAGGCAAGCTGGATAGGAACGCCGTGCTGTTCATCAGCAACCCAGTGGAGTCTCGCCTGCCCAGCGCGCAGATCAGCGTCAAATTGCTTAGGTAAACATCATAATCTTTAGAAATAAAACACTTTACAATAAAACACACGCGGCTACCATCTGGAACGGAATCCGCGTGGCTCTAAGGTTAATCCTGATGTTATTTTAGAATTATTTAATTTTGATTTGTTGGCTTTTTGGGTTTTCCGACGTTTTAACACCTTTCCAGGGGCCGTGGTCAGGGGACGACTAACCCAAAAAACCAACAAATTAAAACTGAGTAAATAATCCTAAAATAATACGCACTGTTATCTGTAAAAAGTGTTTTATTTCTAACTAGCGACCCGCTGTTTAAACTAATGACAATGTTTCCACTAATGACAAATGTTTCCACTAATGACAAATTAACTAATTACACTCTGCTACCGGGTTGCTTGTTGCAAGCGGATCGATTCAGGAAAGTAACAAAACGGAAAGTAACACAAAAGCAAAAGTAACGAAATGGAACGGGCCAAAAATGCCGGCTCCGTCCTGGATCCTGGTGCTTCGATCGGCTTACGACCCAACCAAAACATATTATCAATATTATTATATTGACTTCTATTTAATAGTCAACTGACTCACGGACAAAGTCCAAATCTCCTCCACGCGGTGACGTCTCGCGATGGGTCCTCTCGCCGGCGGTGCGGGCCTGGTGCCGCCCTGTGACGTTAGTACTTCCTACCTAACTTGGCCAAGTTATCCCAAAACACAGACGGCACCAGGAATACGTTGTGGAGACTTCGCAATAATTTCTTCTTTCTTCAGGCACTGAAGGACACTATCACGGTCCGCACAACAAGTACAAAATTCACTCGAGGTGACGAAATATAACAAACATCGATTCACGTCACAAAACTAACTTTAAGTTACAATGAAATGATAACAAACACCCGATTTTATAATTGTTATTTCACAATAAATCACATCAAAACTTCACGGGTTTTACTTGCACGTTAATAGCAAAACAATATTTCATCTACTCGCGCCGCTTGCACACCGAATACACAAAACGAATGGATATAAAAATAACTAACGCGGCGCGCGGCGACCAAACGAGAAAACCTGCGAGCGCGCGGCGCTCCGACGCACGCGCGACGTTGCCAATTCGCTTCGAACGACGGCAATTCAATATTAAAAGACCCATAACGCCATCTCGCGCCGACTTGCACAAAGTACAAAATATCTACAATCTACAATTATGTTATATTCTAAACACCCGCCCTCGCTTCGCTTCGGTGTAGTGTGGAATTTGACCATGTATTATACATTATAAACCTTCCTCTTGAATCACTCTATCTATTAAAAAATATCGCATCAAAATCCGTTGCGTAGTTTTAAAGATTTGAGCATACATATGGATATAGGAACAGAGTAAGCGACTTTGATTTATACTATGTAGTGATGAACTTTACGCGCGGGAGCCTTAGAAGTGTATCTCTTCTTCTTTAGCCTATAGTCAATCACCAAGGCCTTCTTATTTGCACGCCATTCCTTCTTCTCCTTCAGCTTATAGTCACCCAATGCTGAGTGCAGGCCTCCTTATTTGCACGCTATTTCTTTTTCTTCATTTTCAGCCTATATTAATCAACCACTGCTGTTCATCGGCAACCCGGTGGAGTCTCACCTGCCCAGCGCGCAGATCAGTGTTAAACTGCTTAGATAACATCTTCTTTAGCCCATAGGGCACGCCATTATTAAGCGGATGTTAGGAAATAGTTATTTTTCTAACAAATAATTGGAAAAACTTTACTACTTTTTTATACTTTAATTACTGGGTGTAATGCCTACCTTATTTTTTTTACCATAACGTGGGCTAACAGCTTGTTATTGGCCCTTGATATTTATTTAAGTTAACCACTTTATTTTGAACCTAGCTGTAAGCTTCCCGAAGATTGTAAAATAAAATAAAAAAAAATATTTGCACGCCATTCTTTCTTCTTCAGCTTATAGACAACCATTGCTGATTGCAGGCCTCCTTATTTGCACGCCATTCCTTCTTCATTTTCAGCATATAGTCACCCACTGCTAGTCATCAGCAACCCAGTGGAGTCCCACCTGCCCAGCGCTTAGATCAGGATCAAGCTGCTCAAGCACCTAACTTTTTCTTCTTCAGGATATAGTCAGCCACCCAAGACCTTCTTATTTGCACGCTATTTCTTCTTCTTTATCTTCAGCCTATATTTTAATCATCCACTACTGTTCATCAGCAACCCAGTGGTATCCCACTTGCTCAGCGTGCAGCCAGCGTCAAGCTGCTCGAGTAACTTCTTCTTCATTAGCCTATAGTCACACAAGGCCTCTTCATCTGCACGTGCACGCCATTCCTTCTTCTTCATCTTCCACATGCCATGTATGTAAAGTTAGTCAGCAACGAAAATAGCTAATTTACTAAAGTTATAGCAACTATTTTATTAATGTTTGATACTGTGAAACATTCAATAAAGTTGCTTATACAAATTCCTACGCGCCGACAGTACCTATTTGAAAAATTGGGCCTAGGTATTTTGTATGCTTGCCCTCTCTGATAAAACTTGGTCGTTGTTCGACCAGCATGATTGTCTCTGAACTTCAATTACATAGTGTATTATCTAAGTGCGTGAAAACCATAAAGTTAATATACCTGTCGGAACTTTATGGTGAAAACGCGTTTTAAACCTGGTAATATTTTTTAGGAATATATTAGAAGAAAGAGCAAAGGCCGCTCGAGTTATGCCCAGCACCAAGCGAGCTACTATGTGAGTCTTTATGGCCTGTTCCCGTTGTCCACTGGGGGATATCGGGATTTTTTTCAAACTTTTTTCCCGATATTCCCCGTGGGGACAACGGGAATACGCCCTTTAGTATCCTTTTCTATCCAGCCCCCCAGCATCCACCGAAACGCGATATGATTATAGCAATTTCGAGTGTCGATAAAACGCTATCACGCGATATATTTTGTATATCGTGTTTCGGTAGAGCGAGGCCCCATTAGTACGTTGCGTTGCGTCGCATCGTCGCAACGGAACAACGCATTTGCGTTGCGTCGACGCTGCGACAACGCAACGCAAAAGGGTACGCTCGTCTAGCTTCCTCCTGTAGCAGTGGATCACTGGCCGTCGTCGCAGCTGAGCGGTGACGACCCAGCGCATCGCCCTCCCATCCGCTTCGTATCTTGTCCGTCGATCCGTTGAATCGTCGCGCACGACGACGCAACGGTCTAATGGAGCATGTCAAAAAAAATATATGGAAAACGACGTAGCGATGACGCTGCGACGACGCAACGCAGCGCAACGCAACGCAGCGCAACGCACTAATGGGGCCTCGCCCGTAGTCATGCTAGGCGGGCTGGGCCAGCAAGTCGCGTCGTTTGAAACTATATTGTCATTATATTTTTTTAACTTGGACTTTTAGCAAGGTTTAATAAACCTTGCTAAAAGTAGGTACCTACTGTACTTACATAATGATAAAATTGATATTTCGCAGTAGGTACTATGATACACCTAAAATAGGTAGGTACCTATTTTAGGTGTATCAAGTTTAATGTCGCGGATTTGTGATGACACGACCTACTGGCTTGACCCTAGCTGTGGAGTTTTTGGTGCCATTTTGTCGGGTTTGGTTCGGTGTCTATTTTAATTATTTGCAAATTGATTCATAGTGGATATTGTGTCTTAAAATTGGTGCAGTTTTGTGGTACAAGTGTCTACGCTACTGAACAATATGTGGGATAATTGAAATAGGTTGCAAGTTGTGTGAAGCTGAGACTTTTATTGTAGTGGTAGTGGCTACCTCGGCTGACCTTACCGAGTAAACTGTCTTGATATACTTGGTGCCAAATGCTCCAAGCAGCATTGAAATGCGATGCACCCGCATTTTAATGTAAACTGAAACAATCTACCACTGAACTACCTATTCAACACTTGACACTGGCAAAAATTACTTCCAAGGGGAATGTAGATTGCCAAAACAAAAATAAGAAGAAGACTAGCTATGTTAGGCTACGGTCCACATGGCGATAATATCGATATTATCGCAAATCCGTATAAATGCAGTAGGTACAAAAACCCTATTAATTTGTAATATTTAGAGACTTACTTAATTTGGTCGGATTCGCGCTATAATCGATTTAATCGCCATGCGGACCGCAGCCTTATTCAGAGTGCGTTCGTTAAACTAGGTTCAAAGTTAACATGGCGTTAGACTGCGGACTAACGGCATTTTAGCGCAAACCGTATTCAGAGTGACAGTTTAACGTTTAGTCCCACCGTTTAAGGATTAAAAGGTGCAGTGTTATTGGTTTAAAAGCATTAAACCAGGTTTTGTTAGAACAGTCTTGCACCCCAGTTTTGGGAAACATCTCTGAATAACACAGTAACTGTTTATTTTTGTCATGTTGTCATTTTTTATATAAAAAAAATAAACTTTTTTATTTCAGCTCATGGAAAACACTTTCGACCACGGCGCATTCTGAAGCTTCTAATGGTTGGTATATTATTTAATCCCTTAGAGCATGCTCTAAGTTTAATCCAACCGAAGTCATTATCATCAGGGTTTTTCATATACCTAGATTAACAAGGAGAATGGGCAAAATTCACCACGCAGCCGCCCCAATACGAATTAGTGGGTGCAACCACAAACTATCGGCACACCGCGCCGTTTACGTACTTTGTGGTCCAACTGTAAACTGTAGCTCGAAATAATAAAAGTTTTCAGTCACCCTTCCAATGAACTAACCCCAGCGTACACTGCTTCGTTGCAATCGCTTGCCATATGTTAAACCACTGCACCATCGTTTGTATAACGAAAGCTGATATACCTACATGGTTGGAAAAGGAACTAACTTTGACAGTTGCTTTCGTACAGACTGACAAAAAATACTGGCTTGTAAAAAAACTGCTGCCAAAAACTTCTATAGGCACATTATTTTGCGCAAATGATTTCAAATTAATTTATATTTTTGGAATTAACATTATTACTGTTGAAATTACCCATGTAAACTGACTTTTTAAACAGACTCTACCAAACGGTACGCACTGTATGCTACGCTGTGCACGAAGCGTAACCTACTCGTAAAATAACGACAAAAAAATAGTGATAGCTATTTGAAATCTGGGACAGTAAGGTGTAATTCCTGGACACGGGACAAAGCACGTAATTCCGGGACAATCCCGGAAATCCCGGGCGTCTGGCAACCCTAACCGAAACACGATGAAAATCACAAGAAAAATCTTTCGCACAACATTTCTTCGCATTATGTATGGGGATGGCATCCCCATACTACAGTAATAGTAAGGAATTTCCTTCGATCTTACTGCCGATCAAGGGTTATTTCGAAAGAACGTACTTCAGTCAACGGTGTTTCTTTTGTGTTTTCTAGCTAAGGCGACGGCTACACACATGGTAAATACTGTGATCCATCGCCATAGAGTACATTTTAACCATGGAAAGTGTAGCGGCAGCACTGGTCACTTAACGGCAAACCAGCGACGAGCTCCGTTTGCTCTCTACGGATATGACAGCGGTTGTCTTCGCTCTTTTGTTCCTCACGTTTTGCCTTTTGCTCTGTTCAATAAGAAAAGTTATAATTTCCTACATTTCATGTTTGAATGCCGTCGAATACATTTCTGTTTCGATCAACAGCCGTTTACTATATAGCAGCTCCCCTAGGACCTCTATAGAAAGTATAATATTGAACATTCGATACAAATTACTTTCCATGGTTAAAATTTACTCTATGGTGATGGATCACAGTATTTACCATGCGTTTAGCCATCGCCTAAGATTGTAGATAAAGGCGGAAATATACAATTGTGTTGTGTTGTGTCGATACGATACGACACACTGTAGTAATGTATTTCTAGCCATACTAAGGCTGGTATTATAGAGACTCAAATCTCAGCTTGAGTACAGTTAGAAAGGGATGGCGCTATATACGATGAATAACACCATCCCTTTCCAACTGTACTCAAGCAGCAAGCAATGCTTGAGTCTCGTTCTTTAATACGAGCCTAAATGTATGAATCCGATACGCTTCTGTCGCGACACGACACAACACAATAATATATTTCCGCCTTAATGTAGATTGTGCCCATACCGTGACAACTAGAGATGGGCAAAAGTCCCGGCTTAAACCCGACTGCTGGGTTTAAACCCAGTAAAAACCCATTATTGTAAGCTATACTTTGAAACTTTTTACAGATTTTCTTTTCTATTGATTTAATAAGTACCTATGTTTAATGTGACTATGCTAATGCTATGTATGGAAACTATTTCTTGATAAATCAATACTGAAAAATTTTCAATGGACAAAACATCTCGTACTAATTATTATAAATGCGAAAGTTTGTTTGTTTGTTACGCCTTCACGTCTTAACTATTTCACCGATCATCATGAAATTTTGCATACACTTTTTAGGGGTACAAAGAAGGATATAGGGTACCTTTCATCCAGAAAAAAAAACTGTTCCCGAGGGACAGCAAAAAAAAACATTCCACGCAGACGAAGTCGCGGGCAATCACTAGTCTTTTATGAAAATTTTATTTAATTCAATAAAATGGGCCATGGGATTTAGCTGGGTTTAATTAAACCCAGTCGTCGGGTTTAAACCGAGAGAACAGTATTTAGGGGTATTCGTAGTACTATCGAGTACTTACCTACCTATCACACGACAAATCCTCTATCGAGAATTTTTACGTGGGTTTTTTCTCGACATATATTCGTAATATATGTCGAGAAAAAACCCACGTAAAAATTCTCGATAGAGGATTTGTCTATGGGAAATCTCATTTCACTTTTCGTCTGTAGATGGCGTTGTACAACTTTCCCATACAAAATCACTCTATCGAATTTTTTTACGCGCATTATTTTTCTCGCTAAATGTTCGTGCTACGGGTACCTAATTTGCCACAGAATAAATAGCTAGCAGCGTAGTACGACTAGCGCAAAATAACTTAACCCACATTTTAGTGCAACGTGACTTGCACAGTAGCAATTTAAGGTACAAAAATGTTTAGTGAGAAAGCCTCATTGTCTATGGTTTGGGTCAAGTTATATTGCGCGAGCTGTACTAGCGTATTTTGTCTAAACTGTAAATTATTTGTTCAGCTACGAGTGACACAAGTGACAGTGGAGATAACTCAACCAGTAGCAACGGAGGCGAGTCAGAAGCCACTACAGACGCTGGAGATACTACTGAGAGTAGTAGTGATGCCAGCAGTGACAGCGAACCAGAGACCTCAAGTCATGATAGTCGAATGAAGCTTAAAGGTAAAGCCACCGCCACAACTACAACAACTGCACCACCCAACGCTGAAGATACAACTGTGGCATCAACAGAGCCACCCAAAGCTGAAGATACAACTCTGGCATCAACAGAAACACCCAAAGCCGAAGATGCAACTGCGGCACCAACAGAACCATCTACAGCTGCAGATACAACTGCAGCACCAACAACAGCACCACCCACAACAACAGAACCGCCTACAACAACAACAGAACCACCCACAACAACAACAGAACCACCCACCACAACAACAGAACCACCCACAACAACAACAGAACCACCCACAACAACAACAGAACCACCCACAACAACAACACCACCAGCCAAAACAACGAGAAAGCGCGGCAAACCAGAACATTTCAATGAAAAACTCTAGAAATTGGGTACAGAATCTTTGACGATGCTACAACATATTTATTGATAATAAACAAACAAAATATTATGGAAATATTATAATTACAACTTGGAAGAACGATTATTATAATTTACGTATTAATATTTATGAAAAAGCAAATGGTGTGTATGTACGTATGTATAGTGCGATGAAAACTTAATGGCAGCTGTAAAGTTAGCCACTATGACCCTGTATTGTCAACGACACCATCGGATGACACCACTGGGGTGTCGTTTACAATTGTTTTGGTAATTAACACACCACTGCCGAATACTGAGGTGTAACATGTTGTCATGTGTGTGATCCACAAACCATACAGCAATACTAATGTCTGTGGTGTAATCTTATGAATAATAAAAATAATTGATTTCGAAAAATGCAAGTTTAATCCTAGTTAGAAATCAATTTCGGGTTGCCACCCATACTTGATAATAAAATATTGTATTACAAGTTCGATTTTAAAAGTGAATTTACACTTTAAAGGTGAACATTGTTTAAAATTAAAGATGAGAAACAAAAATAAAAAAATCACAAACAATGTTGACCATTCAGTTATTTGTGCGAATTCACTGTTAATATTGAACTTATTATACGGGTGGCAATTCTAAATTCGTTCTTAACTAGGATGCTAGATCGGGATATGTAATCGCGGCATTCGTATTAAATTTTAATACTTCATTAAGGTTGTGTGGTTACCAAACAATAAATTTTAAACGACGACACCTCGAGAATATTATAAATCCCTCAGTGGTGTAGTCCAATGGTGTCTTCTTCTTCTTTTTATGCTTTGGCGGTTCCCTTGTGGATTTCGCCAGTGTAGAGTGTTTGGCTGATAACAACATACGCACGCACTCTCACCCATCACCCATTGGCTAAGGAAGGGAGGGGAGGGGGTCCAGAACAGTCTGATATATTTTTCTATAACCCTTCAAAACTCCAACACGGACCTAGCACCCCCCTCCCCCTAGCATTGCCCCGGAACAGCCCACCGCTGGAAAATATCTCTAGATACGCCCATGCTCCCACCCACTTACATCGAAATTGTGTTCTGCGCATCGTCTCGCGCGATGATCCGAGCTGCCATTAAGTTTGGAACGCACTGTACCTACCTACACCAGCCAGCATAACTAACTTCTTTTGGAGACGATTAAATAATAAAAATATGTAATAAAATATTTACTGTATTAAATTACAAAGTTGTTTCATTATTTCTTTCTGACTTTAATAAACTCTACTTAAAACAAAACAATTTAACTTTTGAAGACTCGTCATCAATTGAGATCAAATCAAAACGAAAAAGTAGGTACAGTCATCAACATAACAAACATCAACAAAAAAAAAAATAGTTGGCAGGGTTTCCAAAAAACGATTTATTTGAAACCTAATCATATAACCTCAGAGAGGTTCCAAATATATAGTTAAAAAAATATCGCGCGTTCAAATAGCTCGTGTGAACGATCCCTAATGATTCAAAATTTGTACCAGACTGATGGAATGGACTGATGCCAAACTGAACATTTAATATCTCTCTCATGCGGCCCGGCCAGTCCGGCCACAGCCATCGTTCAATACTGCGCTGTAGCGCCTGTGACTGCGCGCTATCTCGGTGGCGGCCTCTCAGCTCGTCGTTACGACCGCGCAGTGATTACCGAATTAGTTTGCCGCGCCGCCGCCTGCCTCGCCACCTGCCGCGCTGGCTGTGGCCGGGCTGTAGGCGGGGGTACGTATTAATATGCCGAAAATTCATAACACATACACGACCGAAATATCGACGCATAAAACACCTATTTTCAAAATACCGAAAATCCCAATCATTCTCACTAGTTCCATTGGATATAGTTCCATGGAACTACTGATACTTTTTATTCTGTAGTGCTATATTCATTCTCACTAGTTCCATTGCCAGTGACGTCAGGAATGACTTAACATTAAGACACTGTGTCAATTTCTCTTTCGTTTAAAATAGTTTTACGTGCCTAATCAATCTATATTCTAAATATTCTCGTTCGTGTTGTTTCTGTGTACTAGTGGAAGTGTTAGCAATAGTTTTGTTCTCTGTTTTACGGAGATATCTGCAAATTAAAATCAGCTGTGTTTTGTTTTTTGTTTATCGGCGGGTGATCAGTGAAGTCCTTTTCATACCCAACCCACTAAACGATCCACATCGATCGCTCTTTTTGCGCCATCTGTCAACGAGTAGCGGAACGTATATAGTTATATTTGGTACAGTGCCATCTGTCGAAGTGCTGTTAGGATGGTCAACTGTGGAGCCTGCGGCAAGTTCCTCTCGGCGGCAGGGTGCGCTGCCTGTTCAGCGTGCCCTTTAAAATATCATAAAATCTGCCTGAATATCTCTGAAAAGACAAATATAAGCAAAGACTGGGCTTGTCCCAATTGTAAAAAGAGCAATCGCAGGGGTGACAATAGCCTGACTCCAGTTAAGGGCATCTGTGACTCGCCGCCGCCGTCGACTCAGGTGTCGCCGCCGACCGTTGCAAAATGCGACGAAGTCGACACTAAAGAGGAGCGTCGTTACCGAGAGCTTGTAGAGTTTATGAAGGAAATGCGGCAATTTCGGGACGACATGAATAAATTGCGAGAGTCTTTATCAGCTCGTATGGACACTATTGAGAGCAGGCTGGATGCTTTAGAACAGCGTAAACCGGATTCCGAGTCGGATATGACCGCTGAGCTCGAGAATACGATTAGGGAGCTGAAGCAGGAGCTGAACGAGCGCGATCAGGAGGCCCTCCTCTCCGACTTGGAGATCGGGGAGCTCCCGGAGGAAAAAGGGGTGAGCGTGGTTCAGACCGTGATGGTGCTGGCCGGGCGCATGGGGGTCGCGCTGGAGGAGCGCGACGTGGTGTTCGCGGAGCGCGTGGGCGCACCGCCGGCCGAGGCCGGGGGGCGCCCGCGCCGCGTCGTGGTGCGCCTGGCGCGCCGCCACCTGCGCGACGAGCTGCTGCGGGCGGCGCGCGTGCGCCGCACTCTCACTTCGGCCGCGGGCGGTCGCGTTTTCATAAATGAACGCTTGACCCGCCTGAACCGCCAGATCTTCCACCGGGCCCGCGAGGAGTGTCGCAGGCTGCAGTGGCGATTCACGTGGACGAAGCGCGGTCGTGTTTACGCTCGCCAGGCGGAGGGTTCGCCGGTGTACCAGCTGCGGTCGTTCGCGGACGTTGATCGAGTGTTTGGTGTCCAGCAGAATTGACTCGTAACCGCAACCTGTTTAGTAATAATTTTTTTATTCATATGTATTCGTGTATTTGTATCTCAATTTCCCTTATGTTTTATAAAAATGTTGTACTTGTTTAAAAATAATTTTGTCCTAAATCTAGCTGCTATTATAACTACTCTTGGGACAGTCAATGTTTCTAAAAATCAAATACTAAAGTTAAAATTTAAACATTATATTTCTTATTACTTAATGTTCTGGGTTACAAAACGTAGTTTTGAGATTTTCAATTTTACTCCATTAGTTAATGTCTTAAATTTCGTAATGAAAAAAATATTTTTTGCAATTTTATTACAGTATATTTTATATTCTCTAACTGTGGTACTGAATCATGTAAGAAATATCTGCTCACTACAAAATACATTATTTGATATTTTTAACCTTGTTAATAATTTAACACTTGTCATTAACAAACTAACATTTCACAATATTTACAATATTTCAATTTCAGGATTTATATACAGAAGGTTTAATTACATGCACAGTTTAACTGATTTACTTACATTTATTTCTTATGGCTAGCAAATTTCTACGAGTTGGTTTGTTTAACGCTGGTTCTCTAGGTACTAAGCATGATGAGTTTGTTCATATGATGGACAGTTTAGCTGTTGACATCATGGCCATTAATGAAACCTGGCTCAGGGAAGGTGAAGAGGGTCGTGCCCCCACTGTACCTGGTTATCGTCTGAGACATACCCCTCGACCTACAGCGGTTTGTCATGGCAGAGGTGGAGGGGTGGGATTTTACATAAGAAAAGGAGTGTATGTGCGTACCTGTCCATTTCCAGCCTCTCCTACTGTGGAGCAGATGTGGCTGACCCTCAAGATAGGTTCCCTCCAAGTTGCGATAGGCACTGCCTACAGACCACCGTGGATGGACATGAACATTTTTATTGATGCACTGTCTCTGTCGGTCTGCGCACTCGCTCGTCATGATTATGTTGTCCTGTTGGGTGATTTTAATGTTGACATGTCAAAAAGTAACGATAATAAAACTAAATTAATAATACATTTTCTGGAAACCTTTAACCTAAATCTAAAAGTCAATTCCCCAACTCATTTCACTGATCACAGTGAAACTCTAATTGATTTGTTATGTACAGACGCCAGTGTTAGTAATGTGAATGTTATGCATATTCCCGAATTGGGAAAACATGCTGTTGTCTCAGCAGACGTGTGCATTAGGAAGATGAAGCCTGCTCCTCGTTACCTAACTTATAGGCCATACAAGGACATCATTCCTGAGCTTTTTGAAAGAGATTTGGGTCTAATTGATTGGAACTACATAGAAAAATTACCTGAACTTGATTCCATGGTCGCTGCTTTTAATTCACTTGTATTACAACTATTTGAACTTCATGCTCCTCTCAAAAATGTCATAATTAAAGAGCAATCATACCCATGGATCACTGACACTGTCAAACAAATGATGCTCACCAGGGACCTTGCACATGCTAGATGGAAGAAAACCAAATGTGAATCACATAAAGTATTTTATAAAGATATGAAAAGTGTTGTTATATCAGCCCTATTTCAGGAGAAACGTTGTTATTTTCATCAGCACATAAATGAGAATATAAATAATCCAAAAACATTGTGGAAAAATCTAAAGAAACATGTTGTTATTAAAAATAACAAAGATTTTTCTATACCTGGTCTTGATCCTGACACTATAAATGACCATTTTCTTAATGTTCCTGGTTCTTCTTCTACTAGTATCTCTGAGTTGACGTTCTATGAGTATCACAGGTATGGCACTTCAACATTTACTCTTTCCCCAATTTCAGAAAAATCTGTTGTGGACATTATTCATGGTCTTCACTCGGATGCAGTTGGCATTGATGGTATCTCGTTACAGATGATTATCATGACTCTGCCTTACTCACTCAGTGCCATTACAGCTATGGTAAATAAATCCCTGAATGATTCGCATTTCTCGGACATTTGGAAGACGGCTCTTATTAAGCCTATACCAAAAAAATCTAACCCTAGCAGTGTCCATGATCTGCGGCCAATTAGTATACTACCTTGTCTGTCAAAAATAGTTGAAAAGGCAGTGGGCATGCAAATGATCAAATACCTGGAATCAAATTCTTTGCTTCCACAGGCTCAGTCAGGTTTCCGAAAAAAACGCAGTACATCTACGGCACTTCTTAACGTAGTAGACGATATACTCTCTGCACAGGATGGGGGTATGGGCACAGTTCTCATCCTCCTTGATTATTCACGCGCCTTCGACTGTTTGGATATTCCACTACTCCTCTCAAAGCTCTCATATTATGGTTTTGATGCTGCCACAGTTTGCTGGTTTCATAATTATCTGCTGAACCGCTCTCAGATCGTGGAGGTCAAGGGGGACGATGGTACGGTTGCTTACTCACAATGCAAGGCCTTAACCAAAGGCGTTCCACAGGGTTCAATACTGGGTCCTCTCCTTTTCATTTTATTCACAGCTGATATAACTGAAAGCATAAAACATTGTCAGTACCATCTTTATGCTGATGATGTCCAGTTGTATCTCAGTTTTCATCCTAATGAGACATCTAGAGCGGTGGAGTTGATAAATAAAGATCTGCAGCATCTGACTGAATGGTCAAACAGAAATAGTCTGGTATTGAATCCAAACAAGACCAAGTTTATGATTCTTGGATCTAATAAACAGGTTTCCTCTATTTCTGAACGCCAGCCACAAATCACCATTGCTGGCCAGCCTGTTCAAAGGGTCTACGAAGCGAGAAACTTGGGAGTGATTTTTGAGTCTAACATGCGCTTCGAAAAGAACACCCTTGAAGTTGTACGTAACTGTTTTTACCGACTCAAGGTTCTGTACAAGTATCGCCCTTTTCTCTCTGAGGATTTGAGAGTCAGACTATGTGAGTCACTGGTACTCTCTAAACTGAACTACGCTGATACGGTATTTGGCCCTTGTCTACTCTCGAGAACTAAACAGCTACTTCAGCGTGTACAGAATGCGTGTGCACGTTTCTGTTTCTCTATCCCTCCGAGAGCACATGTTACTCCCTTTCTAAATAAATCTAATTTACTAAAAATGAACTCTCGTAGAGAGCTGCATTTTGCCACTTTACTCTTTGACATTATTCTGTCTAAAGCTCCTGAATATTTGTACTCTAAACTTAGGTGGGCAAGAGATTATAATAAGTACAATACAAGAGCGGCTTCTTACATGATTCAGACACCCGCCCACAGTACTGCTGCTTTCCGTGGGTCTTTCAAATACTCGGCCTCGAAGTGCTGGAACAACCTGCCACCACCCCTTTACTCAGTACAAACACGAAATGCATTTAGTAAATCATTTAAAGAATATTTACTTAAAACACAGTTACTTGAATAGTTACTTACTAATTGTGATTCATGCTGGGCTTTGGGCGGTTTGGTTGTTTGTTCACTTGGGGTGCGAGTCTAGAGTTAGCTCACACTTTTGTCTTTGTATCGTTAGTAAATAGTCGCAAGTTTAATATTTGTTTTGTTATTACTTCTATGTGCACTTTGTTTGTTGGTCTGCCGGTTTGAATGGCGGCGGCAAAATTATTTAATTTATATGGAGGTAAACTAATTTTTGATAGAAATTATTATGTCCACAACAAGAATTTCCACAACGTTCACAACCAATTTTTTTTTCCTTGTCTGTCATGTCATTAATGTCATTATCACATCATATGTCATATTCACACTGTCAAAAGAGATTTCACAGACTAGATTAATGTTTGATAGTCATAGTCCCGTGGCATATTTACTTTTCTGTGTCTATGGATAAAATTATGTAAGGTGGTTTTCTGGGCAAAGGAATTTAAATTCTTTCAACATTTTTGTAAAGTTTTAATTTGTGTTACTTGTTTGTATTTTTGTATTGTTTTTATTATTATTATTATTTTTGTATTTGTGTCATGTTCGTCGTTTCTGATGTCATTGCTGTGCTCAACAGAATACCAGTGCAGCAGGCCTAGCTTGCTGCTTATACTGAGTTGAGCACAGTTTTGGCATCACAGCGTTGCACAATGTGTTATTTTACTGTTTTTGTGATATGTCTCTTTTATGTACTTTCATGTTGTGTATTCGTTGTGTATGTCAAAATAAAGATATTCTATATTCTATATATATTCAATGGAACTAGTGAGAATAATCAGTATCAGTAGTTTCATGGAACTATATCCACTGGAACTAGTGAGAATGATACGAAAATCCTTACTGTCGATATCTTTTTTTTTTTATTCATTTAACATATTACAAGACATATAACAGAATTACTTAAATAACACTAAAAAACCACAAAGATTTATCATAAGTGTTACTTGTTTTCACATCGAGATTTCATTGAAATGCCAACAGAAATAATAATATAAAATTATAAATTATATGGATAAAAAATATGCTTTTAGTTTTGATTTTATGTTTTGATCATTAATATTCTCGCGTAATTCGGGAGGTAGTTCGTTAATGAACCTAGGAACGAGGTAATCAGATGTTCGCTTGCCGTAGCAATTGTTTGCCCGTGTCGTACTCACACAGACCCGTTTCCGAGCGATAGCCCGCGTGTATACAGGGTGGCTTACCAGTTGTCTGTAACTGTCATTAAAAAAGTTTTCTTTTAATATTGCATATTTAAATTGCGTTTGTACAGGCAGAACATTACAATGCGTAAATAGTCCTTTGTCATCATTGTAAAATTGTTGTTTAATTTTAGGTGATACAAGTTTCCGAATTATTTTTCTTTGGAGATTGAAAATGTCATTGAGATAAGAATTGTAGGTACCTACGTCCATAACTGCTAAGACCGTATTGGACATGCGATTCAGCTAGAGAGTGATACAGCATTAACTTGACCTTAAAAGGGACTCGATCTTTAATAATAGTAATATTCGCTAGAAATGCCCGAAGTTTATTACATACGTGTTCAATGTGATTACTCCAGTTAAATTTGCTGTCTACGGTTAAACCAAGGTAAGTATGGGAGTCAACTATTTCTATATCTGATAGGCTGAAACTTGCAAGATCGATTATCAAATGACCGATAGCTCGAAAGCCCGAAAATTAAAATGCCGATAGTTCGAAATCCCCAATGTTAAATCGTCGATACTTACTTTTCCTACACATACATTCAGCAAGTCGGTTCTGGCACTTCACCGGCCGCTGCCGGGGCATGCTTGCTACGCTCGCTCGCGTTGTTGGTCGCAATCCAACCTAACCACCTCCTCACTCGCTCGTCGTTGCACTTAATAGTTTGTGGCATAATTTATTACTATAAGCTTCATAGTATAATTAGGTACAGCTTGTTTATGACTAATTCGTTATTTTGGTATTAAGTAGGTCGGGGTACAGAACGTAGGTAGGTATATTATACCTTCGGTTTCTCAAGCTTCGGGATTTAGTCTTTTAGGTAAAACTTTTCGTGGTTTTAAACATAGGGCCAAATTTGACTTTAATTTTCCGTCTTTCGTCTTGTAAAATTCGGTCTTTTCAACTTCGGCATTGTTACACGTATCCGTAAGCGGCGGCAGCGTAAATAGGAGACCAAAGCGTAAATAAACTTTTTGAGTTGGTATTGGTACGTTTAGAGATGGGCGAAAGACCCAGTTAAAACCCGACTGCTGGGTTTAAACCCAGTAAAAACCCATTCATGTATGTTATAGAAACTTTTGCCAGTTTTTCTTTTCCTATTGATACTTTTTTTGATAAATGTGACTGCAATTGAAACTATTTCTTCTTAAATCAATACAGAAACATATTCAATAGACAAAACAATATTAAAATCTTATGTAAAGATTCTATTTAATTCAACAAAATGGGGCATGGAATTTGACTGGGTTTAAACCCCCAGTAGTTGGGTTTGAACTGGGTCTTTTGCCCATCTCTAGGTACTTTTCATCCAAATAGGAGTATAATTATACTGCACTACACTACACTGCGCGGTCGTGACGACAACCCGACAGCAACCGACAGGCCGCCGCCATCGAGATAGCGCGCAGTGATTATTGAATTCGCTTGCCGCGCCGCCCGCCGCGGCTGGCTGTGGCCGAGTCTAGCATACTTGTATATCTTTTGTAAATAGGTATCTTAAGTTAGGGTATTATGTAATAGATAGGTACCATGGGCAATAGCGTTACCTAACCACTCCTAAGGTTAAAATCGTTTGCACACAGCGCCGTCACTACATACGTTTAGTTCGTGCAGGGACGATACGCGCGCACACGAACTTTGTTGCTAATTAGTTAAGCGGCGCTGTTGCCCATAGTACCAACTGGCACAGAATAACTAATAGTACAAGTACAGAAGCAGCACTCCGCAAAGTCATTTAAGTAAATAGCGACTTTTGCTCCGACACAATAAAGTGCAATTCAGGTCGCGCAGCGCTAATGGCCTACAATTATATTCACCTAGTAGTTGCCTCTCTTTCTATCGCGTGCTCCTACCTTTTCTGACGACGCAACGTTAGGGTTGTCTTCGTGTAAATGAACTGTGTAACATATATCATTATGTGAAAAACGACAATTGTTTATTGGTTTTTTGATTTTGTATACAGCACAGTAATGTCGATTCGACATTGTTTGTTACTATTATAAAGAGGCAATACCTACGAAGGCAGTAAGACGCCGCGCGACTACACAGGCGGGCGTGTGGCGGCCCTCCGCTCACTTGTGCCTCCGTAGGCACGGCTAGCGGTAGGTGCTTATCGCGCGACCTTGAGCGAGTGAAGGAGGCCTGCTACTGGCACTTAATAAAACACATTTTTTACTATGATATTAAGACATTTATTCATCTAGGCCAGTCTAAGTGCACGGCGGCGACATCTAGCGCCAACAAGTCCAGTTTGGCCCCGAGCGCGTCCCCGAGCGCGGGCCGAGTGCGCCCGAACTCGCCGTGGACCGCCTCCTTGACGTACGCGCCCGCTGACGTCAGCAGGCGGAGGGAGAGTAGTTGTGGGTAGTCTGTGGGAGAAAGAGAGAGATAGGTATACAACTTGTTGCAAAATAACCCCTAATACGGAATATGGTAGATAGGGACCATTAAACTGAACAACTTTGACTATAATGATAATAACAATTTTAATCAATGTTAGTTTATTTAAAAAATCTAAAGGTTCAAATCAGACTAACTCTGAAATCTATCTATAAGACTCAACTCTGAAATCGCGAAAAAAAATAGGCTGATTCATTCATACATCTTTAGAAAAAAAAATATGTTTTTACCATCGCCACTCGAAAAAGTGCGTTTAATTCAACGATAAGAGTGAATAAAACGCTGTTTTATTCACCGAGTGAATAAAAATATTTTGAATTTGGAACAAGCGCGCATCGTATGGATTATGCACAAAAAAATAAAACGTGCTGAAAGTATAGAAGCTATTCCATAGATAAAGCCTCCCGCCAATTTTATTTAGGTTCTTTTTAGTGTCTTATCTTTGGGTTATTTTCTAAAAAATATCCCGCCAAATTAATTAGGTTCTTTTTAGTGTCTTATCTTTGGGTTCTTTTCTATATAATAGAAGGAGATTTGATGTTCAGTCTTCCATTGCATCAGTCTATTCCACCAGTCTGGTACAATCTTCAGACTGTAAAAACTCAAAGTCTATACAAACTAATGAAATGGACTGATGCTAGACCAATCATGTAATTTCCCTCTTAGCGTGGTTGTTTTATTATTGGAAAACTTCTAGTTTCACTATTTTCTAATGTTTAAATATTACTGATTACCTATCTAAATAATAAAAATGTAATAACTGTGAATACTTCAGGGTATAAGTACTGCTATTTGTTTTCTCGCAGTCAATGGTAAAAAGTAGAGTACACAACTCGTGAAAAAAAATTTCATCTCGGTCCTTTGTATCCCTCGCTTCGCTCAGGAATCTACTTTTAAATCCCTCGCTATGCTCTGGATCAGTGTTTCTTTCAGGTACTAGTTCGGGGGGGCAGTGCCCCCCCGTAGCAGCCTTAGTGCCCCCCCGGAGAAAAATGTGTTGTGTGTAGATAGACCGGTAAACTAGTGTAGTGATCGATGGACGAGCTCCCCCGAACCTCTTAATTGCCCCTCCGGAGAATTTTGTCTGAAAGAAACACTGCTCTGGATACAACTCTAGAATCCTTCGCTGCTCTCGGGATCCAACTTAGTCCCTCGAACTAAATTCCCTCTTTTTTCACTTGTTGCATAATCTACTATTTTGCCTTTGAATATTTTTCTGTATTGATTTAACAAGAAATTGTTTCCACAGCAACGTCATATTCGACATATCAATAAAAGTAGTAAAAAACTGTAAAAAGTTTCTATAACATACAATGAGGTTTTTATTGGGTTTAAACCCAGTGGTCGGGTTTAAACCCATTGGTCAGGTTTAAACCGGGTCTTTTGCCCATCTCTATTTAAAATTAACGTGACAGTTTCATTCAGTTGTTTACAGAGTGCTATTAAATAGAACTTTGCTAATAACTGACACTGTTAAATTTTTTAATTCGAAATTTTTGCATTCACAATGCTATTTTTATAGGAATTACCTCCGTCCAGATATTTCAATTGAATATCGAAGCATTTCCTCGCATTGGTGAAATAAGAGCGTAAGAGTGGAATATACTAAAAGAAATTCGACGATGCCACTAGTGAGCTAGTGGCTCGGTAACTCAGTGGTCAGAGCATTGAACGGCCGCGCAGCTCGATTTTTATCAGACTGCAAGAGGGTTATGTTTTTCGCGCGTATCTTGTATGTATGTTTGTTTGTTTGTATGTAATATTCTTTATTACCTCATATCTTTTAAACGGCTGAACGGATTTCCATGATTAACATATCGTTAGATTTGTCTTGCCAGCCCAAGTGTTCTGAAGAAAGTGGCGTTATAAAAAAACTAACATGGCGGCATATAACTCAAATCATTCATAATGTCACTTTCTATATGCATGCCTCCGACTGCATGTTATAATGTTGCCTTTAATATTTAATCTTGTTTCCATCTTTTCAGCTGACTTATCTTTTTATGCAGGCGGGTTTTTAATTTATTTTAATTTATTTTTTTAGTCAGTTTCATCCACTAATCTTGTACTCTTGCCTGTTTGTAGTAAAAACAAACGGTAATAATGAAAGCATTGTGTATTGTGCATAGAGCATAAAAATGAACGTAGCTAGCTAAAAAACTGACTTTACTGACCATTTTTTGACAAAAAAACGGACTTTTACTGACTGAAGCCAAAACACTGACTTTCACTTACATTTTCGACCCCTGTGCATAGTGTTGTTGTGTATTGTGCCCAGTAGTGTCTTATGTGCATCGTATATTATGTGTAGTATATATCTCACCCGGCACCGCCTTCGCTTCCACCTCATATATGAGTCTCTCCCTCACAAGTAGTGGGCGCCTGTGTAACACTCGTATGGGAGTTCGCTGCAGTATGGCCACCATGGCGGGGTTGTCGTCGGGGGTGTTCCTGAATGTGTTTAGGCGATGGATGTCTTCGGGTGTTACCGTTATTGGGGCGTCGCCGTTTAGCTAGAGAGAAACAAAAAATAGATTTTAAAGGACTTGTAGTCAAAGCAGGCCTCCTTCACTCGCTCAAGGTCGCGCGATAAGCACCTACCGCTAGCCGTGCCTACGGAGTAGAGATGTGTAAGTACTGTGAGTAATGCATTACGCGTAAATTAACACGACCGCGTACTGTAACAGTACCTATTACCCGGCAAAATTTAGCATGACACATGACACTAAACATGGCGAGGCGCTGGCGGTTGAGGTCCATGAATATTGCCAGTCCTAAGCCAGAAACCCCTTTTTAAGAGATTAGAGGCATCTTTTAATCAGGATTGAGTATGAAGGAAAATCAACTTAGTCAATGAAGCTTGCTTCGTACATTAGGACAAACTGAGTAATGTTATAATGCCATATTACGCAGTACGAAATGTCATGAAATATGGTATTACTTCATATCATGAGTATTAATTAGAGTACTGTACCGAGTAATGCTATAATGCCATATTATGCGATACGAAATGTCATGCAATATGGCATTACTTCATAGAGTACTGTTTTGCGCATGTCTACTACGGAGGCACAAGTAAGCAGCGGGCCGCCACACGCCCGCCGCCGTACGAGCGCGGCATCTTAATGCCCAAGTAGGTATTGTCTCTTTATAATAGTAACAATGTCGAACCGATATTACTGTGCCGTGTACGGATGTCTAAATCAAAAAACTAATAAACAATTGTCGTTTTTCATATTATGATATATGTTATGCAGTTCATTTAAAAGAAGTCAACCCTAACGTTACGCCGTCAGAAAAGGTAAGAGCACGCGATAGAAAGAGAGGCAACTACTATGTGAATTAAACTGTAGGCTATTAGCGCTGCGCGACCTGAATTGCACTTTATTGTGTCGGAGTAAAAGTAGCTATTTATTTAAATGACTTTGCGGCGTGCTGCTTCTGTACTTGTTCTATTAATTATTCTGTGGTCAAAGTTTTAATGTTGAATTTTTATACAAGGTGTTTGGTAAAAGCCTTATAAAGCCTAATATGGTAGATATGGACCATCAAACTGAATAACTTTTACTATGGGACAAACTCTGAAATCGCGAAAAAAAACCAGCTGTTTCATACAAAAAATAATAACGAAAATATCAAAACGTATGTAACAGCTGATATTTTTATCGCGATTTCAGAGTTGGTCCCATAGTAAAAGTTGTTCAGTTTGATGGTCCCTATCTACCATATTCGGCTTTATAAGGCTTTTACCAAACACCTTGTATATCAAAGGAGACCCCGACATTTTATGCTTAAATTGTAACCTTTTTAAATGCTTTACTCTGTGATTTATCCAAATCATAAAAACCGGCCAAGTGCGTGTCGGGCCACGCGCAGTAGGGTTCCGTAGGTACATTATACCATACCATATTTTAATACCGCTATCATTTTTCGTCTGAAAAAATAACTTTGTTTTTCACAGTGTTTGTATGAATGACAAAGTTATATTTGCGGTTTTGGAAAATGTACTATATCTCGAAAACTAATTACTGTTCTCGTTCAAACCAATTTTCGTTGAAAGTGTTTATTAAGATCTATAGTTTATATTTTTTTTAGATTTTTCACCTTCTTACTTTAAAAGTTAAAGGGGGGGGGGGACACACATTTTACCACTTTGGCGGCATATATCTTTCAAACGGTTGACTTTGAAAAAAAGTAGTCTTAGGAACCTCAATGTTATTTTTAAAGACCTATCTAAAGACACCCCACAAGTATTGGTTTGATGAAAAAAAATATTTTCAGTTTCAGTTCCATGTATGGGGAGCCCCCCCTTAATCTTTTGTTTTTTATATTTTTGTATAAAAATCGTAAAGCGGTTCACAGAATACACCTACCTACCAAGTTTCAACTATGTAGTCCTAATACTTTTGGAATAAAGTGGCTGTGACATACGGACGGACAGACAGACAGACAGACAGACATGACGAATCTATAAGGGTTCCATTTTTTGCCATTTTGGCTACGGAACCCTAAAAATGGTAGTACAGACAGTGTTGAGAACTATCGTCCAATATCGGTATTAACATCGTTGTCAATTTTTTTTTAAATTTATAAATAAACGTTTAATGAATTACCTACGCACAAAACAACAGATTTCTGCTTCACAATTTGGTTGTCAGCCAAATAAATCTACGGAAGATGCAGTTACACAACTCGTTAATACTGTAGCTAAAACATTGGAAAAAAAAGAAAAATGTATCGGTGTTTTTCTTGATTTGGCGAAAGCCTTCGACACTGTCTCTACGTCCATCTTACCTCAAAAACTGGAATCTATTGGAATCAGAGGTGTTCCGTTAAAACTACTCTACAGCTTTCTGACTAACAGAAGTCAGACAGTAAAAATTGGTGATCTGTACAGCTCAGAGCTTCCCATTACTTGTGGAGTTCCGCAAGGCAGTGTCCTAGGGCCAAGCCTGTTACTTATCTACATAAACGACCTGTGTAATTACAAACCTCCCAATGGTAGTGTCTTCTCCTACGCAGACGACACCGCTTTTATATTTAAAGGAAAGACTTGGGGTGAAGTGAAAAAATATGCAGAAACAGGCTTGGCTTACGTATCCTCATGGTTACAGACAAATCTTTTAACTCTTAATGTCCAAAAGTCAAAATACGTAGCCTTCAGTATAAAAAAGGAATACGTACCAACTTCCGATTTTACTTTTTTGTCTATAGCAACACCGCTTACAATTTTGCCGGCATTTTTATATAGTCTTTTCTCAAATGTCATGTCATGTATCTGGTGTGTGTCACACACCAGTGAGAAATTGCGAGAATACAACACCTTTTTACGTTCAATGGTTTTGCTTTTTCCTTAAAAACAATACAGTCATGGTAAAGTAGTGATAGAATTCTACAACGTATTAAAGTCAAAAGTTGACATATATTAGGTAGGTAATTAATTTTTTGCTTGGTAGCTTGCGATAAGTATTTTTTTATAACTGTAGGACTTTTAAATCAGGAGAAATTAATATTTTTCTGCAGGGCCATCTAAAATAAAAAGTTAAATTTAAAATGCCTGTCATTCCAACAGGAGAGGGGATAGCCCCCAACATGTGGGGGGTTTTGTCGATAAAATTGATCATATTATCTACCTTTAAAAGCTCCGACATCGCTAACCAAACAAATTGTATAACCCACCTCATCCTTCTCACATTTGGCATGTGACAGCTTGATGCAGAGAGCTTCGTACGTCTTACATTTGGTCTGTTCGCCTTTCTTCAGCTCCGATAAATCATCCCTATACGATAAAAGGTGAGAAATCTATATAAACATATTAATTAATCATGTTTTAATCTGGGCCAAAAGACCAAAATAATAACTTCAGGCATGGTCTCACTCTGCGTTTAAACTTTTATATTAGCCTAGTGACTGACTCAGTCGAGCCAGCGCATGAGGGGTGGCGCGTGTCGGTTGTGGCAGAGCTACGCCACAGAAAGAGAAGCGCTTCAGAGGTGCTTATAATTATAAGGCACGCAGCGCTGTGCAATTTGAAATTGTACTTTATTGCCGTGCAGCGAGAGTAGCTTATTATTTGATTGTCCTCGCGCGGATGGGCTTCTGTACGTTAGAACTATTATATACTGTGCTTCAGGGCGCTTTCACACGGTTTACCTACGCCATATCGAATACCAAATGATCGAAAATCAAGATATCGAACACTATTCATCGAACGGTCAAAAAATCTAACACTCATAAAATCGAACGTTCAAAATATCGAATTTAAAAATAATGGACTGTTCAAAATATCGAATGGTTAATTTATCTAACGCTCAATAAATCGAATGGTTAATATATCTAACGCTCAATAAATCGAATGATTAATATATCTAACGCTCAATAAATCGAATGATTAATTTATCGAAAATCAATAGTTTGCATAGTTTTTGCATCATTTATTGAGCATTCGATGTATTAACCATTCAATATTTTGAACGTTCGATTATTTGTAAATTCGATATTTTGAACGTTCGATTTTTTGACCGATCGATGAATAGTGTTCGATATTTTGATTTTCGATCATTTGGTATTCGATATGGCGTAGGTAACCCCTTTCACACGACGGACAACACACGACAAGACAAGAGATGGGCAAAATACCCGGTTTAAACCCGACTCCTGGATTTAAACTCAGTGAAAGATAACCATAGAGCATTTTGTAAAACTAAATAAAATCTTTATTAATAAGTGATTTTTATCCTTTGAATATTTACAGCGTGTTCGTGGCACGCGAGGTCATAAAATGTACGAACGGAGAAGCTATATTGCGCGTTCCCTTGCACTTATAGGCTTTATGGGCGGGCTCGGACTTATTTCAATGGCACGAGCAACCCTAATGACTGACGTCACTGACGCGTCTTACGACCGCGCGTGCCACGAACGTTCTCATGGACTATAGTACTATTATCTATTCTGATAAAACATTAAAAGGGTGTTATAGTGTAATAGTTCATTATGAGACAAGTTAGCTTAGGTTGCTCATTGCACACAAGGCTGTGGGTTGTAGCCCGAGCCGCAGGCGAGGGCGTAACTCAGCCGAGTGTGCAATAAGCAAGAGCTCACGAGTTTCATACGACGTTTTTCAACACATTTGCAAGGAAAAAACAAAGTAAATTTACCACACAGCAACAAATACGACAAAAACAAAATATGATAATTATGATGGGAAAAGGCGCGCAAGTTTTTTTTTTCACACGCCTAATGCAAGAATATTTTGCGAACAAAGGGGTGAGTGAGCATACTGCCTACTTCAAAATTATAATTTTAATTGATAAAATGCAATTTTTTTTCTTATATTTTAATATTTTATAACAAAATATTGTGAATTATGAATAATTAGATACTAAAAAATATTTGTTTGACTTAATTAAGGACTTACACATTTATTTATTCCAAAAATGTATATGAATTTTCAGCGGTATAAAACCTCTTTTTTGTTACTAAAAAAACTGTATTACCCGGTCAAATAGAACTTGCAGTAAGGTACTAATTTAACTTAGTAGGGATAATTCTATTACCAACTAGTGTTTTATTTTATATACTTATTATTGCATGCGTTTGTTATAGCTCGGTTTATGGCCCTAAAAACTATGTATTAGGGCTCACTTTACGAGCAAGTGTGTTGAAAAAATGCTTACTTGGTAACGCTGACCAGCTTCTTGACGACCACTTGTCCACTCTTCGATATCTCGTCGCAGATCGACTGCAGTTCTTCTGGCTTCAATTCTCTACGAGGATCTGTCACCTACAACACACATTTAGTAATATACAGGACAGTAGAAAAATATGACAAGTTTAAATGACCTCTTCAGTGTATGAAAGTTTGTATTACAGAGAGTTCAAGCTGTTTCATTAGTTCCACCCACCCGAATTAGATGAAAACTGTGAAAAACCATTAATATCCGATCAGCGGTTTTTGTGTGATATGCGCATAAACATTTAAAATTTACAGTTTAGATATTTTTTTATGACATATTTTATTACAATTGATTTGGTTCGAAGGACTATTGAATATTAGGGCAAATAGCCCAACCTCCTCATTTTGTAACTTTATTGTAATCAACTTCTGATTGAAATTGTAAAGAAAGCGCAATTACATTGCTGAGCTGCGTTCCGTCGTTTTGGTGTAGTTGTTTGGTTAAAGTTACCAGTTTGAGTTGCAACCAAACCACGGAACGATTGAGATGTTTTTATAACCTCTCTAGGTACAAAGTTTTCGTTCTCCATTTGGAATACGGGTAATTTAAACTTTCCTATACACTAAATCAAATAAAAATCTATTTTTTGAGGAGAAACCATGAACTTTTTGAAACTTAGTCACAAAAACATCAAAATTCAAAATAATGTCAAAATGATAATGATATTATTTTGTAAGGTTAAACGTCAGAGCGTTTTTCAACCATCTATTTTGATGGTTGTTTGGTTGCTGCGCTCTGAGCCAAGGAACGGATGAAACTACGCTTTGACAGCTGTCAGAGTAAAATTTCACCGAACCACGGAAAGGTTGGAGCGCGCACAGTGCACTCGAGCCATGGAACGCTTGCTTTAAGATATATCGGGTCATTTTGAACTTACCATCTAAATTTTAAGGATGTCTCCAGTCCAAGAAACTAAACAACTTTCTCTAAGAAACATGTGTCAAATTTCGCCAGAAAATTTCGGTCATCCCATACTAAATTGATCACGTGATCTCTTTGATTTGTATGGAAAGTAGATTTTTATTTTACATATTTGACCATGTGTTCCTTAGAGAAAGTTGTTCAGTTTCATGGCCTGAACACATCCTCAAAATTTGGATGGTAAGTTCAAAATGACCCTGTATAGTTGTCACCTTGATTCTAATTAAAAGCAGCAATGTAACTGCGATTTCTATCAGTTTCAATCAGAAATTGATTGCAACAGAGTTACAAAATCAGTCCACTGGTTGTCCGTGTAGTGTATGTCTGATGTATGTGGTATATGTATGTATGTGTATATAGTCGTGTACATATACGCACCTCTACGGCGAACGGTCGCCCGTCGCCCAGACAGCGCACGTCCACGTCCTCGCGCCCCGCTGACATGAACTTGAGGCGGTGTTCCGCCTCCGCTGGGCACATGCTGCCAATTATTATTCACGTAGGAAACAGGCACTACAGCAAAGGCAGAGCAGAATTACCACCAGTTACTTTTGGTTATAAAATGGCTGGTTCATGCGTCATGCTCGTGAACGAGTGCTGCCAGTGGGAATGGGTCTGCTTCCGACTACCTATCTTAACGCATATTGAATTGTAAAGTTTTTTCCCTTGTAACAACCTAGACTGAATAATAACTTCAAACTTTGAATTTAGCTTGAACTTTGTAAATTGATTAAGAAAATTTGTAATTCATTAAGTAATGATCTAATTATCATTTTATTTATTTGTTAATCTTTGTTAATATAAAGTCTGGAAACGTTATACATATTTGTAAATATTGTTCCATTTGATAAAGCTGATAAGTTTTTTGTCAGCTAAAAGACGTCATAATGGGTGGTAGGGTAAAAAAAATGTTATTTGACGATTTAAAAACGCTCATTATGTGAGCTTATTTGAATAAAGAATTTTTCATTTCATTTCAAATAGATTTGAAATAATACGAACAATGTAGCAGTGGTGTAGCGTGGGCGGGGCCGGGAGGGGGGGCATGTCCCCGGGCGGCGGATTTCAGGGGGCGGCGAAATAGGCAAAAACTTTCGACGCCACGACTAGGCCACACTGTCATTGATTGTAATGATTTTGACCTAACCATCATCTATCTGCTGTGACTAGGCTTTTCTACATACACAAATGAATCTACAATACAAAAATCTAGACATAATTTAAGAAACCACCTACTTGTGTAGAATCTTACAAAAACTAATCGTGGAAAAGTTAAAAGTAAGTTTAGCTCTCAATTGCCTTAGAATCTTCCTGACAGGTGCAATCAACATTTGTGACATAATTTTTTCTAAGTTGAAACTGATTAAAAATAAGCTCCGCTCAAAAATTTCTTATTATGTCATGTCTATCCATAGAAAATTACAATGAAATTGACATCGAAAACTGCATAAAAGATTTTGCACTGAAAAAACCAGAAGAGTAAATATTTAGTAAATAAATATGGTAAAATATTTTTTTAATCTTTTTTACTGATTTTCTTGACTTATAATGAAAATAGAGGGGCGGCGAAATTCGGGTCGGCCCCGGGCGGCATACACTATGCCACTGCAATCTAGGTACTAAATCTAATCTTATGGCATAATACAAACGTGTTATTCATAAACGTTTAATAGTATCAATTAACACAAAAAGATTTATAGAGTACCTAGATTGTTTTGTTTGTTCGTATTATTTCAAATCTATTTTATAACTATAACCAAAAGTAACTCGTATTATTTCAAATCTTATTTTATAACTATAACCAAAAGTAACTCGTATTATTTCAAATCTATTTTATAACTATAACCAAAAGTAACTCGTATTATTTCAAATCTATTTTATAACTATAACCAAAAGTAACTCGTGTTATTCCATAAATCGACATAAGTCATTTTTATTGTCTTCACTGCTGGGGCACAGGCCTTCCTTAAAGGTGGACAATGGGCGATAATCCACCACGCAGACCCAATGCGGATTGGTGGGTGTTCATAATTACAAATGCAGCCTGGACCAACGGCTTAACGTGCCTTCCGAAGCACGGAGGCACTTAAGATAATGAGGATCAGCGACGGTTTAGTGGCTTATCAGAAAGCTCATGCCACCACATGATTAACTGTGAAGAAATTTTCACGATATCTCTTAAGCCTCAGAAGTTATACGAGCTAGAACGCTGTTATTTTGGGGGCCATAATGACGTCATCCGCCACGCGCGCGAACCTTACGTCGTACGTGATAAAGCACATATTGCATTGAATTTGGCATTTCCTTCAAACCATTATAACTCAACCATTTCTAAACGGCGGATTTCAAAAAATCTTTCACTAGGGTTTATAACTCTGAATATGTTTTTATATTATATCAATAAAACTTTAGGATTCCAACATTTATCTGATCCTCATTAACCTATAAGTTAATCATGGTTCTAATCATACTTTACCAACCAAATTTCATCCAAAACCGGCCAGCTGTTTAGGCGTTTAGCCGTGAAGAGGTAACAAACACACATACACAAAATTTCGCATTTATAATAATTAAAGTCTATGAGAACTTTCATGGCACGCGAGGTCGTAATATGTGCGAACAGAGTAGCTATATTGCGCGCTCCTTTGCACTTATAGCACAGAATATATAATAGTACTCCGCAAAATCGTTTAAATAAATTGCGACTCTAGTCCCGACACAATAAAGTGCAATTAAGGTCGCACAGCGCTCTCTTCGCCTCAAAACATGCACTTAGTAGTTGCTTTTCTTTCTATCGCGTAGGTCTTATCTTTTCTGACGTATGAAATTTGTCCTCTCAGAGGACGCCGAGTGCATCATACTCGCGCGCGGAGTGACAGAGCCCTGCTTATAGGCCTTATGGGCGGGCTCGGACTCATTTCAATGGCACGCGCAACCCTAATGTCTGACGTCACTGACGCGTTTTACGACCGCGCGTGCCACGAACATTCTCACGGACTATAGTATCGTACTTACTCAAAACCCTTGGCGAGAGGTTCGAATATGATTTCTTGCACTGAAGACGGCATCATTCTCCGCCCTCCCACCAACCACGGCGTTTGGGGCAACTCGCGGGATAGCTTTATGTACCTTAATGCAATATAAATAAGGAATATAATCGGTTGAGGCGTCTATAATAGCTGAAAAGCTAGCTATTGGCTCCGTGCACGCTTTTAGCGCCACCTAGCGTGTTGCAACTTTGTTGGCTCTGACTTGACCGTTTTGACGTTTTGATATGTAATGGCGGCATTGTGACAAAATATTACAAAATACTATACATATTGTATTATTATAAATTTCAAAATTACTGTGATTTGGGTAGACAAAGTGTTGTGAAATCATTTTTGGTCATTTAAATTAAACATGGCAAGTAAGATCTATTCAAAAAGAGTGTTTTATTTTGGTTATATCAGGGTTTGTTTACTTCTTTTTTAGTTGAAGACTTTGTAAAACAAGAGGATAAAGCTACTTTAATAATTTTACTAAGTGATAATAAACATATATAATTATTCCTGTATCGCTAGTAATAAATTAAATATCGTTTTCAAGCAGATTACAGAGCCTTCTTTATTTCTACTTTTTGCCACCATGAGCGCTGCAATCGATTATTATACCTTCGCACCCTACCAATATGTACCTAAATACAATAAAAATAAGGAACATAACAGCTTGAATTATGTTATTACTGTATTGTACAATCTCAAGATGTATAAAGGCGTCTGTGGCAACTCATAAGATGCTTCTAACACGGTAGAAATAAGGAATAAAATGGAAAAATGTTACTAAAGCATGCAATAGCTTTCTGTAACTTAATACAATAGAAATAAGAACTATAGTTGCTTGAATTATGTTATTATGGATATAATGATCTCTTGTACTGAAGACGGCATTATGCGCTACCCGCCCACTAACCACGGCGTCTGGGGCAACTCGCGGGATAGCTTTATGTACTTGAATGCAATAGAAATAAAAGCTATAGTTGCTTGAATTATGCTATACAACGTGAATGAACCAAAAATGGGAAACCCGTTTCTTTGGACCATCAAACAGAAGAACTTTTACTATAGAACCAACTCTGAAATCGCAGCTATTTCATACAAAAATTAATAACGAAAATATCATAATGTCAAAGTTAATAAACTTCACACACGTCACATTTTATGTAATACGCTATTTTATCGTAAAAAAATGAAAACATACTTAAATTCTTCAATTACTAAACAATTTTAATTCAAAACCGTTCCCGAGCATGACGCACCTGCCTCCTAAGTACAGCGGGGCATGCGCAGTGGCCACGCTGACGCACGCCACTCTCCCCCCCACTTCCGGTACGTCCCCCCACCCCACGCCCCGCAGCGCCGGTAGAGTGGCGCCATCTAGCGCTTGCTCGACGGAGCGGCGCGTGAACTCCACAGTGAAGCGCCGCCGCTGTTGGCTGCGAGACTCGAAGAGATCGGGGGAGAGGGTTTTTAATACTTCTAGTTCCTATAGAGAAGATATTTCATAGCTATAAATACATAAAAAATATTCACTTCTCAAGCTTACGCGCTCACTAGACATGAAGTAAAACACTTTTTAACGGATACTAGCGCGGTTTTATTGAATGTACTTTGGTATTTAGTTGGTCTTTGGTTTGATTTTTTATTTTCCCGACGTTTCGTCACCTTTGCAGCTGCCGTGGCCTGAGAATAAATTAATAAATATAAAAGACGGAAGTCGACTTCCCTCTCCAAGTTTTCATTCGCCATTTCTTTCTTTGAGACGCCTCCCAATTTTGTAAAATGGTGGTAGTTTTAGTAGATTCTCCCTTTTTAGCATTAATTAATTCACAAAATTAAATTATAAATCAACTTAAACCATTTTTTAGGGTTCCGTAGCCTAAATGGCAAAAAACGGAACCCTTATAAATTCGTCATGTCTGTCTGTCTGTCTGTCTGTCTGTCTGTCCGTATGTCACAGCCATTTTATTCCGAAAGTATTAAGACTACACAGTTGAAACTTGGTAGGTAGGTGTATTCTGTTAACCGCTTACTGAATTTATTACAAAAATAAGAAAAATAAAAGATTAAGGGGGGGCTCCCCATACATGGAACTGAAACAGAAAAAAAAATTTTCTTCAAACCAACACGTGTTGGGTGTCTATAGATAGGTCTTTAAAAATGACATTGAGGTTTCTAAGACAACTTTTTCTCAAAGTCAACCGTTTGAAAGATATACACCGCCAAAGTGGTAAAATGTGTGTGTCCCCCCCTTTAACTTTTGAAATAAGAGAGTGAAAAATCTAAAAAAAATATGTACTGTAGATCTTAATAAACACTTTCAACCAAAATTGGTTTGAACGAGATATAGTAATTAGTTTTTGAGATATAGCACATTTTCCAAAACCGCAAATATAACTTTGTCATTCATACCAACACTGTGAAAAACAAAGTTATTTTTGCATACGAAAAATGATAGGTGGTATTAAATATGGTATGGTATAAGGTAACTACGGAACCCTATGGCGCGTGGCCCGACACGCACTTGGCCGGTTTTTATTAAATATTGATTTCTGAACGCTTTTTAAAAATTCATCGCTTGAGGGTAGGCTCACGAGCAGCTTCAGTCCCCCGTGACCACGACAGCTGCAAAGGTGACGAAACGTCGGGAAAACCAAAAATCAAACCAAATACCAACTAAATACCAAAGCACATTCAATAAAACCTAGTATCCGTAAAAAGTGTTTTATTTTACATAAAAAATACATTTATTTATTATATTTAATTTAATTAAATGTCAGAATAGTACTACTATATTTGGCTAGTTAATATTGCAAAACAGTTCTAGCAGTTACTTAAAGGATGGTATATAGAGGCGACACACACCGGATGCGCAAGCGTATGCGTAAGCGTATGCGTAAGCGTATGCGTAAGCGTGCACGTAGACGTACCATGACGTTGTAATGTCTGAAACTTTATGAGACAAGGCACACCGCTTGCGTAACGCGTAGACTGATGCGTAACCCTACGCATTGCAGCTCGTGACGTTGTACTCAATGGCATTCTCTATTGGACGTCACACCGAACACGCACGTATCTTTGCTGCGCGTCACTACGCGCGTGGCTACGCAGCCGGTGTGCCCAATCGAGTAACAATAAATTCCCATTTTGAGTATCAAAAATACTGAATATAGCGCACTGAAATACTAAGTGGGCGACGGACTGAGGGCGACTACAAATGTTGAAAATGGGTGACTTTAAAATAGATGTAACTAGTTATTCAGAACGGGCGACCAAATTACTATTTGGGCGACAACTTTAGGGCACACAAATATTTAAAATTTGGCATATATCTTATTCAAAAAAAGTGACTATTATCCTAATCGAAATGACAATAATACCATGTTGAGCAGCTTAAGAGCGTGCAGTCTGCACACTAGCGCCGCCATTGGAAATACAATCATAGTGCTTAAATAAAAAAGAAATTATTAATTATCTCTCTGGAGTGCACTCCGTACAAGCTTTGCGCTACTTTTTATCACTTAAGCAATATTTTCTAGCCTGTTGTTTAGTTATATGGACTTTTATTGCGAAAAGTGGCCACTTTTAACAATAAAAGTCAATTAAACTAAACGGACAGGCTAGAAAATATTGCTACAGTGATAAAAAGTACCGCAAAGCTTGTTCGGAGTGCACTCCAGAGAGATAATTTACAAATTTGTCCTTATTTAAGCACTATGATTTTTTTTTCTGATGGCGGCGCTAGTGTGCAGACTGCGCAGCCTTAAATCAGTTATATACTTACCTACTTGGTATAATGGTTGCCCACTCAGTATTTTTGTCACTCATTTAGAATTTTTACTGCTAGAACTTAAATTATTTGTCTCCCACATGTAGTCGCCCGTTTTCCGTATTTGTTGTAATCCACAGTTAGTCGCCCGTTTAGTTATTTTGTCGCCCAAAAAATAAACCGCTTCCAGGTTTAGTATTTAAGTATCCCATTAACAGTCGCTTTTAATTATTTCCAGTCACCCAATTAATTGATGCCCTTACCTAATTAATACTGCAAAACAGTTCTAACCATAGACATAGAAAAATTTTCGCTGCGCTCAAGAAGACCAACAAAGCGTGGAAAAGAGAAGTTAACATGATACGGACACGGTCTATGTAAAAAAGAGACAAAGGATCAAGTGACATGAACCAACATTTTTTACAGTAAGAGCCCCTAGCGTCCCGCCTAGCAAATGAGCAATCACAGTTTGTTTAAAATATTTGTTAATCTTAATTAGAATTTAAAATAAAGGTATCGTGGAACCATGGTGTCTTGTGCTCTAAGTAATTGTGATGTGATAAAAAGAAATAATCCAAGTAATCACACTTTTCACAGGTAAATAAGATATTGCCACACATTTCTCTAAAACCAAATTTCTCTACATTTATTCGTTTATCGACGAAGAAAACAGTATGGAACATAGTTTATTAATTTCCTTTGCCATATATAGTCATATTTTATGTATCTAGGTCATATTTTACGTATGTCATATAAAATGTATGCATTCGTTTTCAGATCACCTATTTATTGACATTGTTGTTCTTTGACATTCTATTTCTATGGTTCTAACAGTTACTTAAACAGTTAGAAACGACAACTTTTTAGGGTTCCGTAGCCTAAATGGCAAAAAACGGAACCCTTATAGTTTCGTCATGTCTGTCTGTCTGTCTGTCTGTCTGTCCGTATGTCACAGCCACTTTATTCCGAAAGTGTTAAGACTATACAGTTGAAACTTGGTAGGTAGATGTATTCTGTTAACCGCTTAACGAATTTAATACAAAAATAAGAAAAATAAAAGATTAAGGGGGGGCTTCCCATACATGGAACTGAAACTGAAATTTTTTTTTCTTCAAACCAACACGTGTTGGGTGTCTATAGATAGGTCTTTAAAAATGACATTGAGGTTTCTAAGACAACTTTTTCTCAAAGTCAACCGTTTGAAAGATATTCACCGCCAAAGTGGTAAAATGTGTGTCCCCCCCCTTTAACTTTTGAAATAAGAAAGTGAAAAATCTAAAAAAAATATATGCTGTAGATCTTAATAAACACTTTCAACCAAAATTAGTTTGAACGCGAGATAGTAATTAGTTTTTGAGATATAGCACATTTTCCAAAACCGCAAATATAACTTTGTCATTCATACCAACACTTTGAAAAACAAAGTTATTTTTGCAAACGAAAAATGATAGGTGGTATTAAATATGGTATGGTATAAGGTAACTATGGAACCCTATGGCGCGTGGCCCGACACGCACTTGGCCGGTTTTTATACTTCAGCAACACAAAACTGAAATATAGCACAAGGTGTTTGGAAATAACTTTATAAAGCCGAATATGGTAGATAGGGACCATCAAACTGAACAACTTTTACTACGGGACCAACTCTGAAAAAAAGCTATTTCATACAAAAATTAATAACGAAAATGTCAAAATGTATGAAACAGCTGTTTTTTTTTCGCTTTTTAAGAGTTGGCCCCGTAGTAAAAGTTGTTTATTTTGATGGTCCCTATCTACCATATTCGGCTTTATAAGGCTATTTTCAAACACCCTGTATTTAAAAATGTTCGTAATCTTAGGTATATTGCAAAAAGTGGCTGGAACACATTTTTAGGGTTCCGTACCCAAAGGGTAAAAACGGGACCCTATTACTAAGACTCCGCTGTCCGTCTGTCTGTCACCAGGCTGTATCTCATGAACTGTGATAGCTAGAAAGTTGAAATTTTCACAGATGATGTATTTTTGATGCCGCTATAACAACAAATACTAAAACCGGTCAAGAGCGAGTCGGACTCGCGCACCGAGCGAGGGTTCCGTACCATCATAATTGCACCATCAAACCACACAGCAGTTTTAGGTCAGCGCCATCTCTTGACCGATAGTGGAACTAATCTAAACTATTTTAGAAATTTGATAATTTCTAAAAAAGTATGCTATATTGAGACATCGTTTTATTTTTCCTGTAATCTTTATATAAATTGCTATCACATAGAATTATTCCAGATTTTTCACTTTGCAAACTTCACAGATAAGGGGGGGAACGGTATTTTTTTTACATTTTTCATCATAAGTCGAAAACTATGCGGTCTAAATAAAGAAAAAATGATTAAAAACGTGTAAACGGCGCTCTTTCATATGATACCCCATTTTCCCTAGTAGCCCCACTTAAAATTTTTAGGACCCCTTTTCAGTCCCTGTTGTAAAAAAGGTATTTATTTTTTTATTAATTTCTTTTTTGCAAAATAGTTGGGTAAATGACATCTTAAACTATTCCAAATTTCAAGTTGATACCATTAGTAGTTCTCGAGATATCCGGCTGTGACAGACAGACAGACTGAGTCACACCATAAGGGTTCCTTTTTTATCATTTTGGTACGGAACCCTAAAAACAGAATAAAATTAATATTTAAGTGGGGCTCCCATACAACAAACGTGATTTTTTTGCTGTTTTTTGGTTCGGAACCCTTCGTGCGCGAGTCCGACTCGCACTTAGCCGGTTTTTTTAATTACGCACTCATATTTAAGAAAACTTGCGAAAACATGGAATGCGCGAGCGAGAGAGCATCAAAACGTGGACGGCCTCTTATTGTCCTGTAATTTTTTAATTTTTAGATATGTACAAAGATTTCTATGTGTAATGGATATGTATGTTTGTAAATGTAAGATTTCGCTTTAATTTTAATACCTAATAACGATTTATTTTAAAACTTCCATAAAAATATAAATGTCACATTTACCACTTATTTATTATATCTTTATTGTACAATACAGAATGGTACAAGAGGCGGACTTAATGCTAGTAGCAATCTTTACCACTTATAATCTTACCTGCACATCGTCCGGGTACTCCATATTGAGCGTGACGAGCAGCGGCGCCACGTTGCCCGCGTCCAGCGTCATGCTCAGGAACGCTGCTAGTTGCGATCCGAACGACCACTTCCACGCTTCTTTTAATGGAGTCAACACATCTGAGGACAAGGTGATAAAGGATTTATATAATAGTCCAGCATCATGCTCGGGAACGCCGCTAGTTGCGAGCAGAATGACCACTCCCACACTTATTTTAATGGAGTCAGCACATCTAAGGACAAGTGGCATGGATCAGCGATAAACGATTTATAAAATAGTCCAGCGTCATGCTCGGGAATGCCGCCAGCTGCGAGCCGGATGACCACTTCCACGCTTTTTTAATGGAGTTTTTCTCACACACAGGAAACCTTATAACTTTTGTGATTCAAAATATTTATTGCTGGATATTACATTACATCAAATTATGATCATAGCCGTCAGCGAAAATGACCACTTCATGTTTTAAGGTTTGTTGCCTAAGTTAGTTTAATATTCAAATATTTCTACACAAAAGTTTTGTTACAATAGCGTTCACGGTTGTTAAATAAATTATGAAAATGCTAGTATGGAAAATGTATTTTTTTTATTTTCATACAGAACGTCAATTTCATAGGTAAAGACCTAATACATGGATCACTTCGTAATGATAATATCGTCGGCGATTCTCTCGCTCGTGCAGACAGCCCTTTAGCTTAGAAACAAGAGTAAGATTGTAAGCCAAAACATACTTTTGAAGTATTTACTTAATAAATTATTTAGCTACATTCGAAATATTTCCAAAGTACATGTAAGCGACTTACTTTGTTCATAGTCTTTGCAGGCGTCGCTAATCTTTAAGGAGACCACCTTTTCCCGCAGGATGGTGACTATAGGCGCCGATAGGGCACACGCAAATGTCGAGCATTCATACCTAGAAAAAACAATGATTGATCACACTGAAACACATCACATTCCTATAAAAAACATGGGTGCAGGGCAGTGGTTCCTAATTCGTTTTTTCCCTTTCGGCCACCATGGAAACTGAGTTTCACAACCAGTTGTGAAAAGGGAATTTTTATTAGTTTTTGGCAACTAGTTGCAAAAGAAGAATTCATTTTATTAACACGCAACCAGTTGTTAATAAAGAATTTCTCATTCTAGTTCTAGTAGTAATGTAGTCCTCATCAAATAAAATACAATTATTTTTAGTGCAAATACTGATCACTGATCCATTAGTTTATTTGAATACAATGGACAGTTCCTTTACACCGTTTTTCACCTTAAAACACAGAGACTAACATATATCAATATAGAGTAAAAATAACCCTGGCCAGTATTTCTAGGAATAGGTATGGATTGACCGCGAAGATTGCCAACAAATGAATAAATTATTCTGTCGCAATTAGTTGCCAAGAAAGAATAAAAATTCCTATTTTCAACTGGTTGTGAAACTCAGTTGCCACAGCGGCTGAAAGGCTTCTATATTGGCAACTGGTTGCATATTATAAAATAAATTCTTCTTTTGCAACTAGTTGCCAAAAACGACTAAAAATTCATTTTTCACAACTGGTTGTGAAACTCAGTTGCCATGGCGGCCGAAAGGGTTTTTTCTATGTACTTCTCCAAGAAAGACCTCAAATTGCCAGACTTAGGCAAGCTGTGTACTACTAGCCTAAGTCTGGCAACCGTAAGTCAACAGCGCAAACTAATCACGTGCCAAAGAGCTATGGAGAGAAGCATGCTAGGCTTTATAGTACAGTAGCCCATAGAACATTTAAATCACCAAAAAGGTTACCGTTTGCCGTTGTGATATAGTTATTTATTACGAAATTATAGATACTTTAACCCAAGTTTTACTGATCGCAACCCGCCGTAACCTATATTTGTATATCTCCAAAAATGATATTTTTTTATTTTTCAAGATTTACCACATGGTTTAACTATCGTGTTCTACAGCTTTGTTTGATTGCCACTGATAATAGTAAGACTATGGAAAGTGATCATACACAGATTTAAGACCAGATAAAGTCCAACCATTTTCATCAGGTCTTAAATCTGTGTATGGCTACAGCAGGTTGCGATCAGTAAAACTTGGGTTAAAGTATCTATAATTTTGTAATAAATAACTATATCACAACGGCAAACGGTAACCTTTTTGGTGATTTAAATGTTCTACGGGCTACTGTACTATTACAAAATGGGACCGAAAAAGGGCAGTGGACATAAGACATGTAACAAAAATAGAGGATGTGGTGGTCAAAACCAAAAAACTAAAATGGAAATGGGTGGGTCACATGTCAAGGGAAACAAAAAGCAAATGAGCAAGAGATATAGCAAAGTAGACCCCTAGATTCAGAACAAAACGAAGAGGAAGGCAAAGGAAACACTGGTCCGACAAAATCAAAAAGGTTGCGGGCCCTTTATTAAAATTTAGTTTTCGTATTAAATTTTAGATTGTATTATCCACATTTTATTAACCTTTATTAGTTGGCAATAAAGGTTAAGCTAAGGTTAAGGTAGCAACTAAGAGATGGGAGGACAATTTGCCGAAAGGCTGGAGGAGGACAGCAGTAACAGCAGAGAGGGGTGGAGGTGCCTGGAGGAGGCCTATGTCCGGGGACAGCCTGACCAACTACAGGATGGTGATGCCACAACCTTAGAATAATAACACCTAGAATGATAGTTCTTTACAAAGCGCACTGTCAAAAGTGAGGCAACTAAAACAGCCAAAATGGCCTCGTTTTCAGATTTTTATTGTCCATTATTACCTAATCATACCGAATAACTACAAAACAGTTTCAATTTTCCTTTATTTACTAGATTAGTTACTATATTATTGGGTTTTAATTACGATTAGGTAAAGTATGTAGGATATAAATCTGAATACTAAGCCATTCTGGCTTGGTATTAGTTGCCTCACTTTGCATATGAGGACACGGCTTCTAGGTGTTATTATTCTAAGGCCACAGCATGATAAGAAGAATAAAACAATAATATTTAGGTTTAATTATTCATTTATTGTTGAAACTATGGTCAGAGAATAAAGGCTTTTATTTATTTTATTTAACTAGCTTTCGCCCGCGACTTCGTCCGCGTGGTTATTAGAGAAAATCCTTAGGGAACCTTCAACCAGGATCCGACCAGCCGTTTTTACGCGATTAGGCTGGTCCCCACCAAGCGCACTGCCTCGCGAGGCAAGCCGTTTGCCGCATGTGGCAGGCCTCGCACGAGGCTGCTTGCTTGGTGGGGACCCACCTAATCGCATAAAAACGGCTGGTCGGATCCTGGTTGAAAGTTCCCTAAAGATTTTCTCTAATATCCACGCGGACGAAGTCGCGGGCGGAAGCTAGTTTATCACAATTATCAGAATTGGGTCCAGAGATATTAGTAACCCGTTCCCGTTTCTTTACCCTTTCCCGTTCCCGTTTCCGTTCCCATTCCCGTTCCCGCTCCCGTCCCCGTGTCCGTGTCGTGTCCGTGTCCTTGTCCGTCACCGTCCCCTGGGGCTGAGTCCACTGTGTTGGACTACAAAATAAATATCATTTTCGCAATCACCATCCCATAAAACCTTAAGAACGACATCCACATCGATTTTCATTTTACTTACCCACTAAGGGATGATTTTCAAAATAACAAAATATATCCTACTTAATATTATAAATGTGAAAGTTTGTGGGTTTGGATGTTTGTTCCTCAATTTTAATTAACTACTGAACGGATTTGGTTGGAATTTAGCACACAGATAGTAGATAGCCTAGATTAAAACATAAAATACTTTTTATCCCGATATTCCCACAGGAACGGGCACCATGCGGGTGAAACCCCGGCGGCCGCTAGTGTTTGCCTATATTTATTCTTAGACGTGCTGCAACGAATTTTTCAAGTTGTAATGTCTATTTTTTTTCCATACATACATTGAACCCCATTTTCACCCCCTTAGGGGTTAAATTATGTCCACGGTGTAGGACTTCAAAATAAATGTCATTTTCGCAATCAACATCCCATAAACCTAAGAACGACATCCATAGCGACTTTTATGTTTACTTACACATATTACCCCCTAAGAGATGATTTTCAAAATAACAAATTATGTGTTTGCTTATTTATTTTCAGACGTGCTCCTACGAATTACAAAGTTGTAATTTCGGTCGCTTGGTGGGGACCCGCCTAATCACGTAAAAACGCCGTTCCCGTTCCCGTTCCCATCCCGTTCCCGTTTCCGTCCCGTTCTGTTCGCGTCCCGTCTCATTACGTTTCATTCCCGTTGCCATCCCATCCCATTCCGTTCCGTTCCCGTTCCCGCTCCCGTTCTCGCTCCCGTCCCAACCCGTTCCCGTCCTGTCCCATCCCGTTCTATTCTCGTTCCCGTTCCCGCTCTCGTTCCCGCCCGTTCCCGTCTGGTTCCCGTTCCCGTCCAGTCCGGTTCCCGTTCCCGTCCCGTTTCGGTTCCCGTTCCCGTTCCCAAACCATCCCGTTTCCGTTACCGTTCTCTTCCGCCCCGTCCAGTTCTCGTTCCCGTTCCCTTTCTCCCCGTCCCCTTGGGCTGAATTATGCATGTCCACCGAGTTGGACTTCAAAATGAATGTCATTTTCGCAATCACCATCCCATAAAACCTCAAGAACGACATCAATATTTAGATTTTTATGATTACTTACCCCATTTACCACCTAAGGGGTTGATTTTCAAAATCACAAAATATATGTTTTCCTATTTATTTTTAGACGTGCTCCTATGAAGTTTAAAGTTATAATGTCTATTTTATATTCTTTTTCCATACAAATTTTGAACCCCATTTTTACCCTTTTAGGGGTTAAATCATGTACATCGTGTTGGACTTTAAAATAAATCTCATTTTTGCAATCACCATCCCATAAAACCTCAAGAACGATATCGGTATCGATTTTTATGTTTACTTACCCCATTTACCCTCTAAGGGGTTGATTTTCAAAAGCACAAAATATATATTTGCCTATTTATTTTTAGACGTGCTCCTACGAAGTTTAAAGTTGTAATGTCTATTTTATATTCTCTTTCTATACATAATTTCAAATCATGTCCACCGTGTTGGACTTCAAAATAAATGTCATTTTCGCAATCGTCATACCAGGAAACCCCAATAACGACATCCATATCTATTTTTAGGTTTATTTACCCATTTCACCCCTATTTCATCGCCATAGGGGTTGAAGTACTAACAATAATAATTTACGTTGCGTTAGAATTTCTTCCATAAGCCTATATTATACCTAAATTAAGTGTTTTTTTTATTTCGAAAATGAAGGATTTTCTTCTATACACAACTTCATACCCCTTTTCACCCCTTCGGGGGTAGAATTTTGAAAAACGCTGAGACCCGGATTTATTAATTTTCGATCGTCAGCCTAAACACAAAATTTGAAGATCCTAGCTTCAAAACTGAGGGACTTTCATACAAACTTTCATCCCTTATTTCACACCCTTAGGGATGGAATTTTCAAAAATTCTTCCTTAGTGGATGCCTACACTGTATGAGGTATCTGTGTGCAAAATTTCAAGTCTCTAGCTCCAGCGGTTTGGGCTGTGCGTTGATAGATCAGTCAGTCATTCAGTTTACGATTTTATATATTAAGATAAAGGTTAATAAAATGTACTTCTCCAAGAAAGACCTCAAACGGACGTTTTAGATTTAGGATTAAACTAGCGGTCGCCTCCGACTTCATCTGCGTGGAAAGTCTTTTTCGTTATCTATCAGGCCAAGGTTGCAAATAATCATGGTTTTTTATTTTAATCAAAAAAGTCAGATGTAAAAAAATAAATAAATTTAAAAAATATTAAAAACACGACTGCCCTGCCAAAAACAAACTAAAAAGTTAAATAACAAGTGTCTTTGCAGTCGGGGGACCATTTTGTGGAACACAATTTTTAATCAAAGAGAGAGAGCAATTATGACTCTTGCTCTGACATAATAAAGTGAAATTCAGGTAGCACAGCCGCTGCCTTCGCTACAAAACATTCGCCTAATAGTTGCCTCTCTTTCAATCGCGCAGGTCTTATCTTTTCTGACATATGAAGTTGTTCCTCTCAGAGGACGCCGAGCGCTTCATACTTGCGCACGGAGTGACAGAGCCCTGGTATTAGTTAGGATAAAAATGTTTCTTACTTCTTTTTGTCAAGCACCTCTTTGACTTTCTGGTTGCACTCCGGCCACACGTCCTCCTGCAGGAGCCCCAGGCAGGAAACACACGGGTTCGACTTGTGTTTCTTGTTCGGTTGAGAGTCACCATTGCTCGTACAATGCTCCGTTACTTCTGTTGAACTTGTACTGTTCTGATCTGATGGTGGGCTCTTATTTTCTGGTTCTTGAATGTTTTTAAACTGAAAATGTTTATTTTACAATCATTAGTATGACTAAGTTTTTTAGGGTTTCCGTTTTTACCCAAAGGGTAAAAACAGGACCTTGTTACTAAGACTGCCCCGAACCTGACTCTCCGACCAAGACTTCACTGTCTGTCTGTCACCAGTCTGTATCCATGAACCGTGATAGCTAGACAGTAGAAATTTTCACAGATGATGTTTTTCTGTTGCCACTATAACAACAAATACTAAAAACAAAATAAAATAAATATCTTAGTGGGGCTACCATACAACAAACATGATTTTTTTGCCTTTTGCTCGATATATATAACAAGGTAATTGCTTGAAATATTCACAGAATTTTTTGTTTATTCACTTTGTTATAGAATTCTTCGTGTGCGAGTCTGACTCAACATGCACTTGGCCGGTTTTTAAACATTCAAATGCGTAAGTTTACATTTATAGGTTATGATTTTGTTTACATGAAATTCAAACTAAATATTCACTTTTTAACATATAGAATAATGAAAAGATACAGAAATTTAATATTTCCGCGTAAAAATAAAAGAGTTCATCCCAGTAAAGACGCCGATAGCTACTTACTTTCAAAGAAAATTCTTTCGAGTTTTCGTAAGCTTTTGGATTTCTTATCCCCAAATATCGAAGGCCACACGCATCGCAGCAGCCTAAACTCTTACACAAACTAAATATCGCTCTTTGGTCCATTTTATTCAGCTTCAGGAAAAATACATGCGCTTTGATTTGAATAACACCAAGCAAAGCAGAAAAAAAAAATATTTTTTATTATTCATTCCTAAGATTTCGTTCGTAGTCGCCTTGTAATGTTGCTTATTCTGATAGCAGTAGATTTTAAAATCGCCTAGAGACTTAACACTACACGCTGCGCTGATTGTTATCCGTTTCAAGCAGAAATTAAGTTACTAACCAATTACCAACATAATAAAAAAATAAAAGGCTTTTATTTACAATTCATAAAATAATAAAAAAATGTAAGGAGAATGTCTTTTCTGAGAAAAATGGACGATTTAAGAAGAAAACCTATTTTTAACTTTCTTTAAATGTTGAATTTTGAAATTCAATATCAGTTTCATAGCCCGTAAAGAAACGTAATATTTTGACATTTCTCTTTCATTTCTCTCGTTAAACTTGCCAGCTTTAAATAATATTTTAAATATCAGCTGATTGTCATTTAAGGACTAATAGAAAAAAACTGATTAATTTATATGATTTTTAAATAAAACAAAAAGGAAATCTGTTGTTTACTTAAAATATTATCACCAAATAATTTTATTTTTGGGAGTTTTTGGCGGGATTTTGTCGAGTTCAGTTCGGCGACTATTTTAATTATTCGCAAATTGATTCATAGTGGATATTGTGTCTTAAAATTGGTGCAGTTTTGTGGTACAAGTGTCTACGCAACTGAACAATATGTGGGATAATGGAAATAGGCGCGATCTTGGTTGTGTGAAGCTGAGACTTTTATTGTAGTGGTCGCTACCTCGGCAAAACTTACCGAGTAAACTGTCTTCATATACTTGCTGGCAAATGCTCCAAGCAGCATTGGAATGTGATGCACCCGCATTTTAATGTAAACTGAAACAATCTAGGTACTAGAAAATCTAGAAATACTGAACTATTCAAAACATGACACTGGCAAAAATTACTTTCAAGAGAAAAGTAGATTGCCATAACAAAAATAAGAAGAAGAAGAATTTTATTTTTAATACCAAAATTTTTTTTTTAAATATTGCCAGTTGTCAAAATCAGTCAAAAACTATTTTGTGTACTGCTGTCAAATCTGTCGGAAATTTGTGTTTTTATGTAATTCAAAACGAAAAATTCAAAATTATTACTAATCGGCTCCAATACCTGGTAAACACTAAATAAAAAGAGATTTTCACAATCAAGATGGGAGCAGTACACGCCAAGGTAAATTACTAATATATTTATAAAGTGTTTACTTGGAGGTTAGGATTTTTGCGAAAATATTTCTGTATTTTTTGTTTCTTTTAAACAGATAACTATCCCAAAGTGTGAAATCCACAACTTATAGTATAGTCAAAATCAGCAAAAAGTTTGGAACTAGTTCGTGTAGTTGTAATTTTTTATGGAATCATTAGAAGACATGAATATAAGTTTCCTCCAAGTGTGCACAATTCCTGCTATATAAGTACGGAACATCGTTTAATGCTACTTTCGCGTTGCGCGTGTGTTACTGATCATCAAATCACTTTTTATCACTCACTAAAGTAGTGGAACAAATACCTCTGATGTCACAAAGGTGGCGCTCTAAGTTTTAGATTTTGTCAATTGTCACGGTAACTTTTTATCGGATTTAAGCAAGCTAGGTATGTAATGATAGGTAATTAAAATTGTAACAAAACATGGAAAGAAACTGTTATTGTAGGTATTATATTTAAAAAGATATTGGACTTCTAGAGGAGAGGCCAGGCCTTCAAAATTGAAATCCCGTCGGACAAGCGAGTGCTCTACCGACAACTGGTATCATTGTCTTCAGCATGATCTCCTGAACAATAATATAGCGGTTGTCGCATTATAAAGTGGTGGAGGGGGGAGGGAAAAGGTGCAAAACTCGGTTATCAGAGTTTGGCTAATTTCTCAATAACCACTTGTTTGATTTAAACAAATAAACTGTCATATGGTAGGTAATATCCTTAACAACAGATTTTATCAAACAATAGTTTTTGTAGATACTATAGTTTATGAAATAATTAGATAAAATACGAATTTCAAATAAATATTTTTTTTTGTTTTGTAGAATTGAAGCAGTAAATTGAAATAAACTACTATGTAATTAAAACTATGAAGATTTGCTCCAGAAAAAAAATATCGCTGAATAGCCCAGTCATTTCCCTATATAGAATAATAAACTTGTTAAACATTTTTGTCGAGTAACTAGTTAAAAAAAAATTTTTTGTGTCGCATGGCGAAATTTTCTCTTCCATTTTTTTTTCTTAAATCCTCTACAGAATTAAAAGTATGAAGATTTGCCTTAGAAAAAAATAACTGTAAATAGCCCAGTTATTCTATTATATAGAATAATAAACTTATCAAACATCTTTGTCTAGTAATAATGTTAAAAAAAATGTTTTTTATTGCGTGGCGAATTTTCTTTATCTTTTTTTTTTCGAAAATCCTTAACAGAATTAAGACTATCAAAATTTGCCCCATAAAAAAATAATAGTGAATAGTCCAGTTATTTTTCTATATAGAATAATAAATTTGTCAAATATTTTTGTCTAGTAACTGTGTTACAAAATGTTTTGTGTTGCGTGGCGAAATTTTCTTTACAACTTTTTTTTTCGAAAATCCTCTACAGAATTTAAACTACGATGACTTGCCCTAGAAAAAAATAGCTGGTGAATAGCTTAGTTATTGCACTATATAGAAAAATTAACTTGTTAAACATTTTTGTCTAGAAATTATGTTCAAAAAATGATTTCTATCGCGCAGTGAAATTTTCTCTAACATATCATTTTTCCATAAATCTTCTACAGAATTAAAACTATGAGGATTTTCTCCAGAAAAAAAATTACAGTAAATAGACTAGTTATTCCACTATATAGCTTAATAAACTTATCAAACATTTTGGTCTAGTAACTGTGTTAAAAAATGTTTTGTGTCACATAACACGGTGGACCTACAAAGTTATGTTTAAACGAGCACGGCACAAAATATTTTTTAACACAGTTACTAGACAAAAATATTTGACAAATTTATTATTCTATATAATAAAATAAGTGGGCTATTCACTACTATTTTTTTTCTGGGGCAAATCTTCATAGCTTTAATTCTGTAGAGGATTTTCGAACAAATGGTAGAAAAAATTTCACCTCGTGAAAAAATAATAATTTTTTAACATAGTTACTAGACAAAAATGTTTAACATGTTTATTATTTTATATATATTGGAATAACTGGGCTATTCACCAGTATTTTTTTCCGAGGATAATCTTTATAGTTTTATTTCTGTGGAGGATTTTCGAAAAAAATGGTAGAAAACATTTCGCCACATGACCCAAAAATTTTTTTTAGCATAGTTACTAGATAAAAATGTTTAACAAGTTTATTACTTCATATAGTGGAACAATTGTGCTATGTATTAATATTTTTTTTCTGGGGCAAATCCTCATAGTTTTAATTTCATAGTACTTTCTTTTAATTTACTGCTTCAATTCTACAAAACTAAAAAAGCCTTTGTTTGAAATTCATCTTTTTTCTATTTTTGTAATAAACTTTAGTATTTACAAAAAACATTGTTAAATAAAATATGTTGCTACAGGTATTATCTACCATATGAAACGTTATTTGTTTTAATCGGACAAGCGGTTACTGAGAAATTATCCAAACCCTGATACCTGATTTCCGCATCTTTTCCCTCCCTGAACCTGATCAAAATGATGCAACAACCGCTATATTCTTGTTCAAGAGATCATGCTGAAGACAATGATACCAGTTGTCGGTAGAGAACTCTTCGGTCCGACGGGAATCGTCATTAGACGACTTTCGTTAAAGCGGTTTCCATATTATTCGGACAGTGACCTCCCGCACTATATCGATGATAATTTTGTTGTCTTCCAACCAAATTTCAAAACTAAAAAACAGACAGCAAGCCAATGATTGTGGCAATTTTACGTAGTACTTTATACTATATGTACTTTTGTACTTTATTTTAATTTACTGCTTCAAATCTACAAAACTAAAAAATATTTTGTTTGAAATTTGACTTTTTTCTAATTATTCAATAAACTATAGTATTTACAAAAAACATTGCAAATAAAAATATGTTGTCAAAGATATTACCTACCCTAAAACACATTATTTGTTTAAATCGGTCAAGTGGTTGTTGAGAAAATCAACCGATTTCCGATACTCGACTTCCGCATCTCTTCCCTCCACCCCTCCCCCCTCCACCACTTTATAATGCGACAACCGCTGTATTCTTGTTCAGGAGATCATGCTGAAGACAATGATACCGGTTGTCGGTGGAGTCCTCTCTTGTCCAGCGGGAATCGTAAATAGACGACTTTCGTAAATGTGGCATCCCCTCTATTCAATGGGCTCGTCTTTCCTTTAGTTGACGTGGAGTTTAGAGTTCATATTTTTTTTGTGTAAAGAACTCATAATTTAGATCACGAATAGAAATATTAAGGTGCGGAAACAAATAGGACGCAAGAAAAAAATTTCTAAAAATTAAGATTTTCTAGGTTAAATGTCTAATTTAAGGCCAGTGTCGTCATTTTTGACGTTTAATGGCGGCGCACTATGTTGGTAGCACTGCTAAATTGTTGCGATGGTGACCAAAGACCGCAGGTCACGTGATAGGTGCGAGGAGCGTAGCGACGAGCATGTTAGGTGTACATGAACCCAGCACGCAAGCCGAGCGAGCGAAGCGAGCGTGCCGCGGCAGCGGCCGGCGAAGCGCCAGAAACGACTTTTTTTACGTGCGAAATTTTGTACGTACGTCCCCTCCCCTCTCCCCACCTCTTTTTAGCCTCCCCTGCTTAATTTCCATATTTTTTGTTTTGAGGTTATGTTTACACAAAAATTTATTTCTGGAAAACTACGCGTCGCCGGCAGATGTGGATTGGAGGAGGGAGTTGTTTCAACTTGTTTCCCTTCTCCTCCCCCTCCCCTCCTTTAATTGCTGAAAAATAACAGTAATTTGGCTGTCATCATTCCTTTTTGTGCAACATTAAAAATTCATTTAAAAAAAAAGTATGCATTTCCGCACTCCCAAATTTTAAGGGGGGGTTAGGGAAGACCCCCCCTCCCCCCTACCACCCCTCCCACGCTTAAATTCCACGTCAACTAATGGAAAGTCGTACCCTTCAATGTTAATACCTAACATTAAACAATGTTCCATACATAGCAGGAATGGTGCAAACTCGGAGGAAACTTATATTCATGTCTTCTAATGATTCCAAAAAGAAATTACAACTACATGAATTACTTCCAATCTTTTTTGCAAATTCAACTTAATTTGGCTACCTACACTATTAAAGAATAATGTCGTTTGTGAACCAGTTTTCAATTTTTCAGATAAAAGCTATTTTCTATGCTTTCACTTCAGTGTTTCAGGCTGCAAAACTGTTTTTTATGCTTTGGGTTAGCTATTGGTTATCCCCGACCGTTACAATTACAATTTGTTAAGTTTTTCATAACTTTACTCCTCTGAGAGTCATAATCATAGAGAGATAATCTGTTTATTGAACTTAACAATAGAACAATATTAAAATATAGGTAGTATAGTGATTATAAATAAAATATTGGAACAAAATAAGTTAACAAAAGATATTGGAAAATTACCTTTGCTTATGTCGATATGACAGGTAGTTGTATAGTAGTAGTAGTAGTATATGTCGTATCTACCCTGGTATTTTGGCAAGGCCTATTTATGTATACTCTATTCCACAGCCGATAAGAAGCTGAAATCTCATAAAAATATACATTTAATATTAATAAACATCTTAGCAGAGTTAAGTATATCAATTTGTATGTATAGAGTTTATACATACACATTGATATACTTAACACACACTTTGTACACTATACAGTCTTCGTTTAATGCACACTATAGACTGTATAGTGTGCATTAAACAAAGAAAAAAATTAAAAGTAAAAGAATTAACATCTAAAAGTTGTTAGATACTTACTATTTTATGAATGTTTGTGAAAAGTCATGAGTTTGTTTTCCATTTGAATAAGAGACAAGTTGTTTTTTTAATTTAACAATGATGGATTTTTTTTTGTTGTAACAGTCAGTCGACTCGAACGAGGTGGGCGGCGGGCTATTTGAGTTCGAGGAGCCGATGGAGCTGGAAGAGGAGCCCATGCCCAAGCCACAGATCAAGCTGGACGGTGTCAGAGTAAGGCCCTTTACTCATTTGTCGGTGCAGCACGTACCGATGCTCATAAACATCAGCATGCTCGGCATATGCTGTACCCTTAGATTATTTATATGTCCAGATAGAGTCTTACGCTTTTGACGTACTAAACAAAACAGGCCAACTTTTTGAGGTTGGTGTGCATTTTTAGCATCATTGCGTCCAAAGAGTATTGTAATAAAAACTATGGCCTGGTCACACTACTGACAACGTGTGCGTGTTTTGGTCGCCCAACTGTTGGGTGATATTTTTTTAGACGCTTTCGTTGCTTCGACTGTCTATCTTGACATATAAATAATCTAAGGCTGTACCGAAAGCTTACTGGATGACTATTTTTTTATGCACAACAGGATAGTGCTTTCACCTCGCCTGATGTTTAGTGACGATAAGGCCGGGGAAGCGTACTACACCCAAAATTCACATTACTGAGGAACTGGCTATCTTACCCAACAATTGGCTCACCTTTCCATTATCAGACCACGAGTTTGGAAGTCATATTTTTTTTATGTAAAGAACTCATGATTTGGAACACGAATACGAGATTTTATGTTTAGGAGCCAAATAATACGCGAGAAATAAATTTCTTTACCCCTGTAGGTCCCGAATATAGGTTAGAAATTTAAGGCGAGCGCGAAGCGCAGCGTAGCGTGAGCCTTAAATTTCGAGGTAATTTTTTTTTAACAGATAACAGAAACAAATAGTTTGGAATCGAATCTGTTTAACCCCTGTAAGTCCCGAATATAGGTTAGAAATTTAAGGCGAGCGCGAAGCGCAGCCTAGCGTGAGCCTTAAATTTCGAGGTTTTTTTTTTGACAGACAACATAAACCACTTTTTAGAGTTCCGTAGCCTAAATGGCAAAAAACGGAACCCTTATAGATTCGTCATGTCTGTCTGTCTGTCCGTCTGTCTGTCTGTCTGTCTGTCTGTCTGTCTGTCTGTCTGTCTGTCTGTCTGTCCGTATGTCACAGCCACTTTATTCCGAAAGTATTAAGACTACACAGTTGAAACTTGGTAGGTAGATGTATTCTGTTAACCGCTTAACGAATTTAATACAAAAATAAAAAAAATAAAAGATTAAGGGGGGGCTCCCCATACATGGAACGGAATCTGAAAAAAATTTTTTTCTTCAAACCAACACGTGTTGGGTGTCTATAGATAGGTCTTTAAAAAGGACATTGAGGTTCCTTAGACAACTTTTTCTCAAAGTCAACCGTTTGAAAGATATACACCGCCAAAGTGGTAAAATGTGTGTCCCCCCCCTTTAACTTTCGAAATAAGAGAGTTTAAAATCTAAAAAAATATATGCTGTAGATCTTAATAAACACTTTCAACCAAAATTGGTTTGAACGAGATACAGTAATTAGTTTTCGAGATATAGCATATTTTTCAAAACCGCAAATATAACTTTGTCATTCATACCAACACTGTGAAAAACAAAGTTATTTTTGAAGACGAAAAATGATAGGTGGTATTAAATATGGTATGGTATAAGGTAACTACGGAACCCTACGGCGCGTGGCCCGACACGCACTTGGCCGGTTTTTTTAATACCATTTTGGCGAAAAATAACACTAATTTGGCTGAAATTAGTTGTATTGGGCAAAATTGTATATTTATTAAAAAAAAGTATCTAATTCCTAACTTTCAAACTTTAGGGGGGGGGGGGTCGCCCCCCTCCCCCCTTACCCTAACTCCCGCTGTACCCAAAATCGAGGTCTGATAATGGAAAGTAGAACCCAACAGTTTTTTAAAGAAGCTGCGTGTAGAACAATATATAATAAAATACCAGAGGACATTAAAAAAATCCCATCTAACATGTTCTATAAATCATTACGCAGATGGCTGATAGATAAAGCATTCTATTCTGTTGACGAATTTTTAAAACATAAATGACATGAATTAGAATTTTTAATAAAATTACTATTTTGTTTTTGTTATGAAACTGATGCATTTATTAGTCGAATTTAATTTAATAATAGGATCAATAAAATGGATATGACTATTATTTAAGTTAATTATTAATAAAATTAATATTTATTAGTAGATTTTAATTTAGTTTTCAAATTCAATAATGTTATTTATTAATTAATATAATGCTAAAACAAATAATTTAAATTAACCTAACTAAAGAAATGTATTAAATATGTACCTAAACGGTTCTTTTGCATGCTATTGTATATGGCTAAATAGGTTTAAAGCTACTATTAATTTTTATAACACCAACATTGATTATGTACCTACCCTATTTAATGGCAAATAAAGTATTTGTATTTGTATAAATTGTTATTATGTTGTCAGACTTAGGTAAGAGGGTGGCTGCTAGCCAGGCGGACTTTGGACTTGAAAATTAATGCCAATTACTTACTGTAAATCTCAATAATTTTTAATTGGTTTGGTATTGGATTCCTTATTTAATAGAAACCTAGACAAATACTGTTTAAATCCGATTATCATCACAAAAAGAGTTATTTATGCTCAAATTGCAAATCATTTTGGTACCTAAGTACCTATTACGTTTGTATGGGAAGCTCACTGTTCGCCGAAGCCTTAACTACTCAACCAATCATCATGAAATTTTACATTCACATTGTTAGGTTAGTGGTACAGAAAACGACTTAAGTACATACTTACCTTTTATCCCGAAAAAAGTACTGTTCCCGAGAGATATAAATATAATTTATTCCTTTCTATCTATCTATATTACACTAGCTTTTGCCCTCGACTTCGTTCGCGTGATTAAGATAGTTGTGCATTTATTTTGGAAGTCACGAATTACCAATATACCTAGGTATTTATCGGTAGACCTCATTTCACTCATTTAACTTTCATATTTAACTTTCATCAAAACCCTTAGTGTATCTATCTTCAGCCCTATATAAATTCCGATACAAACTGGAAAACCTTGTAGCATCCTGTATAATGGAAATTTTACAAAACCCTTTCTTAGTGCTCATCTACATCATGAGTCAAAGTCAAAGTCAAAAATAGCTTTATTCAAATAAACTTAATTATTCAGTACTTTTGAATCGTCTATATCTTCCTACCACCCGTTCAAGACTTTTTTAACTGACAAGAAGAACGGGCGCAAGAAACTTATCAGTTTTAATAGCAATAAGTAACGATATTTACAAACTTAAATATATCGTTACCAGATAATTACAACAGGGTGACAGGATTATTGGCAACAAACATCGACTTATTATATTGGCAACAAAGTACTTATAGAAGTTATGTGTTACATCATTTCCACGCATTTTGATCTTTAAAATAATCGTCTACTTTATAATAACCTTTACCCATGAGCGTTTTTAGGGTTCCGTAGTTACCAAAATGGTAAAAAAGGAACCCTTATGGTGTGACTCAGTCTGTCTGTCTGTCACAGCTGGATATCTCGAGAACTACTAATGATATCAACTTGAAATTTGGAATAGTTTAAGATGACATTTGCCCAACTATTTTGCAAATAAGAAAGAAATAATAAAATTAATATTTTTTTCACAACAGGGACTGAAAAGGGGTCTTAAAAATTTTAAGTGAAGTGACTAGGGCGTGTGGAGTATCATATGAAAGAGCGCTGTTTGCACATTTTAAAACATTTTTTTCTTTTTTCTTAGGCCGCATAGTTTTCGACTTATGATGAAAAATGTAAAAAAAAATACCGTTCCCCCCCCCTTATCTCCGAAGTTTGCAAAGAGAAAAATCTGAAATAATTCTATGTAATAGTAGTTTACGTAAAGATTACAGGAAAAATAAAACGAGGTCTCAATATAACACACTTTTTTAGAAATTCAAAAAACAAACAAGAATTCTTTAGTTTCACTACCCGTCAACAGATGGCGGTGACCTAAGAATGCTGACTTGCGAATTAAAATAGTTCCACTATCGGTCAAGAGATGGCGCAACCTAATACTACAATAATAATTGGTGACTGGTTCTTATATAAATTACCTACTATTTGCCGTACGAATAAACGAAGAATAAGTTCCTACTTAGTAATATAAACAGTTTGCAATGTGGAGCGGCTGAAACGTTTTTCAGTCACCATAAGCAACTGTGGTTAAGATTTGTAAATTAACTGTCCGCCTGTTCGCCCTTCCACCTGTCTGCCGTTTATCCTACTTTTTTAAAGACTGTACTAAAGTAACATATCCAAATATATTTATGATTGTACGGAACCCTCGGTGCGCGAGTCCGACTCGCTCTTGACCGGTTTTTTAACATGGTTTTTAAATTCATGCAAAGGAAGATCAATTACTTGTTGTGGAACTTTATTAATAAAGGCTATGCCTTTCCCCATAAATGAACCTCTAGTTTTTGCAAGCCTAAATCTTGGAACGGCAAGTTTATCTTTATTTCTTGTATTAAACTGGTGATTATTGCTGTTCTTAGCAAATGAATCATAGTGTTTTCTTACATAAACTAAATTTTCATATATGTATTGGCCTGCCAAAGTTAAAATATTTATTTCTTTAAACAGTTCTCTCAAGGTATCTCTCCGCCGAAGATTGTATATGCCGCGAACAGCTCTTTTTTGGAGTACAAAAATATTTTCAATACTGGCAGCTGAGCCCCACAATAGCAGTCCATAAGACATTACACTATGAAAATAACTAAAATATACTAACCTTGCCGTTTCAATATCAGTTAAAAGCCTTATTTTCTTAACAGCGAATGCTGCTGAACTAAGTCTACTTGACAAGGCTTCGATATGTGGATCCCATTGAAGTCGAGAATCTAGTGTAATACCTAGAAATTTTGTACTCTCAATAAACACGACTTCATCGTCATTCAAATTAATATTTAATTCTGTCTGCTCAACATTAGGCAATGAAAATTTTACACATTTAGTTTTTTTGGGGTTAAGTGCTAAATTATTACTATTAAACCAGTATGAAACTTTAGAGAGGGCACTATGAAAGGTAACTACCCTCCAGAAATGATGACCCAACAATAAATCAGTGAATGAATCAATCAATTTAGAGTTTTATATGTATAGATTACTAACAATCTTCTTTACAATTTGTTATGTTTAACTTTTCATTTTCTGATGTCGTTGTCGACACGACATCAGTAAAGTAGCAGGAGTTACCTGGAACAGAGTGGCGGAGAACCGGTGGGAGTGGAAAAGGTTGAAGGAGGCCTTTGCCGATTGGCAATCAGACCTACAATATGTAAACAAAGCCCAAATACTTGAATAACAAAGACTGTCTGATGCAAGAGGCTAATAATAATAATATACTTTTCATTACAGGCGCGAGTAGACCGAGTTCACGTGGACGGTCTGAACCGTACTAAAGACGACATCATACGCAGCACGGTGGACGAACTGTTTAAAGCTAAAGACTTCGAAGATGTCATACTGAGGGCGCATAAGGTAAAGGATATTCACCTCTGTGCTATGTTAATAGGGAGGATCTTTCTAAGGTAATTAATATAATACATTTCATGCCATTTTGCACCCCCTGTATTCCTCTTCTGTCAATCTCACCAATTCACCATACCGTAGGTTGTCTGGAAGAGATCGCTCTTAGCGATAAGACCGCCCTGTTTTGACACTAAGTTTTATTGTTATTTCTTTGTTTTATGTTACTGTGGTGGTTGAAATAAAGCATTATCTTATCTTATCTTAATAATGCTATATCCAGCGAACTAAAATCTATGGAAGTGTAATTGAAAACAAATATGGCACCCCGGGGCCGAAAAAGTACAACTCGCACAGCTTTAGTTGGGCCAGCCATGCGCCTGGTGACTGACCTTAGTGTTCTTTACAATAATTGCAATTTGTAATACAAACCACTTTCTTTTTAACCTAGCTCTAAGCTTCCCGAAGACAGCAAAATAAAGTAAATAAAAAATAAACATCCTACGCTACACGGTGGATGAGCTGTTTCAAGCTACAGACTTCGTCACTTACATGATTTCTGAGAATAAATGTTATTTTTAATATTCTCCTTGTCCACCACTGGGATGCCGGGAAAAAGTATGGACATTATATTCACGTTGTCGACAACAGGAATAGAGCCTTTATAGTTTTTTAGGGTTCCGTAGCCAAAATGGCAAAAAACGGAACCCTTATAGATTCATCATGTCTGTCTGTCTGTCTGTCTGTCTGTCCGTCCGTATGTCACAGCCACTTTATTCCAAAAGTATTAGGACTACATAGTTGAAACTTAGTAGGTAGGTGTATTCTGTGAACCGCTTTACGATTTAAACATAAAAATATAAAAAAATGAAAGATTAAGGGGGGCTCCCCATACATGGAACTGAAACTGAAAATATTTTTTTTCATCAAACCAATACTTGTGGGGTGTCTATAGATAGGTCTTTAAAAATAACATTGAGGTTCCTAAGACCAATTTTTTTCAAAGTCAACCGTTTGAAAGATATATGCCGCCAAAGTGGTAAAATGTGTGTCCCCCCCTTTAACTTTTAAAGTAAGATGGTGAAAAATCTAAAAAAAATATAAGCTATAGATCTTAATAAACACTTTCAACGAAAATTGGTTTGAATGAGATACAGTAATTAGTTTTTGAAATATAGTACATTTTCCAAAACCGCAAATATAACTTTGTCATTCATACAAACACTGTGAAAAACAAAGTTATTTTTTCAGACGTAAAATGATAGCGGTATTAAAATATGGTATGGTATAATGTACCTACGGAACCCTACTGCGCGTGGCCCGACACGCACTTGGCCGGTTTTTTTATATGCTCTACCTACGGGTTAGTGCTTGGCCATCACCTCACCTGATGTTAAGTGACGATAAGGCCAAAGGTGGAAGCGCACTACACCCGAAATCCTCACCACTGGGGACTGGCTATCTGACCTCTAACTGCCGGAACACAACGACTTTTAAATTGTTGTCATGGCGTCAGACTTAGGTAAGATGGTGGTAGCTAGCCAGGCGGACTTGAAATAAGCCCTACCACAGTTTTGTTAAAAAATATCATTAATATCCAGGTTCGTCGCGCGCTCGACTCTATGGGCTGTTTCCGTGACATCGGCGTGTTTATTGACGTGTCTTCGGGACCGGATGCCACGCCAGAGGGACTCGAGGTAAGAGAGGGAGAGAGAGAAAAAAAGAAAGAGAGGGAGAGAATTTATGTATGTCAGTAAGGCAGAATATGGCTGAACTAATTTGCTACCAAGGGTGTAACAAGACCTTCAACGAAGCCGAAGTCCACGTATTCCACCCATCATCAGGATCATTTTTGTCTTTTAGACTATATCTGGGAAACCAATAGCTACGAAGTTATTGAAGGTCAAACTCAATAATTTTTTTTCAAAATTTCATGAAATATTATTTTATTCGTTATTGCCTACTTTTTGTCCAATGAAACATTGTCAAAATTTTTAGTATTTCGTAACAAACAATGGCTTCAAAACGTCGTCACTCGATGTATCTCATGAGCACGCACATAAACGCTGCCTTTCAACTCGGCCGCACGCAGCTGTGTAGCATACACTCGCATGCGAGGCGCGGTCTGTTGTACGCGTTACATTGCGTGGTAATGTATGCAATGCTTTTTTAACACCAAAAATCAAAATCGTTTCCCAGCAATAATTTTGAACAGATGATGGGTAGAATGCGTAGACCTCGGCTTCGTTGAAGGTCTTGTTACACCCGGTATGTGAAATCTCATACCACCTGTATTCGCAATAAACATTCGAGTAATTTGATTTGATATGTTATATACTAACCGTCTTACTAATAAAGAACTGCAACCCACCCGTTTTACAACTGTCTAACAATGACAGTGATAGAGGCGTTATAGATCTCGTATACAGTCGTTTACTAATAAAGCTTTTTATTGTATTGGGTAGTTACACACCGGTTATAACGAATATCACTTGCAACACTGCTGCTCACGTTCTAAAACAACATCATCTTTAATTATTTTCTAATGAAATATAAAAAATAAATAATATAATTCTTATATTGACGCATATTGGGTTAAATGCTTTAAATGGTAATTGTATTTTTTATTTTTTGGTTTTAATTTACATATTTTTGGGTGAACAGTTTATTATGTTTTTAAACGATCACAGGAAATGTCAAAACCATGTCATATGTCAAACATTGTCATGTATGTGTTGTGGTATTTCCAAGGAGGTTTATGTATAGGGAGTGAGTACTCTACAAAAAATTCACTTATCGGTTAAAAGAAATTAAACTTTATTGCATTTGTCATAGAGTTGAAATTCTATCGACGACATGGACTGAAGGCACTACTGTGTGAATGAAACAACACCTGGTGGAGGTCGGTGTCTCGTTCGCACAATTGCCATTACTAAACAATAATACCACGATAGTAGGACAAAAAATATGTACGCTACCAATCAAGTAGTGTATCAAAATTAAGGATTCGGAGTGGGAAGTCGAATATATACTATTTAAATATTAATTTAGAATGACACATAATAATTCTAATATAAAACAGAACTTACTCTTTTGATTTAATTAGATATCTACAATAATGCTAATCAGCTATCATCGGTGAGGTGGTAATAAATAGAAGTGTCAATCCTGGCAACTCCGATTTTGACGTTGGCGCCGAATTTTAATTTAAGAATTTTAATCTATAGGAAATGTTACTTTACAAAACTAGTGTGACCATAAATACTGCACCATTTCAGATTTCCCAAAAAAAGGAAATTGTTCTATTGAAATGGCTAGAGGTCGCAGGCGAGACGTTAAAATTAATAATAATAATCAAATTCATGTTTGTGCGCCTATTTCGATGAAACTCGGTTTTTGGTACTATTTCAACATGAAAATAACAATGCAATTTTTTAAAACTAAAAATCCAAGATGGCAGCCAACTTTTTCGATGAAACTCGGTTTTTGGTACGATTTTGACAAGAAAATAACAACGCTATGTTGAAAATTTAAAAAATTCAAGATGGCGGCCAACTTTTTGTTTTTGGGCCGATTTCGATGAAACTCGGTTTTCGGTACTATTTTGACACGAAAATAACAACGCAATTTTGAAAAAACTAAAAATCCAAGATGGCTGCCAACTTTTATGTTTTTGGGCTGATTTCGATGAAACTCGGTTTTTGGTACGATTTTGATAAGAAAAGAACAACGCTATTTTTAAATACGAAAAATCCAAGTTGGCAGCCAACTGTTTTGTTTGTGGGCTGATTTTGATGAAACTCGGGTTTTGGTACTATTTTGTCATGAAAACAGCAACGGAATGTTATAAAAAAAATCTAAGATGGCAGCCAAATTATTTATTTGTTTTTTTTAATCGAGTCACATCAAAATCAACCCAAAAACAAAATTAGCAGCCATTTTGATCTCTTTTGATTTTTCCATCAGTTTACATTGACTTGTTATTTTCTTGTCAAAATAGTACCAAAAACCGAGTTTCATCGAAATCGGCCCAAAAACAAAAAAGTTGGCTGCCATCTTGGAATTTTTTATTTTTTCAACATTGTGTTATTATTTTCTTGTCAAATTAGTATTAAAAACCGAGTTTCATCAATATCAGCCCACAAATAAAAGAGTTGACTGCCATATTTTTTATATTTTTAACATTTCGTTGTAATTTTTTTATCAAAATAGTAACAAAATCGAGTTTCATCAAAATTGGCCCACGAACAATATAGTTGGCCGCCATCTTGTTTTTTTTTATATTTTTAACATTGTGTCGTCATAAATCTCTTGCACCTATTTTATTTACTTCACAAGTAAAGAAATTGGTGCAAGTATTTTAGACCTTATTGAAATATTTACCAAAATAACAGTTTTTAATGAAACAGCAAAGTAAATGAACAAGTATAATTATGGGAAAAAGCAACCGAATTTCAAACGTCAATAAAGTCGAAAATCGTTTGCATCTGTTTTTTACTACAGATCACTAGAAAATGTTTTTCTACTTTAACTCGTTTTTCCAACATTCATTTGTTTTTCCGAAGTTCACACACATCGCATTTTTTTAAAAATTGGAATAAACTTAAAGTTGCGTAATTATTTACACATGAACTTAAATTGAATAAACTAGCACTATAGTGCTAGTTTATTCAATTCAACCTAGAAGGTTGAATTACCATATTTAAAAAATAAAAACAAAAAAGCAACTTAATAAAAACGTGATAAATAACTTGTTCTTAAGAAATATTTTTTGATAGATAATTATTTTCTGTTTTTTAGTTAACGAGCTAAACTAAAAATATACCACCGCCTATCAGAGTACTCTTCAAGACCATTCAAACAAGTCCAAACTCGATGGGGTTGAAAGGTTTTATTACAGAGTTCCTGTGGCCTTCTTCCGGCTCCATCATCAGACTCTTGGATACTATTACCCAACACAGCACTCGTCAAGATGATTCAAACGAGCCCAAACTCGATGGGGTTGCATGATTTCAATGTAGAGTTCCTATGGCATGGCGTCCAAACTTCATCATCCGACCGTGAACCTCGTCTCTCGTCAGAGTACTTGTCAAGACAATTCTAACAAGCCCAAACACGATGGGGTTGTATAGTTTTATTCATCATAGAGTTCCTGTGGCGTTCTTCCGGCTCCATCATCAGATCAGCTCAATGACACTGTAATATTGCATTTCCTTCCATTTCTGACTTGTGTTCAAAGTTTCAAGTCTCTAGCTCATCGGGAATTAAGTATAAAATCGTTTGCAAAATTTGTGCTCAAACAAACAAACGAGCAAGCAACCTAATAAAAACGCGGTAAAAAGTGTTAATTATAAATAAAGAACTACCTAGCCTAGCTATTTAAGTTTATATTAAACAGTTTAAAGTAATAGGTATGTCTCCGGCCAACCATATGGTTTGGTCACTCTAATGAAGAAAAGGACACATACATCTACTTGACCTCTCTGTCGGCTCGTTTTGTGGCGAAGCGCTCAATCCGGTTTATAGTACTAAATTCATGGGTATTTCGTATCATCATAACAAACAAATGTGATTTGATTTACGTTATTTATTTAAATCCAAATAATTATTCTATCCTATTATAATAATTATCCTCTAATAATTATGGCGGAAGGAATTGAAGAAAAGAAAAAACGTAAACGTTCTGCGAATTGGGACTCTTTAGAAAAGGTGACTATCAGCATTTATAAACGCAATCGATTACCTGACCTTTCGTTTACCTTATAACTTTGAAATAACATTTTACTTCAGCATTTACTGAGAACGTGTATGAAGGACTTCATAAAAATAATAGAAAATAAAAATACAGACACAAATACAAATAAGAATAAAAATGCTGCATGGACACAGCTAACTCAAAGGTTTGTTATATAAAAGACCTTATTGTAAAAGAGTTCCTAAGTAAAATCTTGTGATGTACTCAATTGATTATTTTATTTTAGATTTAATGAATTGAACGACAAGGAGAGAACTTTGGGAGAAGTAAAACAACAATGGCGTACCATGAAGTTGGATGCCAAAAAGGAAGTATCTACTTATAGAAGACAACTAAATGGTACCGGCGGTGGGCCAAAACCTCCAAGTCCAGGGCACGAGACTAATGAAATCTATGACTTAATTCCTCAAGAATTTGAGGTGGACTCGAACACCTATGATAGTGATGGCATAGCCTTTAAGGTAACATTATATTATCATCCATCATAATCTCTTGTTTTCTCCCTCAAAATGATTACTTATAGAAATATTTTGGTTTAAACAAACAAGCAATGTATTTTTATTTCAGAGTCAGAAGGATTTGTCACAGGTGGATCTGACTAGGCCATCAAATACGGAGCCAATATTGATCGAAGACTCGAATAATAATAAACGAGAGGTTTTGAAAGCATTGACCTTACAGGTTACGTAATTATTAGCAATATACTCTCTTTCTCTAGCCATCCCCCTCATAATGGTTACTTAAAGGAATATTTTGGTTTAAACAGATAAGCAATGTATTTTTATTTCAGAGTCAAAAGAATTTGTCACAAGTGGATCTAGCAGGTCCATCAAAAACAGAGCCTATAATAATCGAAGACTCAAATAATTATAAACGAGAGGTTTGTAGTTTTTTTAGAGCACTAATCTTACTGAGGACGAAGATGAGGGGACAAATAGGACAAAGTTTTTAATTGGCTTTTTTTTTTTCAGATAATTACTACACCACCAGCATTAACATCAAAACATGGTCAGCAAACATCAAACAATGCAGTAAGAATAAATCGTAAGAGAAAACTTTCGCATGATGTGGGTTTTGGGTCAGATTTAAATATAAAGTTATTCAGTATTATTAATTATTTATTACTTAAAACTTTAAAAATTCCAGGCACCTGATAATATGGCAAAAGAGCGCAATTCAGTTTTGATTGAATGCATCAAGGAAGAGCACGACCTTAAAATGAAACAGATGACTGAATCTCACATTTGGGCCAAGGAGGAAAGTCAGTTACGAATAGAGAATTTAAAACTAGATATGATTTTAAAAGCCAAGCTTATTGACAAATAAAGTAATAAGACAAAATTACAATATATTTTTATTTCCTAATTTACCTATTTATTATATCCACTATGCTGTGCAAGATGGTAATAAAAAAATACATAGATGAATAGAAACAACTATTCAATAAAAATGAACATTTATTACCCACGACGGAAACTACTGGGCCGATTTCGATGTGGTTTTTTGCGTTCAAAGGGTTTCATTTCAGAGCAGGTTCTTAGACATGTTTTATGGTGGTAGATCACCAGGGGGCGCTGCAGCGACCAGATACGATTGACCATCACCGATTGAGAACTTGAAAAGTTCTCAATCGGTGATGGTTCTCAGATAGGTGTTATGGTGTTTAGCCGCTAGGGAGCGCTGCAGTTATCATTTTCCCATTTATCTCCAGAGCAGTTTGGCCGATTTAGATGTGGTTTTTAGAGTAGATAACGTATGAATTCTTTTAAAAGTTTAAAATAAAAGCAAAATTAAATATTTTGAAAAAACCCACGACTGTTAATCCTAGACTTCCTAAAGGTAAAAGATTTTAAAATTAAAAATATGTATTGATAAATAAATTCCGGGCGGCTTGACCTGATGTATCGTCTCTTATATGCTGCATAGGTGTCTCTCCAGCCACATTATTGTCAGGAACATAAACATTTTCAGAATCTATATCTTCATTCATTGTAATAGCAATGTTGTGTAACACTGCAAGTGCTACAATATACAATTTTACATTTTGTAGTGATACGCTAAATCCGTGTAGTAAACACCGGAACCGCTGCTTCCAGACACCAAAACACCTTTCTATTGGATTTCTAGTTAAAATATGGGCTCTATTATAGGCTTCATCTTTTGGGTTACGTGGTGTTTGTACTGGTGTAAACAAATAGTTGGTCAATCCATAGCCAGAATCCCCTAGTAAGCGACCATGAAACTGTCCACTCTCAAAACGCTGGCGTATTCTGCTCTCCCTAAAAATTCGGGAGTCATGAGTGCACCCCCTCCAATGTGCCACTATGTCTCTAATCTGTAGCTTTGAATCACACACTACTTGGACATTAATAGAACTATACCCTTTTCTATTAATATAAAACTGAGCATTGTCGCCACTCACTTTTTTTATTTTAACGTGCGTGCAATCGATTGCTCCGACAACATTACGAAACCCACATATATTTCGAAAGCCAGCCATTACTCCTTCTTCTTCCTCGAGTGATAGTGGCATGTTAATAAAACGTGCCGATTTACCGGCTAGAGCAGTGGCAACTCTGCGGCATACATTGGTAATCGTTTGCTGACTGAGTCCGTGTAAATCGGCTGCATCGTCTTGCACTTCTTGCCGTGCCCATGTCCTTAAAGCCGTGCAAACTTGGAGTTCTGGAGTCAAGCCACCTCCCGTTGCTTTTACCTCGATATCTGCTCTGATCAATTCGACGATATACCTCGCGTATTCCTTGGTAAACCTGTATTTTATGCGGAAATCTTCATCTTCTAAGGAAAAAGGATCAAATCGGGTTTTGTATAATTTTCTTTTCCTTGGTGTCGGTATATCATTTTGGTCAAGTTGATCAAGAACTTCAAAGTATGGTAAATAATCCATATCAGCAAAAAGAGCTAAATTTAACAAGGTTTGAAATCGTTTTTAGGTTAGGATATTGCTTACTCATCCGTTAAACTAGGTCCCGTGAGTGAATAGTGACAGTTTAAGTTTCCATAGTAACTGCCCACTCATAATAACAAGCGTATAGCACGGAACTGTCAAAATTTGTTTATTAGTCAAGCTTACGCTGTATCACCGGTATACATCGCGGGTAAATGTTTATTAGTAAGGCTGTAAGTATTTGTTGTTATCATTTTTTTTATAGCTTATTTTTTACTTTCACAAATTATCACTTAGCTGTGAAAAAAATCTTCATATATCTAAATAAGCCTGTACTTCATGTCCATATAGTTATGTGATAGACCTTCAGAATGTTATGCCCGAGAAACCCGAAATAAGGGAAACTAGGATAGATAAAAACTAGAGAGAAAGAGGGAGGGAAGAGAGAAAGTGAGGGTGAGGGAGAGAGATAGCCTGAGGGCAGGGTTGCCACCTTTAGGTTCATTAAATAACGATTTCTGACATTAGATCATTTAAGCGTCATATGGAAAAATACTCACTCAACATCGAAGGCGGTATACTTAACAAGATACAAAGCAAAATAAGGCATTTAACTTGCTGTCCTTTATGCTTTTAAATATTTCGACCCATTTTGTTATCAACACTGATTTTGATTGCGTGTTCTCATCAAAAATCGGGACAAAACTGATGAATCGTCGGGACGTGGGACAATTTCATCAAAATCGGGACTGTCCCGGCAAAATCGGGACGGGTGGCAACCCTGGCTGAGAGAGAGAGAGTGTTTTGCGTATATTGGGATTAACTAATGGGGAATGTCCGAAAAAAATCAATTTGGCTGAATATTTTTTATAGGTAGAAATAAGCTCCCTTAGTAATAGAAAAAAGTTTCAGAATTTTCGGTTGCGTAAAAATAAAAATAAAAAATAAAGTCACTTCGACTTCACAAATATACGAAAGGAACAGCAGAATGAAGATTATACCTTTGCCACCACCTGTCATAACCACAACATGCTATTGAAAAAAAAGTTTCAACACAAAATGTCAAAACCATAGACATAGAAAAATTTTCGCTGCGCTCAAGAAGACCAACAAAGCGTGGAAAAGAGAAGTTAACATAATACGGACACGGTCTATGTAAAAAAGAGACAAAGGATCAAGTGACATGTGCCAACATTTTTTACAGTAAGAGCCCCTAGCGTCCCGCCTAGCAAATGAGCAATCACAGTTTGTTTAAAATATTTGTTAATCTTAATTAGAATTTAAAATAAAGGTATTGTGGAGCTATGGTGTCTTGTGCTCTAAGTAATTGTGTGTGACAAAAAGAAATAATCCAAGTAATCACACTTTTCACAGGTAAATAAGATATTGCCACACATTTATCTAAAACCAAATTTCTCTACATTTATTCGTTTATCGACGAAGAAAACAGTATGGAACATAGTTTATTAATTTCCTTTGCCATATATAGTCATATTTTATGAATCTAAGTCATATTTTATTTATCCCATATAAAATGTATGCATTCGTTTTCGGATCACCTGTTTATTGACTTTGTTGTTCTTTGACATTCTATTTCTATGGTCAAAACGTTTTTTTAATACTTGCTGTGGTTGTGGCAGGTGGTGGCAAAGGTATAATCGCCATTCTGCTGTTACTTTCATACATTTGTGACATCGAAGAGACTTTAATTTATTAAAAAAATTTGACACAACTGAAAATTCTGAAACTTTTTTCTAAAATTAAGGGAGCTTATTCCTACCTATAAAAAATATTCAGCCATTTTTATTTTTTTCGGACATTCCCCATTGTAGGGAGTGGTGTTGAAACTGTATTTATTTATTTATAATATTATCAGGTGACGTTCCAAGTGAAAGAGCTGTCGCGTGTGGTGGGCGGCATCAACACCACCGTCAGCGAGAACGAAGGGAACCTCGTGTTGGGTGAGATTTTACAATAAAATATGTATAGCTCGGTTTTCTTATATTTTTGTGTTCTCGTATGTCTTATGGTTATGGGTCATCCATTAATGCCGTGATGTTTTTAGCAATTTTTGATCCTTCCTGCACCTGTTGCTACGTGGTACTTTAAATATGACAGTTATTTTCCGTGAACTAAAATCTATGAAGGAAAATTTTTACGACATCAAAGAGTTTTTAACTAAAAAATATAAGTAAGTAATTAACTGTAATCTAAATTGTAATTGTATTTATTAAATGCATCCAATATCTAGACATTTCAATTGTAATTTAATATTTATTATTTGACATAGGTATAATAATCTGACATATTATTTTAAATTTTAACAAGATTGTATAAATTTGCATGCTTAGTAATAGGCGAAACATGATAATGTACATACTAATTTTACTTTCCATCTTATTGACCATGTTTGAAGCAAATAAATAAATGATTTTGATTATGATTATGGAACAAGCATTGCGCTCAAAAAGTGGCACCATACGAAAAGTACAACTAAGTTGATGGAGCTAAAATGCTGGCATTTAATTATGCAGCACAAACCGTCTGAACACTGGTTGCTTATTAGCGACCATAAATTGTATACTCATAGATAATAATATAATAATAATAATATAATCCTACTAATATTATAAATGTGAAAGTTTGTGGGTTTGGATGTTTTGATGTTTGGATGTTTGTTCCTCAATCACATAAAAACTACTGAACGGATTTGGTTGAAATTTGGCACACAGATAGTAGATAGCCTGGATTAAAACATAGAATACTTTTTATCTCGATATTCCCACGGGGACGGGAACCACGCGGGTGAAACCGCGGGCGGCCGCTAGTATAATAATAAAATTTATTGAAATAATCCTACATTACACTATTACAACTATTCTAAATAAAGGTTTTAGGGAAAAAAGATTCAATGTGCCTGAACTAAGATTAACCTGTATCTCAGGCATAAAAAGTACTTAAGTAAACGAAAAAACATGATACATTGACTACACACCATTTGACTACACAGGACGTCATTTCTAATGTAGGGTTATCCAACAATTTGAATCGTTTTTAAATTATAATATTTTGTGTCTGATTATAATATATTGTGTAATAATTTCTATTTTCTGGTAGATTTTTAAAAGTTAAGATGGCAACACTGAGTTCAGTTCAAAATTTTAACGTTTCTCTGTAAGCTTATATAAGGGACGTTCTTGGTCAAGAGAGCTCAGTTCGTCGCAAAATTTAGTAAGAGTAACAATAGTATTAGCGGAAGCTTTGTGTAACTGTTCCTAGAAAGAAATAAAAAGTGAATCGTTATTATCCAAGTGCATTTTTATTACACTAATAATTTCTCTTTCTCTACAATACAAACTGCAATTATTGTAAAGAACGCTAACGTCAGTCACCGGGCGCGTGGCTGGCCCGACTAAAGCTGAGCGGGTTGTACTTTTTCGGCCCCGTGGTGCCATTTTTTAAGCAATGTTTGTTTGCAATTCCATAGATTTTAGTTCGCTGGTTATTTTGTTGTCAAAATCACGCGTTCAACGAAAAAATAAGTACACTCTCACTACACACCCCTCTCCCTTGTGATATTTTGTAATTTTTCTGAACCCCCTCCCTAACTTTTGAACCTCATGTGGTTAATGAATGACCCTTAAGGGTCCATGATAGGAAAACAGGGTTTGCGCGGGCCATATTTTTATATAGAAAACGTAAAGTTGCAGCCACAAAAAAAAACATACGACAAGGTAAGAGATTATCTAGTAGCTAAAAGTATTAAATTGCGTATAAACCTCACAGATGAATGTAAAAAAAAATCAGAATATCATCAAAAGCGCTTGTCGCGGGCCATATTTTTGGCGTAAATAACAGCGGAAACGTATTGAATTGTACATCAAAATACACTTTAACGTACTGTGCAGTTGCTCCAATAACATTTTTCAAGAAAGATAACTGAGCTCAAGATAATGTTGAAAAAAACATCGAAAAAGTGCAGAAGTGAGGTTATTTTCCGTTCTCTTTACACGTTAAGAAAAAGACAGAGACAAATGATTTCGCATAACGAAGCCTTAATAGGTGAAATTATCGATGGTTGAGTAAGATGACCAATTACCGAATGAAAAAGATAGATAAAAAAACCGGCCAAGTGCGTGTCGGGCCACGCGCCATAGGGTTCCGTAGTTACCTTATACCATACCATATTTAATACCACCTATAATTTTTCGTCTGTAAAAATAACTTTGTTTTTCACAGTGTTGGTATGAATGACAAAGTTATATTTGCGGTTTTGGAAAATGTGCTATATCTCAAAAACTAATTACTATATCTCGTTCAAACCAATTTTGGTTGAAAGTGTTTATTAAGATCTACAGCATATATTTTTTTTAGATTTTTCACTCTCTTATTTCAAAAGTTAAAGGGGGGGGGGGGGGGGCACACATTTTACCACTTTGGCGGTGAATATCTTTCAAACGGTTGACTTTGAGAAAAAGTTGTCTTTGGAACTTCAATATCATTTTTAAAGACCTATCTACAGACACCCAACACGTGTTGATTTGAAGAAAAAAAATTTTTTCAGTTTCAGTTCCATGTATGGGGAGCCCCCCCTTAATCTTTTATTTTTCTTATTTTTGTATTAAATTCGTTAAGCGGTTAACAGAATACATCTACCTACCAAGTTTCAACTGTGTAGTCTTAATACTTTCGGAATAAAGTGGCTGTGACATACGGACAGACAGACAGACAGACAGTCAGACAGACATGACGAATCTATAAGGGTTCCGTTTTTTGCCATTTAGGCTACGGAACCCTAAAAAGTTATATTTACTACGACACACACATACATTGATTAAAAACCTAGGGACGTCTAAAACGAGGGAAATCTTTAAAAATGGAATTTGACAAATTCAAATATTTTTGATTTTGTCAAATTCCATTTGTTCTTGACAGTTAAAAGTGATAAATCGCTAAGCACGCTGAAATTTTAATCACTTGGTTCCCGCAGTGGGGTGGTTCCAGTCATGATTACAAGCAACTTTTACTATCGGGCCAACTCTGATATCACGAAAAAAAATTAGCTGTCTGTACCATAGATTGCGGTCGAGAAAGTATTTGTATGTAACAGCAGATTTTTAGGGTTCCGTACCCAAAGGGTAAAAACGGGACCCTATTACTAAGACTCCGCTGTCCGTCTGTCTGTCTGTCTGTCACCAGGCTCTATCTCATGAACCGTGATACGTCACAGATGATGTATTTCTGTTGCTGCTATAACAACAAATACTAAAAACAGAATAAAATTAATATTTAAGGGGGCTCCCTCACAACAAACGTGATTTTTTTTTGCCGTTTTTTGCTCGATATTAATAACGACAGCAGGTAGACAGTTGAGATTTTCACAGATGATGTATTTCTGTTGCCGCTATAACAACAAATACTATAAACAGAATAAATTTAATATTTAAGGGGCTCCCATACAACAAACGTATTTTTTTACCGTTTTTTGGTACGGAATCCTTCGTGCGCGAGTCCAACTCGCACTTGGCCGGTTTTTTTTCGCGATATTAGAGTTGACCTCATAGTAAAAGTTGCTTGTTATCATGAGTGTAATTACTAACTGCGGGAACCAAAACTATTAAAATTTCACGCTGCATACAGTATGAGGCATATAACTTGAAATCTGGTGGGGATTACGCGAAACGCCTATTTTGGGTATGCGTAGCGATGAGGGGCGCGGGCGGCGGGAGAGGGGCGCGCGCTATTGGTCGCTCACAAGAGCACATGCGCGAACTTATCCCCACTACGTCGAAAAAATTTCAAGATACGTGCCTAGTACTGTACAACGTGTTACAATATAAACCCTAATGCCGAATATAGCATATATGTATATCTTTTATTAAGCGGCCAACTCTGAAATCGCGAAAAAAATTTAGCTTTTTCATACATTTGATATTTTCGTTATTAATTTTTGTATGAAACAGCTGTTTTTTTTTCTCGGTTTCAAAGTTGGTCGCATAGTAAAAGTTGTTCAGTTCGATGGTCCCTGTCTACCGTATTCGCCTTTAAAGTTTCTACCCACTACACCGTACCACACCATGACCGTACTAGGAACGTATCAGGCAAAAAAATATTATTTGTATTGAAAAGTATGACACTATTCCTACTGTCTAGTAGGTTCCGTCACCGGCCATGCACTTGTCATACTTTTCATTACAAAAATATTGTATTGTATGATCTTTAATAAATTGCCACATTCCTTAACTGAACTTAGCATTACCATATTTAGACGAAAACTGTTTGAATGGCTGATGACATAAAATAATCAAATGATAATGACATGACGTAACTATTAATTAATTCTGATTGACTATTGACATAAACAGTCAAAGTCAAAGTCAAAATTAGCTTTATTCAAATAAACTTAATTATTAAGTACTTTTGAATCGTCTATATTTTCCTACCACTCGTTTAAGACTTTTTTTTAACACTAATTAGCATCTTTTTAAATTGTATTATTTTATTTTTTCATAAATTCACATGCCATAAATGTTGGTAAAATAGACGGACTACATATTTGTAGTCCGTCTATTTTACCAACATTTATGGCAATTAAAATTAAAATAGAGTACAATTAAAATTGTACTCTATTTTTAGCGAATAAAGATTTCATTCATTCATTCATATTTTTTTTGCCTGATACGTTTCTAGCACGGTCATGGTATGGCACGGTGTAGTGGGTAGGGACCTTTAGGAGTTATTTTGTAACACGTGGTGTAACGTGGACGTTCACACTGGTAGGCGTGAAACTGCCCAACTTCCTGGGGCGCGGCGAGCGCATCGCGGCTGAGTACAGCATCGGGCACCGCTCCTCTTCCAACTACAGCGTCGCGGCTACTAAACCGTTCCCTAACAAGCCGTTATCGCCAAAGTGAGTATTACTATCACTATTACTATTACTATCACTGTTACTATTACTAATACGTAAGTAGGCGTGAAACTGCCCAACTACAGCGTCGCAGCTACTAAACTGTTCCCTAACAAGCCGTTATCACCACAGTGAGTATCCTTACTATTACTATTACTGTTACTTACGTGGGTAGGCGTGAAACTGCTCAACCAGCCGCGACTACCAAGCCGTTCCCGAACAAACTGTTATTTATCGCCACAGTGAGTATCCTTACTATTACTGTTACTATTACTATTACGTGGGTAGGCGTGAAACTGCTCAACCAGTCGCGACTACCAAGCGGTTTCCGAACAAACCGCTATCGCCACAGTGAGTATCCTTACTCCTTTCTGTTACTATATTACTGTTACTATTACCATTACTATTTCTATTACTATTACCATTACTATTCCTATTACTATTACTGTTACTATTACGTGAGTAGGCGTGAAACTGCCCAACTATAGTGTCGCGGCTACCAAACCGTTCCCGAACAAGCCGTTATTGTGACAGTGAGTTATCTGTAATTTAATAAATATTACAAAAGAAAGAAAACTTAAAATACAAGCTTCGGCATGTAACTTTGACGCTGCCATTTTGTGCGCAGAAGTAATTTTTGGGGTCTCATTGGCGGGAACGTGGTGCGGGGCTACTGCAAACATGCGTATTAAGGGGCCATAAATAACGACACAGGAATTTCTTCTTCACACAGGTCTTGTCACAACTGGTCACATTTGTGAGACCTCCCCCTCCCAAGTGTGACGTCACATATTTTACAATTTTACATCTAGAAATAATTATTGAATTAAAACAGCAGTTCCGAAATTTGATTTATTTCAATTTAAATCTTTTTTTTACATACATACATACATACACTCACGCCTGTTTCCCATGGGGTAGGCAGAGACTATGGATCGCCACCTGCTACGATCCTTGCACACTTCTTTCGCTTCATTCACATCCATCAATCTTTTCATACATGCCCTGCGGTTTTTGTCACTGCGTACACCAGCCTTTTTTATAATAACCTCTATCTGGTCGTAGTTTTTTCTGGGACGCCCTTGCGCAATCGTTCCTTCCACATTCGCACAATATATCTCTTTCGTGATTCGCCTTTCATTCATCCTCTCTAAGTGACCAAACCACCGGAGCATTCCTTTCTCAATTCTTGTCACTATATCATGTTTCAGACCACACCTTTTACGAATCACATCATTGCTCACTCTATCACTCAATTTGACTCCACATATTTTCCTCAACGATCGCATCTCTACCGCATTTATTCTGCTTTCATTCTTCTTCTGCCATACCCAAGATTCACTTCCATACATCAGTGTCGGTACCAGCACTCCGTTATGAACAGCCATTCGCACCTCTGCAGAAAATATTTGGCTACTCATAATCGAGTGTATAGCACCATTCACCGAATTTCCTTTCTTCACCCGTCTTTTTATGTCTTCCTCACACTTTCCGTCCCTTGTGAACAAACTTCCCAAGTATACAAACTCACGGACTTGTTCCACTTTTTCGCCACCTATCATTACCGTACAATCAGTAATTTCTTCATCTCTCTCAAACACCATCACTTTCGTCTTAGTTACATTCACTTTCATCCCTTTTCTCACAAAATCATCATTCATAACAGACATCATTTCCTGCAACTCTTGCGCAGAAGACGCAAGTATAACTTGGTCGTCAGCGTAGAGGAGGCACTTGATTTGAGTCCCATTCATGATAACTCCACAGTCACGTTCTTTCAGACCTTTCATACAACTGTCCAAAAACAGATTAAAGAGCCACGGTGACGCAACACATCCCTGTCTGACACCCCTAGAGATGCCAAACCAGTCAGTGTATGCGCCGTCAATCCTGACGCATGCACGGGAATGCTCATAGAGAGATTTCAGTGCATGAATCAGTCTGCTCTCCAATCCGTATTCGGACAACACCTTCCATAGCTCATTCCTGTCAACTCGATCGTAAGCCTTCTCCAGGTCCACAAAGGCACAGTAAACCTTTTTGTGCTTAGCCAAGTGTTTTTCGGTTAAGCACCTCAAGGAGAAGACCTGATCCGTACATCCCATTCCCTTCCTGAATCCCGCTTGCACATCTCAAATACTCTGATCAGTTTTTTGCATCACTCTTTCAATCAGTACCTTTGCATACAATTTACTGACAATGCTGAGAAGGCTGATTCCGCAGTAGTTTTTAGCATCCTGCCGTGACCCTTTCCCTTTGTACAGCGGCACGACCACGGCTTTACGCCAGTCTTCCGGTACTTTTCCACTGTTCCAACATTTATTAAAGATCAGGCACAGCCAGGACGCAACCAGCTCTTCTCCACCTCTCAACATTTCAACAGTAATTCTGTCATATCCTGCTGCTTTCCCTTTTTTCATGCTTTTCATTGCACTAATAATCTCATTCATATATATATCTCTTTCATCCTCTTCTCCCTCATCCTCGTCTTCAATTTTATCCGAGGCTTTTAGCATAGAGCCATCCGCCTCAAACAAACTCTCAAATTATTTCATCCATTCCTGTTGTACACCTTTTTCATCTGTCACTAGATCACCTTTTTCATCTCTTATCACATTTATTTTGGACTTATGTGATCCACTTCGAGACGTTTTCACTTGTTTCCAGAACAATTTTATATTGTCTCGGAAGTTGTCACAGAGTTTGAAGTCACACTTTTCTTTCATCTTTCTCTTTTTTTCGTCTACTTTTTCTTTCACTACTTTCTTAATCCTCTTATACTTCCTTGCAACTGCATTTACATCATCTTCTGTAACACTTGCATTCACCCTTTTACTGACTTTGATGGCCAGCAGATCCTGCCATACTTTTTTCTTTTCATTCACTATCTGTCTTACCTCATTATCCCACCAGTTTATTGGGGGAGCATTCTTCCTTTTACTCACTCCACATATTTCCTCCGCTGTTTCAGTCACACTTCTTTGAAACTTTTTCCAAACTTTCTCAAGCTTGCCATCTTTCACTTCAGCCACATTTCCCAATCGTTCTTTCAATTTGCACAAATACGTCTTTTGCACTTCCACTTCATCCAGGTTCTCAACTTTCATTCTAGTCAGCTCCGTTGTTGACACTGTGGGACGATGACGCCAACTTTTGAACAGACCACTAACCCTAGACACGACAAGAAAGTGGTCCGTTCCAATGTTATTACCCCTAAAGACCCTGGTGTCTGCAACTCTGCCCTTCAGTCTTTCATCCACAATCACAAAATCAATCATACTCTTCTCATTCCCTCTCTGCCAAGTGTACATATGAATTTCCTTATGGTCGAACATAGTGTTCGTTACTACAAGGTTCTTCTCTAAACATACCTCAATCAAACTCCTGCCATTATCATTTACTCTTTTGTCTCCATATATTCCTAAAACTTCCTCACATCCCTCTCTTCTCACACCCACCCATCCATTAAAATCTCCAAGCATAACTATACTTTCATTATCTTTGCATTCATTCAAGATGTCTTCCACACTTTTCCAGAACTCCTCCTTTTCCGATGCTGACTTGGATATGTCGGGAGCATATACGCCAATGACGCGTATCCGAAGTAACCCTATTTTAAGTCTAACCCAGAGAAGTCTGGCGCTAACACACTCATATTCAGTCATGCATTCTATCATCCTTTCCGACAGCAGGAGTCCCACGCCCTTACTCGCGTAGTCATTTTCGGCAACGCCCGACCACAGAGCCTTAAACGGGCCATGTTCCGAGACTCCTTTGCCTTTTCTTTTCGTCTCGTTCACGCATAAGACATCCAACTTCTTTTCTTCCATAATCAAACACACCTCATCCTATTTTCTTCTCCATCGCTCCACATACATTCAGCGTAGCGAAGCGGGTCTCCGATGCCCGCTTTTCGCCCCGAGGGAAACAAACGCGTGATGAGTGGCGAGCTCTATCGCCGCAGCCAGGTTTATTTAAAAAATTTGAAACCATTTTGTTCCCACGATTAGCTAGGGAGAGACAACGTCCACCACAACAGAGCCCCGCGTGTGTGGTAAGGCTATTTACGCCTGGAGGGCGCCAAGTTCCAGGGTGGCACGCTTAAGACTAGGCACGCCCCTAGCCATGCAGCCATCGGCGCGGCAGACCTTAGCTTAGCGGAGGGGAAGGAATAGGATTAGGATAGGAATGTGAGGTGGATATAGGAGTGTGGAAAATGGGACGGATCAGGGTACAAAAGGACACCGTTACTGCGGAGGGGTTGAGGGGTTGCAGCAGCGGAGGCTGAGGGTCCGGGGGCGCTTACCCGTACTTGTCACAGTGAAACCAGACAAGTCCTCTGACCTCTTTTTTAATAAAATGAAATGTGACGTCACGAAATTGAGGACCCCTCCCACCCCCTTGTCACACAATGTCACACACTTTGTCGACCCCCTCCCTCCCCCTTAACGTGTGACGTAATTTATGGATGGCCTCTCATCACATTCATCACCTCCAATTTCTCTCACCGTTAAATTTTCGTGCCGCGGCCTATAACTAAAGAAGAAATCATGGTCAAAGTTTATGTCGAAGTATGGTCACTTGAAGACTCTGGCCACATCTGTATGTCTAGTGACCACTTGTATTTTTCACCACTTCTGTAACTTTGATGTGAAAGGACAGAAGTGGTCAAACTTACATAAGTAGTTTGACCACTTCTGTCCGTCCACTTTCGTAAGTTTCATCATTTTGAAAGTCTTAAATCTGTCTTTTATTTCTAAGATTGACCACTTTTGTTAATCAAAATTATTGTATGTCCGACTAAGTTTCTTAGTTTTTAGGTCGCTTTTTTAAATTTATCCGCTTGTCAATAAATTATGTTAGCTTAACCACTTTTGCAAGTCTGTAATTTTCTAGCAAGACCACTTTTCTGAGGTTTACAAGTTTATAAAACTGATAGCTTCCCTCTTCTACATCGTGAAATTTTAATCATTTGGTTCCCGCAGTGGGGTGGTTCCACTCATGATTACAACTTTTACAATGGGGCCAACTCTGATCTGAAAAAATCAGCTGTTCCATACATTAAGGTCGAGTAAGTAGGGGCTCGGTGGCGCAATGGTTTAGCGCCTGGCCCAGCGATTGCGGAGTTTAAGCAACTTTCGCAAGGGTCGGTCATGGGATGGGTGACCAAAAATGTATTATCTCAAGCTCCTCCGTGCTTCGGAAGGCACGTTAAGCCTTTGGTCCCGGCTGCATTTGCAGTCGTTAACACCCACCAATCCGCATTGGGCCCGCTTGGTGGGTTATGGCCCGTCCCCCTTATCCACCCATAAGGAAGGTCTGTGCCCCAGTAGTGGGGACATTAAAAATGGCTGATGGACAAAGTAGGTATTACGCTTTTGTATGGAATAACTGTTTTTTTTTTGCGGTATTATAGTTGGCTCCATAGTAAAAGTTGCTTGTAATCATGAATGGAACCACTTACTGCGGGAACCAAAGGAATTAAATTTCAGCATGTCTAAGTCAGTCATTAATCCGTCATAGATTTGTAAGCTTATTCTGTTTTCTGTAGTGTAACAGCGACGGTGTACCAACAGAACCACGAGTACCCGTGGTCCGGGTACAAATTGCTGGACCGCGGCTTGCTTTTGGACCTCGGGTTCAACACTTCACCCGCGGTGAGTATATTGTATACTAGTTGTATACTAACAGTGTACCAACATAAACAAATGCACAAATTATATTATACACAAATGTAATACACTTAGCCATTACTAATGCCACGTCACGTATGAGTTAAAAAAGTATCGACTAATTTACAAAGAAGTGATAATTTCTGTTAAGGTGGTACCCTGAGCGAAAGTGGCGCCGCGGTGAATTTTATTTAATATTATTATTCTAATACACAATTTTAATAATGTTTATCGTGGAGATTTTAGGGCCTACAGTCTAGTATTTTTAGACGGTATCGTTACATTCCCTAGTAGTCACTGCTAGAAGTAGATAGAAAAACTGCTAAAAGTGGCTGTTTTTGACATATTTGCTACTTGGACGAATCAACCACTGGACACGTAACGTAAGAAAATTGTATGAAATCACAATCGACCAATTTTTGCGGGTGAAGGGGGGAGTACACTTGTTAAATAATGACAATGTTATACCTACTTTGTTTACATACCAAATTTAATTTATTTTACAGAAAATAGCTACTATTATAGGTTGAAATTGTGCTTACGCGTGAAAAGAAACATTTCTTGATTGCCCGCTATTTTTTTTGCTGAACAATACGGATCCTTTTTCCAATTTTTGTACCAATGTTTCGCCACGAGCTCTAGCATCACACTGACAACGCGATATCGTTTACTGAGGCTATCGGTCACAGTAAGTGGCAGAGGGGTAAAGGCGAATATGGCTGTCATTTCGCTTCCAGTGGTTGATGCGTCCAAGATTTGCTATCTACTTCTACGAATGACTACGAGGGCATGTAGTGATACCGTCTAAAAATACTAGACCATGGCCCTAAAATCTCCACGAGAAACATTATTAAAATCTTTATCTATTAATAACTTATTAAATAAAAACCTCTGAGGGCGCCCCTTTCGGTCATACAACCGCCCTAACAAAAAAAAAGTAACTTTTAAGGTATTTTACTTTTTTAACGTTAAGGATAAATATACAGTGTCGGTCACATAATTAAAGATCTGATGATGATCTGATGATGGCCATCCAGGGAGTGAATGGAGGAGATTCAGATCGCTGTACACACCCAACTGATCTGATCAGCATTCGAAGAGACAAGGATCAGAGTTTTCAGTTTCAGGATTTCCATACATTTTTATGCTAATTTCGCGGTATAAAACATATCCTTATATCTCATAGAACGCTGATCAGTTCGGTTGGGTGTGTATAGCGATCTGAATCTCCTCCATTCACTCCCTGGATAGCCGTCATCAGATCACAGTCACAGCTAGGTCAATCTTTGTCAGACAACCAAAGCTTCTAAGTTTGTATGAAAATCGACTGGTGTCTTTAATAATGTGACCACCACTGTATACGTCATGTTACACAATAACCCCTAGTGCCGAATATGGTAGATAGGGACCATAAAACTGAATAACTTATTATGGGACCAACTCTCGAAAAAAAAACATCTCTTTCATACATTTTGATATTTTCGTTATTAATTTTTGTATGAAACAGCTATTTTTTTGCGATTTCAGAGATTTTCCCATAGTAAAAGTTGTTCAGTTTGATGGTCCCTATCTACCATATTCGGCTTTAGGGGTTATTTAGTAATACGTTGTATATCTTGGTTGTATTGCAGACTAAACACAACATCCAATGGGAAGGCCTAGTGCGCGATACTTCGGTACTCAGTAAAACCACAAGTTTCAAAGTGCGCGAGAGCAGCGGTAAGTTTTTTTTTTAATTTTTATTTAACCATTTACTTCAGGCATCAATGGAACATACAATAAATACCTTAAAGACATACATTAGTACATTATTTCAAAGGCAGCGAAATAGGCAATTGCCATTTCGGCCGAGGCATATATAGTGCTTTTCTTAAAAAAATGCAAGGAAATAAAAAAGGGCCTTTACATAATAAATTTAATTAATATTAAAAGTTATATTGCTCATGTTAGGTTTTAATATGAACTTTACATTTCAGCATAGAATAAATCGCCCATAATGTAGACGGCTTTTTAGTTTTAGCAATTTCATTGAAATACGCCAAAAACACTGTTTCGGAGAACAATTTTGTATTTTTCTCGTTTTTCCAGAACATGAAATTTTCATATACTTTCATATATTTTTCTTTTCATTTTGCTGGTAGCAGGTTTTCCATCGCTAATTTAGCTTCCGATCTTAAATGTGGTGGAGTGCCTATTTCCGTTGTCCTCCCCTTTGTCCACCATTGGGGATAACGGGAAGAAATATCTGTACATTTTTTCCCAATATCCCCCAGTGGTGGACAACGGGAATAAACCATTCATACTTTATTTCCAGATATCCACCAGTTTGTGTTAATTGATCTGAGCAATTTGACATAGATATTTTTAACACTCCTTGTAACAAGCTCAAGCGATTATTAAGTAATGTATCTTCTCGAACAACTAGCTGTAATTAGTGTAGCGCTACGCTATCTGGCATTATCTTACTAAATTAAGAATCAGCAACACAGAATAACTAATAGTACAAGTACAGAAGCAGCACTCGGCAAAGTCATTTAAATAAATAGCGACTTTATCTCCGACACAATAAAGTGCAATTCAGGTTTTTTGATTTTGATATCCGTACACGGCACAGTAATATTGATTCGACATTGTTACTATTATAAAGAGGCAATATCTACGCAGGGAATAAGATGCCGTGCGACTACGCAGGCGGGCGTGTGGCGGCCCTCTGCTCACTCGTTCGTTCGAACGAACAGCTAGCGGTAGGTGCTTATCGCGCGACCTTGAGCGAGTGCAGGAGGCCTGTCAGCAATTGGTTTATATCGTATTATTCTATCCTTTCCTAGGCAATCTTTATATTTACTATATTTTATATGTGGAAACTTGTAATTTCAATAACTATTTAAATTACCTACTTTATTTTAACCTACTTGTAACTTTTCCGAAGATTTGTAAAATAAAATATAATAAAATAAAATACTGAGCTGTACTAGTAACATTACTATTGTAGGGCCACAGATGAAGTCGGTAGTCCGTCACATAGTGGGCATAGACCACCGCGACGAGCGCGTATTCCCCACCAGGGGGTCGTGGGTGCAGTTCTCGTCCGAGCTGGCGGGGCTCGGCGGCGGCGTCGCACACCTTAAGACCGAGCTACAGTTGCAGGCCAACGCGCCCATCACCGACGATATTGTGAGTGGTTTAATATCAGGTAGTCGGAAAAGTTCGCGGCCTTTTTGTACTAAAGATAATAAAGGTACCACCACAGCGAGGAACATCTTTATTATCAAAATTACCGGACCTGAACCTGACTGAACTGAAATTGACTCATTTTTTGTAGTAGTATTCGACAGAGCATCTTTTCCAAGGGTCTGAGTGAACCCTAATCAAAATAAAATATGTAAAACGTATCTAATAAAAATAAAAATATGAAAAAACAAGACAATTATCAATACTCTTTCAATTTTACCGCTATAACCTAAAAGTCAGTTGTCAAACAATATATTACATTCCCGCCTAAGTTTAGAATTTCCAGAAATATAATACGCAAAATAAAATCCATGCTTCAAAATGGCCGCGAACTCTTCCGATAACTAGACATAGACACGCGTGTGCACTTATACAATCATTTTAGTATTTAGTTGTTATGTTGGCATCCCCATAGGTATAGACAGTCTATTCCCGAACGAGAATAGACCGTCTATACTTTATTTCCCGATATCCACCAGTGGTGGACAACGGGAACAGACCGTCTATACTTTATTTCCCGACATTCCCCAGTGGTGGACAACGGTTACAGACCGTCCATACTTTATTTCCCAATATCCCGCAGTAGGGGACAAACCGCGGGGGACAACGGGAATCGGCCGATATTTTAATGAAGTTATTTTAATCTACAGGTATTCCAAGCGTCCGGTTGGGCGGGCGTCTTACACGACGTATTCGGTTCCTCGCTTCCCGACCGACTGTTCTTAGGCGGGCCAACGACCATACGCGGCTTCAGACAGCGCGGCGTGGGGCCTCATGAGCACGGGCAGGCTACCGGGGGGAAAGTAAGTCGGCCATCTTTAATTTATGTACTCTTTTATTAGGGTTCCGTAGCCAAAATGGCAAAAAACGGAACCCTTATAGATTCGTCATGTCTGTCTGTCTGTCTGTCTGTCTGTCCGTCCGTATGTCACACTCACTTTATTCCAAAAGTATAAGGGCTACATAGTTGAAACTTAGTAGGTAGGTATATTCTGTAAACCGCTTTACGATTTTTATACAAAAATAAAAAAAATAAAAGATTAAGGGGGGGCTCCCCATACATGGAACTGAAACTGAAAATATTTTTTTTCATCAAACCAATACTTGTGGGGTGACTATAGATAGGTCTTTAAAAATGACATTGAGGTTTCTAAGACTATTTTTTTTTAAAGTCAACCGTTTGAAAGATATATGTCGCCAAAGTGGTAAAATGTGTGTCCCCCCCCCTTTAACTTTTAAAGTAAGAGGGTGAAAAATCTAAAAAAAATATAAACTATAGATCTTAATAAACACTTTCAACGAAAATTGTTTTGAACGAGATACAGTAATTAGTTTTCGAGATATAGTACTTTTCTCAAAACCGCAAATATAACTTTGTCATTCATACAAACACTGTGAAAAACAAAGTTATTTTTTCAGACGAAAAATGATAGCGGTATTAAAATATGGTATAGTATAACGTACCTACGGAACCCTACTGCGCGTGGCCCGACACGCACTTGGCCGGTTTTTTATTAAAATAAAGGTGTGGTCGTGTTCTTCAACTGTCATTCTAGATGTTTTTAAAACAAAACCTCAAAAATATTTTAGCGATTGCGTGATGCAAACGGATTGAAAAACTGGTCTTGAGTTCCTCGATTTGACTTTACAGTAGTCAGCCATATTGAATTTGCATTTATCACTGAAATATATGCACGGTAGTATTCTTCAACTATCGTGATTTTAAAATTAAATCTTATAAATATACAAACAATGGCAATGGCACGATGCAAATGGATTACCTACGTATCATAGTGCATATATTAAAGTAGGATAATATACTTCACGTATTCGGTTCCTTTCTCCCCGACTGGCTGTCCGTGTGTGGCCCAGGCCACGACCATACGGGATTTCAGGCAACGGGGCGTGGGCCTCATGAGCACGGGCAGGCTACTGGTGGGAAAGTAAGTCGGCCATCTTGAATTTATGTACTCTTTTATTAAAATAAAAGTGGGGTCGTGTTCTTTGACTGTCATTCTAGAATTCTAGATGGTTTTAAAACAAAAACTCAAAAATATTATAGCGATCGCGTGATGCAAACGGATTAAAAACTGTTCCTGAGTTCCTCGACTTGACTTTACCGTCGTCAGCCATATTGGATTTGTATTTATCGCTGAAATAACGCACGGTCGTATTCTACAACTATCGTGCTATGCGATTTTATAAAACAAAAACTTATAAATGTACAAACAATTGCACGATGCAAACGGATTACTTATCATAGTGCGTATATTAAAGTAGGATAATATACTTCACATATTCGGTTCCTTTCTCCCCGACCGGCTGTTCATGTGTGGCCCAGGCCACGACCATACGGGGCTTCAGGCAACGCGGCGTGGGGCCTCATGAGCACGGACAGGCTACTGGTGGGAAAGTAAGTCGGCCATCTTGAATTTATATACTCTTTTATTAAAATAAAGGTGTGGTCGTATTCTTCAACTGTCATTCTAGATGTTTTTAAAACAAAAACTCAAAAATATTTTAGAGATTGCGTGATGCAAACGAATTAAAAACTGTTCTTAAGTTCCTCGACTTGACTTTACCGTCGTCAGTCATATTAGAGTTGCATTTATCTATATATATAAAAGAGAAAATCACTCACTGACTCATCACGAAATCTCAGAAACTACAAGTGCTAGGAGTCTCAAATTTTGCATGGGGGTTCCTTTTAGAGTGAAGGTGCTCACTAAGACGGGATTTTGCGAAATTCAACCCCTAAGGGGGTAAAACAGGGTGGCAAAGTTTGTATGGGAGAAAGCGATTCCTTGACCCGATTGACTTGAAATTTGGCATTGACATTCTTTAACAAAATTAATTGAATACGTGTTTCGTATTTTCTTGAAATGTATCCCCTAACAGGGTTGAAAAGGGGTAGAAAGCTATTTTTAGGGTGGTTGACTTCGATATCGGAATCAAAACTTCTTAGTGCATTTGTACGATTAAGAAAAATAAATGTCAGTTGTCAGGTTGTCACCTCCCCTGAGATTGTAATTATGTCACCGCACGAGCTGACATTTCATGTTGTATAAGATTTTATCCTGATTTTCAGTACCTATTTTACGAAATATTAGTCTACTTATAAAACGTGGCAAAATCTAGCAAATATCAGATATCTAACGTGACAAGGAATGTGGTGTAAAGTGTTGAAATTGAGAGCCGGATAATAATTCACAACATAAATTGCACCCGACATAATTTGCAATGTCACGTTATTTTAGCCAGGAACCAGGAACAAATAAACATACATAGATTTTTATTTAAAAAGAAGATACCTACCAAACTATTAAGTATGAGTATTAAATGTAACATAATATTATTATACTTATTTTGTTATATTACTGCTAAGAAATTTTATTAAGTACACCTACCTACCTACCTAATACAAAATCGTGAACAGTAGGGCGTCGGTTCTGTAACCAAACTCGAACCCCACTTCGAATCTCACTTCACTGCACGGGACGGGAACTTTAAATTATAAATAAGATAATGATAAGATTTTTTTTTCATCACAAAATATTTTAGATAGCTACCTAAATTTATTGTAATCGGTAAAATTGCTCATTTAGTTAGCTAATTTCTAATAACAATTCACGCGAAGTGAAGTGAGGTTCGAAGTGAGATGCGAGTTTGGTTACAGAATCAACAGATTGCGCAGGTAAAACCGCGGGGTGCAGCTATTACCTACATATCACAAAATTGTAAAAATGTGAAAGTTTTGATGTTTGGATGTTATTCATTTTGTTACTCAATCACGTCTGAACGGGTGAACGGAAATTTGGCACAGGGATAGATTATAGTCTGGAATACTTAACACAGGCTTCTTTTCATGCCGATCATTGGTTCCCAAGGGAAGACTTACAACGATTACCGACTCCCACGCGGGCGGAGCCACGGGCAAAAGCTAAACATAGTATAAAACAAAGTCGCTTCCCCGCCGTCTGTACGCTTCTCTTAAACTATACATAAAAATCGCAATAAAATCGATCTTTAAGTTTGGGAGCTAGGTGGCCTCAGACAGACACACACACACACTTCAATTATATTTTAACACCCTTTGCGTACATCGTATATATGTAGATATCCTGTAGTATAATCAAATAACTTCACACTGACACCACATTAGCACAGTTTTACATTAGTAACTACATTGCACTGCACCCGTGCGAAGCCGGGGCGGGCCGCTAGTCGTTGAAATATACGCACGGTCATATTCTTCAACTATCGTGCTATGCGATTTTAAAATTAGAACTTATAAATATACAAACAATGGCACGATGCAAATGGATTACGTATCATAGTGCATATAGTAGCAGGGGTATATACTTCACGTATTCGGTTTCTTTCTCCCCGACCGGCTGTTCGTGTGTGGCCGAGGCCACGTCCACGACCATACGGGGCTTCAGGCAGCGCGGCGTGGGGCCTCATGAGCACGGGCGTGGGAAAGTAAGTCGGCCATCTTGGACTTATGTACTCTTTTATTAAAATAAATTTACTAAAAAAAAAACTTTTTTAAAAACACGTTTTTAAAACGGACTAAATTATTACAAAAAAAAAATCTGACTTAAAAACATTAAAACGGAGTAGTAAAAACAAACTAAAAGTAAGAAATAAATTCTTCTCTAAATATTTATGACCCTAATACCCTATACCTACAGAAATTCTAAACCTAAAAATTTTAAACCTAAAAACGTGGGGCGCATGCTATAGAATATAGGTTGACAATATAGATGATAAATTTTACAAAACACGCCCCACGTTTTTAGGTTTAAAATTTTTAGGTTAGGCCAGAGTCCCTGTGGCCTTCTTCCGGCTCCATCATCAGACCCTGGAAACTATTTCCCAACAAAGTACTCGTTAAGACGATTCAAATGAGTTCAAACTCGATGGTGTAACATGGTTTTATTAAAGAGTTCCTGTGTCCTTCTTCCGGCTCCATCATCAGATCCTGAAAACTATTTCCCAACAAAGTACTCGTCAAGACGATTCAAACGAGCCCTAACTCGATGGGGTTGCATGGTTTTATTACAGAGTTCATATGGCCTTCCTCCGGCTCCATCATCAGATCCTCGGACACTATTTCCCATTAACTTTAAATGAGTACTTACTCGTCAAGATGATTCAAACGAGCCCAAACTCGTTGGGGTTGCATGGTTTTATTACCGAGTTCCAATGGCCTTCTTCGGGCTCCATCATCAGACTCTGGACACTATTTCCCAACAAAGTACTCGTTAAGACGATTCAAACGAGCCCAATCTCGATGGGGTGGCGTGGTTTTATTAAAGAGTTCCTGTGTCCTTTTTCCGGCTCCATCATCAGACTCTGGAAACTATTTCACAACAAAAAACTCGTCAAAACGATTCAAACATTCCCAAATTTGATGGGGTTGCACGGTTTCAATATTGAGTTCCTATGGCATGGCCTTTCAGCTTCATCATCAGACCCTGGATCTCGTCTCCCATTAGAGTACTCGTCAAGACGATTGTAACGAGCCCAAACACGATGGGGTTGTATGGTTTCATCATAGAGATCCTATGGCCTTTTTCCGGATCCATCATCAGATCAGCTCAATGACACCATAATATTGCATTGTCTTCCAGTTCTGATCTATGTTCAAAGTTTCAAGTTTCTAGCACATTGGGAAGCTAGTACAAACTCGTTCACAAACTTTGCGGAGAAACAAACGAACGAACACACACAAACAAACACACAAACGAGAAAGCAACCTAATAAAAACGTGTTAAACGGTTGACTTTGAGAAAAAGTTGTCTTAGAAACCTTAATGTCATTTTTAAAGACCTATCTATAGAAACCCAACACGTGTTGGTTTGAAGAAAAAAAATTTTTTCAGTTTCAGTTCCATGTATGGGGACCCCCCCTTAATCTTTTATTTTTTTTATTTTTGTATTAAATTCGTTAAGCGGTTAACAGAATACATCAACTTACCAAGTTTCAACTGTGTAGTCTTAATACTTTCGGAATAAAGTGGCTGTGACATACGGACAGACAAACAGACAGACATGACGAGTTCCGTTTTTTGCCATTTAGGCTACGGAACCCTAAAAAGGGATCGTGGTCTTCGACTGTCATTTTAGATTTTTTAAAACAAAAACTAAAAAATATTTTAGTGATTGCGTGATGCAAACGGATTAAAAACTGTTCTTGAGTTCCTCGACTTGACTTTATCGTCGTCGTAGCCATGTCGTATCGTATTCTTGAACTACACTCGCGAGGAAAAATAAGGATTCATAGGCCTATTTTCATACAAACGAGGCAACTTTGAAGCCTTGGTTCTCCGCCAGGGATTGATAGAGCTCTGGGGCCGTACCGGCTAATGCATCGATTATCGAAAAGTCTACCGAGTTTCAACTTAAAACAGAAAAATCAAAGTAAGGAATTTCGTCTTGTACTTTCTGTTGACGTAATTTGGAAGATATCGATGTTCGTGTGACATCATGAATTGGAGTTCGCCATTTTGGCCCAATTGGGGCTCGATTTATTTGTTTTAATTTGAAACCCGTCAGACTTTTCGATAATCGATTCGCTAGCCGGTACGGCCCCTGATCTGATTATGGCCATCCAGGGAATGAATGCAGGAGATCCAGATCACTATGCACACCCAACTGATCTGATCAGCATTCTAAAAGTTGCAAGGATCAGAGTTCTCAGTTTCAGGATTTCCATATACATTAATGCAATTTTCATGGTATTTTTAAAAAAATACCCAAATAGCTCTTAGAATTCTGATTAGATCAGTTGGGTGTGTATCAGTGGCGAAGGGTCCATACAAGCCGATTCCCATCGGCTTACCTTTTAAAATCCCATCCCCATCGATCCATTATAACATGTCATTACTTAATTTTTTTCGCCATTTCGGTAAGATTAATTAATAATGGCTACAATTATTTTTTATGAATTTCTAAGTAAATTGTCTACTCTAAAAACGCTAGCGCGCGCGCCGCGCCCCGCGTGCAAGGAATATCAAATCAATTTTCGTACAAAATCTCCTTGAGGCAAGCCGACGTCCTTTGGCTTCCTTTTTGCACTGTGTCTTGGCGCGGTTGCCACGGGCAACGGTTGATTGTTATTACTCTGTCTCTTTCTCACCAACGCACCACAGTCGCGTGCCTTTCGGTTGAAAATGGGGAAAGGCAAGCCGGCCGGCAGTGGCTTAAGTTTTCTCTCTCTTTCTATTTGAAGCGATGTTAACGTTTCTTTTCTCTTTCTGTTATAAAGAGACGAATAAGTTTTAAAATGCAAAATAAACAAAATAAGAACGATAGAAGAAAATACATCGCAACTTAGATATTTTTATTTAGAAGTATAATAGTACGTTTCTGCCATTATCATTATGTGAGTGTTTGGAACGTGATTAGTTTTCGTCAAAATAGTGAATTAGTGAGTGAGAATCGATACTTTTTCCCGGTTTTTGTTTATTTTAATGTGTTTATCTCATGTATTTGTTTATTGCGGTTTTATTTGCCATAATGGCTTTAATTAATATGGATTGTCGTTTAACTGACTAGCGCGGCGAAACATTGTTTTCCAAACTTAGTTACGAAGTTATGGTTACGTTAGCATGATGGGTTTTTTTTAAACATTTTCAATATAATATATCTTTCTACGATAAGGATGACAAGCAGTTACAAACTCAATAAAATGTTTTGTTTTCCATGATTATTATTTCTGATTCCAACTCAGTATAGAGTAGCGCGGGCTAGACTGTCACTATTTTATCAGTGCTTTTTTGCATGGTGAAATTGAGGCCCTAACTTCTGAAGAAACGCTTGAAGCTTGCATCACGCGGTGGTGTTTTTTGGTCCGGATTACCTTCGCCATATTTCGACCCCTCGCCACTGGTGTGTATAGTAATCTGGATCTCCTCCATTCATTCTCTGGATTGCCATCATCAGATCACAGCTATGGGCTAGGTCAATCCTTGGCGGAGAACCAAAAAGGCCTTGTGATTTCATATTTTTGTTCGCGAGTGTATTATTTGAATGTTAGTAGTTTGCGCGATGCATGATGCTTATAGTACCGTTTTAAAGTTAACGTATGTTGCGTAGTTGTACTGGGCGGGCGGGCTGCACGCGTGGGGCCCGCTGCCCTTCACGTCGCGCACGGGATTGGCCGCGTTGTTCCGCACGCACGCGTTCCTCACCGCTGGCTGCCTCGCCGCTGGTGAGTAAATTAAAAAATATTTTTTTTGAAAGTTATATAAGTTCAAACTTTTCATATTTATGTGATCCTGGTACTTTGGAGACGTTTTTAGGGTTCCGTACCAAAATGGTAAAAAAAGAACCCTTATGGTGTGACTCTGTCTGTCTGTCTGTCTGTTACAGCTGGATATCTCGAGAACTACTAATGGTATCAACTTGAAATTTGGAATAGTTTAAGATGACATTTGCCCAACTATTTTGCAAAAAAGAAATTAATAAAAAAATAAATATCTTTTTTACCATCGCCACTCGAAAAAGTGCGTTTAATTCAACGATAAGAGTGAATAAAAATATTTTGAATTTGGAACAATGTACAAAAAACTAAAACCTGCTGAAAGTATGGAGTTATTCCATAGATAAAGCCTCCCGCCAATTTTATTTAGGTTCTTTTTAGTGTCTTATCTTTGGGTTATTTTCTAAAAAATATCCCGCCAAATTAATTAGGTTCTTTTTAGTGTCTTATCTTTGGGTTCTTTTCTATATAATTGAAGGAGATTAGATGTTAAGTCTTGCATTGCATCAATCCATTCCATCAGTCTGGTCTGGTACGATCTTCAGACTGTAAAAATTCAAAGTCTATACAAACTGATGAAATGGACTGATGCCTGACCGATCATGTAATTTCCCTCTTAGCGTGGTTGTTTTATGTCATTGGAAAATATCTAGTTTCACTATATTCTAATGTTTAAATATTACTGATTACCTACCTAAATAATAAAAATGTAATAACTATAAATATTATAGGTTACTGCAATTTGTTTTCTCGCAGTCGATGGTAAAAAGTAGAGTACACAACTCGTGAAAAAAAAAATTCATCTCGGTCCTTTGTATCCCTCGCTTCGCTCAGGATTAAAATTTTAAAACCGCGCCAAAAACGCTACGGCGCTGGAAACGTCACTTGTTGACGTCACTAGCCTGTAAACATTGTAATATCCTTGGCCATTTGACAGACATCAATCGCGGATCCTTAGTCTTTGCAGTACCGGCGTTAGGGGGGGGCGAGCACGGGCGACCGCCCGGGGCGCCGGATATAAGGGGGCGCTGCAGGCGCCCCTTTATACACACTCGCTCATGACGCTCATGGAGCGAGTCCTACTTACTATCGTAAATTCCCTTTTAGCGACAAAATCGTTATGGTGGCAAGGCAACACATAATCACAACAATTTGGCAATATCTCGCCGAAATTTCATCGCTCGCTTACATGTGCCGTTTAAGATTTGGCCATTGTAAATCCAGGGGCAAGCGGTGCGACAGCACTGGGCGTCCTCGTGTGTGGGGCTCCAAAAACGCTTGACCACCGATCGACTATCAATCATATAGCCTGTTGACGAGTGACGACGTGACGAATGAAACTGACTAAAAATCACACTGCGTGGCCATTTTTTGTATAAACAAGCAAGATTAGTGTATGAAACTGACTAAATGGCGCTGCGCAGCTGTTTTTCGCTATAAACAAGGAAGATGAGGAGATGAAACTGACTAAAAATCGCGCTGCGCGGCCGTTTTTTTTACTATAAACAAGCAAGATTACAAGATTAGTAGGTGAAACTGACTAAAGATCGCGCTGCGCAGCCGCTTTTTAACTGACAGGTAGAATTGAAAATCTTGGAATCGCAGATAGGGGCGCCCCGTAGAAATTTCGCCCAGGGGCGCTGGTAGTGCTAAAACCGGCACTGAGTCTTTGGTCGTATCAAACGCCTGAAGCCATATTTATTTACAGGCAAGTGACGTCATCAGTAATCTTAGAGCGTTTTCGCCACAGAAAAAAAATCAAAAATTATTGCATTTGTATAAGTGAAATTAATCAATCAATAGACTTAATTTAGTCTATATAATAGTTGAATATGTTTTTTACGCCATTATCTGTTAGGATGACCACAATTTGCAGTATATTTTCAATCTTGTCAAATACCCTATTATGTATTTTCCTTGTAGAAGAAGAAGGCGTCTCCTGGCTAGACGCGCTGTCCTGCGTCCGCGTGTCAATAGGCGCGGGGGTGGCGCTGCGGTTGGGGCGCGTCGCGAGGCTCGAGCTCAACTACTGCGCCCCCGTCAAGGCCAGGAGTAGTGACATCAAGGCGCCTGGACTGCAGTTCGGGGTGGGGGCAGAGTTCTTATAGGTGAGTAGGTAACTTTGGCAGAGATTCGGGATGGGATGGGTGACCGGAAATGTCGAAATATAAGTGCTGGTGTGTTCTCAAACTATCTTTCTATAAGATTTTGATAGAAAAACTTAAAAATATTCGGGCAATAGCGCGATGCAAGTGGATTAAAAAGTCGTTATAGGCATGTGACTTTGGTAAAGGCTAGACTGGAGCTCAACTACTGCGCCCCCGTCAAGGCCAGGAGTAGTGACATCAAGGCGCCCGGCCTGCAGTTCGGGGTGGGGGCAGAGTTCTTATAGGTGAGTAACTTTGGCAGAGGTTTTAAGTGGGATAAAGTGTGGTTTCGATAATTGAGTGACTGGCAGAAGTTTGGTATGGGATGGGTGACCGGAAATGATGAAATATAAGTACGGTTGTATTCTTGAACTATTTATCTATAGGATTTTGAGAGAAAATCTTTAAAATATTCGGGCAATAGCGCGATGCAATCAGATTAAAAAGTCGTTATAGGTAAATGACTTTGGTAGAGGCTAGAGACCTACTGCGCGCCCGTCAAGGCCAGGAGCAGCGATGTTAAGGCGCCCGTCCTGCAATTCGGGGTGGGGGCAGAGTTCTTATAGGTGAGTAAGTAACTTTGGCAGAGGTTTGAAGTGGGATAAAGTGTGGTTTCGATGATTGAGTGACTGGCAGAAGTTTGGGATGGGATGGGTGACCGGAAATGATGAAATATAAGTACGGTTGTATTCTTGAACTATTTTTCTATAAGATATTGAGAGAAAATCTTATAAATATACGTAGAATACCGCGATGCAAATAGATTAAAAAGTGTCGTTTCGAATTTTGAGTAACTTTGGCAGAGGTTTGGGATGGGATGGGTGACCGGAAATGTAGAAATATAAGAGCGATTGTATTTTTGATCGATCGGATCTCGATCTAATTATCTGGCCCTTGCAATAATACTAGGATTATTATAAAGATCTGATTTGTACGAATATCCTAAGACATATACGTGAGCCACACCGTGATACCACACCGTGACCGTGCTAGGAACGTATCAGACAAAAATAATATTATTTGTATTGAAAAGTATGACACTATTCCCATTAGACCGTTCCGTCACCGGCCATGCACTTCTCATACATTTCAAAACAAATAATATGATTTTGTCTGATACGTTTCTAGCACGGTCATGGTATGGTACGGTGCAGTGGTCAGAGATATTTATTTTTATTAAACATAAAATATTTTATTTCAGATACCATCTCTACCGAATTACCAAACAAATGACTTATTTATTACCGATAGTCCATACAACAAATGTACATTCATGAATGTGAAATAAACTTTATAACCTACACAAAAAAGTTCAATTTAATTGACTTCTGACGTTTTGTGAAGTTTTATTGATAATTATAGCAAAATGTAATGTAATAACAGTAACGATGATGCGGTGTGTACAAATAGTTTAGTTGTTGTTTTAAATATACAAATGTTTAGTTTTCGTTTTGGAGTTTCATTCTTATTAATTTGATATCTTAATTTAAGCATTACATTTGGTTGGATCGCTGTGCGTCCGAGGTTCACTGTGAGACCCCATAGTTAATACGAGATACCGAGGCCGGGACCACGGACGACAAAAATCGGTTCGTTCTTTACTATTATTACGGAAAAGAAAGAGATATCGCCAACTAAACTAGGGGTGGACGATATACATCGATGTTTTAAAAACACTCGATGTATTGTATTTAGGGATGGGTTTACTCCCGGAATTTTTCCAAAGTTCCGGAATATTTCCAATTGACTGGGAAAAAACCCGGGAATATTCCCGATGGCCGGGAAAATACTCATTTGACAATATTTGATTAAATTTATTGATAAACGTCTACATATTTCTATTGTATGTATGATCTTTAAGATTTATGTCGATATTTAATTCAAGTAAAATGACTTTTTGTAAAGGAAAACCACATTACTTTGAATTTTTACCTTAGAAGTTAATTTTAATAGTAGTTCCATAGGCTAGCGGCGCAGCGCGGTGGCACGTTTTTTCTATGAACATGTATGTAGCTGTAAAAACCAGCAGTAATGTCATGTAATGTTCTGTAGTTACCTTATACCATACCATATTAATACCACCATCGTTTTTGTTCTGCAAAAATAACTTTGTTTTTCATAGTATTTGTATAAATGACAAAGTTGTATTTGCGGTTTATCTCTAAAACTGCTAACCATATCTCGTTTAAACCAATTTTCGTTGAAAATGTTTATATTTAGTTGAAAAGATCTACAGCATATTTTGTTTTTTACCCTTTCATTTTAAAAGGTAGAGGGGGGGGGGGGGGAATGAATACAAATTTTACCACTTTGGAAGTTTATATATTTGAAACGACCTTCTATGTCATTTTTCAAGTCCTAGGTATCTTTAAACACCCCGCACGGTTTGATGAAAAAAAATTCAGTTTCAGTTCCATTTATTAGGAGCCGTGCTTAATTTTTTTTATTTTTGTGTAAAAAATCGTACAGCTGTTTACAGAATACATATATCTACCTACCAAGTTTCAATTGTGTAATCCTAATAGTTTCGGAATAAAGTGGCTGTGACATACGGACGGACAGATAGACAGGCAAACATGATGAATCTACATGGGCTCCATTTTTAGCCCTTAGGCTACCGGAACACTAAAAAGTGAGAGGAAGTCGCGCGGCCACCTGGTGCGCCGGACGAGCACCGCTTTGTATGTCTGGATATCAGACTTCATGAGGAATCTGTCGATTCGAGTTGTCATTGATGGCTGCTCGTCCGACCAGTTGGCTATCAATGCTAGCGTCCCTTAGGGATCGGTAAGTACTCTCTCAAACGCTATTCCTGCTGCATATTAGTAATGCCTGGTATTTTGGGGTACGCTGATGACAGCACTGTTGTAGAGAGCTACGTATCTGATGCTCGAGCCGGTGCAGAACAGGTCCAATGTCTTAGGGAGGCGATATGGTCAGACGCATGAACCTATCGTTGTAGGTAGTTCCGACTGGGGCGAAGCCAATGTGGTCAAGTTCAATCCGTCAAGAACCCAGGCGTGTCTGTTATGTGCTAAACGGAGTCATTTCGATCTAACTCAATCTTTCTGAGGTATATCCGTGCCAATTACTAAACAACTAGAGCTTCTCGACATGTTATTGACTCCAACACTCAATTTTGGCTCTTTCATTGAGAGTAAATCACAATTGGGTTCTGGCAAAGATGAGAAAGTACCTACTTCACGCTGGAACAGCTGCTTAATCTATATCTACCGAATGCAAGTTTGATCGTGTATGGAGTACCTACTGCTCTCATATTTTTGGAATGGCCCTGCCCAACACCAGCTCCAGCTCCAGATGCTTGAGTCCATTGAGCGGAGGGCCAGGTAGTTCATCGGAAATGATAATCTTTCCTGACTTCTTCTTAGTCGTACACTCCTGGTAGAGTTGTCGTGGTCGGTCATGGACTGTCTGTAAGGTTTGTTGCCGCTCTTGAGATACTCCTCCATCTCTGTATTCGTGGCACTGCGTGTACATTCAGTAAGGGATAATTTTGTAGATGATTTGATTAATCAAATCATCTCTTTCACCGCCAGATCTCAAAGACGTCAATCTTTTTATGATATTTTTGGTGGACTGTCCATGTTTAAGCTCCATATGAATAGATAGGAAAATATTAAGCATCTCATCAAGCGAACTTTGGTGTTTAGTTATGCGGTGATCTTTCCATATCTTCGTGAGTTTTTTCATGGCTGATCGTGTAATGGCACACCATCTTTTGATCTCTTTATAACCACTTCCGGTATTTGTAATTGTGGATCCCAGGTAGGTGTAACTCTGGACAACTTCACAATTAGCTATTTCACGTAAGTCAGGTCGATTATTAGGTATTCTTACGATCCAACACCTTTATTTTTGTTTTATCGTAGTTCATAGTGAGACCAAAATCAACACTGGTTTTCTCCAGAAGCGCAAGAAACCGTTCTGTCTGCTTGAGATATCGCAAGAAAAGAAATCAGCGCTACTGTTTTTATTAAATATAAATATTTAAAAAAACTTGCACTAAGCGTTTTGTTTCTATCATCCGTACCGCTAGAGAGTAGAATTCCTTGCCCGAGTCTATGTTACCCGATAAGTACAATCTGTGGGCCTTCAAGTCGCGAGTAAATAGGTATCTTTAGGCAAGCGCGTTTCATCGTAGATCGCATCATCGTTTACCATCAGGCGTAAGGGTGCCCGCATAAAGAAAGCAGGTTACAGGTCGGTACAGGTCTGTACCGTTCGGTAAAGGTAAAGTAGCCCATACTTTTCTATGGGAAGCCGCATATACAAAACAGGTTGGCGGTACCGGTTTGCACATACATCCGCCTGTACCGACCTGTAACCTGCTATCTTTATGCGGGCACCCTAATAGCGGCCAAGCGCTTGTCTATCTATCTCTTTTTGATTAAACTCGACAGCTTTTGTTATTGTTGATTAATATTTTTTATTTCTTTAAACTTTAATTGACAGAAGATACAATTATAATTACTTAAACAAATGTGGCTGATATGATGATGATGAAATAAATGCTATTAATCAGATACAAGTACAAGTGTTTGAATTTATTGAGTTGTTTTGATTGCAAATTAGAAAAATATGTTTGGATCATACATATTATAGTATAATATCACTAAAAACACTTTCCAAAGAAAAATATTGGTATCAATAGTAACTGAATTCATAGCAAAGAGTATTTTCCCGCGTTTTTGGAATTTTACCATATTTTCCCGTATATTTCCGTATTTTCCCATATTTTTCTTTCCCCATATTTTTCTTTTCTTTCCCTGCCCATCCCTAATTGTATTGATACATCGAATCAAACCTATGTATTGTTACTTCTTAAACATCGAGTATACATCGATGTTTTTTTCGATGCATCAAAAAGGCAATCCTACTAAAGACATTAATATTTTTTTGTCTTATATCACCGAAGTCCCAAGCTAGCCAAGATTAAAAAAAATCTGTGTTGCCAATAGGTTACAGGTGCAGTGCAGCGGGTCTACCAACCGGCTAAAAATAATGAAGTTAATGTTAACTGTAGCTTGACAGATGTATGTGATACATTGCTACTTCGTTTTGGCATAAATAAAAACTTACCAAAGAAAAGTAGCAATGTATCACATCCATCTGTCAAATTACAGTTAACATTAACTTCATTATTTTTAGCTGGTAGACCCGCAGGTTATAAGTAATATTTCTGTAAGTTAATATTAATTTATATCTATTTTAACATCTTTTGATACCTTACCAATCTGTGTTACTAATGGAAAAAATACAAAAGGTTTTTTTACACAAAAAGGTTACTTTTTTATTCATTCAGGTTACTTTTGATAAGACCCGGCTAGCAACACTGAAAAATATGCAAATGGCCGGCCTTGTGTCTAAGAATAAGAAGTGCTTGTTTATTGAAGTGTCATTGCAATCGGGGGACCTTATTATGGAACAATTTTTGAACAAAGAGGTCCCACGCACGACTGCAATGACACTTGTTGTTTAACTTTTTAGTTCGTTTTTGGCAGGGCAGTCGTGTTTTTAATATTTTTTTATTTATTTATTTTTATTTCACACATTTTAGTGACAAATTATATAGTTTTGGAATGTGCAAGGCCTTTTATTTGATGCCCATATTGTAATAATAGAAGAAAAAAAGATTTTTTCACCTTTGAAAATGGCGTAGCACAGTCGCCATATTGATTTTTTCTAAAAAAAATATAGCCAGTGTCACTCGGGATGCTATAAAGATTCTAACGATACCCCATTTATCCAAATCAGTACAGGCATTTAGAAGTTATGGTGGAATAAAGAAACTCACATACCCACATACATGAACCCTGAACACATATACACTCTTTTTGCTTTGGTCAGTCGTAAAAATACTAACTTATTTCCGGATTGTCTCGAAAACGTTGCGCTTTCGGACTATACTATAAGACATGATCCCCTATCGATATACACGGGTTTCATCGTGCGCCGCTATATTTCCGATATCCCCGTCGAAAATCAAAAATTATGAGTACAGTCGGCGTCAAATTGATATGAGCGTCTAGAGTAGTCAAAATGATCTGAAAAACAAAAAATCTATTTGATCTACGTAGTTAGGCTCATCATATTGTTGTAAGCACACAAGGTGTCCAGCTTCGTTTGCTATGATAATTTTGAACACTGACTGCTCATACAAATATGAAAAAATGATTAGTAAGATATTTTGGACACTTTGTGTGCTTACAACAATATGATGAGCCTAACTACGTAGATCAAATAGATTTTATGTTTTTCAGATCATTTTGTCTACTCCGACTATGCCAGCCTCCCATACTAAGAGGTTTACCTACTATGATCTATGACAGATTGAGTTTAAGGAATACTAATAATTTTAATTTGTTTTTTAATAAGTCGTCCTCTCCTCCTTCAATTGCTATACCCTACTGGGTCCATAATGTTCTCTTTCTATAAAATTACCACCTATGTATTTACTTTATGGTATGCAATAAAATACTGAATACTAAAAATAAACAACGATTATGTTTAAAATCTCATTTAATAAATAAAAAGTTTACATTCTAACATTTGTATTGTAATTTGTACAATTTGCCTAAATTACTATTTTTTACAATCTATATTTTTAACCATTAATTACAAAGAGTTGTATTAGGTATTTACAAAACATCTTGCATAAAGAAGCGCTTAGTCCACGCGTCAGATCAAACGGTAGGTTTCCTACTGATTAGCCCACTATAGGGCCTTTTTCCGTTGTCCCCCATCTTTGTCCACCACTGGGGAATATCGGAAAAAGTTTTTTTTCTATAAATTCCTTCCCAATATCCACCAGTGATGGACAACGGGAATAGACCAACCATACTATCCCCGCAAATTGGTAATACGATGGAACCTTGTCACATTAACATAGACGTTGACGTCATCCGCAACTGAAAATGACAGTTAACAATAAGGTAATATATTAATTATTGAATTATTGTTTTCAATAAGAAAGGGTCTAGTTAGGAATATAAAAAAAATTACAATAGTTTTTCGCTTTTGAGGTTAAAAACATGGCCACCTGGTACATTGCCATTTTTCGATATCCCCCAGTGTCCACCACTGGGGGATATCGAAAAATAGGAATAGGCCGTCCATACTTTATTTCTCGATATTCACCAGTGGGGGACAAATAGTGGGGGACAATGGGAATAGACCTACTATAGTCGAGTTTTTAAATAATCGTCATTGTTTATAGGTCTGTCTTTAACATTGTTCTCCTAAAGGGCTGTATATTTTACGGCTAATACCCGAGGACCGGTTACATCTAGTTTTAGCCGGCTAAAACTAGGTGTAGCTGATAGCTGTTGGTTAAACCTAGGTGTAGCCGATTTGCTCGCGGCTAATACTAGGTTTAGCCGGTTAAGAATAGGTCTACCCTTCTTTGTGCTTCTACTAAGGGGGAGTAATTTATGGCGTATGAAGAAAGTTATTTCTATTGTATGTTAAAAAAACCACGAAATTTAAAACTCAGGCGCTTTCGCGCTTCGCGCTCGCCTTAAATTTCTAACCTATATTCGGGATCTACAGGAGTAAAGCAGATCAGTTACATTAAGAACACAGGTTTCAAACGCGTTTTTAAACTAAAAATAGGTGCTGAACACCTAGTTTTAACCAACAGCAATCTGCTACATCTAGTTTTAGCCAGTTAAAACTAGATTGAGCCGCACTTCGGGTATTAGCCGTAACATATTATATTGTCTGCTCTCTATATTGTGGATACGGTAAGTGGGGATTACTTTGTATGTTAAATGTCGCGTTTTTAGCTACACTATATTATATTTCTAAGCCGTGAGCTTCTTGTTGTACATGTCCGTGTAGTGAAGTGTAGCGCGCAGTAAGTCGTCTTCGTTCATGTCCACTTGTAGCGGCGGGATCATAGCGCCCGCTACGCATCTATCAAACAACATATTAATTTACTAAATAACATATAGTGCGAGGCAAACATCTTGAAATAGGATGGGGATTGCGCAGAAATCGTATTTTGGGTATGCGAAGCGGTGAGTTACGCGGGCGGCGGGAGAAGGGCGCGCGCTATTGGTCGCTCGCAACCTTTAAAATGCCACCTATTAGTGCCACCGATGGCAAACTCTAAGGTGGCAGATGGGAATAAATAGATGCCATTGACCAATAGGTGGTAAACACCACCTATTAGTGCCAACGGTCTAGTCGACAAAAAATTCTACTCGCACCAGATCATATTGGCAGGCGGGAATCGAAACCGCGACTTATATAGCTGTTTCATCTTAATTAATTTGTCAAAATAACTAAAAAAAGATGTTTCAATTGAATGTGGAGGTAATTCTCCACGTTGAGTTGTATGTTTGTTTGAGTTGTATGTCCTACCTGCCCTCAGCATTGAGGAAGTTGAAGGTGGAGCAGGCGTGCTCCGTGGGGAGTATCTCCACGTTGAGCTGCGCGACGCGGCACGCGCGGAACACGGCGCCCATCAGCGAACGGTCGCTGCCTTCTAGGCCCACTACCTACGGAGACATTATACCATAGACATAGAAAAATTTTCGCTGCGCTCAAGAAGACCAACAAAGCGTGGAAAAGAGAAGTTAACATCATACGGACACGGTCTATGTAAAAAAGAGACAAAGGATCAAATGACATGTGCCAACATTTTTTACAGTAAGAGCCCCTAGCGTCCCGCCTAGCAAATGAGCAATCACAGTTTGTTTAAAATATTTGTTAATCTTAATTATAATTTAAAATAAAGGTATCGTGGAACCATGGTGCCTTGTGCTCTAAGTAATTGTGATGTAACAAAAAGAAATAATCCAAGTAATCACACTTTTCACAGGTAAATAAGATATTGCCACACATATCTCTAAAACCAAATTTCTCTACATTTATTCGTTTATCGACAAAGAAAACAGTATGGAACATAGTTTATTAATTTCCTTTGCCGTATATAGTCATATTTTATGAATCTCAGTCATATTTTACGTATCTCATATAAAATGTATGCATTCGTTTTCGGATCACCTGTTTATTGACATTGTTGTTCTTTGACATTCTATTTCTATGCATTATACACATCAACTTTGTCTAGGGATACAGGTGTTATTTTCATACAAACGAGGTAACTTTGAAGCCTTGGTTTCCTGCCAGGGATGTACCGTGCTGTAATCTGATGATAGCCATCCAGGGACTGAATGGAGTAGATTCAGATCGCTATACACACCAAACTGATCTGACCAGCATTCTAAAAGATTAATGGGTCAGAGTTCTCAGTTTGAGGATTTCCATACATTTTCATGCTATTTTCGCCGTTTTTTGAAACATGTCCATTACGTTTTTATAATGCTGGTCAGATCAGTTGGGTGTGTATAGCGATCTGAATCACCTCCATTCACTCCCTGGATAGCCGTCATCAGATCACAGCGCAGTACATCCCTGGCAGGAAACCAAGGCTTCAAAGTTACCTCGTTTGTATGAAAATAACACCTGTTATCACTAGACAAAGTTGATGTACTTAAACCGATTTCAATAATCATATTCATATATATTTATTGCAAGTCACTCACATGTTTAACAATAAACAACAATCAATCTTCAGTTCTTACTGAATTACCAAACAGAGTACAAATTGAACCCCCTTCCCCCCCTGGGAATCGAACCCGGGACCCCTGCGTCTTATACGGGTGGGCGAACCACTAGACCACTGAGGTGGTTAAATTATACTTATTAGGAATAGGTACAAAAATTAAATAAAACAATATGATGAATTAAGTACCTATACCACACACAGAAAGGTTCGATCCTAAGATCCAGGGGGCTGACAGCTTTAGTTCCATCCCAAGAGTTTTGGTGCTAGCGTCGTGGTTTGGACTTGTATGTATTGGATTTATGTGTGTGTGTGTGTATTGTCAGTGTGTGCGTGACTGTGACAGACATGACAGTTCTTCGGTCCAGTTGTTTTATTTCATTTCGAAGAAAAAACTTATTTTAGTATTTTAATTCTATTTTTCTTTGAGTTGTTCGCTTCATTGGTTGTCTTGGTCCCCACAAATCCTGATTTAGTTGAACTCGGCAAAAATAAGTTACTAAAGAAACGCATTTGTGTATAGCTTTTTGACGAAACTCAGTTTGAAGAAGTTGGCGATATAAATTCGTCAATACATTTTCCTTGTTTAATCAAATAGCAAAACGCAAATGCAGAAATTGTATGGTGTTTCACTTACTACCGAAGGTAAGTTTCTATCTTAATAATTAAAAAGTTAAGTGTTCCTCTCCATGTTAACAATAGGTACCTACATACCTACTTTTCTCCCACATTGAGTCAAGGTACAGGGTAATGCATCTTAATAGTAATTTATATAAAATCAATAAACTTACAACAATAAATAATATATTTGCAAAAAATGTCAGTTGAAGATGTATTGTAAAGGTACATAGTTAAAACATAGTTATTACCGAACACTCAAACGCTTCCAACCTAAAATCTTTAGTTAAGGGAGGTCTCGCTGTCATCTCATGGTCAATGAGGCTGTCATTTCTATACTGTTTCTGTCAGACCTTACAACTTATGATACGACCAGACCATAACTTTAAGAATCTACTGAGTATTTGGTCGTTAACCTTAAAAGTTCTGTATTATAATATTTACATTTATTGTTATTATTCCAGTGTATATGGTAGAAAAGGAGCATAACTACTGTCACCCAGGATCAAGTACAGGATATTAGTAGACATGGAGACTGTTGGTGGCATGCAAGGTTTGTTTGTGATTTCTTTTTTTAACAAAATTTCTGAATTCCCTTTTGGTGGTTCTCCGTCTTTAACATTTTTAAGTATAATCGTTTCATGAAATTTTTGCATTCAATCAACTAGCAAACTATTTGTAGGCTACTTATTTTAGAGTTTAATAATTAAATATTATATTATAGGTTAATGTTAGAATGTTAATGATGTTATAAAGTTATAAATAACTTCATACTTATTAAATATTAGAATTTTCGCATTTCACAATGCTATTTTTAAATTAAGATAAATAAATACTAGAAAAAATCGACTCACTCATAGCACCTTAGATGGGACTTGAACCCGCATCCTTGGGACTCCATCCCAATGCACTGACCAATGCGCTGGCTTGCAGCGAAAAAGTAATAAGTACTAGAAAATTTCACCAATGCAACTAGTGACTCTGTAGCATAATTGGTCAGTGCATTGGGCCAGAATCCCAAGGGAGTGGGTTCGAGTCTCATCTGAGGTGATTTTTTCTAGTATTTATTTATCATAACTTCATACTTACTGTTAAGTACTTGATTTTTATTTCACTTTTCATTTTTTATTTGCAGGTAATGTTTTTTTCAATGAGCATCACCACCAGCATTACTATCTTTAACTAGCGAAACACCAATGATTCCAAAATATCAGAGTGAGGTAAGCTAGTATTTTGGTGTTAATAAAGTACTTAATTATTAAGCTTATTTGAAATATAACTATTTAATAATTAATTATAGAATGTCATATTAAAAACAATGTTAGGTCTAACAATGATTTGAATTTAGTCAAATACTCAGAGATTAATGACGAAATATTTTTGTTTCAGATGATATTTCTTCTCAAGCACAGTATTTCCTATGCAATGTCTTATTAACTTAATTAGTGTACAATTTTAGATGGAGATGGAATTACTTTTATAAAAAAAAACTGTTAATAAAACATATGGAATGCAAAAAATTGAATTAAACTATTATACAAGCGTAAAACATATGTATACTTCAACTACAATTAATAAATGATAATTGTAATTAACATTGGTTGTTTTATTTTATTTATAATTTAAATTAAAATTCATAATAAGTCCAAAGGGGGTCCTTTATTGATTGTCGCACATTACTAAATAAAGAATATCGATATCGATAGTACTTCGATTGGAAGCACTAGTGCTCTTGGGTTGGAAAGCGATCGCAGCGCCATAACTTCTGGACGTGGAACTAAGCTAAATTGACTGTCGTATCTGTAGCTTGCTACAAATTAGTAATCTGTGCTAAGATCCCTTAACAGTTGAAAGAAACAACTAAAAACATACACCTTGACATTTAAAAAATCTACGTAAAACTTATTTATAAAAAGTTACTTACTAGTAAATCTATCTTGGGCTCCAGCAGTTTGAACAGGCGCAGCGATTGCTCCGTGATCTCGTCGGAGCCGCGCACCTGCCACGACAACACCGTCCTAACACGGACGATCATTAATATTATTTTTTTGATTAATGGCAAATCAAAAAAATACTTCCCTTATTGTTTGAACCAACAATCTGTTGAGATATAGAAAATATTCTAGCTAGAGGAATAACAGGCCTATTTCCGTTGTCCACCAATGGTGGATTTCGGGAAATAAAGTATGGACGGTCTATAACCGTTGTCTACCACTAGGGTATATCGGGAAATAAAGTATGGACGGTCTATTCCTGTTGTCTACCACTGGTGGATGTGGGGAAATAAAGTATGGACGGTCTATACTTGTTGTCCACCACCGGGGGATATCGGTAAATAAAGTATGGACGGTCTATTACCGTTGTCTACCACTAGGGTATATCGGGAAATAAAGTATGGACGGTCTATTACCGTTGTCTACCACTAGGGTATATCTGGAAATAAAGTATGGACGGTCTATTCCTGTTGTCTACCACTAGGGTATATCGGGAAATAAAGTATGGATGGTCTATTACCGTTGTCTACCACTAGGGTATATCGGGAAATAAAGTATGGACGGTCTATTTCCGTTGTCCACCACTGGGGGATATTGGGAAGAAATGTATACAAAAAAGTAAGTAGGTAAGTGTATAAAATATCTTTTAATTAAATAGTACCTGGGAAAGATGGCCATGGGCCCCAAAACTGTGATCCCATTGTTGAGTCTAAAGCCATACTGGAAAAGAAACAAATTTTATCAAAATATCTATTTGCTAACGGGTAACAATAAATTCCCATTTTGGGTATCAAAAATACTGAATACAGCGTACTGAAATACTTAGTGGGCGACTACAGATATTGAAAATGGGTGACTTTAAAATACAAATGGACTAACTAGCTAGTTATTCAGAACGGGCGACCAAATTTCTATTTGGGCGACAACCTTACGGCACACAATACATTTAAAATTTGCCATATATTTTATTTAAAAATGGCGACTATTTTCCTAATTGGGATGACAAAAATACCATGTTGGGCAGCTTAAATCAGTTATATAGTTACCTACTTGGTATAATAGGTGCCCACTCAGTATTTTTGTCACTCATTTAGAATTTACACTGCTAACTTAATTTATTTATCTCCCACATGTAGTCGATTATTTTACGTATTTTTGTAATCCACTGTTAGTCGCCCGTTTAGTTATTTTGTCGCCCAAAAAATAAACCGCTGCCAGGTTTAGTATTTAAGTATCCCATTAACAGTCGCCTTTAATTATTTCCAGTCATCCAAATAATTAATTCCCGAAAACAAATAGATTTTATTAATTATCCATTTGCTAACTAAGCATTATTAATAATCTTTGTTATAATAAGTATCTCACATTGCGTATAAACTTTTGATAATTATTGTGATGGAAAATGACCTCACTTTAAATGTGGAGGTCGTTTTTCAATGTTGACGACTCTGTATGAAATATACAGGGAGAAAAAAGCAGCCCTTGACGAGTTTCTTGCCGGTACTTCTCGTTACAAGGTCTCCCGCTTAGGGTTTGCGAACCGATGGCGTAGCTTCTATGATATTCACAAGTGCTTGTAACAGCCTAGACTGAATAAATGAATTTGAATTATAGATAATTTGTTCTGCTGCTAGGCCAGAAATGGTCAGAATAAGTTATTCAATTCAAAGTACTCAATTCATTTAAACACATTCTATGTATTTGTGAAGTTTGCAAAAGTTGCTCGATGTGGTCAGTGCAGTACTACAGGGTTGCCAGATGCCCCGCATTTTACTGGTTACCTTGTTTTATTGGTTAAGAAAACACAGAAACCCATAATTGCGAATATGATATGAGGTAAATAAGGCACCCAAATTTTTTCCAAACTTATCCGGATAAGTTTGGAAAAAAAACAGGAAAGATTCCCATGAAAAATATTTTTACATCATACTGCTCGGTAACTAGGATTTACTTATATAGTATGAGGCTGTGTAAGTTGGCATGTGCAACACAGTGCATTGTTTAGATAGAACGTTCCATTTTCAAATCACTTTACAATTCAAGGATGGTGAATGCTTTAACTGTAAAGTTACTTTACAATTCAAGCATTTAAAACTCCTTAGTTAACCAATCTCTTTTCTTTTATTATAAAATGACGAAACTTTTGGCTGAAAAAAAAATACAATGAAAATGGCGGCATTTCATTTCAGTTTAAGCTACCTAGGTACATAAGCAAAATTCTGCAATGCAAAAACAGCTGATTTTTTTTTCGTGATTTCGAGGTTGGTCCCATAATGAAAGTTGTTCAGTTTAATGGTCTGATCAACCCCACGAGTTTTCAATTAAATAACCCTTTAACGTTTTCATTTTTATTTTTATTTTTATTAAATTTACCTCGCATGAATGATGTAAAATAGTATGCTTACCTCGGTTGTAAGTAGCTATTACACCCTCGAACTATATTCTAAATATCTCGGGTGCACTCGATCCATTAGCAATAATGAGTTAGTAATAGAAATTGGATCTTGTTCTGTAATAGCTCACTTACATCCCTTGTGTAACAAACTACTATTTTTTAGCGCCAAATTGGATCTTGTTTTGTAATAGCTCACTTACATCCCTTGTGTAACAAACTACTATTTTTAGGGTTCCGTAGCCAAAATGGCAAAAAACGGAACCCTTATAGATTCGTCATGTCTGTCTGTCTGTCCGTCCGTATGTCACAGCCACTTTATTCCAAAAGTATTAGGACTACATAGTTGAAACTTGGTAGGTAGGTGTATTCTATGAACCGCTTTACGATTTTTACACAATAATAAAAAAAATAAAAGATTAAGGGGGGGCTCCCCATACATGGAACTGAAACTGAAAATATTTTTTTTCATCAAACCAATACTTGTGGGGTGTCTATAGATAGGTCTTTAAAAATGACATTGAGGTTTCTAAGACAATTTTTTCACAAAGTCAACCGGTTGAAAGATATATGCCGCCAAAGTGGTAAAATGTGTGTCCCCCCCCCTTTAACTTTTAAAGTAAGAGGGTGAAAAATCTAAAAAAAATATAAGCTATAGATCTTACCAAACACTTTCAACGAAAATTGGTTTGAATGAGATTTAGTAATTAGTTTTCAAGATATAGTACATTTTCCAAAACCGCAAATATAACTTTGTCATTCATACAAACACTGTGAAAAACAAAGTTATTTTTTCAGACGAAAAATGATAGCGGTATTAAAATATTATATGGTATAATGTACCTACGGAACCCTACTGCGCGTGGCCCGACACGCACTTGGCCGGTTTTTTTTAATTCAACCGGACTACATAGTTGAAACTTGGTAGGTAGGTGTATTCTATGAACCGCTTTACGATTTTTACACAAAAATAAAAAAATAAAAGATTAAGGGGGGGCTCCCCATACATGGAACTGAAACTGAAAATATTTTTTTTCATCAAACCAATACTTGTGGGGTGTCTATAGATAGGTCTTTAAAAATGACATTGAGGTTTCTAAGACAATTTTTTCACAAAGTCAACCGTTTGTAAGATATATGCCGCCAAAGTGGTAAAATGTGTGTCCCCCCCCCTTTAACTTTTAAAGTAAGAGGGTGAAAAATCTAAAAAAAATATAAGCTATAGATCTTACCAAACACTTTCAACGAAAATTGGTTTGAATGAGATTTAGTAATTAGTTTTCAAGATATAGTACATTTTCCAAAACCGCAAATATAACTTTGTCATTCATACAAACACTGTGAAAAACAAAGTTATTTTTTCAGACGAAAAATGATAGCGGTATTAAAATATTATATGGTATAATGTACCTACGGAACCCTACTGCGCGTGGCCCGACACTCACTTGGCCGGTTTTTTTTGTAAGTACTATGGGGCCATCCATAAATTACGTCACACGAATTTCATGATTTTTGACCCCCTCCCCCGTCCTTGTCACAGCTAGTCACATTTGTGAAACCTAGTCACATATTTTACAATTTTACATCTAGAAATAATTATTGAATTAAAAAAAACCGGCCAAGTGCGTATCGGGCCACGCGCCATAGGGTTCCGTAGTTACCTTATACCATACCATATTTAATACCACCTATTATTTTTCGTCTGCAAAAATAACTTTGTTTTTCACAGTGTTGGTATGAATGACAAAGTTATATTTGCGGTTTTGGTAAATGTGCTATATCTCGAAAACTAATTACTATATCTCGTTCAAACCAATTTTGGTTGAAAGTGTTTACTAAGATCTACAGCATATATTTTTTTTAGATTTTTCACTCCCTTATTTCAAAAGTTAAAGGGGGGGGGACACACATTTTACCACTTTGGCGGTGAATATCTTTCAAACGGTTGACTTTGAGAAAAAGTTGTCTTAGAAACCTCAATGTCATTTTTAAAGACCTATCTATAAACACCCAACACGTGTTGGTTTGAAGAAAAAAATTTTTTTCAGTTTCAGTTCCATGTATGGGGAGCCCCCCCTTAATGTTTTATTTTTTTATTTTTGTATTAAATTCGTTAAGCGGTTAACAGAATACATCTACCTACCAAGTTTCAACTGTGTAGTCTTAATACTTTCGGAATAAAGTGGCTGTGACATACGGACAGACAGACAGACAGACATGACGAATCTATAAGGGTTCCGTTTTTTGCCATTTAGGCTACGGAACCCTAAAAACAGGTCAAACATTTGTATTATTTAAATTTAAATGATTTTGAAATGTGACGTCACAAAATTTAGGACCCCTCCCACCCCCTTGTCACACAATGTCACACTTCATCGACTCCCTCCCCCTTAACGTGTGACGTAATTTATGGATGGCCCCTATGTAGTTTATCTGACTCTGGAGCCGCTCCGCTCACCCTTTTGGATAACTCTAGGTACCCTTGTGGGGCGCGCCTAAGTGGTTGGGAACTAATGAGATAGCTTTTTTATTAGTAACTGGGCAGCCATTTGACCACCATCTTGCTTGGTAAACAGGATGTGGTCTAAGGTATAGCACGCTTGCCCAGGAAATGCATATTCACTCTTGCCTTGAAGAGACCAAGGTTGCAACTATCGGGGAATACATGAGCAGGCAGCGCATTTAATTCTTTAGCAGTTCGCATAAGAAATGTATTGGCAAAGCACTTGGTACAGACCCTTGGAGTATCTACTATGTAAGGGATCACCCTTACATAGTAGATAGGTACTCCAAAGGTTCGAATTAGTAGGTATATCAATACTAACCTGCCTCTGGTACCCCAATGGAAAGGGGCTGAAGGAACAAGGTCGTGCAGTTCCCTCGCACACTCTCCAAAGTGTATTCTATAAAAAACCGATAAACAAGCAACTTTGTGATGGCGATTAAGGGTCTAGTTGGATACTCACAGTGGCATACGCATCGATCATGAGCCCTAAGTCCTGCTCCTGATTGATGATGCGGACTGTCGTCTTTCCATCACCCTCGTAAGCTGCTTTATATCGTACTGAACTGCTTATAAAACACCAAAAAAATATGTATTTATACAAATCAGCTAGGTACTTGGACTTTTGACGACTTAATTGAATGATTCTAATTGATACGGCCCATTTATGTCAGTTTTTTAAGATTAAAAGAATAATTAGGCTTTCAAAAGGTTACAAATAGCAAAATAAATGAATGTTATGAAAAAAATTCTAACCTAAAAAGAGGCAAACTTTTCCTACAGATGGTTCTGACTGGTCGTACTAAATTCGATAGCATTTCGATATTTTCGTTTAGTACACTTTGATACTATTTATTTATTAAATAAAACTTAGGACTTTACAAAATTTTTGTGTTTTTGTTGTTTTGTAGTTTTTCTGTTTTTCCGGAACTTTTTAAACTGTCAATGTCAACTGTCAAGTGTCAAATTAAAAAGCAAACAACAGTGTTGCCAGATCTCTAAACTAATTTTCCCGTAATTTGCTTTGTGAAATCGATATCAATTGAGAATTGTTAGCAACAGTGATACGTAATCGATGGGCCGGTATTGTAAAGAAGACCTAGGTAAAGTATAAAATGAGTAATATTTCATACATTACCTGGGGGCTTATCATCAGCAAATAAAAAACCATTATTAAGCCGTTTAGTTGAAAAGCAGGCCTTAAACATGACTGCTTATGAACTAAACTCGAACTAAAATCGAGGTCACGGTACGAAAAAGTAAGGCAGTTTAATATAAGTCCTGCTTTATGAGCTCATAGTAAGGTCCCTGAACCTTTTAGGTATTGTTTACAATACCGAATTTCACTAATAGTAAATGGGTATGATTTTATCAATTACCTAATAATTGCATTTTCAGTGACCTAATAACCTAAATTGAATCACCAACTAATATTAAAACGCTTACCTAAATATTAATTAAGAATTACTTGGAAATGATATCAATCATCAAAAAATTATATTAGGTTTCAAAATATAAAAAATGTAACTAAAATTGAATCGGCAAACATTATAAAAATGTTTACCAAAAAAATATTTTTAATCTTTAAATAATTTTAATACTGCACTATTAATGCTGGTTTTGATTAGTGATGGGACTCGCTCGAATCAAAAAAATGTATTCGAATCGATTCGAATCACCAGTGAGTGGTTCGAATCGTCGATTCGAATTTGACGATGATTCGATTCGATATGATGATTCGAATAAATGTGATGATTCGAATCAGCTAGCCAATTCGAATCAGGTGACGAGTCGAATAATTCGAATCGGGTGATGAGTCGAATATTTCAAATCAGGTGATGATTCGAATGATTCGAATCAATGTGATGTTTCGAATTAATAACAATATCGTAAAATTAATTATTAACCTAAGGAAAATAAATTCCGTGGGCGAAAATACTAAATAATGGTTAAAGAACTTAATGAAACGAAACTACCTTCTCAGTCCCTAAGGCCTAAGGTAAGCTTGTTACGCCATCAAAGATTCGAATACAAAAAATTTATTCGAATTCCAACGGTAATTCGAATCAGCCAACCAATCCAAATCAGGTAATGATTCGAATCAGCCAACTGATTAGGTCCAGGTGATGATTCGAATCACCCAACCAATTCGAATCAGCCCACCGATTCGAATCAGGTGATGATTCGAATCAGCATAAATACTCATTCGAATCGAGCTTGGATTGACTTGATTCCAATCATTCGAATCAATTGTGATCCGAGTCCCATCACTAGTTTTGATTTAGCGCAGGGGTTCCCAACCTTATACCCTATACCCCCCCAGTGGCGTACCGACCGGATACGGCGCCTAGGGCAAGCACAGAAGTTGCGCCCCTTCATAAGTTATCTAAATGTAAAATAAACAGATACACTAAATAAAACAGTCTTAAGTCTTTTTTTAAACATTTTTATTTTCGGTTTTACACTGAAATTAATAAGTAAAAGTGCACTTTCGGTCAGTCACATGCATTTTTTATCGAAATAAACTTATAATAACACCTTTCTTGCCTTCTGCGAAGCAAACAGATTTATAACGTTTTCGAAATCTGTTTCTTCAGTTTCTTCTCGCTCTACACTGAGCAAAGCTAGGTCGCTTAGTCTTTGTTGACCCATTGTTGCCCTCAAATACGAAAGTATTAGTTTAAGTTTACTGAAGGATCGCTCACAACTTGCAATGGATACTGCAATCGTAAGTAGAATTTGAATTGAAATGCGTAGATTCGGAAAGACGCTCTCATCTCCATACTGAACAATAAATTCAAGGAGCTCTTCAGGTCTCCTTAAGTTTATTTTTTTTCTAGTGGATATCAACATTCGAACATCTAATATTTCTTCATACAACTGTTCTCCGTTAACATCACAAGCATAGGAATCTCCAAATTCTGTACATTTCTTTTTTAAATCGTCGTAATCGTCAATGCCGTAACACAATTTTTTAATATTAAGTAGAAATCCAAATCTAGCGTCGGTTTCATGCAGACGAGTGAATCTTTCGTTCATTTCACAGACAATACGATCGAGCGATCCCTTCATAACTCGTTCTATTTCTTCCTTAGCAGTCAACCCAGCGTCGATCGCATTCTCTCCAGCCATGCGTTTTTTTGGCCTTCGACGCCTTTCAACCCCTACATCCCATTCCTGACAAAGATTTAAACCTTTCACGAGTGCATCATTAACCAATTTCTCTCTTTCATTAGAAAAATAGTCTCGAAGAGATTTTATATCCAAGGCAGCATCATGAAAATTCATACTAGGATCTTGTAGCCGCTTTTGAACACGGTCAATAGAAGCAAGTACATTGTTCCAAAATCCTAACAAAGTCAAAAAATCGTACGATAATATGCGATTATAAAGAAGTCTGGCATCACTTTTTGTTTCACTAGTTTGATTGCTATCCTCTGTCAATTCTTGGAGAATTTTCAGCATATTTTTAAGATATTTGTTAACCGGCTTAACTGCTTCAACCTTTGCACTCCATCTTGTTTCAGAGTCTGATTTTACAACCACAGGCACGGAGTTCTTGAGTTTTTCCCAGCGCAGAGTGGAACGAGTAAAGAAGACGTAAAGAGATTCAATAGTTCCGAAAAACGTGACCATTATAGTATCCTGCTTGGCTGCATGTACTCCTACCAAATTCAGTGAATGGTTATCACAATTCACAAATATCGCCAGATTATTCTTGTCTCTTATTCTTTGATGAACACCAGTTCGGTGCCCAGCCATCACAGCAGCGTTGTCATAACATTGTGAACGACAATCCTGTAGATCCATATCGTCTGTCTCTAGCTGTTTAAGGATTTCATCAACTAAACTTCCAGCGTCCTTTTGACTTATCTTGATAAAACCTAGGAAAGATTCTCTAACGCGAACTGATTTTCTCTCAAAATCAACTTCTACATATCGCACTACTTCTGACATCTGCTCACGATGTGCCTGATCAGGAGTCGAGTCAAACATGAGACCATAGTATTTTGATTTGCGAATGCTTCGCAATAAACTCTGACGAACAGTGGTCGCCATAAGATGAATGAATTCATTTTGAACACTAGGTGAAAAATAAGATGTGGTTCCAGGATGATTTTTAATTTGAGTGAGATGGTTGTTTATGACGGGGTCAAATATGGCGAGGAGCTTTATTAATCCTAGGAAATTACCAACATTATTGGATTCGGATTCAACGCATGTACTAAGTGACTCCCTGTGACCTCGTAATGCTAGATTTTGAGTGGCAAGGAATTTGATGCAATGAAGGATTCTCATGAGCACACTACGCCACTTTTGTTTTTCTGTCTCGATCTGGGTTTGAAATTCAGTGTCAATAATTCCTTTATTTGCTGCAAAATTTCTTTCCATTTCTTTCCACTGGGTGAAGCACTGACGATGGTTCTTTGCATTTTCATGTGCAGTGAGTCTTTCAGGTGCTTTCCATTGGGTAAATCCATCTTCATGTTCTAATGAACATTGACTATCTAATTGTAAAAAGATAAGACAACATATGCAAAAGGCAGATTTTTTGGACGGGGAATAGACAAGCCACGAACGCGCTACTTCTTCACCGCGATTCCCAAGTTTCTTCTTAAACCAACTTTTGTTCATACAACGGTTATTTGTAGGTAGAAAAGGACCCTCAGTATTTTGAAAATATTTTGAACCCAATTTAATTATTTCTATTTTCAAACTATCTGAAATAATTTCTATAATTTCTTTCCAGTGTTTTTATCAAAGTTTAGAAGTCCAATATCATTATTTTCGATTACTTCTGGTATGATAGTAATTGGGCTTTTGACATCATACACCATATCATCCACAATATCTTTTTTTTCTACTGAAATACTAATGTTTTCTTCAAATCCTCCAGTAGCCTTAGACCTCATAACCTCACTGCTCTTCATTTCGTCAAACTCAGAATTATCTGAATTAATATCCCCCCTGTCTTGTGCTGAATAAGTGTCGGAAACTTTGGATTCTATTGTACATGTCGATGTTGTAGGCAATTCCTTAGAACATGTCAAACTTCCACTAGCAGCCTTTTCAAGATCAAAATATTTCTTGAAATATTTACTAGAATTTCGAGCTGCTTCCTCTTGCAATTTTCGTCGTTTCCGTCCTTCAGCCCCACTTTCTTTTTTCTTAGAAAACAATCGTTTCATATTGCTTAGGTATTGTTGGAAAATGAGGGCTCCAAATTAAAATAACCTGAAATAAATAAACAAATGGGTCAATCAACTTTTAATTATACCATAATTTTGATCAAACATAAAAATGTATAGTATAAAAAAATAATAGATTAGTTTAAAATAGATACTTAAGCTTAAGTCTTAAAGTATCGTTTTGGTAACAGGAATAAATATGTTGTCTACATTTTTGTTCGTATTTTAAAGGTTGTTCAGTCGAGTTGACATGTCATCAATTTCATACAATGAAAAGGGACATTTCAACAATACGAACAAAAATATGTAAATAATATATTTATTTCTTTCACCAAAATGATACTTTAAATGTTAAATTTTACCCAGACCATTATTTTTACACGACTGCCCAAAGCAAAAAGAGTGTATATGTGTTCAGGGTTCATGTATGTGGGTATGTGAGTTTCTTTATTTCACCATAACTTCTAAATGCCTGAACTGATTTGAATAAATGGGGTATCGTTAGAATCCTTACAGCATTCCAAGTGACACTAGTTATATTTTTTTTAGAAAAAATCAATATGGCGACTGTACGACGCCATTTTCAAATGTGAAAAAAAATATTTTCTTCTATTATTACAATATGGGCATCAAATGAAAAGCCTTGATGAGCACATTCCAAAACTATATATTATGTCACTAAAATGTGTGAAATAAAAATAAATAAATTTAACAAATATTAAAAACACGACTGCCCTGCCAAAAACGAACTAAAAAGTTAAACAACGAGTGTCATTGCAGTCGGGGGACCTCGGGGGATAAGGTGCCCCGACTGCAATGACACTTGTTGTTTAACTTTTTAGTTGGTTTTTGGCAGGGCAGTCGTGTTTTTAATATTTTTTAACCCTAGATCACTAACCTTAATTTTGAGTGACGTTATTACTAACCTTAGAGTAAGACGCGCTTCTGTCCCAGAAAGAGAAGCCATACGAAGCTTTCCCCTCTGCCGAAGTACAAGCCCAAATGGGCATATGCAGTTGATAAAACCAGTTGCGCCCGGATTTCTTTCTAGACCGAGTCCAGTCGCGCATGTGAACGCTGCAGTGTTTAAAATGCCGAATTGATGAGTTTTTTACTGTTAAAAGAGGTCTGGAACATCAAAGTTTACAAAAAGTCGGTGTTACATTTCACATGAAAGTAATTTTTTGTCGTATTATTGCTATTTGTTTACATTTAAACATTAAATTCGTATATTTTATTCTTGATTAGTTGTCAAATTTATTCAGTGACATCGGGTCTGCTCGTCCATGGCTCCTCCGTACAAATTTCAGATCTGTCGCTAGATAAATCCGAATTCTCGCCGATGAGCAACTTAGTGATGTTACCGTATCACAATGTTTGTCGATAAAGGATATGGCCTGGTCCTGCTCCAGGCATTCTCATAAATGTGATATACCTAAAAATTCTTAAATATTTATTAATTCTTTTTAACTTCTGACAGACTCAATTTGGTCTTTGCAGTTTTGCACTGTTACATTCTGCGTCAAAGAGTATGACGGCGCAACCGTAGCGCCATCTAACTAGATTTCACTCCTTGAAACTTCAAGGAGTGAAATTACTATACTGCATTGACAGTGACGCCGGCTGTCATTGCACGGGCAAGAGTAGATTGTACTCTGACGGAACGTCACTTACGTTTTGACAGTGGCGGGCCAAGATGGCGGTTGGCGGGAAGTGGCACTTGGCAGTTGGGAAGAAGACGAGCCACGTGTAAGAACGTAAGAGACGGATCGTCGACGTCCGTTTTAAATCCGTTTTAATCTAAATCGAAGTGCACTGTAATTGATTTCTGTGATCGGTTTAGTGAATAAAACGTTGCGATTTGTGACATTTGACCGTTATTTCTGGAATATTTGTCCCAAATACCCACGCAATATGAATAATCCTGACGAAGGTACGTAAGTGCCTTCAAGTAAAATAAAATCACAGCATAAATTAATTGGTTCTCTCACAGAATAAATAATCTTTTTGATACATCTTATATTATTATACAACCTGTTACAAAAGTACCCCTAATCCCTGAAATGCCAATGAGTATTAATGAAATAGAAATGATGGGCGCTGTTCTTTATTTTTTAGCTATAATATTTACGGAGAAAAACGATGTCGAAGTTTTGCAAAAATATCGACAAGAATTTGAAAGATTCCCAATCAGCTGTTCCGGTCAGTTCCGGTCATTGGCTTCTAAATCAAAGACTATTCGTTTTTCAGACTGGTCACATCTGTAGATATTTGTTTATAATAGAAAAACGTCATAAAATGCTCTTAATACGTATATGAGACTTGACAATAAGACTGACGGGTTTTTGCTTGTTGGGCTCTTTGTTGTTATTCACCCCATGTAAAATGTTTGAGTTTGTTACCTTTATTCCTTTTTCCGTATCGATATTGCTGCAACGACAATTGAGCCCAGCCCTTTATGTCAAAAACGTGTCATATTTTGATGTGTGACTCATCCGTACACAAATTTTTGCTGTTTTGTTTTATTTTTTATGTGTTGGTGTCGTCTTTACAGTGTTGTTTTTGTATGTGAGTATGCGGAACTGCACTTGTGTGCACTTTCCCCCCCCGCAAAAAATGCCAGAAAAATTGAATAGAGTAATAATCGCTAAGGCTGCTCCCTTCCGCGATGCTCTAAGTTACTAACCATTCGTAAATATTACGACTAATTAAAACATTAATATTTTATTGATTTACTTAATTTTTTGAAAGGAACCTACTTTATATACTGTCTTAGTATTCTCTTAATCAAATAAAAAAAACATTTTTTAAAAATAAACTATAGGGAAAAAATTGCTCTTAGAAATGGTATATGCTTCTTCAAATCGCCTTTTTACAGACGTTGCAGAATTTCGTAGTCATTTGACGTTTTTGAAATGACAATAGCTACAGGTTTTTCAAGTTTTACAAACACCTTGATTAGGGCCTGATTGCGGATTATCGCATATCCAAGATTTTCGAGATGATTTGGTTCAAATTAGGAGTCAAAGATACAGTTTCATATCTTTCTTACAGCTAAGGCTTTAATTATTTGTCTGCTGTTTCTAATCCAAAATTCCAAATGACCTTCTTTTTCCCATTTTGAATCCCTTTAGGTGCGAGAATAACATAAACATTCACTATGGAAAGACTTAGAATGTCTTATAATAAGCACAGTAGCCATCGGTTAGTCTTATGAATAAAAATCTATAAAAGCAACAAAATATCAATAACTTGCTAATGTTATTCAAATATAGTTGTGTAATTGTAATGTACTATAATTACCATAATTAATAAACCATAATAATAACAAAAATAATACGTTTTTGTAGTAATAACAGACAAATCATTATATGGGAAACTTTGAAAAAAAAATATACGTAAGGTACGCGTCGTAATTTTGACGAATGGTTAGTGATCTAGGGTTAAATTTATTTATTTTTATGGTAGGTACTTAGATGCCGACTCAACTTGGCCTGCGGCTATAGTATTAAAAAACTTTGACTCGTCTGAATAGCTGCTTAATTGAATTGATACTAAAATACGACCGACAATAATATATGATATGATAATATTATATTATAATATGTAAGTAGGTAATAGGTATGTACGGTCAACGGCACGCTGGGCTGCTACGACAGAGTAATTATATTCAATCAATACTTAAATGCAAAGCTATTAAGGTTCAAAATAAATTACAGATTTTTTATAGTTTTGTATAACCTCATGCGCTGCTGACTGTACATACATACCGTAAATAAATAAATGACACTCACTCAACAAACAAAAGTGCTAGCTAGGGATCAGTGTATTTTTATCTCTCTTTAATACTAGTGTAGTGATCAACTAAGGTCAAAATCCAATTAAGCAAATATTGCAGTCTTTAATATATTTATAATGCAAAAACAGAGGTCTTCGTCAATCTAGAGACACGAAAATAAATTATTTACTTATCAATCTATATACTTAACTAAATATTTTTATTTTATTTTAACCCCTATTTCAAATATCAAATCAAATATTTAAATAAAATACCTTGACTTACTTATACTTTCCGAGACACTTTTGGGATGTGTGTAGGTCCAGTTCAGTATCAATATTTTATGTTCAAAGCACTGCCACTGTCGTTGATGACAATTTAACTAGGTATTTTAGGTACTCTAAAATATAGTAGCTTCAAGCACGCTCGGGACGCGATCGCGACAAAAATGCAAAACAAAACACAACTGCGCTCAGTCAGTTATACACTGGCTGGATGGAGTGGTTAGTGAAAATGGCTTCTTCCTTCCTTCACGTTAATAAACTAAACGGCGTTAAGGCCAGAAGTTGTTAAAATAAATAACACAATTTCAATCCAAAACTGAACCTTTGGTGTCATATGATAAAGACCACAGTAATTTCGTTTTTTAAACTCAGTGCTCCACAGCAGGAAGTAATAAACTTCAGAACAATATGCCTTACTTGCAAAGTTAGTTTTATTAGTGTTATGCAATTAAAGGACCCCGCGCCTTGGTTATTATTCTGAACAAAAAACAAAACTTACAATAGGTACCGTTGTCTTGGCCCATGACCGAACTACGCACGTGTGCAACACGTGCGGTGGCGGTCCAGCGAGGGACCTTAGCTTTTTTGGAGCTTAGGTACTTCACGTTAGAATCGTTAATTAAGTTTAGCAGAATATTTCATTCAAAATTGCGCCCCCCCTATGGATGGCGCCCAGGGCACGTGCCCTACCTGCCACACCCTAGTTACGCCACTGGCCCCCCCCGCCCCGAAGCTACCTTCCAAAACTGAATTTTGTATTCGTTGAAGTCGGTCCAAGGATTGTCAAAGTGCACAACCCGACAATTCGACTCCGCCCCTGTTAAGTAATTTTTCTTTGAATTAAGTAACTGATCTATTTAATAAATGACAGACCTATTATTTTGATAATTAAACGAATTAAATGATACCAATAGTTTGTTGATTAGATTTTAGAGGACGGATTTTATATTCAGGCTATAGAAAAAAGTGATCAAACTATTATTTAAGATACATATTTATATTAATCTGATGATTTATACTTAGGGACAGTTTTGATGAATAGATGACTAATATATTTCTTGGGGATAGAAATTATTATTAGGGTATTGTAGATTAGTGACACATCTAAACTTAGGTGACAGAAAATATTGTTCCCATAGTAAATATCACTATTAACTTCCTCTTTCTTTCAATAACGACCAACCATAATATCTCAAGGGGATTTCTCAAAGCCATAATCTGTACTACACCAGTGCTGCCACCTCAGTTTTGATAATCACGCTGAAAAAAAATTAAAATCATATTCTTAAAAATATTAAAAAACTACAAAATCCGTATGCTCCTTGTATCCCGTTTGATTGTTACAATTCCGTATGGATACGGACAAATCCGTATATATGGCAACACAGGCAAACAATACAAAGGTCAACTTTTTGGTGAATGTCTAACTAATAGGTAAACTAAAACCTAAATAAAGTCTAAATAATATAATTTTATTTATTAAATGCAAATGATGATTAATAGTATGCGTTATTAATTAATTATTTTCTTAACTTGTCATTTTTTATTGTAAAAGTACCACTAGTTTGTGCAACGGAACGTAATGTTTGTGTTTCCCAACATTTCCGAATTGCACTTCTGACTTGCACAATGTAATTTTTTGTGATTTTAAAATTAGCCATAAAAAATTAAAGCAAAGAGTATAATACTATTGTATATGTTTTGAATAATTTTGTAATCGTAATTTATGATTTTGCTATTATTATATAAATATTATAGTGTAATAATTTCATCAGGCACTAAATAGAAGTTCGATTCGGAATTTTAGCAAATATTGAAATGTCAAAGTCAGACGACTTCAAATAGGGTCGATACGCTGGATCGCGGCCCTGCGTTGTTTCGCGGCCTTTTAGAGGGCCAACCGCATAAATATAGCAATAATAAGAATTCTATCACACCCTTCCCAACATGTTGTACTACCTTAAAAAGTAGGATAGTTGCAGAATTTAATACCTATTCAATTTGGTCTGTTAACCTAATCCTTGTGCCGGAAAAAAATCGTCCATTTTGTCGGCCGCGCTCTCAGCGCACATATGTATGCAAAGCTACGCAAAAAATAGCGAACAGGCCTCGCTTCAAAAGTAAGTGTTTCAAGTATACGATTACTTATTACTATTGTGATTGTTTGTGGGTGATTATAGTTGTTTTATTTACTTAATTTTTCATTTATTTTGGGAGTAAATTACTTTAATATCAGTGTTATTTGGTGGCCGCCAACCAACACAATACATTTTTATTAAAGTTAGTATACGGCCGGGTGGCCGCGGTACTAACTCACTGAATGAAATAAGTTTGCCTTTTTTCCTATTATTAATGTAAATTAAGTCTCTTTTTGTGCAACATTTTTTAATTGTTAGGGTTGGTTTGAATGCTATGGTTAGTTCACGGCCACCAAAATATAATTGTATACAGATTTATAGCTATATTTGTATACTGTGGCCGCAAACTAAAAAATGCTTAATAAACAAATCTGGATCGCGGCCGTCTGAAAATCATATGAAAAATAGATGGCCGTTATCTGAATATTGAAGATAGAGGTGTCAGTTTACGGCCACTTTTTTCACACAGACTTTTTGGTTGGTGTTTAGATACATTTTTAATCACAGATTTCTACAAAAAAAACAGAAAAAAATACTGTGACTTACACATACACACACACTGCAATCATTAAAGTAAAATATTGACGAAAATTTATCCCTAAGGAAGTCAAAAAGCTGAGAAGGTCAGATCAGAACCCTGCCAATGTTTCCAATCTTGCCCCGCCACATGTTTCCGATCCAAATCCGCCGCATGTTTCCGATGTTACCTCTGAGGATATTACCGATCTCGCTCCGTCGTATATTCATGATCCTGTACCACTGACACTTGTTATTGCTGCTGACATTCCAAATCGTACCTCTGAGAGTGTTACGAATAATGGCTTGTCGAATTTAGTTACTTCTGAATTTAGCGCTTTTGAGCTGGGAACAATGGTTTCACTGAACGATGTTGTGGTCATACTATTCCAAACTAGTACACCCAAGAACCGAAACCTAAGCCCCAAATCTCTAGTTCCTAATGAAATCTCTCCATCTTCAAAACCGGACTCGAATAACGTTCCATCGTGCATGGAACAGAAACACCAAATCCAGATTACAGAAGAAATGCCCTTATGCACCGTTACTACCTTAGAAAAAATATCTGAAGTTGAAAACGAAATTTTGACATTTGGCGTCACTCGCGAGCAACCACAAGGAAGGTCTCTTTTATCACTCGAAGATGTTTCAGTTAGTCCAGCTATATTAGAACATTCAGAGTCTCATGACGTTCAGTCAGAGAAAGCATCATCTTCCACAATTACATCAGCATGCGCCAAAAACAAAATTTAAATAGATCCAAATACAGTATTTGAGCAACATCTGCTTATACTCCAACCTCTAGAAAAGTCCAAACAGTACGTTCCCAAAGCTCGTATTCCGTCGCGATATCAGGGGAAAATGGCGAGAGTATCATCTATTAAAAGAAAAAACTAAACAAGAAAAGAATGAGGAGAAAGAAAAAACTAAAGTAGCTAGAAAGCAAGCAAAGGAGGCAAAGAAAAAGAAAGAAATACAAAAAGCCAAGAAACTAAAAAAAGAAACACTTTTAAAGACTAAAGGTGACTCAGTGGACGATGAAAACAAAAATATTGGCTGTGATTTTTGTACTAAATGGTTTCATTTGAAGAGTTTTGATTAAGGAAAGAAAGGAAGTAAGGACAATAAAGTGGAGGAAGGAAGGAATAAAGAACAGGATGGGAGGATGAGGTAAAATTTTGAAGAGATTAGAGACGAGATTGTAATGCCAGTGACCACAGTTTATAAGAACAAATGCTGTGAAAATAAGAAATGTTAGAATAGTGTAAGGTTGGGTTAGGGCACAAAGAAGGGATGAATATTGAGGAGAAACATGCTTTTTAAGAGTGAAGGTATTCGAGAGACAATCGAGATCAAATGCCCAATGATGTGGCAATTTACTATAGGTACGTTCGTCTTCACTGGTAGCAGTGTCCACCATTTTTGGATGTCTTGATGGGCCCTGTTTTTGAAAACGACTCCATGGAGGAGCCGACGGTGATCGCGACTGCGTCTTTGGCCTAAACTATGCAACGGTTTTAGGAGGTGAAGGAACCACCTATGGTCTCCAGGATGGATCCGGACCACGCAGAGTGCGAAGTCTTTTACCAATCGAACACTGAAAGGTTGTCCTCCGGCCGGTGTGTAACTAGACTGTCCTTTGTTGCTTCTCGTCATAGCCTCGGGCAAAGTAGGGCACTTGCGGAGAAACGGCTGCTGTCCATGGAACGGAGCATGTAGCGTGACCCCGTACTTTGTAAAAAATATATAGAATTCATGCGCGAGTACGAGGATTTGGGTCACATGTCTCCGGCTCGAGTTGATTGGAGCTCAATTGAGCATTATTTCTTGCCCCACCATGCGGTGGTGAAGGCCTTAATAGGCGAATTGAGAAACGTCTTTGATGGGTCCACACCCACTTCGAACTTCGTTAAATTAGTGTTTGCATTCCGGTCCCAAGCTGCACAGAGGTATAATTGACATTATCCTGAACCTTCGAAGACATCAGGTGGTTTTGGAGCGCACATCCGGATCATGTTTTGCCAGACGGTGATACATCCTGAGGACAGGAGTTAATACTCTGGCGTGAGCGCCCTGAGGATCCTGTGACGGTGTATGAACTGTACACGAATACATATGAACTGAAGTTCAGCCCTTATATCGCTATTATGGTGAAAAAGGTTTGAAAAGTTATAAAAGTATAAAACACTTGTAGGTCAATATAGTGTGTAAAACTGGCGGCCGCGAACTGACTCTAGGGTGGCCGCGAACCGAAAAAAGTGGCCGTCAACTAGCATTTTAAGTAAGTTTCAGATAATTATTTATTAAAAAAAAAACTGTTACAATATTCCTTCAATACATATTTCTAAAAACAACTTGATTATATCGGCAAGGCCTACAAAAGAATTAGAAGTTGAATTGTAGACATATTAGACTAATCTCGAGGACCAAAGTTGGCAAGGCGTCTAAAAGGCCGCCAACCGACGCAATGACCCTACGGCAAAAAAAAAAAAGCGCGGGAACGTTTGACGGGATTGACGGTCTTTTCAAACAAATAAAACTAAAAAAAATATTTAATTGTTGCAATTTGTATATAATTTGTATAAAAAAGGTGTAAATAATCAATATTTCATTGTTGTAAATAAAATAAAACTGTAAATATGGGGAAGAAGAGTGGGCGAAAACGAAAGAAAAAACTTGAAGACGGGAGTGGAGGCGAAGGTGGAGAGTCCGACTTCAGTGATACCTGCTCCACGAAGTCCCTGGAAGAAAAAATGGAAGAGGATAAGTACAAAGATTTTAGAATCCCAAATTATGTTCGGTTTTATCCAGAACAAGGCGGCAATTTCGAATATGTTGTATTCATAGAGAGTACGAAAAGTGACCAACCTATAGGCAACCGTGACATGATGTCATTGGCTAATTGTTTAAAGAGATACAACAAGGGCGTCAAACAATTGCAAAGAATTAACAAACACAAGATTGGAGTAATTTTTGAGCGGCCAGGCCTGGCTAATGCGGCACTACAAAATAAAAAATTTTTGGACGCTTACAGTTTGGCTGCCAGCATCCCTGCGGCGGCCAGCGAGGTAACAGGAGTAATTACACATGTACCAATAGATTTATCAAATGAAATGATTTACTCCGCACTGACTACAACCAAAAATATTGTGAGTATTAGGCGATTCATGAGAAGGTCAAAGATGGATAATGGGCTAATCAAATTAGAACCCACAAAAACAGTTTCAATCACTTTTTCGTGCCCGGTGCTTCCTGAAAGCGTCGATCTCAACAGCTGGCGCTTCGAGCTGCGTCCTTACATTCCTCCAGTGAAGCAGTGCCTCAAATGCTTGAGGTATGGGCATATTGCCAAATATTGCAAGAACTCCGAACGCTGCTCCATATGTGGTGAGTCTCATAATTTTAAATTCTGCTTGAAATCATCTGAAGAAGCCATCTGTTGTCACTGCAAGGGAAATCATGTTGCCATCTCATCACAATGTCCTGTTAAGAAAGAGAAAATACAATTAAATAGAGAAAAAGCTCAAAGCAAAACATATTCTGCTGTATTAAACGAGAAGTCATTCCCTCCTCTGAAACAAAATCCCATTGAAATGCTAGCTTCACTCCTGAATTCTGATCAAATACTGAATATGGTTGTTGAGTCTGTTGTTAAATTGATAACAATGAATAAAACTAATGATACAATTATTTCCACTCAGAGTATTAAAGATACTCTCTTAGAAACAATTAAAAAAAATAAGAAATAAATTATTTAATTTTTTTATGGATATTTTAAGAATAGTTCAATGGAATGCTCAGAGTTTACCTGCACATAAATATTTATTATTAAATTTTTTGCAAGAGTATCAGATTCATGTAGCTTTAGTATGTGAAACATGGCTAAAGCCTCACATTCGTTTTAATATGAAAGGTTATAATATAATTAGATTAGATTCTGGTACAAGACATAATGGTGTAGCCATTTTAGTTCATAATAGTTTACAATTTGCTAAAATAGACACTTCTTTTGATGATTCAATTCAAAATATAGCTGTGCGATTGCAGTATGGCAACAAAGAAATTTCGCTTATGTCCTTGTATAGTCCTGGTAATTGTGATGTTTCATTTTCTAAAATAAAACTTAATAATTTAATTTCTAATTTACCGGGCCCTTTGTTGATTGCCGGCGATTTTAACGCACGGCACACAGCATGGGGTTGTAGTAATATTGATACACGTGGTCGTGATATTCTTGAAAGCATCGACGACAATAACTTGGTTCTTCTGAATGATGGTCAGTTGACAACTGTTGGTTCTAGTAGATGGCAAAGGAATGCTTTGGATCTTACTATGGTATCACCTTCTCTGGCATTGCAATGTGAGTGGTCGGTCCATGACGACCCTATGGGCAGCTATCATTTACCTGTAATTATAAACATCACTATTAGTAATAATAATAATGATTCATCTGATTATCTTACACCTCCTACTTCTTACAATTTTCGTTTAGTAGACTGGCAAAAATATAGCAAAAACGTTGATTACTTATTACAAAATTTTTACATTGATCAAACTAATCCATTAAAATGTTATTCTGATTTGGTTGCGTTATTAGATCTTGCATTGCAGCAGTCAGCTATTATCAGCAATAGGTCTTTCTCTGTTGACCAATCAAATCAATCGGTTAGGAAATTTCAGTCCAGAATCCGCAAAAAACGTATACCACTACCATGGTGGAATAAAAATTGTGCAAAAGCAGTAGAAGATTGTAAAAAGGCATATATTGAGTTTAAAAACAGTCTTACAGAAGAAAGTTTTCTTAAGTTTAAAAGGCTACAAGCTGTTAAAAAAATTGTTTTAAAAAAAGAAAGAAACTTAAGTTGGCTTTCATTATGTCAGTCACTAAATAGATCTACACCCATATCTAAAATCTGGAGGATTGCTAAGAGGTTTAATGGTCAACCTGTTTCTTTTAAAAATGTTTATACAGATTGGATTCCAGAATTTCTTAAAAAATATACACCAGATACTGTTGAGGCCCCTTTACAATATGTAAATAGTATTAATCCTGTACGTAATAGTAATTATTTATTAGCACCATTTAATTTTCAAGAATTTAAAAATGCAATTTTTTCACGACGAGATACAGCACATGGCCTCGATGGTATTCCTTATAAAATGTTAAAACATACTACAGATAATGCCAAAAATATCATTTTGAAAGTTTATAATTTGTTGTGGTCTACCTCTGCCATACCTCTGGATTGGAAAAAGGATTGTCTGGGGGGGTATTATAACCTCTTAAAACTTGCCAGGTTTATGAATTGCTATAGTTACATCTCTTTCTCGCTGTATAGCAATTAAAAGAGATAGATTGATGGCCAGTCAGAAAACTGCCAGGAAATAAGAGGTCATAATACGGCCCCAGGTTCCTATTCTAAAACCGAACAAAGATAAAACCAAAGCAAATTCATATCGGCCAATAGCTTTAACATCATGCATGGGAAAAGTGTTTGAACAACTTCTTAAACAAAGGCTTGAATTCTTCATTGAAAGTAATCATCTTTTACCTTCAAATCAGTTTGGTTTTCGTAGGGGTAGATCCTCTAGAGAGAGTATAGCACATCTTCAACTTGATATTTTTGATTCTCTCAAACAAGATAATGTTCTTATTGGTGTCTTCTTCGATGTCGTTGGTGCTTTTAATAATGTGAATCACCATATTTTAGCTGGTGAACTTCTTTCTCTTGGTATTCCTGAAAAATTGGTTAATTGGATTTTTGAATTTTTGCATGGTCGTGAGGTTTATGTGAAATCAAATAATCAGTTAATTGGACCAAGATATTCATACAGGGGTGTGTGTCAAGGGGGCATATTATCCCCATTGATATATATACTATATGTACATAAATTGAACTACATATTAGGTCCACAAGTAAAAAATTTGCAATTTGCTGATGACTTAGTTATTTACTTCTCTGGATCTGATATTCGACAAGTATCCTCTATAGTTAATTCTGCTCTTAAAAAATTAAATAATTATTTCAGTTACCTAAACTTAGATGTAAGTCCAGAAAAGTCTAAAGTTGTTGTGTTTGGTGAATGTGATTTTGATGTTGATATTGTATATAATAATATTAGTCTGCCATTGGAAAGTGAAGTCAAGTTCTTGGGTGTCATATTTGCTAATAACCTTTCTTGGAATAAATATATAGAATATTTGCTGGGTAAAGCCTATAAGGCATTCAATGTCATTAAAAGTTTATCAAAAATTGATCCTAAAATTCTATTAATGTTGTATAAATCAATTGTGAGGAGTCATTTTGAATATGGCTTTTTTTGTTTTGGGTCTGATCCCAAATTAGTAAAAAAATTAGATATCCTGCAGAATCATAATCTGAGATGCATTACTGGTGCTATGAAGACTACTCCCATTAACTCTTTGCAGGTGGAATGCAATATACCTCCACTTCAATTCAGATTCAAATTTTTAAAATCAAAGTTTTTGTTAAAACTACGGCTCGTCTTTCCTTTAGTTGACGTGGAGTTAAGAGTTCATATTTTTTTTGTGTAAAGAACTCATAATTTAGATCACGAATACGAAATATTAAGGTGCGGAAACAAATAGGACGCGAGAAAAAAATTTCTAAAAATTAAGATTTTCTAGGTTAAAAATGTCTAATTATAGGCCAGTGTCGTAATTTTTGACGTTTAATGGCGGCGTACTATGTTGGTAGCACTGCTAAATTGTTGCGATGGTGACCAAAGACCGCAGGGTCACGTGATAGGTGCGAGGAGCGTAGCGACGAGCATGTTAGGTGCACATGAACCCGGCGCGCAAGCCGAGCGAGCGAAGCGAGCGTGCCGCGGCAGCGGCCGGCGCAGCGCCAGAAACGACTTTTTTTACGTGCAAAATCTTGTACGTATGTCCCCTCCCCTCTCTCCACCTCTTTTCAGCCTCCCCTGCTTAATTCCCATATTTTTTGTTTTGAGGTTATGTTTACACAAAAAAATATTTCTCGAAAACTACGCATCGCCGGCAGATGGGGATTGGAGGAGGTTGTTGTTTCAACTTGTTTCCCTTCCTCTACCCTCCCCTCCTTTAATTGCCGAAAAATAACAGTAATTCGGCTGTTATCATTACTTTTTAGTGCGAGATTAAAAATTCATAAAAAAAAAAGTATACATTTCCGCACTCCCAAATTTTAAGGGGGGGATAGGGAGGACCCCTCCTCCCCCCTCCCACCCCTCCCACCCTTAAATTCCACGTCAACTAATGGAAAGTCGTACCAAAACTACTTTCACTGTCTACTCATCACCTACTCAGAAAAATTGAATTTCTCTATACAACATATTCTCTTTTGAATGTACCCCGAATCCCCTATCTGTTTCATGACTTCTCGGATATCGTAGAGTTCAATCAGCAGTATAACATTCATAAAACTGAGAATAATTGGATATGTTACACAGGATCTTATGATACACATTTTTGTGACCTGAATATCCACATTCACCCTGATTTAAAGAATAAAGAAGAAGTATATGAAATTACTGATAATTTCCCTCAGCATAGACATATCTATACAGATGGTTCCAAAAATAATGATAATGTTTCGATGGCTGTTTACATACCTTATTTGAAAACGGGTCATGGAATTAAACTCCCGGGCCAAATGAGCATATTTTCCGCGGAGTGTCTTGCTATTCTTGCTGCGCTACAGTTTATTGAGGAGAACACCCAAGAATGCACTCAATGGTTAGTCCTAACAGACAGCATGAGCTGTCTCAAAGCTTTGCAAAATACCAGATTTGATACCGGATGTAACTATATTCTACAAGATATTAAAACAACCTACTTCAAGCTCAAAAGTAATAATATTGATATAGTTTTTATGTGGGTTCCGTCGCATATTGGAGTATCTGGAAACGAAAGTGCCGATAAGTTAGCTAGAGCCATTACAAATGACGCCGCAAATGTCAACATTGACATTAAAAATGTTGCTATACCGTACTCTGATTTACTACCAAGACTTAAACTTTTGTCAAAACAAGACTGGTCCACTCATTGGCAAGAAACTCTAACAGTAAAAGGAACTTGGTATGCGAAGATTAATAATGTTCTTGGCTGTCGTCCTTGGTTCACAAAATCAGCAGAATACCATAGCAGAAAGTTTTATACTATCCTAACACGCCTGAGATTTGGACACTGTCGATTTAACTCACATTTACATAGAATGCGTATTATCACATCTCCAACATGCACTGAATGCAATTTAGGTGTGGATCAGACTCTTAATCATATATTTTTTGATTGCCCTGCTTACAACATTCAGAGATTAGTCCTGGTGGACAGATTATTAGAAATATATAAGACATCTAATAGCATCCCGCGCGACATTCAAGACATTCTCACAAATCTTGAAACTTATAAGGATTTATACAACTTTGTTGTATCATCGGATTTGGAACTATAAACATGGATAAGACTTTGAAGATTTATATCACACTGAAGATGACAAGGAAAATGGAATAGGAAGTGGCTACGGCCTTATATAACCCGGACACAGAAAAAGAAAATTGAAGAAGTGGCTTTGGCCTTACATTACCTGGACACGGAGAAAATAATAATTAAAGAAGTGGCTTTGGCCTTACAAAACTCAATTACAGAAAAATGAAATCTAGAGGCTGGAATTCTTGTAGTTGAAATTATTTTAAATAAGACAATGGCTGTATGGCTCTGCCTTTGCCTTTCCCAACTGACGGGAAGAAGATATTAAAAAAAAAAAAAAATCAAATACGGCAATGCAGATGCGCGCTATTTAAAAATTCTTACCACATTCTTACGTAAAGAAACACATCGATTTTTTGAAAATTTCTCTAAAATCTCTAAATTATTAAACCCAGAGAGTTATTTTGAGGTGTTACTGTGTCTTCCGTCAAGGATGTGTGTCCATTCGCAAATCGCGAATGCAAACAGTGCTCACTAAACATTCCTTTTTTATGAGAAGTAATAAACGTATAAACTTGTGATAAAATGGACTGTGTTCTGGTGCCTACGGACGTAAATGACCGAAACAGATCATACAACAAGTATAAAGATGATTATCGACTGGATTTTTGGCTGGAATTGAAGAAGCGTTGGTTGATAGTTGGGGTCTTGATATCCATTCTGCTGGCAGTGGTGGCGCCGCGCATCGGAGCCCCTGGAGGCAACTACAGCATGCTCACGTTAAATAGATCATTATAGAACGCATTGCACCCATTCGGCCATGTAATTGAATTTTTTTACTTATACGCTTGCAATGAAATTGTCGGCCAATTTTTCACATTCCAATACTGCATTTCTTACACCTTCACTTGAGTCTTGAGTAAAGAATACACCCACATTTTAATGGAAATTGGATTATTGGTTGAAGTTATAAAATATTTTATTGATGTTAAGACCGACAACAATGGTAGGTAGGTATTAAAACCTAAAAGTACCTACAATGCGATTAAATTGACAATATACAGGGATCCGCGGCTTCACTTAAGAATGTATGGCAAAGAGTAAATTTTACAGATTCAAATACTTTGTACAGCTCGCGCAACATAACTTGAACCAAACCATAGACACTGAAGCTTGCACAGTAGCAATTTTAAGTCCAAAAATTGTAGTGCGCAGGTCATGTGGTACTAAAAGTTGGGTCAAGTTATGTTGCACGAGCTGTACCTATTGAAATTCTAGATTTTAGGCATTCACAATGCTATTTTTATATTAAGACAATTTAATAGAAAAAATACTAGAAAAAATCGACTCATCCGTATTATCTCGTCTGAGCTGCTACGAGTGAGTAGATTTTTCTATTAAATTAATTGTCTTCATCATAGAAATAGAATGTCAAAGAACAACAATGTCAATAAACAGGTGATCCGAAAAATGAATGCATACATTTTTTATGAGATACGTAAAATATGATTTAGATACATAAAATATGACTATATATGGCAAAGAAAATTTATAAACTATGTTCCATAACTGTTTTCTTGGTCGATAAACAAATAAATGTAGCGAAATTTGGTTTTAGAAAAATGTGTGGCAATATCTTATTTACCTGTGAAAAGTGTGATTACTTGGATTGTTTCTTTTTATCACATCACAATTACTTAGAGCACAAGACACCATGGCTCCACGATACCTTTATTTTAAATTCTAATTAAGATTATCAAATATTTTAAGCAAATCGTGATTGCTCCTTTGCAAGGCGGGCCGCTAGGGCCTCTTACTGTAAAAAATATTGGCACATGTCACTTGATCCTATTTGTCTCTTTTTTTACATAGACCGTGTCCGTATGATGTTAACTTCTCTTTTCCACGCTCTGTTGGTCTTCTTGAGCGCAGCGAAAATTTTTCTACGTCTGTCTATGGTCTTAATACTTTGTACCATCACTTTGTACTGCAAGCTCTTTGAAGTTGTTCACTTCTGGTGTACATTGTTAAATTAGTCGCATTGTAAGTACCTAAGTGGGTACTTACTAATAAATTAACTACATTTTAATATTTATAACTATTCACAATGCTTACTACTGACGATTCTAAGCTATACTTTTTAGGGTTCCGTAGCCAAAATGGCAAAAAACGGAACCCTTATAGATTCGTCATGTCTGTCTGTCTGTCTGTCTGTCTGTCTGTCTGTCTGTCTGTCTGTCTGTCTGTCTGTCTGTCTGTCTGTCTGTCTGTCTGTCTGTCCGTCCGTATGTCACAGCCACTTTATTCCAAAAGTATTAAGACTACATAGTTGAAACTTAGTAGGCAGGTGTATTCTGTGAACCGCTTTACGATTTTTATACAAAAATAAAAAAAATAAAAGATTAAGGGGGGGCTCCCCATACATGGAACTGAAACTGAAAATATTTTTTTTCATCAAATCAATACTTGTGGGGTGTCTATAGATAGGTCTTTAAAAATGACGTTGAGGTTCCTAAGACTATTTTTTTTTAAAGTCAACCGTTTGAAAAATATATGCCGCCAAAGTGGTAAAATGTGTGTCCCCCCCCCTTTAACTTTTAAACTAAGAGGGTGAAAAATCTAAAAAAAATGTAAAGTATAGATCTTAATAAACACTTTCAACGAAAATTGTTTTGAATGAGATACAGTAATTAGTTTTCGAGATATAGTACATTTTCCAAAACCGCAAATATAACTTTGTCATTCATACAAACACTATGAAAAACAAAGTTATTTTTTCAGACGAAAAATGATAGCGGTATTAAAATATGGTATGGTATAATGTACCTACGGAACCCTACTGCGCGTGGCCCGACACGCACTTGGCAGGTTTTTTTTTATAAAATACAATTTGGAATATTTTTAAACATAAGTATTTCGGAGGATTTGATCAAACTTTTATAATTTTCTTTGATTTAATTAAAAGTTCATACACAAACATGATCACAAAAACATTTCCTAGGTAAGTATTGTATTTTTATTTAGATATTTTAATTAGTTTATTTATTTTATTATTTAGTAATTCATTTAGTATCATAATAGGCAATTAATGCACACCATTTATTGCCAAAATTATACTTAAAGTATAAAAGTAGACATTTTATGAGTTTAGCATGTCTGATAATATAGTATATGATCTTCAATATATTTACTTGTTTTTTATTTTAGATTTTCAAGACTTCTGAATGTCCCTTTTAATAACAAATTAACAATAAATCTTAAATGAAATCTTATTTAAATCAAATGTAATAGAAATTTAGCACTTTTTAATTTTGGTTACAATTATGAATAACTAGATTACTAATTTTTAGCCTAAGTATATGTAGTGGCTGTCTAGTGTCTGGATATATTGCTCTTAATAATAAGACCTAGACTAGGCTGTCAGTCATTATAAATGACGTCTTGATTTTGATATTTATATTTTTTAATATATAAATACTTAAGTAATGTATTTCTTATTTTGTGTCAGCTGTATTGTTATACTAAAATTATCATACAGATAATGAAAAGCAAATAATTTGAATTTTGAAAATACAGGTTTCTTTTCTTCCTATTATTTCAATCAATTTTGGTGTTGTTGTTGCGTCACTTCCGTGAGTGATTTAGCATCATCTGAGCTGCGTCTCTTTCGTGGGTGGCCTGCATCATTTGAGTTCCGTCACTCTCTGAGCGAAAAACTAATAACTCATCTAAGCGTGGTAGCGCCCGCGTTGTGCGCTATCGCCGTGACGTCATCATAATTTGTCTTTGTAATGCCTTAAGTCTTCTCTCCAGTTGTGAAACACCAGCTGTTTCTATCACACCAGGACCACTCCGCCTCGAATACCTGTCGTACGTTCCGCTCTCCTACATCTACTATAGCTCGGGGCGCCGCGTGCGCCCTCCCACGTCGCTATACGCGAGCGTAGGCGCGTGCGCGCTCACCACCGCTCACGCTCATGTGATAGCGCCAGCGCTGTGCGCTATCGTCGTGACGTCATCATAATTTGTCTTTGTTCTGATATTATTTTTTTATTTTATTTTCATGGAAGATTTACAGACAAATAACATCTTTTAATAGAACTTATAAGTAAATACTATGCTATTAACAAATCTTCACAATTGAGTGTACAATAGTGTTTTTTACCATAAGGGCGTAGTGGTATTTAGATTTTAGAAAAATTATTTAAAACAGAGAGTTGCTAAGCTTATTATATTTATCTAATATGTTGAAGTTTATAGATATATGTCTACTCTCCAGTTGTAAAAGAGCAGCTATTTCGTCACAGGACCACTCCGCCCCGAATACCTGTCGTACGCTCCGCTCTCCTACATCTACTATAGCTCGGGGCGTCGCGTGCGCCCTCCCACGTCGCTATACGCGAGCGTAGGCGCGTGCGCGCTCACCACCGCTCACGCTCATGTGATAGCGCCGGCGCTGTGCGCTATCGCCGCGTCGTCGGCCGCGGACGCGGGGCTGCATCAGACTTTGGTTAAAGGGTGAGTGCTGCTTTATATCTTTTAACTTAGCATGTGGCGGTAGCGCGACGGAGACCCGAAATGAAACGATGTCTTGTGTTGAATGAACATGTATTGTCTTACATACATTCATCTTAAGTACTAATCACTATCATAATAAGACACGTGCCACAAGGAAGGTTGCCTTGAAATTTAGGGAACTCGTTGTTATTCCGTAATTATCAAGCACTATGTAGTTTACCATATCACAAGCACATCAGCTATTTTATATGTCCTCACTGCTTGTGCACAGGCCTTTCTAAAGCAGGATGGGCCATATATAATAATTAACCAACCACCCAGGCCCAATGTGGATTGGTGGGTTTTAACGACTGCAATTGCAGCCGGAACCGATTACGTGCCTTGTGAACGGAGGAGAAAAAACCATTTTTGATCACCCATCCCATCACCAACCCTTCTGAAAGTTGCTGAACTAAGCTGGAATGTAGCATTTAACGTCGATTTCATAAAATATTAATTTGCCTCGTTTCCATAGCGCTCTATTAGCGTCCGCGGGGGGTCCGTGCGCGTGGCTGTCGCTGTGTGCGTCCCGTGACGTCACCACCGCCTCGCTGTGCCTCGCCGCCAGTTACCTCGCGTCTGTACCTGCGGCACCAGCTGCCTTATACATCATTGTGAGTTCACAATTATTACAGAATGATACAGGGTTATTTGTAAAACACTAACAACCTCACAGGAGTAGATTAACTATATCATAACTCAATACATTCACCAAAAATGAATTTTCAAGCTTTTATTGTACTGTTCGACACTTTTTACGTCTATGGATGGCGGGGGGCGGACTTTCGCGCGCACCAGGCGCTCCACGCACCGCGCGTAGAGTTATGAACATACGAACGGTAAATTAAAATGATATTTTTTTTGTATGAAATTAAAATCTAACGAATTATCAAAAGTCGTAGAACAAAATATGTTATGATATTAACATATGTTGTTTATGATGTTGGTAATCTACTCCTGCGAGGTTGTTGGTGTTTTACAAATAACCCTGTACATATATTTTTTATGCATAACGGGATAATGCTTGGCCTTCACCTCACCTGATGTTAAGTGACGATAAGGCTGAAGAAAGAAGCGCACTACTCCCGGAATCCTCATCACTGAGGAACTGGCTAACTTATCGCTTACTGCCGGAACACAACAATTATTGAATTGTTGTTATGGCGTCAGACTTAGGTAAGATGGTGGTAGCTAGCCAGGCGGACTTGAAATAAGCCCTACCACCAACCAAAAGGGATTACAAATTGTACCCCCTTGGGAATCAAACCCGAGATCCCTGCGTCTTACACGGGTGGTGAACCACTAGACCACAAAGGCAGTTAAGATTTAAATATTTTTACCGACTTCAAAAGGAGGGAGGTACTCAATTCGACCCGTTTTTTTTTTTTTTTTTTGTTTTTTTGTATGTACACCGTTTACTCGAAGACGGCTGGACCGATTGAAATGATTTAAACGTTATTACATTAGGTAAACTCCCAAGCTGGTCCCATTTTTTAAAATTTTGAAATCTGTTCAGTACTTTTCAAGTAATTTTGAAAAAAGCACGAAAATAGTATGATTTTGTGTGAACTACCTCGATGATCAGTCGTATAACTTCTTTGTTTATGAACTGAATAAGATAATTATTTTTTTGTTGGAAAAGGGATATCTTAAGTGTAGTTCTTTAACCGACTTAAAAAAGGAGGTTCTCAGTTTGACCCGCATGTATGTATGTTTCTCCGCGCTTAACTCACGTTTGACTGAGCCGATTTTAATTTCTTCCTAAATAATATACCTACACTACCTAATACAAAAGGTACCTACACTAAAACTAAAAAATAAAAAATTGTTTAAAAAAACAAAAAACCGACTTCAAAAAACCTACCGCTAAAAAGCAAGAAATAATATTCGTAATAATAAAACACGTCTATTGAAGTCGGGTGGGGCTTTTAGAATAAAAAAAGGATTTGTACTCCAGCCCCACCCGACTTCAATAGACGTGTTTTATTATTACGAATATTATTTCTTGCTTTTTAGCGGTAGGTTTTTTGAAGTCGGTTTTTTGTTTTTTTTAAATATCTAACGTTCTTATTGTATCAGCTCCCCTAGCATGACCATCGAAACAGGATGTACCATGGGCAACAGCGTCGCTTAACCACTGCTAAGGTTAAAATCGCTTGCACGCTGCGCCGTCACTACACTACGTTTAGTTCGTGTAGGGGCGATACGCGCGCACACGAATTTTGTTGCAAACTGGTTAAGCGACGCTGTTGCCCATAGTACAATGGTGGACGAATATTAGAATTTAGAAACACCAGTCGATTTTTATACATACGAGGTAACTTTGAAGCCTTGGTTCTGCGTCAGGGATTGAACGAACTGTGGTCTGATGATGGCTATCGAGGGAGTGAATGGAGGAGATCCAGATCGCTAACACAACTGATTTGATCAGCATTCCAAGAGCTATTTGGATATGTTTAAAAAAATCCGCGAAAATAGCATTAAAATGTATGAAACTCAAACTCAAACTAAGAAGTCTGACCTTATAGCTCTTAGAATGCTGATTAGAGCAATTGGGTGTGTATAGCGATCTGGATCTCCTCCATTTACTCCCTAGAAAGCCATCATCAGATCACAGCTCGATCAAACCGTGACGGAGAACCAAGGCTTCAAAGTTACTTTGTTTGTTTCATTAAGAACACTGTTATTAAACGCGTTTAAACTAAACATAAGTAGGTGTTTAACACCTAACTTTTAAACTTTTAGATTTTATGCATTCAAATGCTATTTTTATATTAAGATTATTAATATAATTGAAAAATATTAAGAATCTTTTTGGTTTTACGTCAGGAAAACCAAAAATCAAACCAAATACCAACTAAATACCAAAGTGCATTCAATAAAACCGCGCCAGTATCCGTTAAAAAGTGTTTTATTTCATGTCTAGTGATCGCGTAAACTTGAGAAGTGAAAATATTAAGAACCTTAATATAATCATGAGATGGCGCTGGCCTGCAGCGGAAACGTGAAAAGTATTAGAAAATTTCGCCAATCCTGCTAGCGACTCGGTAGCATAATTGGTTAGTGCATTGGGCCGGAATCCTAAGGGTGCGGGTTCGAGTCCCGTCTGAGCTGCTACTGGTGAGTCGATTTTTTCTAATATTTTTCAATTATATTAATAACCTAACTTTTCCTGATTTTTCGACTGCGTTGCATCGGCCGTGGTCACGGGCTGATTGGTGCTGTATGAAAATTGACTTACTGACTTACTTCGTTTGTATGAAAATTGACTGGTGTTTCTACCACTGTATATCGCCTGATATAGCGTTTATAAATACAACGCGTCAGCGCGTATCATTTCTAATAATGATTTTAATTCAAAATCGTCACTTAATGTAGCCATCATGTAATCACGTAACGTGGTAAAAAAGCGACGTTCGTAACCCAAAGTTTTTATAAAGGTCAATGGGCATTTTGTTCGGACATTTGACCTACGACGTACACAAACGAAATAGGGCTAGGTATGTAGACAAATGTATCTTCTACTCGGTTGTATGGGTCGCATTCCTGCAGGCCATGTTTTATTTTTTATCATTATATCATTCATAGCATTTAAATAAAGACTATACACACGTTTATAATGGTTGTACCACACAACATTTTCACAATACTGAAAGTAAAAACTTCTGTTTTATTAACAAAAGTTTAATAACATCAAACATATACTCACACACATTCTGTAAAGTCACTTTTATCTGCCAAACGGTACATGAAAAAATACTACATTATTTGGAAAAATATGATTGAACTCTTCAATTTAAAACTGGTTTGGTCTCTATACGCGAACTTTCAGCAAGTAGGTCAAATATGCTCAATGACCTTTATTAAATTTGATCTTGTCCGAGTCGTATTTTTTCTTGTATATTATTTAGTTTTGCATACATTTATTCAATTTTTTTGTGCACAGTGTGGACGAGCGCCGATCCCTGCCCTTGGTCCTTCAATCTGGTCGGCATTATGCATACTGCCGCCATTCGTAGGAGGAATGCTGTACACACACTTACACAAAAACGCAGACAGCTGCGATTGTACAGAAACGTGCACAATGCAGGATTGTACAGAATCGTGCGAGTGTACGGACTCGGAGGGTTGTACGAAAACGCCGTGTATGATGCTGGCGAGGATTTGTGCCTTAATTCTGGTGTATTTTGATTGCTGTGAGCGGTTGAGAGAGGCGGAGGGAAGCTTACATGTGGGGGATGTGCTGGGGACTTTGATTTTTGGTAAGTTTTTTTACAGCAAAATATACCGGGTGTAACAAGACCCTCTACGAAGCCGGTCTCCGTATTTTGCCCATCATCAAGACCATTTCTGTTCAAAATTATTGCTGGGAAACGATTTTAATTTTTTGTGTTAAAAAAGCATTGCATACATTACCAAGCAATGTAACCGCGCCTGCGAGTGAATTCTGCGTGCGGCCGAGTTGAAGGCAGTGTTTATTATGTACGTGCTCATGAGTGATGACGTTTTGAAGCCATTATTTGTTACGAAATACTTAAAATTTTGATAATGTTTCTTTGGACCAAAATAAGGAAATAACGAATAAAATAAGAGTTCATAAAAATTTTGACAATTTTTTTTTTCCTTTTACCATCAATAACTTCGTAACTATTGGTTTCCCAGGTATAGTCTAAAAGAGAAAATAATCCTGATGATGGGCGGAATGCGTGGACTTCGGCTTCGTTGAAAGTCTTGTTACACCCGTTATAGTGGTGGCCATATAATTAAGGATACCAGTCGATTCGGTAATTTTGAAGCCTTGGTTCTCCGTCAAAGATCGACGGAGCGTGATCTGATGATGGCCACCCAGGGAGTGAATTGAGGAGATCAAAATCGCTATAACCACCCAACTGATCTTATCAGCATTCTTAGAGATGTATTGATCAGTTTTCAGTTTAAGGATTTCCATACATTTTTATGCTATTTTCACAGTTTTTTAAACTTAAGTATCTTAAATCTCTAAGTAATTAATGCTGATCAGTTTAGTTTGATGTGTAAAGCGAACCGGGTATCCTCCATTCACTCCCTGGATGGCCATCATCAGGGGCCGTACCGGCTAACGAATCGATTATCGAAAAGTCTGTCGGGTTTCAAATTAAAACAGATAATTCGAGCCCCAATTGGGCCAAAATGGCGAACCCCAATTCATGATGTCATACGAACATCGATATCTTCCAAATTACGTCAACAGAAAATACAAGACGAAATTCCTCACTTTTATTTTTCTGTTTTTGTTGAAACTCGGCAGACTTTTCGATAATCGATTCGTTAGCCGGTACCGCCCCAGATCATGTTTTGGTCAATCCTTGGTGGAGAACTAAGACTTCCAAGTTACCTCATTATGAAAATCTACTGGTGTCCTCACATAACAAATTGTTGTGTCCTTTTGTAACACTATACTCAGGTAAGTACAGTAATGCGCAAAATTACTTGGCGTCTCGGAAGTTAACTGCAAGTAATATTTCGCACAGGGTTCAGTTAGCAAAGTTAAGAGTTGAACACCTTAAGGTTAATTTCTAGATTGAGTGGTCTGTATTGTCTTGCATTTATCCAAAAGCCATAAAGTTGAGATAACAAAAACATTTTTTGTATAAAAATAATGGAGGCAGGTAAAAGACGAACTTTAGTGCCATCCTTGCAAGCAGGATTGCCACCTTTAGGAACATAAAAGTCGGGACAAGGAAGCGGGGGGTGGGGGGGGGGGGTGGGGTGGGGGGGCAAGATCCACTTTGAGCTTTCATTAAATCTACAGAGCAACGATTTCTGACATTAGATCATTTAAGCGTCATATGGGAAAATACTCGCTCAACATCGAAGGCGGTATACTTAACGAGAAACAAAGCAAAATAAGGCATTTAACTTGCTGTCCTTTATACTTTTAAATATTTCAACCCATTTTTTTTATCAACACTGATTTTGATTGCGTGTTCTCATAAAAAATCGGGACAAAACTGATGGATCGTTGGGACGCGGGACAATTTCATCGAAATCGGGACTGTCCCGGCAAAATCGGGACGGGTGGCAACCCTGCTTGCAAGCGAATTTGTTTTCGAAGTGTTAAGGTCATAGCTCTGCTGATTGTACATGTCGAGTTCCATAAAATCCTTTCGCTTAGGTAGTGTCGCTTATTGCGCCGCCTTTGCACGTACCCCTTCTTGTCAAAGGATGCCGCCGCATAAACAATGGATAGCGCGTCCCGACCCGACCCGCAAGTCAATTTGGATTTTGGCAGTTTACATAGAAGTGCCGTAGTGATAGGTTGTGTTTGTTACCGGTATTCCTGTCTCAGGGGCCGTACCGGCTAACGCATCGATTATCGAAAAGTTTGCCGAGTTTCAACTTAAAACAGAAAAATCAAAGTAAGTGATTTCGTTTTGTACTTTCTGTTGACGTAATTTGGATGATATCGATGTTCGTGTGACATCATGAATTGGGGTTCGCCATTTTGGCCCAATAGGGGCTCGATTTATCTGTTTTAATTTGAAACCCGGCAGACTTTTCGATAATCGATGCGTTAGCCGGTACGGCCCCTGAACACAAGTGCTTGTGGGTGTACCGACACTATCTAATTCTAAACGAACGGGCTTTAGTTCCGAGTGCTTTCGCCCGCGCCCCGTCCCCGCGCACGCCTGTATTCGTCTATTGCGCAGCGTTTCGCGCGAAGTTCAAAACCGCCAAATTATTTTGCGCATACTGTACGAGTAGTCTTAAGACTTGAATACGGACGTTCACGTAATTTAGTGTTACCACAGAATATATAATAGTAATAATAGGGGAGCTCGGTGGCGCAGTGGTTTAGCGCCTGGCCCAGCGATTGCGTAAGTTAAGCAATGTACGCAAGGGTCGGTCATGGGATGGGTGACCAAAAATTTACTATCGCGAACTCCTCCGTGCTTCGGAAGGCACGTTAAGCCGTTGGTCCCGGCTGCATTTGCAGTCGTTAATACCCACCAATCCGCATTGGGCCCGCGTGGTGGGTTATGGCCCGTCCTCCTTATCCACCCATAAGGAAGGCCTGTGCCCCAGCAGTGGGGACATCAAAAAATGGCTGATGGACATATAATAGTACAAGTGTGTTACACAGAGCAGAAGCTTTTTAGGGTTCCGTAGCCTAAATGGCAAAAAACGGAACCCTTATAGATTCGTCATGTCTGTCTGTCTGTCTGTCTGTCTGTCTGTCTGTCTGTCCGTATGTCACAGCCACTTTATTCCGAAAGTATTAAGACTACACAGTTGAAACTTGGTAGGTAGATGTATTCTGTTAACCGCTTAACGAATTTAATACAAAAATAAGAAAAATAAAAGATTAAGGGGGGGCTCCCCATACATGGAACTGAAACTGAAAAATTTTTTTTTCTTCATACCAACACGTGTTGGGTGTCTATAGATAGGTCTTTAAAAATGACATTGAGGTTCCTAAGACAACTTTTTCTCAAAGTTAACTGTTTGAAAGATATTCACCGCCAAAGTGGTAAAATGTGTGTCCCCCCCCCTTTAACTTTTGAAATAAGAGACTGAAAAATTAAAAAAAAATATATGTTGTAGATCTTAATAAACACTTTCAACCAAAATTAGTTTGAATAAGATATAGTAATTCGTTTTTGAGATATAGCACATTTTCCAAAACCGCAAATATAACTTTGTCATTCATACCAACACTGTGAAAAACAAAGTTATTTTTGCAAACGAAAAATGATAGGTGGTATTAAATATGGTATGGTATAAGGTAACTACGGAACCCTATGGCGCGTGGCCCGACACGCACTTGGCCGGTTTTTATAGTTATTTATGCAACTGTACTAAACGAGGGGTATTAAAACACGAATGTGGGTTTATCACATGAGTGATAATAGTATCACATGAGTGTTTTAATACTTAATTATGTACAGTTGCATACAAGACTTTATCTACACCCATTTTTTATTTTTTCATATTTTTATTAGGGAAACAAATAATATTTTAATACATATGGATTAAAAACACCCATGATATTTATCTAAACCCATGATATGTATCCTCTATAAAGGTTTTGACTTTGACTTTGACTTTGACTGCCTCTCCCTCCTCGTCATTATGTCTTCCGCAAGAGTGTTATAATGTTGTACTGAATTTCATAATGCGTCGCTCGCGCGAGCAGGCCCAGCTCTCGCTCGGGATATTGTAATGATGGCAGTATGCTGTTTCAGAACCCCTTACAGAGGATTAAAAGCATGGGTGTAGATAATAGTACATTATGATACAAGTTAGCTTAGGTTACTTATTGCACACAAGGCTGTGGGTTGCAGCCCGAGCCGCAGGCGAGGGCGTAACTCAGCCGAGTGTGCAATAAGTAAGAGCTCACGAGTTTCATACGACGTTTTTCAACACATTTGCGAGGAAAAAACAAAGTAATTTACCACACAGCAACAAATACGACAGAAACAAAATGATAATCATGATGAGAAAAGGCGCGCAGGTTTTTTTTTTGTTTTTTTCACACGCCCAATGCAAGAATATTTTGCGAACAAAGGGGTTAGTGAGCATACAGCCTACTTAAAATTATAAATTTAGGAGATAAAATGCTAATATTTTAATATTTTTTAACAAAATATTGTAAATAAGAAATAATTTGATAATAATAAATATTTGTTTGACTTGATTAAGGACCTACACATTTATTTATTCCAAAAATGCAAATTAATTTTCAGCGGCATAAAACCTCTTTGTTGTTACTAAAAAAATAACTGTATTACCCGGTTAAATTGAAAATGCTCTATTTACTCGCATAGAACTTGCAGTAAGGTACCTATTTAACTTTGTAGGGACAATTCTATAACCAACTAGTGTTTTATATATTACTAGCGGCCCGCCCCGGCTTCGCACGGGTGCAATGTTGTTACCTACTAATGTAAAACTGTGCTATAATGTGGTGTCAGTGTGAAGTTATTAGATTATACTACAGGTTATCTACATACGACGTACGCAAGGAGTGTTATAATATAATTGACGTGTGTGAGTGTCTGTCTGTCTCCGGCAACCTAGCTCCTAAACTTATGGATCGATTTTAATGCGGTTTTTATGCAAAGGTAGTTTAAGTGAAGCGTACAGACGGCGGGAAGCGACTTTGTTTTGTACTATATACTATAGCTTTTGCCCGTGGCTCCGCCCCGGCGTGGGAGTCTGTAATTGTTGTTAGTCTTTCCCTGGAAATCAATAATCGGGATGAAAAGAAGCCTGTGTTAAGTATTCCAGACTATAATCTATCTCTGTGCCAAATTTCGTCTAAATCCGTTCACCCGTTCAGACTTGATTGAGTAACAATATGAACAACATCCAAACATCACAACTTTATCATTTTTACAATTTTGTGATTATATAGGTAATAACTGCACCCCGCGGTTTTAGCCGCGCAGTCTGTCGATTCTGTAACCAAAATCGCATCTCACTTCGAACCCACTTCACTTTGCGTGAATTTGTTATTCGAAATTAGCTAACTAAAATTTATTCATTTATTTTTGTGATAAAATAAAATTCTTATCATTACCTTATTTGTGATTTAAAATTCCCGTGCAGTGAAGTGAGATTCGAAGTGGGGTTCGAGTTTGGTTACAGAACCAACGCCCTGTTCACGATTCTGTATTAGGTAGGTAGGTACTTATGTCAAGGACAGGCCCGCCCATGTATAGACTTATATATTCTACTCTGTAATTAGTTACATGTAAATACCTATACTATGGTTTTGTCTCTTTACTGTCTTCTTGTCATATTGCTTTCCTTTGCCTATTGCCTATTGTAAACGTGTTTCCCATAGACATAGAAAAATTTTCGCTGCGCTCAAGAAGACCAACAAAGCGTGGAAAAGAGAAGTTAACATCATACGGACACGGTCTATGTAAAAAAGAGACAAAGGAGCAAGTGACATGTGCCAACATTTTTTACAGTAAGAGCCCCTAGCGTCCCGCCTAGCAAATGAGCAAACACAGTTTGTTTAAAATATTTGTTAATCTTAATTAGAATTTAAAATAAAGGTATCGTGGAGCCATGGTGTCTTGTGCTCTAAGTAATTGTGATGTGACAAAAAGAAACAATCCAAGTAATCACACTTTTCACAGGTAAATAAGATATTCCCACACATTTCTTTAAAACCAAATTTCGCTACATTTATTCGTTTATCGACGAAGAAAACAGTATGGAACATAGTTTATTAAATTTCCTTTGCCATATATAATCATATTTTATGTATCCCATATAAAATGTATGTATTCGTTTTCGGATCACCTGTTTATTGACTTTGTTGTTCTTTGACATTCTATTTCTATGGTGTTTCCATTATTCTGCTATTAAATCTTCCTTTTCTCCTTTCAACCGCCGTTTCCTTTGCTGTCCTCGACATCCTGGTCCATAAAAAAATTAGCGATAATTTAACAAAATAATTATAATTATATTATGTAATATTAAATACTTAAAGGTATCTTCTTTATAAATAAAAATCTAATGTAATGTTCAACAACATAGAAATCTTTGTGTATGTTTATTTGTTTCCTATGCAGTATGCACTCCTAAACTATTCATCCACATTCCACATCGGATTAGTAATGTAATAAGTATATGTTTGGTGAATTTTTCTACTTACGACTGAAAAGGCTCCTGGCTAAAAAATCGTAATATTGCAACGCATGCCGGGTGCAATTATGTTAAAGAATTATATAGTGTATTATCCTTGGTATTATCTTATGATGTTAGTCTTTTGGAAAATTCAGTGGACGTCAGTGCTGACAACTGACATTTATTTTTCTTAATCGTACAAATGCACTAAGAAGTTTTGATTCCGATATCGAAGTCAACCACCCTAAAAATAGCTTTCTACCCCTTTTCAACCCTGTTAGGGGATACATTTCAAGAAAATACGAAACACCTATTCAATTAATTTTGTGAAAGAATGTCTATGCCAAATTTCAAGTCAATCGGGCCAAGGAATCGCTTTCTCCCATACAAACTTTGCCACCCTGTTTTACCCCCTTAGGGGTTGAATTTCGCTAAATCCCGTCTTAGTGAGCACCTTCACCCTAAAAGGAACCCCCATGCAAAATTTGAGACTCCTAGCACTTGTAGTTTCTGAGATTTCGTGATGAGTCAGTGAGTGATTTACGCTTTTATATATATAGACTAGCGGCCCGCCCCGGCTTCGCACGGGTGCAGTGCAATGTAGTTCCTAATGTAAAACTGTGCTAATGTGGTGTCAGTGTGAAGTTATTTGATTATACTACAGGATATCTACATATATACGACGTACGCAAGGGGTGTTAAAATATAATTTAAGTGTGTGTGTGTCTGTCTGAGGCCACCTAGCTCCCAAACTTAAAGATCGGTTTTATTGCGATTTTTATGTATAGTTTAAGAGAAGCGTTACAGACGGCGAGAAGCGACTTTGTTTTATACTATGTTTAGCTTTTGCCCGTGGCTCCGCCCGCGTGGGAGTCGGTAATCGTTGTAAGTCTTCCCTTGGGAACCAATGATCGGCATGAAAAGAAGCCTGTGTTAAGTATTCCAGACTATAATCTATCCCTGTGGCAAATTTTGTCTAAATCCGTTCACCCGTTCAGACGTGATTGAGTAACAAAATGAACAATATCCAAACATCAAAAATTTCACATTTTTACAATTTTGTGATATGTAGGTAATAGCTGCACCCCGCGGTTTTACCATAAAGTTAATATACCTGTCAGAAAGGTAATATTAACTTTATGGGTTTTACCTGCGCAATCTGTTGATTCTGTAACCAAACTCGCATCTCACTTCGAACCTCACTTCACTTCGCGTGAATTGTTATTAGAAATTAGCTAACTAAATGAGCAATTTTATCGATTACAATAAATTTAGGTAGCTATCTAACATATTTTGTGATGAAAAAAAAATCTTATCATTATCTTATTTATGATTTAAAGTTCCCGTCCCGTGCAGTGAAGTGAGATTCAAAGTGGATTTCGAGTTTGGTTACAGAACCGAAGCCCTACTGTTCACGATTTTGTATTAGGTAGGTAGGTAGGTAAAGGGTAGGTACTTAATAAAATTTCTTAGCAGTAATATAACAAATTAAGTATAATAAAATTATGTAACATTTAATACTCATACTTAATAGTTTGGTAGGTATCTTCTTTTTAAATAAAAATCTATGTATGTTTATTTGTTCCTGGTTCCTGGCTAAAATAACGTGACATTGCAAATTATGTCGGGTGCAACTAATGTTGTGCATTATTATCCGGCTCTCAATTTCAACACTTTACACCACATTCCTTGTCACGTTAGATATCTGATATTTGCTAGATTTTGTCACGTTTTATAAGTAGACTAATATTTCGTAAAATAGGTCGTGAAAATCAGAATAAAATCTTATACAACATGAAATGTCAGCTCGTGCGGTGACATAATTACAATCTCAGGGGAGGTGACAACCTGACAACTGACATTTATTTTTCTTAATCGTACAAATGCACTAAGAAGTTTTGATACCGATATCGAAGTCAACCACCCTAAAAATAGCTTTCTACCCCTTTTCAACCCTGTTAGGGGATACATTTCAAGAAAATACGAAACACATATTCAGTTAATTTTGTTAAAGAATGTCTATGCCAAATTTCAAGTCAATCGGGCCAAGGAATCGCTTTCTCCCATACAAACTTTGCCACCCTGTTTCACCCCCTTAGGGATTGAATTTCGCAAAATCCCGTCTTAGTGAGCACCTACACCCTAAAAGGGACCCCCATGCAAAATTTGAGACTCCTAGCACTTGTAGTTTCTGAGATTTCGTGATGAGTCAGTGAGTGATTTTCCCTTTTATATATATAGATTGCACGCGTTTGTTATAGTTCGGTTTATGGCCCTAAAAGCGATGTATTAGGGCTCACTTTACGAGCAAGTGTGTTGAAAAAGATTTTGTTGCATTTATATTAGAGTTTTTCAAGACTTTCAAGATTGAAGATTTTTCTCGTAGTTATGATTCTGATTGTGTCATGTTTGTACAGCCGTGGTGTACGTGTGCTTGAGCGCGGTGTCGTGGTGCGCGTACGCGCGCGGGGGGCTGGCGCGCGGCGCGCACGCGCGGGCGCTCGCCGCCTGCGCCGTGCCCAAGGCGATGCTCACAGGTCAGTACACCTTGACACTCGGAACTGGATACTCTACACTACACTTGACACTGCCGACTGACTCTGATCGACATTGTCACTCGACTCGACACTGCTTTGTCACTCAGACACTAAAATTGATACTTGACACTTGGCACTTGATATTCAACCCTCGACACTGACGCTGACTCTGACACGAAACTGACACTCGACACTTGACACTCGATACTGACACTCAACCTTTGAAAAGGGAAACCTATGGAAGTGGCATAAACTGTAATAGCAAAGCATTCGTGACCTCAGGCGCGTGCCGTGTCCGCCATATTTTGTTCCCGTTACATGTTACAATTTCAACTCTGTGCTGTTTACCTAAGGTGTATGTACACTAAGTTAAGCCGCCATGTTTAGTTCCGTTTGAATGGAGAAAAATGAAGTAGGTATGCACGCTTTTTTATTTGTCATTGCACTCGACACTCGACCTGACACTTGACTCGACATTGACACTGACACTCTCACTATACAGTCTACCAACACACGGAATGACAGCGCGCGTGGCGGCCGGACTGGTGCGTGTACCGGCAGTATTCATAATTATTTATTGTTATTGTTATGTGGATGACATTTTATTGTGAAAGATATACGTGTGCAAGGGTGGGAGGTATCAACGGCGTGCGTGGCGGGGGGTTTGGCGCGATTGCCCGCAGTGTTCGTGGCGCCCGCGCAGGTGCTGCTCGTGGCCGCCATCGCCGACTACAAGCCGACTGGACACGAGCGATACCAACCGCTGTCACAATGAGATACACGATTATGCCCAACGACTAACAAATTGGCACACGGAGCATTGACACTCGATATTCAACCCTCGACATTGACACTGATTTTGACATAAAACTGACTCTTGACACTCTATATTCAACCCTTGACATTGATGCCGACTCTGATACGAAACTGACACTTGACACTCGACATTTAACCCTCAACACTGACTCCGACACGAAACTGACCATAGAAATATAATGTCAAAGAACAACAATGTCAATAAACAGGTGATCCGAAAGCGAATGCATATATTTTATATGAGATACGTAAAATATGATTTAGATTCATAAAATATGATTATATACGGCAAAGGAAATTAATAAACTATGTTCCATACTGTTTTCTTCGTCGATAAACGAATAAATGTAGAGAAATTTGGTTTTAGAGAAATGTGTGGCAATATCTTATTTACCTGTGAAAAGTGTGATTACTTGGATTATTTCTTTTTGTCACATAACAATTACTTGGAGCACAAGATACCATGGCTCCACGATACCATTATTTTAAATTATAATTAAGATTAACTAATATTTTAAACAAACTGTGATTGCTCATTTGCTAGGCGGGACGCTAGGGGCTCTTACTGAAAAAATGTTGGCACATGTCACTTGATCCTTTGTCTCTTTTTTACATAGACCGTGTCCGTATGATGCTAACTTCTCTTTTCCACGCTTTGTTGGTCTTCTTGAGCACAGCGAAAATTTTTCTATGTCTATGAAACTGTCACTCGATATTCTACCTGACACTTGACTCGAGACTGACACTGACACTCTACACAGTACCTACACTCTACACACGTTTCGTTATTGTTATGTGGATTATACTTATGTCGTGTGTAAGGATGGGAGGTGTCGACGGCGTGCGTGGCGGGGGGTTTGGCGCGGCTGCCCGCGGTGTTCGTGGCGCCCGCGCAGGCGCTGCTCGTGGCCGCCATCGCCGACTACGAGCCGAGCGGACACGAGAGATACCGACCGCTGCCACGATGAAATACACGATTACAATACTTCAAGATAGGAATGGGCATCGGAATACATCGAAAACAATCGTCTAAAGTGTGTCCATCCTTACTTGTCTTATATGGTAAACAATCTTCACCTTCACCCAACTCTTTATTGAAATAATCATTACAACAAATGGTTTTCCACACATAGATTACGAAATAAGTTGTTAATAAATTAACAACAATTTCATAAAGTTACTAACATATTTTTTAAATAACGATTTAAGTTTAAAAGACGTATGACAACATGTCAAAAACTGTTTACTAAATAAGACAAGTAAGGATGGACAGACTTTACATGTATTACATTATATAACAAAGACAATTAACAATAATAAAAACGTGTTAAAAGTTGTTAGTTTGGCCTTAAAAGTTTTTTATCTACTCTCATATCGTAAAATTCGAATTATGAATTTCAAATCGAATTTATATTGACATACTTTATACACGCAATACCGAAAAAAAATTAAAATGTTATTTTATAACATACCTTCGCTATACTAAGCAATGTTATAAAATAACTTTTTTTCTCATTACGATACAGGGCAAATCCAAAAAGATGGCAGTGCCGCGATATTAAAAAAAAAAACAATGAAATTCTCACATACTTTCCATGATTAAAATGAACTCTATGGTGATCGATGACTAAGCGTAACGATTACTCTGCTGGAATGCAGTCATATCATTATTATTTTTTCTAATAGAATACGCGCCATTTTTACTTTTGCTTAAAAATATCTGATAGTAAGTAGTGAGTGAGTAGATTTTTTAGATACGGCGACGGAAAAACGTAATACTTAACCAAGGTAAGTACACGTAGAGAGAGTTTCTATAGTATTTGGTACAACCTACCTACCTAAAGCAAAGTCGAGAAACTGCTTACTCTTTTTATCATTGATATTTTATTTTGTAGGTTCAATCACAATAATTGCATGAGAGTAGATAAAGTAGTGTATGAAACTGTACATAACTAGGTATTAAAACATTCGTGTGATACTATTAAAAACCTCGCCTACGGCTCGGTTTTTAAACACACACTCATGTTTTAATACCCCTCATTATGCATCAGTTTCATAAACTACTATTACAATAGGTATCAACTTTCTTGCAATCTAATTATTATTCATACCCAACGTTCTGAGAAAGGAATCTAATGGAGGTGCCCTAAACTGCAATACCTACAAAATTACAAAGCATTCATGACGTCAGGCGCGTGTCGTGTACGCCATATTGTGTTGCGTTTACACGTTACAATTTCGACTCTATGCTGTTTACATAAGGTGTATGTACTCTCAGCTAAGCCGCCATATTTAGTTGCGTTTGAATGGAGAACAATGAAGCACCATCAATTGATAATGAGCTGGAACCTTGTCACATTAACATCCACATTGACGTGATCCGCAACTTAAAATGTCGTGAAACAAGTAAATTCAAATAATCTAATATATTAATTATTGAATTATTATTTTCAATAAGATAGGGTCTAGGTATATAAAAAATTTACAATTGTTTTTCGTTTTTGAGGTTAAAATCATGGCCACCAGGCGCATTACCAATTGACGGGGATAGTAGGTATGCACATTTTTTTCGTAGGTATGACACCTCCACTAGTTTCCTTTCTCAGATACCCAACTTCAAACAAATTGGCACACGGTCGGGGCCAAAAAATGTAAGTGCTAGGATTGTGTTGCTCCGTAAGTGCGAGCGAGAGCGTGATACAGTACGAGGCAAACATCTTGACACTTTTTCGACGGAGTGGGGATAAATTCGCGCATGTGCACTTGCGAGCGACCAATAGCGTGCGCCCCTCTTCCGCCGCCCGCGTGCCTCACCGCTACGCATACCCAAAATACGCGTTATGCGCAATCCCCACCCGATTTCAAGATGTTTGCCTGGTACTGTATTAAATTTAATGACTGCGTGTGCCAGTTTTTTTGGCGTCGACTATAGTTGCAAGTGTTGCAACATTGAAAATGGAAGTAGTTATCACAAAATTGACTTCCGGTATCGGTGTTAATTTGGTGTTAATAATCACTTGTGTTGTGAACCATTAATGAAATGTGTGATTCAGTCAGAATGGTTTCTTCTTTTATTAGAATGAATATTTTATAGATATACAACATGTAATAGAATTAATGGCTGAACCAGAATATGGTAGATAGAGACCATCAAACTGAATATACAGGGTGTCCCAAAACTTTGTCACACGAAGGGAAAGTACCTTAAATATTGAAGAACCTTAAATATAATAAAAGAAACGGAACTGCATTCAAAGATTTTTCAAAAATAGTTCAATAAAACTAGCTTTATCGGGACATAATAAGATAACTGAAATTTTCTTATGTCATAAATTAGTGTTAGTTATAGTTAAAATAAAAAGAATTAAACATTTAGAAACTTCGCATAAAACTAAAAAAAAAATTAACTACTGAGAAATACATTATTATTAAAACGTAAAAAATAAATGTTAATTTTTTGTTTAAAATGTCTAAAAAGACGCATCATAGCTTAATAAGATACAAGCATCATAGTTACCATTTTGGCTTTACCATTTTTAATGCACCATAAAATTATACTAACAAGGTATTTGGTTAACTATTTTGCTTTTAGGAAAAAGCTAGGTAATGTACGAAATCTCATGATTTTTATATGAAACGGTTACCACCCCGGATTTCTTACATCACATTTAATATTTGACACTTAATATCAATATCCGATAAACTAATAAAAACAACGAGTTTATTAATTATGTCCAGATAAAGCTAGTTTTATTGGACTAAAATGTTTGAATGCATTTCTAATTATTTTTATAAACAGAATGAAGTCTTCTTTCAGTAAAATTTCCCATCTTAAATATTTACGGTACTTTCCCTCCGTGTGGCAAACTTTTGGGACACCCTGTACCTATTATGTATAATAGTAGAGTGTGTTAGGAGCTGAAATATTAACACAACAAATGTAAATCCGTTATTGGCATTAAGCAAAATTTGTAAGATTATAATTACTGTTAATTTTTAAGTGCTGTGGAATTTGTGATAATAAATAAAATAAAAATAAAATAAACACGGAAACACTTCTGTTTCACTTGGTCCTTCGAGCAAGAAACTTTTTATCTTTAAACTAAACACTAAATTGTTAGGAAATGAATAATTTAAGTTAAATTCAGCTCTTAACGGGTGATAGTAGGTACTCAAGAGTGTCAAGAGTGGCCTTAGGTCAGCCTTATAGGGATTTTGAGCTCTGTGACTCAATAAATAAGGTCCAAGTTGGTTAGATTTTGAGTGTAGTTGGTCTAGTGCAGTGGTTCCCAAATAGTTGTATTCTACGTACCACTTCAAGAAAGATCTCAAACTCGTGTATTATTGCAGGTAGAGATGGGCAAAAGACCCGGTTTAAACCCGACCACTGACATTTACTCGATACCAATTCGATCTCAGAACCTCGTTCGTGTTTCGGGAGTAGCCCCCCAGTTTCTTGTTAAATCAATACAGAAAAAAATTCAAAGGACGAAACATCTTTTATTTCTAAAGATTTTATTTAGTTCAACTAAATGGTCTACGGGCGATAACTGAGGTTAAACCTAGCATTCGGGTCAAAAACGGGTCCTTTGCACATCTCTCATTGCAGGACGATGCATTTACAGTTGACTTACCTACTAAGGCCCTACCATGAGTTGATACAAACTGTTTTAACTACCGTAAACTATAGTTTTCTCCCTTTCACTCGCATTAACTGTGAGTAGTATATCCGATAGTTTACGGTAGCGAAAACAGTTTGTATCAACTCATGGTAGAGCCACTGATCGTATCTTAAGAGCGCGTACCCCTTGATGCAACCTCGCGTACCCCTGGGGGTACGCGTATCACTAATTGGGAAACACTGGTCTAGTGTACTGAACGAATGACTGAACGCAAAAATGTAATAATATGTAGGAAATACATTTTAATAATAATTAATACCTATTGAGAATATTTTGTTGTTGCGTTTTTATAATGTCAATGAGGACTTTTCATAATGACAAAAAACTGTAGGCTCGACAGATGGCGTTGATAAAAATTTATGTGTCAATGTATTTTTTTACTAAGTTTCGAAGAGTACTCAGGTAGGCAGGCAGATGTAACCAAATGTTTCTCTTTGGGCAGATGTCAGCCAACGCTTACTTTCCTCTTTGGTACAGGCCGTTTATTTTTAAAAGCCAATTTTGACACTTCTCTTTCCATCAGCGCCATCTAGCGAGGCAAATAGTTACTGTTTTTATTTTTTAAATGACACTTTGAAAAGCTCTTATTAAAGCAAAGAAACCAAGTATTTATGGTTGCCAACCATTTTCACCACAGGATTTGTATTAAAGTACACTTGAAACTTTTAAAAGAAAATGTCTTTGGTTAGTGGTAAAATTTTGTCATTGGTTAGTGAATTTTGATTAAGGAACAAACAAAAAATATAATTATTAAATTTTAGAATTTTACATTCACATTGCTTTTTTAGGTAGGTATATAGTTAATTATTAAGCGAACATTGGACCAGTAATCCAAAGGTTATGGGTTCGAGTCCCATCAAGTAGCTTACTGATCTTCGTTTTTATCTAGTTTATTAAAATACTCGTAAAAACTTATTTTAAAGAACACATTAAAATATTATTATTTAATATTAAAATGTCGGCAACCCTTAAATTGAAGTTCGAATATGTGATTGAATAAATAAATAAACAAATTTAAATCTTTTTCCAAAACTCATATTAATAAGATACCAGTTTTATTAGATATTAGTTAGTTAAGTAGTTAATTTTATATTCAAATTGTTAAATAACTGAATATTTAAAAAAATAAAAATGTTTCGTTTTCAAATTAAAATGTTTTATTTCAAATTTCAATAATATCACAATTGATCTACAATTTTGTTTTCATAATTTTAAGTTTAATATAAATAAAGTAAGGATACTTTAAATTTACTTAAATCTAATCACAGTCATAGAATAATATGTTACACTTATACCAAAGAATCAGAATACTTATTATCTATTTGGTTTTGAGTAAAAAAAGTAATTGTACTAAATTAATAAGATCACAACATTAAAATAGGAAAAGCTACTAAACTACATTAAAACGTATTTCTTTAAATAGTAAACTGCAATTTTCGTATTTCGTTGTTTGTTGAACTTTGTTACAATAACTGAATAACAATGTAGGTAGTTATTTAGTTAATGAAAATTTAATTTATAAAATAACCATTTATAAGATGGCACGTTGTGTATTTTTTTTCTGAAAATAAATAATCCAAATAATAATAAGATTTTTTAACAAAAACTTGTACTTAATCATGAATAGTAAAATATTATAAAAAAAACTGTAAAAGTGACTTTGATAAACTTTTTTTTAAGTTTAACAAAATATAAAAGTGTAGAAATAATAATTCAATAAAAAAATCTTATTATTTTTCAAGTTTCTGTAATATTCTATACGAAAAAAAGATTCGTTGTTAAACATCAAATTGTGCATTATACAAAAACAGTCCTTATAAACTAACTCAGATAAAAAAACTTTTTTAATCTGAGAAAACTAACTAAAAAGTTATGAACACAATAAATAAGTAGCTCTCTCTAGCTGGGATGAGTTTTTTATGAGTTTTTTTTATTTTATACTTACAGAGATTCTCAAAGTTTTTTTTTGAGACTCATATTTTAAGAAACGGTTACTTAATAGTATAGGTCAGGGGTGCCCATACCTTTTCTTCAGGAGATCGACCTAAAGAATAATTTATGACTGAGATCGACATTTTGACCGTTTAACCCACCAAATATTAACAAGAAAAAAAATTGCATAAGTAAAAAAAAAAAAAAAAAATATTAAAAACACGACTGCCCTGCCAAAATAAACTAAACAGTTAAATAACAAGTGTAATTTGCAGTCGGGGGACTGTTTTATGGAACAATTTTTGATCAAAGAGGTCCCCCGACTGCAAATTACACTTGTTATTTAATTTTTTAGTTCGTTTTTGGCAGGGCAGTCGTGTTTTTAATATTTTTTAATTTTATTTATTTTTATTTCAAACATTTTAATGACAAATTATATAGTTTTGGAATGTGCTCATCAAGGCCTTTCATTTGAAACAAACAAATGGCCTTTCATTTGAAAAAAAATTTTTTTACATTTGAATGTGGCGTCGTACAGTCGCCATATTGAATTTAAAAAAAAAAAAATATAGCCAGTGTCACTCGGGATACTGCAGGGATTCTAACGATACCCTATACATCTAAATCAGCCTGAACTGATAGACTAATTTAAGAAAAAAAAAATTTTCACATTTAAAAATGGCGTCATACCGTCGCCATATTACCTTTTTTTCAAGAAAATTATAGCCAGTGTCACTCGGAATGATGTAAGGATTCTAACGATACCCCAAACATTCAAATCCGTTGAGCTATTTAGAAGTTATGGTGGAATAAAGAAACTCACATACCCACAAACATACATGAACCCTAAACACATATACACTCCTTTTTGGGCAGTCGTGTAACTACAATCTTTTATCCTTGGCGATCGACTGGTCGATCGCGATTAACCGTTTGGGCACCTCTGGTATAGGTAGTATTATAACAATACAATTTTTTTTTTGATATTTTTGTATAATTTTTCTACTTGTGTAGTTATTAACAAATATAGACTTATGTAATTGACATAAGTTAGCTAGTATGTAGCTTTTTAAATTATTCAATAAGGCGTCGACATAATACTGTTGGATTTTGAGTCTTATCCACTTGTGATAAAGTCAAAAACCATTTAATACTATCTTAATTTCGAAACGAATTACTAGTCTTATAAGTTTTTTTTTAAATAAAATCAAATAATACACTTTAAATTAGGTTTTGAGAACATAATCGTTGAAATCACGTCTATATGCACTTTTGCATCACCTAAATTCAAAAACAATCACAAATTAATTTGGTACTCCTTGACTGGCGATTTTTTAACCAAAATATTAGGTATCACCGGAATAATTTATTTAAAAGTTTGTATTTACAATTGTAATTCTAATGCGAAAAAAGTCTATTTAACTAACGACCATGGAATCGCTGAGATAGCGTCACTGAAATGGCGTCGCCAAGATGGCGACACCGAGATAGCGTTACTCACACGGCGTCACCAAGATGGCGTCATCAAAATGGCGTCACCAAGATAGCGTCACTGACATGGCGTCATCAAAATGGCGGTTAGGACGCTTCCGCGGGCGCCTGTTGCTTGAGAAGCTCCCAGTATAAGCCGCGTTTTCGGATGAGTTCTTCGTGAGATCCGATTTCTGCTACTACACCTGTGAAGCAAGGTCATAACGTTAGTAAATGAAAAATACCTAAAGACAATTGACAAAAAGCACATTGGCACATTAAAGTAGGTACTTCTAGTTTAATTATAAATAAAAAATAAAAAATAAATATCGTTACTTATTGCTATTAAAACTGATAAGTTTCTTGCGCCCGTTCTTCTTGTCAGTTAAAAAAGTCTTGAACGGGTGGTAGGAAAATATAGACGATTCAAAAGTACTTAATAATTAAGTTTATTTGAATAAAGCTATTTTTGACTTTGACTTTGACTTTGATTATTAAAAATACGCAGGGATCCCGGGTTCGATTCCCAGGGGGGGTACAATTTGTACTCGGTTTGGTTGGTGGTAAGGCTTATTTCAAGTCCGCCTGGCTAGCTACCACCATCTTACCAAAGTCTGAAAATTTAAAAATTGTTGTGTTCTGGCAGTTAGAGGTGAGATGGCCAGTTCCTCAGTGATGAGGATTCCGGGTGTAGTGCGCTTCCACCTTGGGCCTTATCGTCACTTAACATCAGGTCAGGTGAAGGCCAAGCTCTATCCCGTTGTGCATAAAAAAATACAATAATTATACGGATCTGTATTTATACTGGATCCGATATACTGTGTTGTGCGTGAACACGCTTTTACAACTAAAAAAACCGGCCAAGTGCGTGTCGGGCCACGCGCCATAGGGTTCCGTAGTTACCTTATACCATACCATATTTAATACCACCTATCATTTTTCGTCTGCAAAAATAACTTTGTTTTTCACAGTGTTGGTATGAATGACAAAGTTATATTTGCGGTTTTGGAAAATGTGCTATATCTCGAAAACTAATTACTATATCTCGTTCAAACGAATTTTGGTTAAAAGTGTTTATTAAGATCTACACCATATATTTTTTTTAGATTTTTCACTCTCTTATTTCAAAAGTAAAAGGGGGGGGGGGGACACACATTTTACCACTTTGGCGGTGAATATCTTTCAAACGGTTGACTTTGAGAAAAAGTTGTCTTAGGAACCTCAATGTAATTTTTAAAGACCTATCCATAGACACCCAACACGTGTTGGTTTGAAGAAAAAAGTTTTTTTCAGTTTCAGTTCCATGTATGGGGAGCCCCCCCTTAATCTTTTATTTTTCTTATTTTTGTATTAAATTCGTTAAGTGGTTAACAGAATACATCTACCTACCAAGTTTCAACTGTGTAGTCTTAATACTTTCGGAATAAAGTGGCTGTGACATACGGACAGACAGACAGACAGACAGACATGACGAATCTATAAGGGTTCCGTTTTTTGCCATTTTGGCTACGGAACCCTAAAAATGCCATCGCCGAATAATAACGTATCCAATACTATGGAACGGGCATTTAGTGTATGAAATAAAGCCTTTATTCCCATCTGCCCCCTTCGAGCTTTGCCACCGGGGTGGTGGTTGGCACTAATAGGTTTTTTTTTACATTTAACGGGCTTACTCTTGGCCACATTCGAGAACCATAAGGCTAAGAAGAGGCCAAAGATGAAGCGAGCTTGCCCAGAAGAAGCCTATTCACTCGTGCCTTAAATATCGCTGGGTTATATTCTTTCGGGAATACAGACGCAGGCAGGGAATTCCACTCCCTGGCTGTGCGCATTAAGAAAGAAGATGAAAAACGCTTCGTGCGCATGCATGGGATGTCAACCAAATAGGGGTGAAACCCCACCGTGCGTCTGGATGTCCGATGGTAGAACGGGGATGGCGGAATGAGCTCATGCAGCTCAAGAGCACACTCTCCGAAATATAGTCTGTAGAACACCGCCAGACAAGCTACTTCACGGCGGTGGGAAAGACTGTGAAGCTTGATTTTTAATAGCGCACTATTCCCTGAGTTTTTAAACCCGACCCGTTCAACCGAGTCGAGTGCGGCCAGCTGGTACTTTGCGGGCCCATCCCACACGTGGCAGCAATATTCCATGCACGACCGGACTTGCGCTTTGTAAAGAGTTAGAAGCTGTCCTGGCGTGAGGTGGCGTTTACCTCACCAGTGGTCAATGGCATCTATTTATTCCTATCTACTACCTTCGAGCTTATCATCGGGTGGCAGTAATAGGTTGCAACGCTCGAAGGGGGCAGACGGGAATAAAGATAGAATATGTAAGACATCTCACCGTGGTGTATAACAGCTATTTCGTCCGCGTGTCGTACTGTGGCGAGTCGATGTGCGATGATAATGGTGCTCCTGTTAGCTGAGGCCGCCTCCAATGCTGCTTGCACCGCCTGCGGAGCGAGTAATGTATTATGAAATGTGGAAGTTGCATACACTTAAACGATTTTATTACCTTATACGACCCTTTCTCATAGAGACTTATTTTAAAATCAATCGATCGACATTGGCCTTGAAGATTGTAATGTCGTCAATAATTTAGATTTAAAAAAAATCCTGAAAGCGAGCTAGAAAAATGTATTTACAGCTCATTAAGTTGATAATGGTCACAGACTGTGAAACCCGGGACCTATTTCACCAAGTCGACATTTGTCAGTGACATATGTCGGTTAATTTTATAATTGTCATTACTTTAATTAGGGACAAGTATGTTGTGAAACAGCGATATTTTTTACAAGTCGACATATTTGTAGATTTGTCAGTGATTCTTGATATGAGATGGGAGCTGAGTCAAGTTTGCGTGACAATTGTCGACTTGTAAAAATATCCCAGTTCCAGTACAGTACCTCCGCCACCGTGATAATAATTCTTTCATACATTCTCACACTCGATCCGGCTTTAAACGGGTCGCCACTCGTCGCTCCTGAGGAGTGGACTCTAAAAACTGAAGAGGTAGGTCGCCAGATAAACGAAGAAGGAGTAATAATAACAACCTCGTAGGTAATTGGAGACGACGTCGTAGACGAAACCGTAGCAGGGCGTAGTCACATCGAAGTCTCGTAGTCGACGTAGCAAGCAAATCGTAGAAACGGCGTAAACACACCGATTTCTCGTAGCAAGCAAATCGTAGACACACCGATTTCTCGTATTCGGCATAGCAATCGAAGTGAATTCGTAGCACAATCAAACAAACACACCAACAAAATCAAACAACACTAACTTTCATCATAGCGCTATCGCACACTGGCGACTTAGTCGCCCAGCAACTGTTTTGTCTCTCACATCAAGTCCACGGGCTATATGGAAGCGCGCACACGAAGAGACGCGGTCGTCGGCAATTTTTCATACAAACCATGTGAGAGACAAAACAGTTGCTGGGCGACTAAGTTGCCCGTGTGCGATAGCGCATAAAACACACTGATTTCTCGTATTATAATTTCCCGTTAGCTAATAGAGGAGTGGTTTAGCGCCTGGCTCTGCGATGTGTGACCAAAAATGTATTATCTCGAGTTGCTCCGTGCTTTGGAAGGCGTTGCTTAGTACCGGCTGCATTTGCAGTCGTTAACACAAGCCAATCCGCATTGGGCCTGCGTGGTGGATTATGGACCATCTGTAAGGAAGGCCCTAAATAGTGGGGACATTAAAATACCACGATAGACGGCCACGCGTTGTTTCTGCCCTAAGTAATGATTCTCACCTTCTCGCTGTTGGCGTCCAGTGCGGAGGTGGCCTCGTCCAATAGCAGCACGCTCGGGTTCCGTAGGAGGGCCCTAGCGATGGCCACGCGTTGCTTCTGGCCACCAGACAGTGAGGCGCCACCGCCTAGGACTGTGTCGTACCCCTATAGAAAATTCACGTTGCATTAGAATAGTTAATGAATTAATGGCTACGGCTCCACTTGTGTTTAACGCGTATCTTATAAAGTTAATCTAGGTGTTTAGCGGACGTGGCCAACACTTTAAGGTGTTAATTTACAAACGACGGTACTAAATATATATATAATGCCTTAGCTAACGCGTAGGTAGTTGAACATTACCATAACGTTAACGTTAACGCAGGTGGAGCCGTAGCATTACTGACATGGCGTCACCTCGATGGCGTCACCAAGATGGCGTCGCCAAGATGGCGTCACTGAAATGGCGTCACCAAGATGGACTTTGACTTTGGACTTTAGATACAGTTTGTGTTCCTTTAATTCTATAAGTTCGAGGTGGGCGCTAATAACTACGACACAGTCTTTTACTAATTGTTTAATTTATTTATGCAAGGCACTTGTTTAGGCAACGATGGCCCATAAATTTACCTTTAAACTGAACATATATAATTTGTAAAACAATGTGTTATAAATAATTTAAAAATTAAAAGTCTATTACGCAGCTTATTTTACGCATGTTCATAAGGCCCTACACCAACTTGATTAAAAATTTTCAGATTATGCTATTGTAACTATAAATTCATAATGCCCCTAAAATTACCCCTAAAAAAAAGTTTTTAATAAAAACAAATCCTCCTTCAAAAACCTTGAAAATAATCTCTTGCGAACGATATTTTTTATCTAAACTAATATATCTAAACTTTAATCATGGGTATATATCTAAACTTAAACCCCACCCGACTTCATAAGACGTTGTTTAATATAAGATATGTATACAAACTTTCGAGTTAGTTATTATGCAGATTTCAATATTTTATTTCTTGCTTTTTAAAGCCATTAATTTATTTTTGAAACTGTTTTTTGTTAGATTATTTTCAAGGTTTTTGAAGGAGGATTTGTTTTTATTAAAAACTTTTTTATTTTAAACTTTTTTGTGTTAAGTATATTTGGTGATGATATTATCTAAGTTACAATAGCCTTATGTCAACGGCTCATCACCTTTTACATAGTACTGCTTTTCCCGACGCAGGGGCGTTTATTGTTGAAGAGTTCTCCTGGTACTTCGATATCAGCTCTTCTTCACTATATGAATTATGATGAGCATAAATAGCCTAGCAACCATATTAAAGTAATCGTATCGTACCAGTGAACTACTTAGTATTGAATAGTTCCGATGATCATCTATGCTGGTCTTCATCATCAGTTCTACTTCACCAAAATGGTACGTTTCAAAACCAAATGCACAAGTTACTTTAGAAAATACTAAAATCGCTATAGATGTGCCTATAACATTTGAAGAGTTCCCTCGATTTCTCCAGGATCCCATCATCAGATCCTGATTTCATGACTATGGGACCAACTTGGAAGTATATACTTTCAAACAAAAAAAGAATTTTTCAAATCAGTCCAGCCGTCTTCGAGTAATCGAGTAACATACATAAAAAAAAAAAAGATTCCGACGAATTGAGAACCTCCTCCTTTTTTTGAAGTCGGTTAAAAATATTAGGCCCCTAATAAAATCCCAACCTACATGTTCTCCCCCAAATCTAGGGGGAAAACCCCTAAGTTGGCACCCCTGCTTAAATTATGTTAGTAAGAATCAATTTGACACTTTTTGCGTCGGATCGGTGGCAAAAATTTTAGACACAAATAATTAATTTTGATCTTTTTAAACTCACCAACGGCAATCCCGCTATAAACGAATGCACATTAGCTTGTTGCGCCGCTTTAATGATCTCCTCTAGAGGCACGTCCCGCTGGTTGTCCCCGTACGCGATGTTGTCCCGCAAGCTGCGCGAGAATAGGGACGGCTCTTGTTGCACCAGCCCGAACTGAGCGCGGAGTTGGGGCAAGGTTAGATCCTGCTTGATGTCATAGCCGTCTAGTTTCTGTGGGGAAAGAATAAAATAAGTATTGGACGTAGGTAAATGCTGTCAATAAAATGATAATCTATTATATTCTATGCTATTCTATTTTACCTAATATACAACGTGTTACGAAAAATCCCTAAAGCCGCCGAATATGGTAGATAGGGACCATCAAACAGAATAACTTATACTATGGGACCATCTCTAAAATCGCGAAAAAAAATCAGCTGTTTTATACATTTTCATATTTTCGCTATTAATTTTTGTATGAAACAGCAGATTTTTTCGCGATTTCAGAGTTGGTTTTATAGTAAAAGTTGTTCAGGTCGATGGTCCGGTTTAGCCATTAATTCTGTTACACACCGTATATTTTCCCCAATATGAGATCCCCAATATAGTGGGGGACAACGGGAGTAGGCCTTCCATTTTGATAGTTAGCACAAAATTAGTACTACGTACATAAGTTCATCTGCGCTAGGACAGTCAAATAATAAGCTACTTTCACTGCACAGCAATAAAGTACAATTTCATATTGCTCAGCTTTGCGTGCCGATTATTATATGTGCCGAAGCCATAGTAGAACCAAATAAGTAGGCCAACTCGAGCCTCGAGCGAGCGATACAGCTTAAACACGAAGGGCTGTCACATCGCTAGTTTATTCGGTCGTCAAAAAATGCATAGTCAATCTCTATACAAAATATTTTTTCCTTGTAGGGATCACTAATACACCATCAGGGATCTATAATACAAAGTTTTTTTAAAATATTTTTTTGTAGGTAGACCAGCGCGTCTATCGACTAAAATAATGAAGTTAATGTTAATTGTAATTTGACTGATGTATGTGATACATAGGCACTTTCGTTTTGACACCAATAAAAACTTACGTAAGTAGCAATGTATCACATCTATCTGTCAAATTACAGATTACATTAAAAAAAACTAAAAAATAAAAAAAACAAATCAAACCAAATATCAACTAAATACCAAAGTACATTCAATAAAACCGCGCTAGTATCCGTTAAAAAGTGTTTTATTTCATATTATTAAAAAATATTTTTTTATACTATTAACTGTTTTTTCTTTTTTATTTACCTACACTTCTCAAAATAATAATCTTTTAATTCTGAAATTGAATACTTTCCATGACCTTAAATAATAGGCATTAAAAGTTTTCCTGTAGGAATTTGTGATTTTTTAACGAAATTACACAATTGACATAAAAAAATTTCGTCTGTTTCGACAAGTACGAAATGCCTTATTATTTAAAGTTAATGTAAAATATATCCTCATTCTTACAAATCTTTTTGCAATAATATCTTTGGAAAGCATGGTATGTACTGTAGGTAGGTAAACGTTCAAATTATAACGAGCGGCAGCGGCGCGGCGTGAAGCGTGCGTGAGCGCGGGCGGGATCACGTACGGCGCAGCCACGACTGTTGCACCTTTATCACCTTTAAATTTTGTCAGTGTGTGCGTGCGACGACGCATACGTACGGGCCCGCTCACATACAAACCGCGTTCGTGCGTATAATGAGTAAGATGACTTACTTATTTGGTTCTACTATGCCGAAGCGCTCTTTAACACGTTTTTATTAGGTTGCTTTCTTGTTTGTTCGTATGTTTGTTTGTCCACAAAGTTTGCGAACGATTTTATACTAGCTTCCCGATGAAACTTTGAATATAGGTCAGAATTAGAAAGCAATTCAATATTATGGTGTCATTGAACTGATCTGATGATGAAACCGGAAGAAGACCACAGGAACTCAATATTGAAACCATGCAACCCCATCGAGTTTGGGCTCGTTTGAATTGTCTTAACGAGTACTTTGTTGGGAAATAGTTTCCAGGATCTGATGATGGAACCGGAAGAAGGACACAGGAAATCTTTAACAAAACCACGCTACCCCATCGAGTTTGGGCTCATTTGAATCGTCTTGACGAGTACTTTGTTGGGAAATAGTTTCCAGAGTCTGATGATGGACCCGGAAGAATGCCACTGGAACTCTATAATAAAACCATGCAACCCCATCGAGTTTGGGATCGTTTGAATCGTTTTGACGAGTACTCCGATAGGAGATGGTATATTTTTATTTAGTTTTAGCTTGTTAACTAAAAAGCAGAAAATATTAATTTTCTGAATTTTTTTTTAAACCCGTTTATCTTTCTGTCGCGTAGTTCTATTTCAACCAATATGTGCCATCCCTCGTGCGCTGGCTCGACTGAGTCAGCCGCGAGCGGTTAATAGCTTGGAGTGAGTCTCCCCTGGTGCTAGTACTTACAATGGTCCCCTCAGAGGGCTCATAAGCTCGCTGTAACAGCTGCACGAGCGTGGACTTGCCGCAGCCGCTGGCGCCGACGAGCGCGAGCGTGCGGCCCGCTCGCAGCCGAATGCTCGCGCCGCGCAGCACCGCGGCGGTCGGCCGCGACGGGTAGCGGAACCAAATGTTGGAGAATTCGAGCTCGCCGCGGGATGTCTGTGGAGAAACGACGCGTTTAGAGCTTCGATCAAGATATCCTACATGTCTGGTTAGAGTCCAAAAACAGAGCCCCGTAATAACGACTCACTTTTAAAACTGGGAGCTTATTATATTCGCAGGGGGTACAATTTGTACTCGGTTTGGTTAGTGGTAGGACTTATTTCAAGTCCGCCTGGCTAGCTACCCCATCTTACCTAAGTCTGACGCCATAACAACAATTTAAAAATTGTTGTGTTCCGGCAGTTAGAGGTAAAATCGCCAGTTCCTCAGTGATAAGGATTCCGGGTGTACGTGTAGTGTGCTTCAACCTTCGGCCTTATCGTCACTTAACATCAGGTGAGGTGAAGGCCAAGCATCATCCTGTAGTTGATTAAAATAATGTAAGTTCAACTCACCCATCCCGTCATATCATATCGTTGGCCGTAGGTTCGGTCTGTATGCCCGGAGTCCTGTCTAATGCGTGTATAATTCTAGCGCCCGCACGCTTGGCCGCCGCGAAGTTCGGCGCGGATGATAACAAGATTAAGGCTGGCCACATACAGACTGAATTACGTTTCGGAATTCCGTACAGTAGGTACATACGTAAAGGTAATCCATACAAATACCACGGCAACGGTACCAAGCACAACTTCTGGCTATTGCGGACCGGAGTTCAAATCATCTAGTGTTGAGGGTTTTTTCTAATTGGACTTTTTTTTTAATTTTGAACTTTTTACTTTACGAACTATATATATATTTTTTTTAAGGGATTTATCCGTATGGAATCTTCATACATTATCGAAATTCCGTTCGGAATTCCGAATCGGCACCTTGATTATCTAAAAAGAAACTATTTAGCGACCGGTTTCATTCCACATACATTGCTACTTTTCTTTGGTATATTTTTTTTTAATCCAAAAAGAAGTATCAATGGATCACTATTAACCATACACTGCTTATATATACTCGAATGTTGCTTGTTCGTCAAAAAACACCCGAACTTATTTACTAAGTGGTCCGAACACTGCAAATTTAACACAAAGAATAAAGATAGACTGGTCTATCCTAGGACGAAAACAGCATTATATTCTAGAAATTTCTTTCCAATGATTATAAAAATATTCAATAAATTGCCTAATGAATTCAAACGATATCCATTTAATAGTTTTAAATTTAAACTGATGACATGGTTGATCGATAAATGCTATTATTCTGTCAATGACTATCTCAAGGACAACGACATAAATTCGGTGCTTCGTTCAAAATAATTACCTAAATGCTTAGCCTTATATTTAAATTTAAATTAATACCTAATTATAACTAATTTATTTTAATAATTAACTGTAATTTGATTTTATATACTTTATGTGATTTTTTGCATGCTGAAAAGCAAGATATGTTAAGCAACTTAACTTTAATTTACCAACATGTAAAACCATGTCTTTTGCAAATAAATTTTCATTCATTCATTCATTCATTCATTCACTATCATCAATGAACTGCAACCGGTCGCTAGGTGGTTTCTAGTTAGATAATCAGCCCGCGGGACTCCGTCTGTATGTGACCGGGCTGAAAGTGGCTGATGTCAAGTGCAACTCACCCATCCCGTCATATCCTTGGCCGTGGGTTCCGTCTGTATGCCCGGAGTCCTGTCTAGTGCGTGTATAATCCTGGCGCCCGCTCGCTTGGCGGCCGCGAAGTTCGGCGCGAACGATAGCGCCTCTGCGAGCATCCATGCGCCGTAGATTAGGGCTTCGGCCACGCTGGAGGAGAAAGAACATTTTGAGTAAATAAATTAAAAAAAATTAAAACCCGCCTGCCTAAAAAGACAAGTCAACGGAAAAGATGGAAACAAGATTAAATATTAAAGGCAACATTATAACATGCAGTCGGAGGCATGCATAAAGAAAGTGACATTATGAATGATTTGAGTTATATGCCTCCGACTGCATGTTACAATGTTGCCTTTAATATTTAATCTTGTTTCCATCTTTTCCGTTGACTTGTCTTTTTAGGCAGGCGGGTTTTAATTTTTTTTAATTTATTTATTTTTAGTTATTATTTATATGATATACATTTTTGAAATCATTATAATAAGCCCTTTAATTTGACACCCATATTGCAGTATTCTAAAAAAAAAATTATTTTTCCACTACGTATAATAGCACCTTACAGCCGTCATGTTGGTTTTTTTATAACGCCACCTTCTTAAGAACACTTGGGCTGACCAGACAAATCTAACGATATGTTAATCATGGAAATCTGTTCAGCCGTTTGAAAGATATGAAGTAATAAAGAATATTACATACAAACTTACATACAAGATACGCGCGAAAAACATAACCCTCTTGCAGTCGGGTAAAAATAGAGAGTCTAACATAAAAATTATTATTATTCTTATGGGTATTCCCAAAAGATAATTATTGGTAGAATACAACAATAGCAATACAAAGTGTAATGGTCTACTAAACCGGATTATACCGGGTATAACAAGACCCTCAACGAAGCCGAGGTCTACGTATTCTGCCCATCATCAGGACCATTTCTGTTCAATATTATTGCTGGGAAACGATTTTGATTTTTGGTGTTAAAAAAGCATTGCAATACGCAATGTAACGCGTACAACAGACCGCGCCTGCGAGTGTATGCTACACAGCTGCTTGCGACCGAGTTGAAAGACAATGTTTATGTGCGTGCTCATGAGATACATTGAGTGATGATGACGTTTTGAAGTCATCGATTCAAAAGTATTTAATACGATTCAAAAATACTTAATAATGAAGTTTATTTTAATAAAGCTATTTTTGACTTTGACTTTTTGACTTTTATGAAAAACCTAAAATATTGATAATGTTTCTTAATAACAAATAAAATATGATTACATAAAATTTTTTTTTTTTTTAATCTGAATTTCAATAACTTCGTAGCAATTGGTTTCCCAGATATAGTATAAAAGACAAAAATGATCCTGATGATGGGCAGAATGCGTAGCCTTCGGCTTCGTAGAGGGTCTTTTTACACCCGTTATTACGTTTCACGAATAGAACTCCTATGGAACAAAATACTCGCAGCTCATTGGTCAATGCACGTTTTTTTATTTTTTTTTTATTTAAATAAACTACATGTTTATATTGGCTAGGGCTAGGGTAGACGAGCGACACAGCGTACCCTAGTGTGGGCGCGCACAGACACAGCCCGTACAATACTTACAGTATAGCAGACGCATATGGCAGTTCTTCTCTCGCTATCAGGTACCCTCCGTACGCGAGCGACACGGCGTACCCTAGTGTGGGCGCGCACAGACACAGCCCGTACACGGGCCCTCGGATTAGGGCTGTGAAGTTGAAGTCCCGCTGCAGGGACGATGTGTAGCGGTCCAGGATTGTTTGTTCCACGCCTGGAGGAAAATTGTAAATTAAACAGAGATTCTGATACTAGTAAGAGGCTCTGTGAACCGTAGACCTCGCGTTTGTGATATTTTTGGTCATTTTTTAAACTGGCTGAAAAAATATTTTTTTTAAATTTTGAAAAACTGATTATGAAATTGAACACTCGACGAATATGAGAAACAGTAAACTCGACAGTAAAGGCCCTGGCAAAATAACAGTGCTTATGGATCATCCTAACCATTTACGAATTAGTCAGAAGTTTTTTTAAAGAAATAGGATCTTTTAGCAGCACATATCCTTTTTATCTCTTCTGTTCTGTATAAATGTGTTAATTCATTGTGCCTATATTGTTTTCTTTTCTAATACTTCTGTGTTGTTATTAAATGTCTTTCTATTCTATTCTATTCCACTCTTTCTTCAGAATATTGTTTTTTTTTTCAGAAATTAGTTCGTTTGTGTGGAAAACCATACTGGTGAAAAGACTTGTAAGCAGACTGTAAAGTTTCAATATTTGGCCAATTGAATAAAAGAAAGGTTCTTGGGACAGATGCACTTGTATTTCCGTAGAAGAATAGACAGTGTTACTACCAGTGAAAAAATACATAAAAAAAGTAACATAAAAAATACCAATTGAAATGAAAAATATATTGGTTATTCCAACAAGTGGCCCTATTTTGTTTTCAATAGTATCCAGGCTCTGTTACTCCGCGCGCAATTATATGAAGTGCTCGGCGTCCTCTGAGAGGATAAATATCATACGTCAGAACAGTGAAAGTTTTGGAGAGAAAGGAGCGCTGTGCGACCTGAATTGCACTTTATTGTGTCGGAGTCGTAATTTATTTAAACGATTTTGTGGAGTGCAACTTCTGTACGTTAGTACTATTATCTATTCATCTGTGGCCCTACCATGGGTTGTTGCGGGCTGTTTGCGTTACCGTAAACTGACGTTTTCTCTCTTTCACACACATTCACTGTGAGCAATATATCCGATAGTTTACTGTAACGTGGACAGTTTGCGTCAGCTCATGGTGGGGCCACTGGTAACGATATATTAAAGTTTGTAAATATCGTTACTTATGGCTGTTACAGCTGATAAGTTTCTTGCGCCCGTTCTTCGTCAGCTAAAAAAGTCTGGAACGGGTGGAAGGAAGATATAGACGATTCAAAAGTACTTAATAATTAAGTTTATTTGAATAAAGCTTATTTGACTTTGACTTTGATTTTGACTTTGACTATTCTGTGGTATTATACAATGATGTGTCGCACGACTTACCGAGCGTCTGCACGGTGCGCACGTTGAGCACGGCCTCGGTGGCGACGCGCGAGGCGTGCTCCAGCGCGCGCGCCTCGGCCGCCTCGGCGCGCCGCGTTATGTAGCTCTCCAGGCAGATGCCGCCCATTACCTAAACACATACATGTTTATAAATAATAGGTCTTTACCTATGAAATTGCCGATTTGTATGGAGATTTTTCAAGAAGTTGCATTTTTCATAATAGCATTTTCTTTGTTCATTTAACAACCATGAACACTCATGTAACAAAACTTTTATGTACTAATGTTTGAACACTATGCTAACTTATTTCCATTTAAGATAAGCGAAAAAATAAGTTTTGGTTAAGTTACAACCCCTTCGGTCACCTTTTTTTTGCTCACAAAAAAAGAGTCACTTTCAAGATCTTTTTTTTAATGTCACGAAAGCTAAAATATGGACTTTATTTTTACTGATAGTTAACTATCATGATCATAATTCGATGTAATATTCACGATTTTGTTAAAATTTTAAATTATAGAAGTTATTATTTTCTCTGTATGTGACAAAATATCGGCAATTTCATAGGTAAAGACCTAATATATATACAAGATGTTATAAAGTCGATGTGTTCTATCGTACAACTTAATCGTATCATCAATCTTAAAACAGACACCACCAGGGGCCGTACCGGCTAACGCATCGAACTTCGAAAAGTCTGCAGGGTTTCAAATTATAAAAGATAAATCGAGCCCCAATTGGGACAAAATGGAGAACCCTAATTCATGAGGTCACACAAACATCAATATATTCCAAATACCTTCAACAAATAGAACAATAAATAATTCCTTACTTCGATTTATCTGTTTTAATTTGAAACTCGGCAAATTTTCTGAAGCTCGTTTCGTTAGCCGGTACGGCCCCAGGTGTCTGTTTAATGAGTGTGAAATCGAAAGCGCCTATATCTACTTGATCGAAATGTATGGAACGGCTCTTCAGTTTGACAGTCTAAGCAACACCACAAAATTTGTCGACTGTTTAAAAAAATATCCTGCAGATTATAGCAAAGCATTCGACACTCTTAATGTTTAGATTTGTAAGTAGGTACATGTCTTTATTATACCACGGGTTATATCAATAGAGAGAATATAACATTAACTTTGTGCAGTTTGTGCTACGTCAGTTTTGATATGTGTGACATAACATGAAAAAATTGTCGAAACCGTTTTGCAATAAATAAAATGTTTTTACTGTAAATTGAATAAGAGTTTTAATAACAAACACATCGACGAGTGAACACTTAAACATGATAGACTTATAGATAGCATATAAGATTATGGTATTGGAGGCCCATTACTATACTGGCATGGTGCAAAAACTACCTGTCCAACAGATCATACATCGTTAAAGTTGTTAAAGCTATGAGTAGCGCTGTCGATGTAACTATAGGTACACCGCAGGGCTCTATCATTGGACCTTTGCACTTTCTTATGTACGTTAATAACCTCTCAAATATATCAAACGCTGTGTTTACTAACACGCTGACGACACTTGCTTTTAGAATTCAGCTATGCATGTAAATCTTATAATAATAAAAAACATTTTTTTCTATATCCCCACATTTCCTACAAAACATTAAAAATCTAATTAACTAATATCTTAAAATTATGACCCATTTACAAAAAGCACAAAACTAACTTAAATAAACTATCTGAAACTAGCTTTGTCAAATTGACGAACAATAATAATGTCTCTCACTTTAGTAATGTTAAATATAACTATTGAAAGTTATGGATAGGCTGCCTAAGATGCCAATCTTGGGCAATTAAAGTAAGAATTCTAAAGCTTAACCAAAGATTTTTAAGTAAATATAACTTAAATGACAACGTAACGGTTTTGAACACATTTTCCTACTGCAAAATACGAATAAAGTAAAATAAACTCACGCAGGGCACGCTGAGCAGACTGACGAGCGTCATCTTCCAAGAGTAGAACATGGCTAAAGTCACTCCGATGCTCATGGTGCTCACTCCCTGCAGCACTGTGCCGAGACGGGTGCCTGCGAAAATATCTAATTTAATACTAGTTCTGACTTCTGATACAATAGCTTTTTTGGCCCATTCACACGCTAGTTCCCATTCGGCTGCATACGAAACCGTTTGTTCGTAACCAGTTGCAAATGAGGAATTAATGATCCTTGTACGAAACCGGTTTCGAAATAAGAATTTTTCTTCCTTGTCCGAAACCTCCCAGTGTCCACGTAAATGTAAAACAAATTTTACGTATACTTAATGATATTTTGATATCTAAATGTAATGTACTTGAACAATGGGATTCTAATCTCATAAAGCTAGACTGGGTTGTAATATTTTGACCTGTCAGATCACCGTATTTTTATCATACATAACTAGTTTGGTTGGGCGTAAGTTGGAGTACCTTGTACTGTTTTAAGGCTCCGTTACGCGAAATCATTTGTCTCTGTCTTTTTCTTCACGTGTAAAGAGTATGGAAAATAACCTCACTTCTGCACTTTTTCGATGTTTTTCGTTGTTTTTTCATCATTATCTTTAGCACAATAATCTTTCTTTAAAAAAAAGTTATTGGAGCAGCTGCACAGTACGTTAAAGTGTATTTTGATGTAGAATTCAATACGTTTACGCTATTATTTACGCCAAAAATATGGCCCGCGACAAGTGCTTTTGATGATATTCTGATTTTTTTCTACAATCATCTGTGAGGTTTATACGCAATTTATGTTTGTAGCAACTAGGTAAACTCTTTAGCTTGTCGTATGATTTTTTTGGTGGCTACAAGTTTACGTTTTCTATACAAAGATATGGCCCGTGCAAACCATATTTTCCTTACCGCCCCTTAAATGAAATTCATAAAATAGTGTGTAGATATAAACCATACCGGTGGCGCCCTGCACGGCGGCGCAGTCGGCGGCGAGGCGCGCGCACAACGCGCCCACCGAGTGCTCGGGCTGGTCGAACCACGCTTGCTCCTACAAACAACACATTACATAAAAAAAACCGGTCAATTGCGAGTCGGACTCGCGCACGAAGGGTTCCGTACCAAAAAACGACATAAAATGACGTTTGTTGTATGGGAGCCCCTCTTAAATATTTATTTTATTCTGTTTTTAGTATTTGTTGTTATAGCGGCTATAGAAATACATCATCTGTGTAAATTTTAACTGTCTAGCTATCACGGTTCATGAGATACAGCCTGGTGACAGACAGACAGACGAACAGTGGAGTCTTAGTAATAGGGTCCCGTTTTTACCCTTTGGGTACGGAACCCTAAAAACTGTAAAAGAAAAATCTTATCCCATTTGGAAAACTTAAACTATCAAGAAACGGAAGATCTATTGGGTCGCTCTCAATAAATTAATGACAACACAAACTTACACATAGACACACACACAACACTACACCCATACACTCATTCTTTACACACTTCACACACACTTTGCATGTTTAAATAGCTTTTTAGAATCCATCCAAAGTAATATTTTAACCTACTAGTGCTAATAGTAAAGGTAGTGTTTTCTGATGTGAATAGGGCTGCCAACTCTTTTTGCATAAAATATAGTATTTTTAAAATTATTACTTGTAAAAATATAGTAGATGGCGAAAAAGTCCAAAAAATATAGTAGGTTGCCGTGTTGTATGGAGGATTTTAAAGAAGTTGCATTTTTCATAGTAACATTTTCATAATTTATTCAACAACGTGCAATTGAGCTTTCCTTAAATCTACAGAGTAACGATTTCTGACATTAGATCATTTAAGCGTCATATGGGAAAATACTCGCTCAACATCGAAGGCGGTATACTTAACAAGATACAAAGCAAAATAAGGCATTTAACTTGCTGTCCTTTATGCTTTTAAATATTTCGACCCATTTTTTTATCAACACTGATTTTGATTGCGTGTTCTCATAAAAAATCGGAACAAAACTGATGAATCGTCGGGACGCGGACAATTTTATCGAAATCGGGACTGTCACGACAAAACCAGGACGGGTGGCAACCCTGCACAGAGTTTATGAGAAGATGACGGATGATGGGAAGGGACAGTTACTAACCTGCTTGAGGTAGTTTCCGAAGCACATCTTCCTCAGTCTGTCGGTGAGGTTGACTCCTGCGATGGAGAACAGCCAAGTTTGCAGGAATGTGACGGCGCCGCAGGCTGCAGCCGCCAGCAGGAAGTACAGCGCGTAGCGACGGGACTCCGATAGAATCAAATCATGGTCTGTCCACGCGAACATCTGTGTACAAACAAAGAAAGTTAATTAAGATTACAAAATTTTATAGGCACTGCCGGATTTAAGCACAGGCTACATAGGCTGCAGCCTTAGGGGCCCGCACCACAAGGGGGCCCGCACCAAATGAATTATTTTTTGCATTTTTGAATTACGCGGATGAAACCACAGATTACAAAACTAGTGGCTGAAACACACTAAAAATCGCGCTGCGCGGCCATTTTTTTTACAAATGATAGGCAAGATTACAAGGTTAGTGGATGAAACTGACTATAAATCGCGCTGCGCGGCCATTTTTTTTTACAAATGATAGGCAAGATTACAAGGTTAGTGGATGAAACTGACTATAAATCGCGCTGCGCGGCCATTTTTATTATCAATAGACAGGCAAAATTACAAGGTTAGTGTACAAGGCACCACAGAATGAGCCTAGATGTCCATTGTTCTTAAATCTGGCCCTGTGACGCGCATCACGTTCCATTTTTAAATTTTCAATACAAATGATCAAAACAACTCTGCGCGAGCCGTAATGAGGGCGAACTTTGAAAATTCCTATTAAATTATTAAATAGATACAAGTATATACAAAACACGCAATACATTAGACAAATACCTTATTATTCCTAAGAAAAATATAAAATGACTTTAGATTCTGTAAATATAAATACCGGTTGTACGACTTCATAGATCAATATAACATGTTCTTATCGATCACGCTAGATGGCACTGTTAGATACTGAATCGTGCTATTGAGTTGTATTGTTAGAAGTACAAGGCATGAGACAATTTTGTTAAAATTAATTATTCCAATATACCTGTCGTCTACTAAGTGGGAAAAAAATCGAGTGACTTTGTATGATTTAAGATATAAAACTACTGAAAAGTTTGACTGTTTTTTATACAGCCATATCGTGTTGGAAACCTAAACAATGGATGTCATCCAAGATTATATAGTTAAATTAAAGAAAAATCTTTGAAAATAGTTAATAAATACACATCAATTTGTGTTTTAATTTAGAATGAATGTTTAGGGTAAAATATTTTGAAAAAGGCCCAATTTAGGGTAATTTCACAAGGAGTCCGGGAAAATCAATATCAAAGGGTGGCAACACTGACCCTCGAAATCAGGCCTTGGCTGCAACCCTTACTCGAAGGTTGTTCACTGGTAAAAACGCACGTCAAAGTGTACCAAGAAGAACCCTGATTATAGTGAGTAAAATGTATATTAAAGTACATTCAACTACAAATATCTGATATTTTTGATAGATCAAATTTTCACAGATTTCCGTTATGATTGTGCATTTTCTGTCGAAACAAAATTTGGCGAAACAAAAATCTGAAAAAACAAAATCTGACGAAACAAAAATCCGACAAAACAAAAATCCAACGAAACGGAAAGCTGACGAAAATATGAAAATCTGTTGAAACGAAAATAAAAGTAAAAAAGAAATATTAAAACTCACCCCATACAACTTGGATAGTAACAGAGCAAATGTAGGCATCGTAGCGCCGACCAATAGCGAGGCCACGGCTCCCCCCACCAGCAGCCTCCACTCCGGGGTATTCAATTGGAGCAACTTCCAGGAGGAAACCTCGGGGATCTCCTCTGGGAGTTCTTCTGTTCCTTCGGGAATGTCTGCAGTCGTGGGCGCGGTGGATATGCTGCCCATGCGTCGGCTGCCGCGGATCATGGACTCTGGACATTAGAATAATTATTGGTATTTATAAAATTGAGAAAAAATAACTGGGGGCCTATCACGAAAATAACGTACGCAATTGCGTAACGCAGTCACTTGGCCACGATAATCGTCCGCAGTTCGTTGGTTGTAAGTTATAACAAACATTATTGAATTTAGCTATCGTAGTCCATAGACTATTATATGAACGATGTTGGATACGCTAGAGAGAAATTGTCAAACTCACGCAATCACTTCGCAATATCGCATACAAAAGTGATTTGTAATAGGAAACGATCAAAACGAAGCACGCACGCAGCTGCGTGTATTGCATTAAACTTTTCGTAATAGACCCCCAGGAAAGAAATTTCTTTTATTGCTATTGTTAAAAACTAAACCCCAGTACGGAAAAAATTGCGCTCTGAAAATTACGAAATTAGAAAAGATTCCAGTCGAAAATCAATTCCACCTCACTTGATGTTAAATGCCGATAAGGCCAAAGGTGGAAGTGCACTAAACCCAGAATCCTCATCACTGAGGAACCGGCTATTTTACCTCTATCAGCCGGAACTTTTTTTTTAATTGTTGTTATTACGTCAGACTTAAGTAAGATGGTGGTAGCTAGCCAGGTGGCCCACAGAATAGATATAAGTACTACCGTACAGAAAGGACATTCCCCGCCCCGCCCTAGAATCAATTACCTCACCCCACCCGCTAGTTCGTGTGCCGAATTGTGTGCTCGTTTAGTCGTGTTTGTCAAATGTCAACTTATTTTGATATTCAAGGCAATGCGACGTAACTTTTTAGTCGTGTTTGTCAACTGTCAACTTATTTTGATATTCAAAGCAAGAAATGCGTCGCGTCGTAACTTTATTTGCCAGAAAATTCGAATTATGAATTGAACGCCGCTTATACAGTACAAACTGCACGGTAGCCCTAGACTTACACACACAGTTGCGCGTGTACAATATAAGTATAATACGTCATCTGTTTTATAATAGCACGGTTGTGTGGAGTGTCCGTGGTGTGGGCGGACTTGAAATACCTAAGCCCAACCGCCAACAGTTTTTTTTTAATTACCTCTATGTGTGGACCTCCTCACGAACGAAGCCCTCCTAATCTCCTTGACCTCCTCCATTTCCTCCAGCAGTTCGTCCTCGTCCCTCATGGCGGCCATCGCGCTCTGCTGCGTCATATCGTCTTGTACCAGCTTATGGTACAGCCCTTGTTTCTCGAGGAGTTCTAGGTGGGTGCCTTCTTCTAAGGCAGCACCTGAAAATAAATATTATTTTAAAAAATATACCTACTAGAAAAACCGGCCAAGTTCGAGTCGGACTCGCGCGCGAAGGTTTCCGTCAAAACAATCACGTTTATTGTATGGAAGTGCGCCTTAAATACTAGTTTTATTCTGTTTTTAGTATTTGTTGTTATAGCGGCAACAGAAATACATAATCTGTGAGTGGACAAACAAACAAATAAGAAAGAAACCTAAAAAAACGTGATAATAAAATACACAAAGCCTAATGTAAATTGTCACTTACCCTGCTGCATGTACACGATCCGAGAGGCATTGACGATGGTAGACAGTCGGTGGGAGACGACCAGTGTGGTGCGCCCTTTAGATGCTGCGTCTAATGCTGCTTGCACCTGAACGAAGGAGAAATGTTCGTAAGGAAAGAAATAATGTAGAGCAAGATATGAACAAAAACTTTTTAGGCACAAGAACTTGAAGTATGTGTTCCACGATTTAGCATGAATTTAACATTACCACAGAATAGATATAAGTACTACCGTAAGAAAGGACATTCTCCGCCCCGTCCCAGAATCAATTACCTCTCTCCACCCCGCGAGTTTGTGTGCTGAATCGTATGCTCATTTAGTCGTGTTTGTCAACGTCAACTTATTTTGATATTCAAAGCAATGCGTCGAAACTTTTTAGTCGTGTTCGTCAACTGTCAACTTATTTTGGTATTCAAAGCAATGCGTCGTAACTTTATAGTCGTGTTTGTCAACTGTCAACTTATTTTGATATTCAAAGCAATGCGTCGTAACTTTTTAGTCGTGTTTGTCAACTGTCAACTTATTTTGATATTCAAAGCAATGCCTCGTAACTTTTTAGTCGTGTTTGTCAACTGTCAACTTATTTAGCATTACGTCGTAACTTTATTTAGGTGTCTAAAAGTTCGAATTATAAATTGAACGCCGCTCATACAGTATAAACTGCACGGTACTAGACTTATACACACACAGTTGCGCATGTACAAAAACGTCATCTGACGTCATCTGTTTATAATGGCACGGTTGTATGGAGTGTCCGGGGTGTGGATTCGTTAAATTATTTGGCCGTTAGACCATACAATTACCTGTCTCTCGGCCGTAGGGTCGAGCGCGGATGTAGGCTCGTCCAGCAGTAATACGCTCGGGTTGCGCAGCAGCGCGCGAGCAATCGCAACTCTTTGCTTCTGGCCTCCAGAGAGCGAGGTTCCATTCCCGCCCAGCATCGTGTCATAGCCCTGTACGGGAAACACAGGGTGTTTAGTAAAAGCCTTATAAAGCCGAATATGGTAGATGGGGACCATCAAACTGAACAACTTTTACCATGGGTCGGGACCAACTCTGAAATCGCGAAAAAAATCTGCTGTTTTATACAAAAATTAGTAACGAAAATACAAAAATGTATGAAACAGCTGATTTTTTTTTCTCGATTTCAGAATTGGTCCCATAGTAAAAGTTGTTCTGTTTGATGATCCTTATCTACCATATTCAGCATTAGGAATTATTTTGTTACATGTTGTATAGCATCTCTTCGGCGTCATACCTTAGCGAGTTTGGTGATGAAGGAGTGAGCGTTGGCGGTCTTAGCGGCTGCGATGATTTGCTCGTCAGTAGCGTCGACTCCCAGCGCGATGTTCTCGCGGATCGTGCCCGAGAATAACACTGGCTCTTGGCCCACCACGCCTGTAATGGAAATGTTATTACAATACGAGGCAAACATCTTGACACTTTTTCGACGGAGTGGGGATAAGTTCGCGCATGTGCACTTGCGAGCGACCAATAGCGCGCGCCCCTCTTCCACTGCCCGCGCCCCCCCTCACCGCTACACAAAATACGTGTTCTGCACAATCCCCACCCGATTTCAAGATGTTTGCCTCGTGGCTCGGTGAGCTGTAGACCACGCGATTGTGACATTTTTGAAAAAATTTAGAATTGGCTGAATTTTTTTTTTTATAATAATATATCATTATCAAACCTGCTCACAAAATTTCACGAGAATCGGTTGAGAATTACGATCTGTAGAAAAGAACAAACGGATAGACATACGAAAGAATTTTTGCCCAAGCTGAAGCAGAGACGCTTCGCGCTCGCTCGGTCAAGTATGAAACTGGCTTTAATATACCTCTATCATCTTCACGTCGGCATTCAACCGTCAATTAAAACATAATGCATATAAAATTTTGTCCACCGTTATGTTCAAAATGCTGATTCTTCAAGTTGCTTGGGCGCAAGAGCAAAGTCAGGTAAAGGTATTGAAAATCTTTAGAGAAAACTGGAGGATTCTAAAGAAGCTACTCCTATAAAAGTTTACAGGATAGCAGATCTTCTGATTTAATTAAAAAAAAAAATACTGCATAACGTCGTTCTTCCGACAATAATAAAAACTCGTCAACTAAACAGAAAATCATAAAAAAAATTTGAAAAACGATGTTCTTTAGTTTTAAAAATAATAAAAATCAGTTCATACGAAAATTACTTCAAAGGAGGTTTCAAATATAATTTGTGTTGATCACTAAGGTTTGTACAATTACTGTGTTAGCGGTCTAAAACTGTGGTCCACTTAGATGCTCCAAGGTGGTCCCCAAGCGTGTAGATTATGTCAATACCACAGAATACATAATATGTCAATACCCACCCATGGGCTCCCCCAAATTCTGCAGTGGATGGGCTGTTATGATGAATAATAATCCTTACCAATGCTACTCCTGAAGTGATGCAAGTCCAAATCATTAAGCGGGTGACCATCCACCAACACTCGCCCACTGTCGGGCTCGTACAACCGCTGCAGAAGTTGCAGTAATGTAGATTTGCCGCAGCCAGATCCGCCGACTAAAGCTACCGTCTCTCCCGCGTTTACTTTCAGTGTTAACCCGCGTAATACCTGATGACAAACATTCAAAAGGTAATGAAGTTCTGTATTTGTTAATACTGTAAAAATTATCAAGAACGAAATGTTTCCGAGTGAGGTAAAATTACAATTTAAAAAAGATTTATTCACTTCTCAAACATACGCGCTCACTAAACATGAAATGAAACACTTTTTAACGGATACTATTTCTTGGAGTGGCCTCCCAATTTCGTGAAATGTTGGTAGTTTCAGTAGATTCTCCCTTTTTAGCATTAATTAATTCATAAAATTAAATTATAACATTAACTTACACCAATATTTTTTTTTTGTTAAATATTAACTTCTGAACGTCTTTAAAAATTAATCGCTTGAGGGTAGGCTCACGAGCGGCTTCAGTCACCCGTGACCACGGCAGCTGAAAAGATGCCGAAACTTCGGGAAAATAAGAAATCAAACCAAATACCAACTAATTACCAAAGTACTTTCAGTAAAACCGCGCTAGTATCCGTTAAAAGGTGTTTTAATTTCATTAAAAAAGATTTTATCGCCTTTCTATCCGCATTATTTTCAATAATTTGTTAAACGTAATTTTTCGGCTATAAAATAATTGACTAATTATAAAAGCATTCATTCTTACATGGTTCTACTTAATAAAGAAAAGTGGTCCTAAATGAAAACCTTGGGGAACTTGTTTAAAAAGGCTTATCAAATCACCAAAACTTTTTCTACATATTTAAAATTATTTTCTAGTAAACAACTTTGAGAACAATACTTTTAACTTCAACAACACCCGAAATCCCAAATAAAATAACTTTTAGGAGTGCCTCAACGTACTAACCTAGGGCTACTTTTATTTTCAATCTATCACATCTTTTTTTCTTGTGTTTTAATATTTTGTGAACTTACCTTAACGTCGGGCCTCGAAGGGTAATTAAAATACAAGTTCTCAAACGTGATATCCCCCCGGAACTTGGCAGGCTTGTGTCCCTTCTGTTCAAGCGCGTTGATCTTTGACTTGCGTTCTAGTAACTTGAACAGAGATTTGGCGGCGCCTCGCGCGGTGGAGAACGTTTCTAAATGCGGTTGACACATCGCTATGTTTTGTGCTGCCATGAACGTGCAGAAGAGGATCTGAGGAACAATGTTTTCGATTAGGTACATTTTGACAAAAATATTTGCTTATTATAAGTATTCAGTAACTTATTGTACTAGTTTGGTTTTTGACGAAGCCAAACTTAGAAGTGATTTAGTTTGTCCGTGGAATTATGTGAATATGCAAATGACAATGCTTAGGTACCTAGCTACATTTCTTTCTAACAATTACAAAATGTTTTTAGTCTTCTTAAATAAATCTAGATCAGTGGTTCTTAACCTTTTAGTATTGAGGGGCCATTTGATAAAATGTTTTGCCATGGACCACCCACTGTTTGGATTGGAGGTAAAATACAGTAAAAATAAGTAAATAATTGAAGCGGTGTTGTTGTAAATAATTGTTATTTTAGGATGGCTTTGCGGATCAATTCTGGTGCTTCCAGGGACCACCAGTGATTCGCGGACCACCGGTTAAGAACCACTGATTTAGATCAAAATCGAAATGTAATTAGTTTCATTAATACCATCATAATTTTAATAATTTACTTTGTATAGAGTTTATGAGAAGATACGGATGATGGGTTTGGGATAAAGGCAGGGATTTTATGATCCAGAGAGATCGCCAATTTCCCATTCAAGCTGGGGCCTGATGTTACAGAAATGAAAATTCGCCATCACTTAGACTTTTAGACCATATGAAATATTCTTCTAGCCCAATTTTCAGTTATACTAGCAATGGGCAAATATTGAATATATTGAAAAGCTTCTAATTTGTTGTACTACTTACTGATAACGAAAAGGTCAAGCCACATATTTTGACTACGGTGTAGAGTTTTTGAAGTTAGGGCGCGTAGAAGCTTGGCTCCACATGAGGTCTGATAACTTTTAGATAGTGCGAGCCATATGGAAGTCTTACATACATGAAAATGTTTTTAGTGGGATTGAATATATTGTAAAGCTTCTGATTAGTTGTAGTACTGACCGTGAGCATGATCCCAGGATGGTACTGCTGGTCGGCGGCGGGCAGCGGCATGTCCCGCACGCAGAGCTGCGCGCCGTACGCGAACACGACGGCGTTGAGCGCGTAGGTGAGCAGCCAGCCGCCGCCCGCGCCCGCGCCCGCCCACGCGCCGCGCCGCCGCGCCGCCCCACAAGCGCCCACTAGCCCCTCAGCGTACCTACACCACACAATCCTTACTAATATTATAAAGCTTCGTACAGACTGAGGTGAATTCCGCGCGAAATTCGCGAGTGCGATCACGTAACTCAAAGCGATAGCCATAGCCATAGCCATTGTCAAAGAAATTGCTATGGCAATGGCTATGGCTATGGCTATTGCCTTGAGTTACGTGATCAAAATCTGTCAAAATGAGCGACGCGCGCGATTCGCTCGCCTCAGTCTGTACGAAGCTTAAATGCGAAAGTCCGTTTGTTTGTTTGTTTATTTGTTTGTTTGTTACGCCTTCACGTCTTAACTACTGAACCGATCATCATGAAATTTTGCATACACATTGTCAGGGGTACAGAGAAGAACATAGGGTACTTTTCATCCCGAAAAAAAGTATTGTTCCCGAGGGATAGCAAAAAAACCTTTTCACGCAGACGAAGTCGCGGGCGGCAGCTAGTACATTATAAGGGAACGTACCCATACTACGTGACCCATTATTATTAAAAAAGTAAACACACATGTAAATGTAAACCACATGTAAAACCACAATACTAATTTTATCATTCTATTCTGCAGTGTGGTTTGATGGTGCAATTATGATGGTACGGAACCCTCGGTGCGCGAGTCCGACTCGCTCTTGACCGGTTTTATTTTTAAATCTGTCATTGAAAACCACTCATTAAGTACAATTTCAAATTGAACAGCGCTGCGTGCGTCTAAGGACCTCCGAACTTTCCGAAGCGCTTCTTCAAAAAATTCAGCCAATTTGTTTTTCAGACATTCCCCATTGTTGTATAAATGTACCTGTCTAGTTCCTTCTGTTCGCCGCCGTACGCTCTAACAGTCCGTATAGCGGCCAACGCCTCCTCCACCACCTTGCCGGCGGTGCCGTACGCGCGGACTTCTTCGGCTGACCACTTGGTTTGGTACTGTAGGAGGAAACAATCACTTGTAATGACTACATGTTTATCATCTTTTTACTGATTTAGGTGTACTTATTTATACATTGTATTCTAATTGACTGAGGGAGCGCAAAGCGTCTCCATTTCAGCTTGGGCAAAAATGGTTTCCAATGTTCATCCGGCTGTCTAGCTGTCCGTTTGTTCTTATCTACTGATCGCATTTCTCAACCAATTCTCGTGAAATTTTGGGAACAGTTCTATAATTAAGTATACAGGTTTTTTGTTGATTCAGATTTTTTTTAAATTGTGGAGATTATGAGGAAAAAATATTTAAACAATCTTGAAAAAAATTCAGAAATGTCACAAACATGAGGTCTGCAGCTCTACGGTACAGAGCCTCTTAACTTTAGAATATACAATAGATAGTACATGATCAGTAAAAAGACGCTCTCGAAGATTCTGAAGAATGAACACATAGCTCAGTCAGCGTAAGTTCCCAGCCGTAAGAGAGAGGGCAGCCCCCAGTACCACGGTTCTATGGATCTTAATGCAACAAGATGCTTATCATCTCAATTTTTACCTTAGATACTACACCAGCAACTATAATAGACACCGGCACGACAGATAGCCCCGCCAGCGTGAGCTCCCAGCCGTAGGAGAGAGAAACGGCGGTCCCCATACGACGGTTCTATGGATCTTAATACAACAAGATGCTTATCATCGCAATGTTTACCTTAGAGACCACACCAGCCACTATAATAGACACCGGCACGACAGATAACCCAGCCAATGTAAGTTCCCAGCCGTAGGAGAGGGAGAGGGCGGCCCCCAGTACCACTGTCCCGCACAGAAACGCCGTCATGGCCACGTGCTCTCCTACACCGGCCTTCAACTTATCCATGTCCCTGAGTACAAGAATAATTTATTGATTTTGACAGCAGAGGTAAAATTATTACACAAACAAACATTGAAATTAACGATTGATCAAAGCAAATAGACTATTTGATTTAAATAAGGTCCTTCTTAAATAGTGCACATAATTTTAAGGGGTCAATGTACTCATGCATACAAACAACTTTTACTGTGGTACCAACATTGAAATCGCGAAATAAATCAGCTGTTCCATAGAAAATTTAAAATCGAATAGATCAGAATGTATGGAACAACTGATTTTTTTCGCGATTTCAATGTTGGTACCATAGTAAAAGTTGTTTGTATGCATCCTTTTTTCGCTAAATGGCAGATTCTGGAAACGGCAGATTCTGTGAATGGCAGATTCTTTTAACGACAGATATTGTACAGTCAGTCAGCAAAAATAAAAGTTTTTTGACATAGTTTTGTTTTAAACATTGGTTTTGACCAGAATTTATTTTGATAAATAACGTTTTGACGTTTATATTGGTGGTGGTTAACCTTCTCCATATTTATGACATCCTGGTACTTTGGTGACGAATTGTTTTACGAAAAAAGTTTATAATTTTCTTTGACATTTTTCATGTCAAGGGAAGGTCAAGGGCATAATGAGTCGGTGTGACTACGGGTAAAAAATTCCCGTAGTCACACTGGTGTGGTAAGTTGATGTGACCACAGGTCGGTCGTCAGTCGGGATTATCGTGTGTCATTATTTCCGTTGTCATTTTTCTTGATAGAGCCTAATAAAAAAAAAATATCTTTAGAATTAGAATGTCGTTTGGGACTGTACTTCTGCCATTTACAGAATCTGCCGTTTGCAGAATCTGCCGTTTGCAGAATCTGCCGTTTGCAGAATCTGCCGTTTCCAGAATCTGCCATTTAGTGAAAAAAGGTTTGTATGCATGAGTACATTGACCCCTTAAAATTTCGTGCACTATTTAAGAAGGACCCTATATTAATTGTATTTGTCATTGTAAATTAATCTTAAGGTGGTACCCTGAGCGAAAGTGGCGCCGCGGTAATAGTACATTATGATATAAGTGCGGTACGTTGAAAATTACAGCCGAGGCGATATTGCTAGCCCGAGCCGTAGGCGAGGGCTACAAGAAAGCAGAGGCTGTAATTATCAAAGCGCACGTATGTCATACGACGTTTTATAACATATTTGCGAGGAAATAAATAAAACTCGGACTTTGAACCTTTGTTTTCCATATGATTAAATTTTGATACGCTTGTAAGAATCTTATCGGTCAATTTTTCTGGCAAGAGGCTTAGAGTAGCCTTTTTCGCTGCCTCTGAGACTTCTGGCGGTGTTGAATTAATAAAATCATCACACTACTTGACGACATTTTCAAATAAAAACAATACAGCAAAAAAAAAATTAAATTAGCAATGCGCGCGCATCAGCGCTTTTTTTAAGGCAAAGGCATAAAAACAGCCAGTATTACTAATAAAGTAAATTAATATTTTTTTGTTTTTGTTACAAATAAATGGTTGTAATTTATTGTCAACATTAATTAAATTGAATAATTAAATGTTTATTTATTATATTTTATCTCCCAAAGTTAATTTTATCCATAAAATGTTGACCTCTTTTCTGACATAAAAACTCTTTGCTAAGATTTAAAAAAGTACCGTTCGTTTTAGACGAAGTAAGATAAACCGTGCGGTAATGTAAAGTAAAACGCACGGTTTATCAAGGAAACCGTGCGTTTTACTTTACATTACCGCACAAGTTCGTAATGAGATACAATACGATATTGAAATTGATGTAATAAGAGACCCTTTACGAGCAAATATGTTATAAATTTTATTTAATATTATAATTCTAATACACAATGTTAATAATGTTTATCGTGGAGATTTTAGGGCCTACAGTCTAGTATTTTTAGACGGTATCGTTACATTCCCTAGTAGTCACTGCTAGAAGTAGATAGAAAAACTGCTAAAAGTGGCCGTTTTTGACACATTTGCTATCTACTTCTACGAATGACTACGAGGGCAAGTAGTGATACCTTCTAAAAATACTAGACCATGGGCCCTAAAATCTCCACGATAAACATTATTAAAATCTTTTTCTATTAATAACTTATTAAATAAAAACCTCTGAGGGCGCCACTTTCGGTCATACAACCGCCTTAAAGAGTAAAAGTAATTAATTTATGAATAAGACGTGCAATCTATCAACCAAAATGTAGTACCCAAGTTGAGATAGGGCAAAGAAAATGGACCAAATGTTCATCATCGCACAGTTCCGTGTGGTTTAACTCAATAACCGCTGATGGACAATCGAAATCTTGGTTCCTACTTGGTTTTATTACACGACTGCCCAAAAAGGAGTGTATATGTGTTCAGTGTTCATGTATGTTTGTGGGTATGTGAGTTTCTTTATTCCACCATAACTTCTTAATAGCACGACGGATTTGAATGTTTGGAGTATCGTTAGAATCCTTACATCATTTCAAGTGACACTGGCTATATTTTTTTTGAAAAAAGTTAATATGGCAACGATACGACGCCATTTTCAAATGTAAAAAAATGTTTTTTCTTTAATTATTACAATATGAGCATCAAATGAAAGGCCTAATGAGCACATTTCAAAACTATATAATTTGTCACTAAAATGTGTGAAATAAAAATAAATAAATTAAAAAGATATTAAAAACACGATTGGCCTGCCAAAGACGAACTAAAAAGTTAAATAACAAGTGTCATTGCAGTCGGGGGACCTTTTTGATTAATAATTGTTCGACAAAACAGTCCCCCGACTGCAATAACACTTGTTATTTAACTTTTTAGTTCGTCTTTGGCAAGGCAGTCGTGTTTTTAATTTTTTTTTTATATAATTAGAGACAGTTATTATGACTTTGGCATTTGCTAAAAAAGGTTTTTAACTAGAATTCTATGTGGACGACGTCGCAAGCGGAAGCTAGTTATGTAAATAAGTAGGTAAGTACTTACTCTGTGAGTGTGGTGGCGAAGTTCATGTTGGTGTTTGTGTCGAAGAAGGCGACCTCTTGCGTGATCACGGCTCGAAGCAGCCGCCATCTTAACCTGGACACCTGGAGACAACGCAAATATTTATGTGGAGATTGATATCAGTATACTGACATCTGCACTGCAGGGGTCCTCTACCCCAGCAGTGTAGATGTTAGTTGTAATTACACACATCAACTTTGTCTAAGGATACAGGTGTTATTTTCATACAAACGAGGTAACTTTGAAGCCTTGGTTTTCTGCCAGGGATGTACCGTGCTGTAATCTGATGATGGCCATCCAGGGACTGAATGGAGTAGATTCAGATCGCCATACGCACCCAACTGATCTGATCAGCATTCTAAAAGATTAATGGGTCAGAGTTCTCAGTTTGAGGATTTCTATACATTTTCATGCTTTATTCGCGGTTTTTTTAAACATGTCCATTACGTTTTTAGAATGCTGGTCAGATCAGTTGGGTGTGTATAGCGATCTGAATCTACTCCATTCACTCCCTGGATGGCCATCATCAGGGGCCGTACCGGCTAACGAATCGATTATCGAAAAGTCTGCTGGGTTTCAAATTAAAACAAATAAATCGAGCCCCAATTGGGCCAAAATGGCGAACCCCAATTCATGATGTCACACGAACATCGTTATCTTCCAAATTACGTCAACAGAAAGTACAAGACGAAATTCCTTACTATGATTTTTCTGTTTCAAGTTGAAACCCAGCAGACTTTTCGATAATCGATTCGTTAGCCAGATTACAGCACGGTACATCCCTGGCAGAAAACCAAGGCTTCAAAGTTACCTCGTTTGTATGAAAATAACACCTGTATCCCTAGACAAAGTTGATGTGTATATATCCATCACCGTGGTAGAGGTCCATAATACAGGGTTATTTCTAAAATAGCAAACAACCTCACAGGAGAAGATTAGGTACTAACATCATAAACAACAACATTTGTTTTACGACTTTTCCGAAAACAGACAAGAAAAAATCCACTTTTCATACAAAACTCGATCAGTTGTTCGACCATTTGTATGGAAAGTAGATTTTATTTGTCTGTTTCGGAAAAGTCGTAGAACAAATGTTGTTGTTTATGATGTTAGTAATCTACTCCAGCGAGGTTGTTGGTGTTTTACAAATAACCCTGTATACATAGAGGCTGCATTTTTATTCACTCTCCAAATTTTAAGATTGTATTCAGTCCATGAAACTGAACAACTTTCTCCATGATACATTGTCGAAATACGCCACAAAATGTTTGTCATTCCTTACTTATCTGATCACATGATCTCTTTGATTCGTATGGAGAGTCACCGAGTTTGACACGAGCGCGTCTATGTGTATGCTGCGGTTACCCGCGGGCCTGAGCAAAGACAACGCGTGGAGCCAGCATGCGAGATCGAGGCCTATATTACCATTCTGTTGGCGGCCCAATTGGCGAGCGCAACGCGACGCCGAACGACACCCGAGTCCGACATGAGCGCGTCCATGTGTACGGTGTGCAATAACACAACGCGTGGAGCCAGCATGCGAGATCAAGGCCTATATTACCATTCTGTTAGCGGCCCAGTTGGCGAGCGTGACGGCGATGGCGGCGGTGGCGAGCTGGCCCGCCATGATGGCCACCGACGCCACGCCGAACGACACCGAGTCCGACACGAGCGCGTCCATGTGCAGGGTGCGATTACCTGCCGGCCTGCGAAGACATAAACAATTAATGAATGGTGAAAAAAAGAAATGTAATGTAGGTAGCTTACTTCCGCAAAAATGCAGACACCTGCCATATCATACAGTATGAGGCATTTATCTTGAAATCGGGTGGGGATTGCGCGAAATGCGTATTTTGGGCATGTGTAGCGGTGAGGGGCGTGGGCGGCGGGAGAGGGGCGCGCGCTATTGGTCTATTTGGCGAGCACATGCGCGAGTTTATCCCCACTCCGTCGAAAAAATTTCAAGATACATGCCTCGTATACCATACCTGCATTTAACCAGACAGCAACACACTTGCACTTTCACCAATTACTCTACTCGATAGTCTGTTTATATTGAGAAATTATTAAATTATTTATAAAAACTTATACTGTTGGTGCTGTCAAAATTCGAATTGTAAACATATTTATTTATTTAAATGGGTATTGGTGGGGTGGTTGGGGATTTAGGTGGGTAATAAAATTACCTTTGAAATTAGCCATGTAAACAGACTTTTTAGACAGACTCTACACGTGTTTCGCCCCAACCCGGAGCATCCTCAGGAGTTAGATCGTGATCGATTTAGATTAGATCGTAAACCAACACCATGATTAAGCTGCATAAAGTGACTAAGCTACAATTATATTTCTTTTTTCACAAAGGTTTGGGACTTCCGCCAAGTGACGCTCGATTCAATCGAATGAAAGAATGGTCGAGACACTCGAGACATTTATATAAGGGCGCATCGTGAGTCCACTAGCGCTGCCAATCAAGACAAAATGATCACTGACAACCAAGAATCTTATATTCATCTGACAACCATCTCCGGAGAATGCCACAAAAAAACCCCAGAGTCGATTAAAATAATTCATGTATGGTGAGGTAGACCAGACATAGTATGCTCCAAATATGTAATTTGATTTCGCTTAAACAAATCCCCAACATTAAAAAAGTTGTGAGTGCGCGGAGTAGACTGTAGACTATAGAGTACACTGTAGAGTAGACTGTAGAGTACACAGTAGACTATTAAATAAATACTAATCACCAATACTCACAGTATCGTCCCCCCTCCAAACAGCTTCAGCACATACACGTGTGGCGTGGTCTCCGTCGCGCGGTGCCTCTGCACGAACAGCGAGGTGATCTCACCGTAGACCACGATGGCGGCGAGCAGCGCGCACGAGCAGAGCGCCGCAACGAGCGTGCTCGCGAGCGTGGCGGCCAGCTCGATGGGCGTGGCGTAGCGCCACTGGGAAGAAAGGGAGAGAGGATTTTTAGTTAAGAAGCATATTATTACGTTTCGACTGTGATTTTTGCGTAAAATGGCCAATTTTGGGGTTCTCGATCTCAGAAACAAAAATACATTAACAATTTTGACTTATTGAATAGTGTAGAATAGCTATTGGAATAGCTCATAGCGGCCTCGCATTTTTGAAAATTTGCTTAACTTTATAATTAAACCCGAAATTGCAGAGAAAGATTTTCATAAAATGCGCGAAGGCACTTTTTTGAGCTCATGGATTGAACTACTGTGCTAAACAAATAAAATAAAAAAAAAATGAATATTGTCTCTTATAAAGTCGAATAGTTCATAGCGGCCTCGGAATTTTGAAATTATGTAGGGATATGTGAAAAAAATCCCAATCAAAAAACCATAAAAATACTAAAAACGCTCAGAATTAACTGTGAATTTCTCATAATTATTATTACGTAAAATTTATATCAGAATAATCTTTACTTCATAAGAAAATCAAATTTCATACTTTTATTTATAGTTTGTATTTGTTTTTCTTTCTGTGTATGTTCAAAGTTGACTCTAAGAAATCGTTTACCAACTTTAATTTTCCTTTCTAACCCTTTAACTTTCTCATTATAATCATATTACTTTTTGTCGCGAACACATATAAATGTAGAGATAAGTGTAGTAGACCCAAAGGTTTCTCTAGGTAGCGCTAAAATCCATCAAAATCGAAATTTCGACGAAAAAATGTGATAGGGCCCTTAACAACTTTTAATTGACCATATTTTTTTCTGATTGCGACAAAAAAAATATTATTATCATAGTAGGAGGCAGTAGCAGCGTGTACTAGATAAACAACGTGTTACATTAAACCCCTAATACCGAATATGGTAGATAGGGACCAAACTGAACAACTTTTACTATGGGACCAACTCTGAAATCGAGGAAAAAAACAGCTGTTTCATACAAAAATTAATAACGAAAATATCAAAATGTATAAAACAGTTGATTTTTTTCACAATTTCAAGTTGTTCAGTTTGATGGTCCCTATTTACCATATTCGCCATTAGGGGTTTTCTGTAACACGTTGTAGGTATAATACTGTAGTAGCAGCATCTATGGTCATTCGATGACGTGTTTCCGAAAATCGTGGATCGGCGAAAATTTATATCACGGTAATAATGTACCGTACCTACTATGTCAATCAGTCCTATAATACAAACGATAGCGAAGATTTACAGAATGAGATATTGGCTACGGCCTGTATTTAATTCAACTTTTTAAGATAGTATTACTAAGTAGGTATTACGTTCTTCTCTCTTTCTGTTTACAAAAAAAGTTGACTGGAGTTATCTTGCACGCACACCTACAAGTAGGTAATATTTTACGATATCACTTTTCGCTTAAATTTTGACGAAATTCTTAGTTATGTAGCTTAGTTAATTATAAAATACTACTTAGGTATTGTACTGTTTTTTATGATTTAAAAAGGTAACTCAAATTAAAGTTAAGTGCAATATTGCATTCAAAATCTGTTATGTAATTACGAATAAGTTATCAGATTTAAAAACAATAGTCGCGTCACTTCCTACTTAGCTTTTAATTATAACTTTGCTCTCATTTCCTACTATTCATGCATTTAATATTAGTAGTCTACCTAACGAATTCAAAAGGAACTGAAATATTTTATTAAAATTAGTTTTTTTTATTCTTACAAAAAAATTCTTTTTTTAAATAAATTTTCATTGAAATATTAAAATATTTAGTTAACAAAGTACCAGGAAAGCATAGCACACTAGGAGGTCAAGCGCATTTTATGACAAACGACAATCGGACCTCTCCCACGATCATGACTTTGTATTATTGTCCTAAAGCACGACCGAAGGTTTAGGTTAGAAGCAAGGATTTCTACAGAGACAATGCAGTTTTGACACAAAAAATATTCTTAATCATGATGGAGATTTGAGTCTTCAGTCTTCACTACATAGTATAAAACAAAGTCGCTTCCCGCTGTCTGTCCCTATGTATCTTTAAAACTACGCAACGGATTTTGATGCGGTTTTAGATAGAGTGATTCAAAAGGAAGGTTTAAATTCCATACTACGAAGTGAAGCGAAGAAGGGTCGCTAGTTCGTAAATAAATGCGTGTTAACTGTCCAATTTTATAAAAGTTTAGGGTCTATTAGAAAAAGAATTTCGACAATCGAACGATATTCGTCTCACTCCGTCAGATTTAACATTGCATAAAGCTAGCTACTGACGCACAGTTCATTTGGCAGAGGTCAATGGACGAGATTAGTTAGTAAAATAAATAAATTAGGTACTTGAGCTAATAAGTTTAATAGTAAAAATAGTTCGTATAATTACATTTTTTTGGACCCACAACACAACCTATTCGTTCCTGAAACACTTTTTAGCGAATATTTCACCATTCATTTTACAAATTGATGCATGTGGGTCTACCTAAGCATTTTTTAACATTCCTAAAAAATCTCAAAATACTAAAAGGGTTCGGACATTTATGTATGAAGACTGACGGAAATCCAAAAAATACTGATTTGTCAATTTCAAACTTAAATACCTATCTCAGTAAGTAGGTAGGTATATCACTTACGAGATTTTTTTGCTCACTACTTTTTGTTTGTAATAATTGCCTCTATTGAATGACACCACTTTTATCAGAGGCGGCCAAAACAGTTTTTTTTTCAAAATGGCGGACAGGTAGGCATGTCAATTAGGGCCCGATTAATGCTTTTTATCCCTGAAACCTCAATGTTCCATGTTTAATGAATTGACAATAAATTTAATTAGGGTTCCGTCACAGAATAGCTAATAGTACAAGTACAGAAGCAGCATTCCGCAAAGTCATTTAAATAAATAGCAACTTTTGCTCCAACACAATAAAGTGCAATCGCGCGGCGCTAATAGTAGTTGCCTCTCTTTCTATCGCGTGCTCGTACCTTTTCTGACGACGCAACGTTAGGGTCGTCTTCCTTTAAATGAACTGTGTAGCATATATCATAATGTGAAAAACGACAAATGTTTATTGGTTTTTTGATTTTGACATCCGTACACGGCATAGTAATGGCGATTCGACATTGTTACTATTATAAAGAGGCAATATCTACGCAGGCATTAAGATGCCGCGCTCGTACGGCGGCGGGCGTGTGGCGGCCCGCTGCTCACTTGTGCCCTCGTAGGCACGGCGAAGGAGGACTGGTTCCGTACCCAAAGGGTAAGAACAGGACCCTATTACTAAGACTCCGCTGTCCGTCTGTCTGTCTGTCTGTCTGTCACCAGGCTGTATCTCATGAACCGTGATAGCTAGAAAGTTGAAATTTTCACAGATGATGTATTTCTGTTGCCGCTGTAACAAAAAATACTAAAAACAGAATAAAATTAATATTTAAGGGGGCTCCCATACAACAAACGTAAATTTTTGGCGATTTTTCGGTACGGAACCCTTCGTGCGCGAGTCCGACTCGCACTTGGCCAGTTTTTTAAATTATCCTTGAAACATTCGTACCTATCTATAACTTTCAAAAACTCATGTCAGACATTAGAATTTCTAAGTAAAGTCTAAATTAAGACACGCGTAGGTACTTAGTCGAGGTAAAAGGGTTGCCACTACTTACTTTATATAATAAGTTTGCATAATTTAATAAAAAAAATCATTTGCATGCTACTTAGGGCACAGAAGAAATATTTTTTGTTAGGGTTGTCGTAAAATGCGTTTTTTTGTTAGGGGTGTCGTAATTGTAGAAGACAACTAATGAGTAATGACTTAAAGCTGGTTTATATGACCTTAGCTGTTAGTAGAGTGCTTTAGTTTAGTGCATTAGTTGAATTGAAACATGTACACGATCATCTTAATGACTAAAGAAAGTTTCTAGTTGCCTTTCAACTTGAATCAAAATAGAATCTCTTTCCGTAGCATCCCTGCGCGCCCGCTCATCCCCGCGGGACACTTTCCTCGCTACTAGAAGCATGTAAATCATTTCATCAGCGTATTAGTGGTCGAGTGGCTCACACGCCAGTTTTCAAGGTGTCGCCGGGTTCGATCCCCGGCTATTGAAAAAGAAATTTGCTATATTGGCTCAGGTGTGTTTCTAGTTCCACCGTTGTCTCTGATTAACATAACACAGTGTTTGTGATGTTGTCTATAATTATTTATTTCATTATTATGATTTATTTATAATGGGTTGTTACTGTTAGTATTAGGATAATGATGAATTTGATTAAGTATTTTTACAAAATGTGTGCTTTTGTACGGAACCACTGATTGTTTTTACGCGATTTCAGAGTTGGTCCCGTAGCAAAAGTTGCTTGTAATCACGAGTAAAACCACCCCACTGCGGGAACCAAACGATTATAATTTCAGCGTGTCACCGTCACGTATTTATTACGTACTAGCGGCCGCCCGCGGTTTCACCGTTCCCGTGGAAATATCGAGATTATATCGAGGATATGTTTTAATCTAGACTATTACTATCTGTGTGCCAAATTTTAACCTAATCCGTTCAGTAGTTTTTGCGTGATTGATGAACAAACATCCAAACCCACAAACTTTCACATTTATAATATTAGCAGGATGTGTCAACCCTACCGCGCCGTAACGAATCGTTCATGTTAAATTCGTAACCGACTAGTTTTTTGTCACGGCTGGGCGTTTGTGGACTTCCTGCGCGCTGACATTGCCACGTTTGTCTTTTATTCGCTCACGGTTGTGCGAATTTTACAAAAATCTTATCGATATTTCGAGCGAGCGAAGGTTGTGTTTTTTAAAGGTCTTTAGATTTTATGGACAAAGGACAAGGTTTTTTTTGTTGTTAGAATAACTTATTTTATTTTAGTCACTAAAATAAAAATTTGTGGAATCCTTAGGTAGGTAAACCATTGACAGAAAGAATATATTGACACAAAAAAGTTTTTCTTGAGATTTTTACCTAAAAACCCTATAAGCTAAAACACAGAAAAAAAAGCGGCAAAGACTCGTAGTGACCAAAAATATACTATCTTGAGCTCTCCGTGCTTCAGAAGACACGTTAAGCCGTTGGTACCGACTGCATTTGCAGTTAGTTAACACCTAAAAATCCGCATTGGGCCTGCGTTATACATCCATAAGGAAGGCCTGTGCCCCAGCAGTGGGGATATTAAAAAAGGCTGATAGTCAACTGAAATAATCCTACTACCTAATAATCCTCAATCACGCAAAAACTACTGAACGGATTTGGATGAAATTTAGCACATAGATAGTAGATAGCCTAGATTAAAACATAGAATACTTTTTATCCCGATATTCCCACGGGAACGAAAACCACGCGGGTGAAACCGCGGGCGGCCGCTAGTGTTACATAAATGTACACTTAACTCAAAATTGTGCACAATTTTATAGCGAAGATAAACTGGAACATTGTTTCCGATATTGTTTCTACTCTTAACGATAATACATTGCTTCCAATATTGCTCTACACAATAATACATTCTTCCGATATTGCTCTACCTAATAATTCTTTAAAAACGTATTCAACGTTAAATCTGGAGTTTCAGGGTCAAGACGTTTAATTATCTTACAGGCATTACAAAGAGCTTCGAATAATAGAAAATCACGTAAATAATTTAAATAAGACCTTTCAATCTTTCATAATTATTAATAAAGCTGTCCTTTTCCTTTCCAGCTAGAAGGAGAGAAAAAGCTGTAAATAAAACTGACTTATAGAATTTTTGAACTTTCTTTGTTGATGACGTCACAGTGACATTTCAAAATTGGTCATCAACGATGCGCATGCGACTTCCTTCTTTACACAAAGAAAGGTTAACGTAAAAACATGAAAGTTGAGATGCGGTATCGAAATATTGGCTGGCCAACTTTTTAGGGTTCCGTACCAAAATGGTAAAAAGGAACCCTAAGATTTCGACTCCCCAAAATTATAAATGAAAAATCAAAACAGAAATCCTAAACGAAAAATTAGATTTTCCAACTCCCAAAACTAATGTTAATTCTAATTATCGTTAATCCTAATCTAATTTTTATGTAATTATCTTAATCGAATCCAAATAGTTTCACATGAAAACATTTTACTACTAGGAATTGCCTAATGACAGTCATGAATCGAATAAATAATGAAATATTTCATTAAATATCAATCAGAGATAGATTAAATTGGAAAAGGCTTCCATTGAGAAAATCGGAGAAAACCTATGACATTAAAAAATATCTACTCTAATGTTATTGCGAGGTAAATATTAAATTAATTGCAGTTGTTTCATAAAGGAGAGTGGGCCTGAAACGCGATAGGTCGTCATTATTAAATAGAGATTTTGGCAATATTTTCAAATTTGAGAGATAAAAAGCCCCAGCTTGCTTAATCTCTTTTAATATCATCGTTTTAGGGTTTTCAAAGGATTTCACAGGATCTACAAATCATTAAATGATTAATTTATGAATACTCCGTGTAAGTACAAATTTGTCTTTTTAGACCACCTAATTTTTAACATTGAAAATGTTATGTGAGATCCACACCATCTGCCCCATGTTCAAAAGTGAAGCATAGCCGTAGATCGGTCAAATGTTGAGATATCTTTAAGAGAGAGGTGTCAAAATGTGCCAAGCGCGGAGATCTAGAGTATGGCGCTTGTATATTGAAAATCGGTCAGGTAGTTTTTGAGAAACTTTGTAAAAATATATGATTCTGACTCGCCGGACAAAAATTAGAATAACTTTTTTTCCGAGGGGCTTAATCAAAATTCAGAAAAAAACGCACTTGAAGATTGAATTGGGATACAAAATAAGACTACTAGGTAGATGATCGGACGACAGATGTGGGCTGCAGAGGTCCCCAAAGGTGGCAGTGGTTTGTAGTTTGATGCAGTCTATACATATAGCACATACGCTGTCGTGAGGTCTCAGTATTATAGAGTAAAGTGTACATTAAATGTATTATTTAAAGGTGCTCCTACACAGCAGCTTAAAAATAAAAATAAAACAAATCTGAAAAATTTCATTCTCCGATTTCAATAGACGAGCAGATAGCTGAGCTCGATAGGTACTATTACTAGTAAGTACTTTTTATTTTTGATGTTCATTTTCAGTGGCTGATAGTTGCGTGGAGTGCGAAATCTGTATTTTTTTTTCAGTACTTATCACTGGATGGAATGGGCCATAATATATTATTTTACTTGCAAAAATCCCAAAAGAACTGGAATCCAAATCAATAGTAGAATAAAAACTGTTTAACGCCCTAAAGTAATGATGGATTCCCATCTCTATGATAAATGGACCCGTTTTTCCCGTCCCGTCAGTTGTTGAGTAAAGTAATACAGTGCGTCGGGGAATTACGCTGCGCGGGCATTCACCGGCGCGGGCGCACGCAGTAGGACAACTGCGTAGTATATGCAGTGGGTTCAGTTTATGAGACACTGCCACTATTAATAAATCTTTTCCTGTAGTGAGTACCGTACTTTCAGTAGGGAAAAAGGTATTTGTCACCTGCGAGATGGTAGTTGGGGGATGCCCCCGCAACCAACTTCATTGTTGCTCTGTCAACATGGCCGAGTTACCCCATTATCAGATTTAGAGATGGGCCATATACAATGTGTTACAAAATAACCCCTAATGCCGAATATGGTAAATAGGGACCTTCAAACTGAACAACTTATACTATGGGAACAAATATGAAATCGCGGTAAAAAATCTGCTGTTTCATAAATTTTGATATTTTTGTTTTGTTCAGTTTGATGGTCCCTATCTACCATATTCGTATTAGGGGTTATTTTGTAACATGTTGTAAAATAATCATAACATTTACGTGGGACAATTTCATTGTTTTTTCAATTAAAAATTGGTATTATTTAATTTTATCCACAATCTACAAATTCAATAATACAGTCAGAAATTGAACTTGGATTGATTAAGAGCGTGCAGTCTGCACACTAGCGCCGCCATTGGAAATAAAATCATAGTGCTTAAATAAAAAAGAAATTATGAATTATCTCTCTGGAGTGCACTCCGGACAAGCTTTGCGGTACTTTTTATCACTTAAGCAATATTTTCTAGCCTGTCGTTTAGTTTAATTGACTTTTATTGTTAAAAGTGACCACTTTTCGCAATAAAAGTCCACTCCACTCCACTCCAGAGAGATAATTTACAAATTTGTCTTTATTTAAGCACTATGATTTTTTTTCTAATGGCGGCGCTAGTGTGCAGACTGCGCAGCCTTAAAATTATTATGATTGGAATCAAGAGAGCCTACAGATCTGACAAACAACAAAAATTACTATATCTACTTGAATGAAAATAATTTTATTAAAAACTACGCATATCGGACGTGTTATACTGATCTATGCATGCGCGCCAACTTTCTAGACCATTAGTTGAGGAAAATGCTTGAAATAAACTGCTCAACTGGAATCTTTTGCACCGGCGAATACGTAGAAATTATGCACTTGGGTGATTATCTTGCCCCTTATTATAAAACGTGGCAAAGTTAGACCTGCCCCACTAGAATGAACACCGAAAAGCGATATGATATAGCGATTTATCGCGTTAACTGCCAAGAGATAATAGATTTTGACAGTTGAGTGTCGATAAATCGATATATCACGCGATATATATTATATATTGTGTTTCAGTGGTCATGCTAGGGGGACTGGGGGTCATACTTAAAAGCAACATTGTAAATGAAGTATTTACTGTTTTGTAGCAGAAATCCTAACATGGTAATCTGTACTTAATTGATCCTTATAATTGGTAACACTATTTGAGAGTGTGTTCTTATACTGTCTTATTCAGAGTTGCGTTCGTTAAACTAGGGCCAAAGTTAACATGGCGGACTAACGGCATTTTAGCGCAAATCGTATTCAGAGTGACATCAGTTTAACGTTTAGTCCCACCGTTTAAGGATTAAAAGGTGCATTGTGATTGGTTTACAAGCATTAAACCAGGTTTTGTTAGAACAGTCTTGCACCCCAGTTTTGTGAAACATCTCTGAATAACACATATTGGATAGTGTTTAAATAATTTCATATTGAATCACATTTCACGTCTCAAATGGGCGGTAGGAAAATATAGACAATTCAAAAACGCTTTATTTTATTACAAAAAAAAAAACCTGTTTAACTTAAACACTGTTTAAATGTGACAACTTTTTGATAATATTGTTTGAAAGATGCATCTTATTTAAACAATGTCTAAGTTAAACAAGTGTTTAAAAATCTTTTGTAATAACACCGTTAATTTTAAGTTTATTTTGATATTTTTTTTATTTTTGGTTTAATTTCAGCCATTATTTTATGATCGAAAAAGTTTAACTTATGTAAGATTTGGTAATCGAAATTAATTAACATACAATTTTGCCTGTTAAGAGCCTGTTTTAAAACTGATAGGTAAGATATAATTTAAACTGGTATCTTTCTTGAATGAAACATTAAGGAATATCGACATTATCGAGGGGTAAACTGATTAATAAAATATCAATGAACTTAATTAGAACAATTAAGATTTTTATTAACAGTCGTGATCATGAACGATAAAAAATATCGTTAATTTCACAGGAATCGTTTCATTCATGAAACTATAATAGTTCCATAATGAGAGAAATATCAATCTTAATGTTGCTTTTCAGTGAAGAATTCGAAGGCGGTTCTTTATAGCTAAATACTCTGATCTAATTACTTGAAACAGATCTTTGTTAATTATTATTAAATCAATTAGATCGCAGCTGAAGACATACCAATAGTTAATTTATTTCCAGTAACAGATTTAGCCAAATGGAGGGATTGAAGATAGGAAATTTTACTTTAAGAAAGCTTCATTTTGTTTGCAAAAATAAATCAAATTGCATTCAAAGATTTTTGAATAAATCACCTGCCTTAACCTGGAATCGAAGCCACCAAATATAAAAAAACTTTTTTATTTTTACGATACTGACTGAAAGCCACTCGTTAGGATTTAATTTTTAGGGTTCCGTACCAAAATGGAAAAAAAGGAACCCTTATGGTGTGACTCAGTCTGTCTGTCTGTCTGTCTGTCTGTCTGTCACAGCTGGATATCTCGAGAACTACTAATGGTATCAACTTGAAATTTGGAATAGTTTTAGATGACATTTGCCCAACTATTTTGCAAATAAGAAAGAAATAATAAAATGAATATTTTTTTTACAACAGGGACTGAAAAGGGGTCTTAAACGTCATAAATAGCAAAAATGTAAACAAAGCAACATGGACATTAATAAAAGATGAGACAACTAATATTAAAACAAAAAAATATATTGACAAAATAGTTGTTAACAACAATGATGTAACCGACCCCTCTGACATTGCTTTAGAATTTAATAAATACTTTATTAACGCACCCAATCAATCAAGCCACAATACAGAAAATACATGTAACAAAAGTCAATTATTTCATAATTCAATTTTTCTTAAACCTATAAATGAAAATGACATACTTAAATTAATCTCCTCACTAAATAATACCCACTCTGAAGGTTATGACAATGTATGTACCGCAGTACTTAAATCATGCAAAGAACAACTCAGTCCAATTTTGGCGTACCTGGTAAATCTTTCTCTAGAATCTGGTGCTTTTCCAGAAAGATTGAAAATAGCTGTTGTCAAACCGTTATACAAAAAAGGTGACAACACTGACATGACAAATTTCCGACCAATTACTTTAATCTCAATATTTGCAAAAATTTTTGAAAGGGCAATGTATGATCAACTTGTATCCTTTTTTAATAAATTTAACGTTATAAACAAGAATCAATATGGTTTCCAAAAAAACAAGTCAACAACACAAGCTTTATTTCATTTGGTTAATGATGTCTTGCAAAACACAAATGAAAAGAAATTTACCTCCGTGATTTTTCTCGACATGTCAAAAGCATTCGATCGCGTTTTGCATAGTCAACTACTGGAAAAATTAGACAATTATGGTATTAGGGGTCCTGCATATAATTGGTTAAAATCATATTTAGAAAATAGATCACAATGTGTTGAAATAGAGCAATTGGATACGAAATATACTAGGCATGTATCCAGGTCCAAACTAGAGTTCAATAACATAGGGGTCCCCCAAGGTAGTATACTTGGACCACTATTATTTTTGATTTACATTAATGACATATATAGCATTTCAAATCACAAACTAACATTGTTTGCTGATGACATCTCAGTATTGATAACAACTAACAAAAATAGTGACATAGAACAACACAAAATAGACATAATACACACAATGACATATATAATTGAATGGCTTAATAAAAATAATCTTGACATTAATTTAAATAAGACATGCTTAATTAACTTTAATAATTTTCGAAATCAAAATATTAACGTTAACATAAATGGACAAATTCTCTCGAATGCGACTAATGTGACATATTTAGGCTTAATTATAGATGTGACATTAATGTGGAAAGACCAGATAGAAAAAGTGTGTGGTAAAATAAATAGGTTTGTGTTTGCATTGTACAAGCTTGCTTTACTGGCAAATAAAGAAACAGCGATCATGGCATATCATGCTTATGTCGAATCGGTAATAAGGTATGGTCTATTAATCTGGGGTAATGGAACTAATATAAAAAAGGTGTTTGTTGCACAAAAAAAATGCATCCGTGCCATATGCAACATTGCACCGGATGTATCTTGCAAACCATATTTTAAATCAATGAATATTATGCCAGTCCCATGTCTCTATATATTGGAGATAGGAAAATATGTTAAGCAAAATGGGCACTTGTTTATGCGGACAAAAGATGCAACACAAGTAAACTTGAGAAATGTGAATGAACTTATTCTTAATACCGTGCCAAAAACAAAACGCTTCCAAAGAAACAGTTATTCGATGTGTATAAAAATTTACAATAAAATACCCAATGACATAAAACAATTACAATATAATAAATTTTGTGTTTCATTAAGGAAATGGCTGATTAACAATACATTTTATTCAATAGAAGACTTTTTTAAATTTAAATCATAGTTGTTTATTGTGTTGAGTGTGATCGATGCTATGAAATGTATCATTATTTAGTGATAAATTACCATAAGTTTGCATGCTGTTAAATACGGCTAAATAGGCTTCAAGAATCTTATCCCTAATTTTATAATAACACCACATTCATGTATCACCCTATTTATGGCAAATAAATCAATTTGTAATTTGTAATTTGTAATTTGTAAAAATTTTAAGTGAGGTGATTAGGGCATGTGGGGTATCATATGAAAGAACGCTGTTTGCACATTTTAAAACAATTTTTTCTTTTTTCTTAGGCTGCATAGTTTTCGACTTATGATGAAAAATTTAAAAAAAAATACCGTTCCCCCCCTCCTTATCTCCGAAGTTTGCAAAGAGAAAAATCTGAAATAATTCTATGTGATAGTAGTTTATGTAAAGATTACAGGAAAAATAAAACGATGTCTCAATATAACACACTTTTTTAGAAATTCAAAAAACAAACAAATTTTTTTTAGTTTCACTACCAGTCAACAGATGGCGCTGTCCTAAGCATGCTAACCTAAGGGCAAAAAGTAGTTCCACTATGGATCAAGAGATGGCGCAACCTAACACTACAATAATAAATTGGTGGCTGGTTCAAATATAATTACCTAAAGACTATTTGCCGTACGAATAAACGAAGAATAAGTTCATACTTTACTAAGTAATTATATATATTACTATATAGTAATATAATAATAACGAGGAGCTCGGTGGCGCAGTGGTTTAGCGCCTGGACCAGCGATTGCGGATGTTAAGAAACGTTCGCAAGGTTCGGTCATGGGATGGGTGACCAAAAATTTATTATCTCGAGCTCCTCCGTGCTTCGGAAGGCACGTTAAGCCGTTGGTCCCGGCTGCATTTGCAGTCGTTAACACCCACCAATCCGCATTGGGCCCGCGTGGTGGGTTATGGCCCGTCCTCCTTATCCACCCATAAGGAAGGCATGTGCCCCAGCAGTGGGGACATTAAAATGGCTGATGGACTAGTAATATAAACATTTTGCAATGTGGAGTGGCTGAAACGTTTTTCAGTCACCATAAGCAGCATTTGTAAATTAACTGTCCGCCTGTTCGCCCTTCCACCTGTCTGCCGTTTATCCTACTTTTTTAAAGACTGTCCTAAAATAACATATCCAAGTATATTTATGATTGTACGGAACCCTCGGTGCGCGAGTCCGACTCGCTCTTGACCGGTTTTTTTCTTAAATAACATACAAAATGAAACCCATGAAATTTAATACCATTAAGTATACTGTATTGTATTAATTTGAATGGTATCGTATGCCATTTCTAAAAAAATCTTTGAATGCAGTTCAATTTATTTTTAAAAACAAAATGAAGTCTACTTTCAGTAAAATTTCCTATCTTCAATATTTATGGTCTTTCCCTCCGTGTGGTAAAGTTTTGGGACACCCTGTTTAGGGTATCTGTGACAATGATAAATTAAATTGTTTTCGTATACGAGCGTGACTGTCGCGTTTAGATTACGTTTGTTTTGTTGTTTTCGGTTGCACCAAAACGCGAGTCATACACACAATTACAATCAAATTCAATTGAAATCAATTTGTAGTGATGCGACAGGTTTCGTTTTTAATTCGGTTCTGTTGTCGGTTTCAATTTGACCAAAACTAAAATTAAACAAAATCTTGTTGTGAACAAAGAAATATATGTAGCTTACTTCCGCAAACAATATATGCAAGATGCACCGCCCGCCCGCCCACAAAAAAATGCACATGCACACCACAAAATATCAGTGCACAAACCTGCATTTAGCCAGACAGCAACACACCTTGCACTTTCACCAATTAGGCTACTCTACACGTGTTTCGCCCCAACCCGGAGCATCCTCAGGAGTTAGATCGTGCGTAAACCAGCACCGAATAAAGTAAGCGGAAATAGCTCTTACTTATTATTATACACACATCAACTTTGTCTAGGGATACAGGTGCTATTTTCATACAAATGAGGTAACTTTGAAGCCTTGAGTTCCTGCCAGGGATGTACTGTGCTGTGATCTGATGACGGCTATCCAGGGAGTGAATGGAGGTGATTCAGATTCAGATTCGCTATACACACCCAACTGATCTGTCCAGCATTCTAAAAACGTAATGGACATTCTTATAAAAACCGCGAAAATAGCATGAAAATGTATAGAAATCCTCAAACTGAGAACTCTGACCCATTAATCTTTTAGAATGCTGATCAGATCAGTTGGGTGTGTATGGCGATCTGAATCTACTCCATTCACTGCCTAGATGGCCATCATCAGATTACAGCACGGCACATCCCTGGCAGAAAACCAAGGCTTCAAAGTTACCTCGTTTGTATAAAAATAGCACCTGTATCCCTATACAAAGTTGATGTGTATATTTCTTTTTTCACAATGGTTTGGGACTTCCGCCAAGTGACGCCTGATTCAATCAAATATCTTGGGATTGGTTAAATAAAATGTCATTCCTTTTTGTAAACACTTTTTTATATTTGTATAAGTATTTATATTGAACTATGCTACGATTTATTTCATATTAAAATTAAACTAATAGCCATTACAATAAAATATTATCGGAAGTGAGGTTATGTTGAAGAAAAACATTCTCACAATTTAATAACAACTTATATTTAAAATAAATGAAGTAATATGATGGCGCAATGGTTCAGCGCATCTCTCATTTAAAATATATAATTAGTATGTTCTTTAATATAGCAAATAATAACACACAAAAAATTAGAAGCCCTATTAATTTCGACCGAAACAACATTCGATTTTCGGCATAAATCTAAACACCCATCTCTAAAAAACAAAAAGCAGTAATCTAAAGCCACCATTGCCTCCTAACGGAACTATTTTTAATCTCATTCCATACTAAACCAGCATTGCATAGCACAGTTTTTTGTTATAATTCGGTCTGCGCTCCCACGATTGACAATGGGCAATTTAGTGTTTCCGCCATTTTGAAATAGTGACTTTATTTCGGTGGCATTATCATGTCAAGCCACTTAGATCTGTGATACCGCGACACAGCTGAAATTACGTTTGAATACAGTTTTTATTACTTTAGTAGGTAATTTATTTGACACAAGTAAAGTATTTATAGCATTAAATTCCTTTAGAATTCTCCTTTTTTTATGCACAACGGGGCAGTGCTTGGTCTTCACCTCACTTGATGTTAAGTGACGATAAGGCCCAAGGTGGAAGCGCACTACACCCAGAATCCTCATCACTGAGGAACTGGCTATCTTACCTCTAGCTGCCGGAACACAACATTTTTTGAAGTGAAAACTTCTTTAGCGGCGTTGTACACTTTTTTGTATGGGGAAAAAATATTGAACAGCAAAATGTTGAATCGCGTCAGTCAGGATCACGTGACCCTGATCAAAAATTCGTAAGAATATCTAAACACTTGTGTCACCATAGCAACGAGCAAATTTTTTAATTCAATGTCAAAACTCTAGATTTTCTGTCAAGCTATGGATAAGACTTTCGTACAATACTGTTCTGTATTCGTAAATTCAAATGCAGAGTAAATTCTTAAGACGGCAATTCGTGCAAAAAGTTTTCACTTCTGCCGGCACTCCCGGAGTGCAACCCGATTTTTTAAAGTTTCGACGCAATTAGTATGGTTATGCAGATATGCCGTTAATGCCGTAGTTTTTTTGAAATTATTTTATTTTACTACAATTTTTCCACTTCAGCAAACAATTTGTAACCTGGAGCTTATTCCTACAAAAAGAATCAGCTAATTTTTCAGACATTCCCCAATGGGCCCGCGTGGTGGGTTATGGCCCATTCTCCTTATCCATAAGGAAGGCCTGTGCCTCAGCAGTGAAGACATTAAAATGTCAAATCATGAGTTCTTATCTCTTCAATTATAAAAGGCTCTAGATGTTTCATTTTGTTACTCACCGCACGAATATCACTTACAAAAACGATGAAATAGTATTGTTGTTTTATTATTAATAATATTATTGTTGGTCTTGTAAATGGACGGTTTATGTAAATTATTGGTTTTAAGAATAAACGTATTTTTTCCTCAAACGTAGACATATCTTACGTAAAAATGCATACAATATGCTGTTTTGATCTGGTTTCAAGTTTGCAAATTTTTTTGGTTAAAGCTAGTGACCTAGACGAATCTTGTAGGTAGGTAATGTGTTTTGACCTGGTTTTTTATGCTTAACGGCATAGTGCTTGGCCTTCACGTCACCTGATGTTAAGTGACGATAAGACCGAAAGTGTAAGCACACTACACCCGGAATCCTCATCACTGAGGAACTGGCTATCTTACCTCTAACTGCCGGCGGGCTGATTATCTAATTAGAAACCACCTAGCGACCGGTTGCAGTTCATAGATGATAGTGATCCATTGCTACTTCTTTTTGGATTAAAAAAAAACATAACAAAGAAAAGTAGCAATGTATGTGGAATGAAACCGGTCGCTAAATAGTTTCTTTTTAGATAATCAGGGTGCGGATCACAACAATGATTAAATTGTTGTTATGGCGTCAGACTTAGGTATGATGGTGGTAGCTAGCCAGGCGGACTTGAAATAAACCCTACCACCAACCAAACCGAGTACAAATTGTACCTTCCTGGGAATTAAACCCGGGACCCCTGCGTCTTTGCCACAGAGGCGGTTAAATCTGAAAAAAATATTGTACACTTACTAAATTGGTTTAAATAAGTTTTGTTTCCTTTGTTCGAGAGTAAAAATTCTTTTTTACCACCGCCACTCGAAAAAGTGCGTTTAATTCAACGATATGAGTGAATAAAACGCTGTTTTATTCACCGAGTGAATAAAAATAATTTGAATTTGGAACAAGCGCATCGTATAAATTATGTACAAAAAAAATAAAAGGTGCTGAAAGTATGGAGCTATTCCATAGATAAAGCCTCCCGCCAATTTTATTTAGGTTCTTTTTAGTGTCTTATCTTTGGGTTCTTTTCTATATAATAGAAGGAGATAAGATGATCAGTCTTGCATTGCATCAGTCCATTCCATCAGTCTTGTACGATCTTCAGACTGTAAAAATTCAAAGTCTGATGAAATGGACTGATGCCAGCCCGATCATGTAATTTCCCTCTTAGCGTGGTTGTTTTATGTCATTAGAAAACTTCATTAGAAAACGTCATTAGAAAAAGTAATATTTAAACATTAGAAAATAGTTTCACTATTTTTTAATGTTTAAATATTACTGATTACTTACCTAAATAATTAAAATGTAATGACTATTGGCTCCGTGCACGCTTTTAGCGTGTTGCAACTTTGTTGGCTCTGACCTGACCGTTTTGATATGTAACAGCGACATTGTGACAAAATGTTAAAAAATACTATACATATTATATTATTAATGTAAATTTCAAAATTACTTTGATTTAGGTGGACAAAGTCTTGTGAAATAATTTTTGGTCATTTAAATTAAATATGGCAAGTAAGATCTATTCAAAAAGAGTGTTTTATTTTGGTTATATTAGGGTTTGTTTACTTCTTTTTTTGTTGTAGATTTTGTAAAACAAGAGGATAAAGCTACTTTAATAATTTTACTAAGTGATAATAAACATATATAATTATTCCTGTATCGCTAGTAATAAATTAAATATCGTTTTCAAGCAGATTACAGAGCCTTCTTTATTTGTACTTTTTGCCACTATGAGCGCTGCGATCGATTATTATACCTTCGCACCCTCAATACTATAGGTATAAGTACTGCTATTTGTTTTCTCTCATTCAATGGTAAAAAGTAGAGTACACAACTCGTGAAAAAAAAATTTTCATCTCGGTCCTTTGTATCCCTCGCTTCGCTCAGGATTCTACTTTTGAATCCTTCGCTACGCTCGGGATTCAACTCTAGAATCCTTTGCTGCTCTCGGGATCCAACTTAGTCCCTCGAACTAAATTCCCTCTTTTTTCACTTGTTGTATAATCTACTATTATTTAAAAGAAAAAACATACGTTTAATATTGGTTGAAACAAACTTAAAACGAAACGAGACCGTTTAAATCAAATCACAAGTTTCATAATTCAATGCGTCACAAAAAATATTAAAATGTCACACGCGTCATTCACGCGTAAAAATGGCGGCAAAACGCGCAAGACCGCGCGCGCATCAAAATTACGAAATCATTGTAATTTAGATCGTCATTTTTACGGTTATTTTATTCTATAAGGCTGCGTAATAAAATAATGCTTATATCGGAATACCGGGTTGAAATAAAATATTGGTTATTAACTTCTACAATGCTTGCTCTATTTGACTGGGGAACTGCGAGTTTCAACGGTTTATTTCAAATTAATAGCCAAAAACAGTAGTTAAAACCATTTTTTTAAATAAAACTTTCTAAACTTATTTAGGTAAGGGAACGTATCCATACTACGTGAATCGTTAAAGGGGGGGAGGGGGGTCTTTAAAATACCACGCTTGGTCACAGGGGCGGGACAGGGAGGCTTAGGTTTTGTCACGTAGTTAATATCGTATAGGGAAATCTCGCCCTTTTTCGAGCTGTATTCAAATATAGAGCGCAGTTATTGTAAAATTAAGTTCCTGTCACAATAAGCTTTTAATTAAGATTTTTCTTCTTTATTAAATAAATCACTTGTTATTGTATACAGCGCAGCGTATTAATACAAAAAATATGAGCGAATTTGAATTTTACTTTCTGTAAAAAATCATTTAAAATCATATCTATGAATTACTACGTGAAAACAAGAGAGGGGTGTGTCTTGGCATATATTACGAGTGGTCACCAGGGGGGGGGGGGGGGGGGGGGGGGCAGGTAAATTGTTGTAAAAAATGGGTCACGTAGTATAGGTACGTTCCCTAAGTACTTACACCCAACCCAAATTTATACAAGTCTACACATATTGTTTTGTGTGCATTATCTACCGAAATAGAGTAGGTACAGACATGAGGTAATTCAACTAACTTATTTTTCACTTAAGGGCCCGATCACATTTTTTCGTCGAAATTTCGATTTTGACGGATTTTAGCGCTACAACCTAGAGAAACCTTTGGGTCTACTAAATACATTTATATGTGTTCGCGACAAAAAGTAATATGATGATACACTGGGAAGTTAAAGGGTTAGAAAGGAAATTAAAGTTGGTGAACGATTTCTTAGAGTCAACTTTGAACATACACAGAAAGAAAAACAAGTACAAACAACAAATAAAAGTATGAAATTTGATTTTCTTATGAAGTAAAGATTATTCTAATATAAATTTTACGTAATAATAATTATGTATCTAGGAGAAATTCACAGTTAATTCTGAGCGTTTTTAGTAGTTTTATGGTTTTTGGTTGGGATTTTTTTCCACATATTCCATACATAATTTCAAAATTCCGAGGCCGCTATGATCTATTCGACTATATAAGAGATAATATTCAATTTTTTTTATTTCATTTGTTTAGCACAGTAGTTCAATCCATGAACCCAAAAAAGTGCCTTCGCGCATTTTATGAAAATCTTTAACTGCAATTTCGGGTTTAATTATGAAGTTAAGCAAATTTTCAAAAAAGCGAGGCCGCTATGATCTATTCCAATAGCTATTCTACACTATTCAATAAGTCAAAACTGTTAATTTATTGTTGTTTCTGAGATCGAGAATCCCAAAATTGGCCATTTTACGCAAAAATCACAGTCGAAACGTAATATGCCTCTAAACCAACGTAAAGCAGTTATATCGGCAAAACCGCTTGCAGGTAACTTACATAATTATCTAGTTTGAGGAAAAACACCAGTACTTAACTTAATATAAACTTGTTTTAACATAGTAAAAGCCCTACAATTTATGACTTTACTTATATGTAGATTTGCTTAGCAAAATACCATTTTAGTTCTATAAGGAAGGAAATCAAAAATCAAATGCTAATTTTTGTTCAAAAATCCATTTATGGTTTACTTTAAGCCACATTTTGAAAACGGAAGGTTGATTAGAGAGCTCGGTAGCGTAGTGGTTTAGCGCCTGGCCCAGCGATTGTGGAAGTTAAGCAACTTTCGCAAGGGTCGATCATGGGATGGGTTATGGACAATATTAAGTCGAGCTCCTCCGTGCGTCGAAAGGCAGGCAAATATTTCTCTTTGGGCAGATGTCAGCCAGCGAGCGCTTACTTTCCTCTTTGGTACAGGCTGTTTATTTTTAAAAGCCAATTTTGACACTTCTCTTTCCATCAACGCTATCTAATGATGCCAAGAACCTTATATATGACTCTGGACATTGCGTCACCTTTTGGGGCTTGAAGAACGAAAAAATAACCTTGAATGACGTCAACGATATTTTCCATCTCTTTCATTAGGGTGACAACAATGTTGTCCATTCGTAGGACAGTCACTACAAATAGGTACTTACTACAGACTATCAACTTATGCCTACGGCGTAAGTTTTTTGGACGACCAATCCAAACATTCAAAAGTGTTTAGATTCTAAACATTTGAATGTTTAGAATAGTTTAGATGTTAGTTAGTGCCAAAGTTTGTATGTTTGGGTATCTCTAAACGTACAAACATTCGCATTTAGAATATTACTGCATTTATAGGATTATTACTACTCTTGACCAACCATATTATAACCTTTCTATATATTCATTCAAACCCCCCTTTTGGCCAGCGGCGGCGCGCAACACAAAATATTTACTAAATGATTATTTTCGGTTGGCTCCTCTCCGGATGGACGATACTGTTTTGGAATGGTGGTCACACTGGGGGTCAAGTCTGCTATTGTTAACATCATATAATCGTGTTTCAACGGTGTTTGAACGGTAATGCTTTTTAACACAGTTCTTGATTCTTAAACCCAAAACTGAGACACAGTGTCTAACGGGTTTGGATTTTTAGGAAAATAATGTGTTTCAATTTTGGGTTTACAAAAACAAGAATTGTGTCAAAAAGCATTACCATCCAAACACCATTGAAACACGATTACGGCGTTAGTCACGAATAGTCACGATAATAGCAAACTTGACCCCTTGGTCCTGTACGGTCCGGCTGGTTAAAAGTCAAAACATGGAGATACGTGGTGAGGTTTAAGACTTAGGTACAGATGCCGGCATATATATTGGCAAGAAAATGAAAGAGACAAAAGATGCGCAGTAGCCATAAACTTAGTGTTTATGGCTACTGCGCATCTTTTGTCCCTTTCTTTCTCTTGCCAATATATATGCCGGGCAGTATACACACCTGCCCTTCCACCCTAAAGTCACGTGTATTTTTATTTTGTACAATGAGGAATGTCCAAAAAAACAAATTGGCTGAATATTTTTATAGGCAGGAATAAGCGCCCTTAGTAATAGAAAAAAGTTTTAGAATTTTCGGTTGTGTGAAAAAGAAAATTAAGTCTCATTATTAGTCATTGTATTAAAAAGAGTTGCAATATAAAATGTCAAAACTGCATTATTTTGGCCGTTGAAAATAATTTCCCTCTAATGGTAATTGGGATATACTATAATTGTTTCTTTTCCTCATCGTTTCGGAATCTGAAAAATAAAATAAGATTAATTTTTATTTTGTTACTACGAATAAACAATGGGTGTCAAAGACCATAATAACTAGTATAGTAGTAAGGTAGTAAGTTAGGTAGGTCCGATTCTTAGCTGAAACTGATCTAAATTGTTTAACTCAACTCCGTAAGATAATATTTTAGTTTACATTACATTTTTTCTCTCTGTTAAGAATACAAAAAAATTCCGCTCTCAAAGTTAAATGTGGCATAAAAACATAAAATGTAATGTTAGGTAGGATAAACGTAAATTTTTCATCCAAATCTTTCTTTCTTATTCAAAAGTTCTGCTGTGATTATGGTCACCCTGCGATATGCAGATAATATTTCTAAAGCTTCTTATGTGTCGAAAATGAATACAGATTTGTACATATTATATTTATTATATTGAAATAAAAAATACGTAATTAAGGTGGAATTATAATTAACTTCTATAATATTTCCGAATTAGATCGGAAACAATCTTTGAAATCTGCTAAAATTCAGATTTCTGAGAAGGAAAAATTGAATGCTGAAAATACTTAAAAAAACACTTACTTGTGAAATATAATGTTAGAATTTGGTTTTGAAACACTTTTGCAATTTTGCACAATGCAACACATGCTTTGTAACGCGAATTTTATTTAAATAATTTTATATTTTTGTACATAAACGTGAGATGCGGTGGAAAATCATTGACATTAGTGACATGTCAAATCAAAGACAATTCCATCAGTGATGCCACCTTATTTTTATTTGGTAACTTATGAAATATGGAGAAATTACTGTTAAACGTAAAATATTGTAATAACAAAATGGACTCATCTGTCCTCTAAATAATTACTTTGGCATGTACTAATAAATTTTTACATCATGTAACTAATTTAAAGTGTGCCGATATTTACATTTATTTAGAAAATCTAATTAATTTTTGTACATGACCTGGGTAAATTGACTATGGATTGGGATATTTTGTACTTAGCATGGCAATTCCAGTCACAGTGTGAGAGGGATAAAAGATATCTGCAAAGGTGAATGACCTCATCCCCAACCATCCTTCAGTAGTAGAATGTCCAGTGTCATAGAATATGAATATAAGGTTCTTGAATGATGCTAATAGTTTTTTTTTAAATGTCACTTTGAAAACCCCTCATTTAATCGCAAGTTGCTTTAATTTAGTTGTTACTATGGCGGCGTTGTTGTAATTCTAAGGTGGTTGAGTTACCTATTAAATATCGTGACAATTAAATTCACCCGCATAAGCTCATTAGGTCACTGGCCTCGGTGGAAATAAAAACCCAATAGCTATAATGAGAAGGAAAAATGTGACGTATGTATGATGTACTTACGCATGATGTGTACTTACGTCATTTACGTGGATCTCAATTTTTATATAATACCTACATTGTTGTTCGGTTTGTGTTTATAATGAGGGCTTTTCAAAGTGACATTTAAAAAATAAAAATAGTAACTATCTGCCTCACTAGATGGCGTTGATGGAAAGAGGAGTGTCAAAATTGGCTTTTAAAAATAAACGGCCTGTACCAAAGAGGCAAGTAAGCGCTCGCTGGCGGACATTTGCCCAAAGAGAAACATTTTAGAGTTACATCTGCCTGCCTACCTGAGTAGGTACTCTTCGAAGCTTAGTAAAAATCACATTGACACACATTTTTATCAACGCCATCTATCGAGCCTACAGTTTTCTGTCATTTTGAAAAGCCCTCATTAAATATGGAACAATAATTGGCCTTTCGATTTTTGAAAAATAAGTACTCTTGATTTTTAAAAAATCACATTTTAGGGTTCCGTACCAAAATGGTAAAAAAGGAACCCTTATGGTGTGACTCAGTCTGTCTGTCACAGCTGGAAACTTGAAATTTTGGAATAGTTTAAGATGATATTTGCCCAACTATTTTGCAAATAAGAAAGAAAAATAAAAAAAAAAAAAATTTTTTACAACAGGGACTGAAAAGGGGTCTTAAAAATTTGAAGTGAGGTGACTAGGGCATGTGGGGTATCATATGAATGAGCGCTGTTTGCACATTTTAAAACATTTTTTTCTTTTTTCTTAAGCCGCATAGTTTTCTGCAAAGAGAAAAATCTGAAATAATTCTATGTGGTAGTAGTTTATGTAAAGATAACAGGAAAAATAAAACGATGTCTCAATATTATTATTATGGTCATACAGACACATTTTAAAACGAAATCTAAAGGACAAGTATACAAAATATATGTGATCATGCTTACTAAATAAAAATTTACGTTGGTAAAATATTTTAAAAGTAATAATGATCACAAGCCAGCGGTAATTATTACTTCTAACGTATTTTAATCTTCAGTCCATTAAAAAAACACAAGAATACGATGTTATAGATTTCTTTGCCTTCCCCGTAAAAAGTTGATTTACTGAAAACAAATTATAAACAATTTGATGTCCTCGATGGTCGAGTGGCTCGCACAACGGTGTGTCACTATCTCTGAGGTCCCGGGTCTCGGATGAGTCAATTTACAAAACAATCTTTTCTATTTTGTCTCATATACAATACAGGATGTCCTAAAACTTTGCCACATAGAGAGAAAGAACGAAAATATTGATTTCATTTAAGAAAGATTCGGAATTACTTTGAAAGATTATAGAAAATTGCCTGCCTTAACCAGGAATCGAACCTAGGAACTGTAAAAAAACAATCTTTTATTTTTATGATACCGTTCGAAAGGGTTACTCATTAGGATTATTTTTTCTTACAGTATCTTAAACAAAAGAAAGACCATGAATTTTAATATTTTAATTTTCACGTATTTTATTGTATCAATATTTGTTTCGTACCTAATGTGATTTTTAAAAAATCTTTGAATGCAGTTCCATTTTTTTAGGGTTCCGTACCAAAATGGTAAAAAAGGAACCCTTATGGTGTGACTCAGTCTGTCTGTCTGTCTGTCTGTCACAGCTGGATATCTCGAGAACTACTAATGGTATCAACTTGAAATTTAGAATAGTTTAAGATGACATTTGCCCAACTATTTTGCAAATAAGAAAGAAATAAAAATATTAATATTTTTTTTACAACAGGGACTGAAAAGGGGTCTTAAAAATTTAAAGTGAGGTGACCAGGGCATGTGGGGTATCATATGAAAGAACGCTGTTTGCACATTTTAAAACATTTTTTCCTTTTTTCTTAGGCCGCATAGTTTTCGACTTATGATGAAAAATGTAAAAAAATACCGTTCCCCCCCCCCCCCTTATCTCCGAAGTTTGCAAAGAGAAAAATCTGAAATAATTCTATATGATAGTAGTTTATGTAAAGATTACAGGAAATATAAAACGATGTCTCAATATAACACACTTTTTTAGAAATTCAAAAAACAAACAAAAATTCTTTAGTTTCACTACCAGTCAACAGATGGCGCTGTCCTAAACATGCTAACCTATGAAAAAAAAATAGTTCCACTATCGGTCAAGAGATGGCGCAACCTAATACTACAATAATAAATTGGTGGCTGGTTCTAATATAATTACCTACTATTTGCCGTACGAATAAACGAAGAATAAGTTCCTACTTAGTAATATAAACAGTTTGCAATGTGGAGCGGCTGAAACGTTTTTCAGTCACCATAAGCAGCTGTGGTTAAGATTTGTAAATTAACTGTCCGCCTGTTCGCCCTTCCACCTGTCTGCCGTTTATCCTACTTTTTTGAAGACTGTACTAAAGTAACATATCCAAATATATTTATAATTGTACGGAACCCTCGGTGCGCGAGTCCGACTCGCTCTTGACCGGTTTTATTTTTAAAAATAAAATGTAGTCTTCTTTCAGTAAAATTTCCTAACTTCAATATTTAAAGTACTTTCCCTCCGTGTCGCAAAGTTACGGGACACCTACTGAATAGGTGTTCGTGAGCATCATTGTCTCATTTCTATAACAAATGATTGAGCTACTTATACTTTGCAATCATCAGAGCAATGTAACATACATCAATATTTATTAAATACTAGCAGCCACCCGCGACTTCGTCTGCGTGGAAAGTTTTTTGTTATCCCTCGGGAACAATACTTTTTTTCGGGATGAAAGGTACTCTATGTCCTTCTCTATAGCCCTGACAACGTGTATGCAAAATTTCATGATGATCGGTTCAGTAGTTAGGACGTGAAGGCGTAACAAACAAACAAACGGACTTTCGCATTTATAATATTAGTAAGGACTAGCAGCCGCCCGCGACTTCGTCTGCGTGGAAAGTTTTTTGTTATCCCTCGGGAACAATACTTTTTTTCGGGATGAAAGGTACCCTATGTCCTTCTTTATAGCCCTGACAACGTGTATGCAAAATTTCATGATGATCGGTTCAGTAGTTAGGACGTGAAGGCGTAACAAACAAACAAACAAACAAACGGACTTTCGCATTTATAATATTAGTAAGGATTAAATAAGGACAAAATAATAATCAGAAAGTTGTCAAACTAGAATGCATCAAGCGACATCACAGCTTGCAACCACTGCATATACAAAGTTTTGCATAATGGAATATGCTAATATGCTAATGGTCGACTGTCATTTGACAGACACGTGACACATATAAATTGTCAATAAATTAATGGTTAGTCCATAACAAAGTAATAAATTATTTTTTTCTGAGAACCGCACGTTAGTTGTAGGAAGTGGAAATTAAAGTTAAAATTCGGATTAAAACGTTGTTTAAAACTAATGTTCTGTTAATAAGTCTATGGTTCTGTCACTATTTTTATTAAATCTAAGGTAGAAATGGCAGAAAATGTAATTTTTAGTTTATGTTTTGGAATTGTGGTGATAATTCGACTCCCCGTTTTAAGTTGAGGATAGTGAATACAATCGCCTTACAATGATATTAAAAAATATATCAACTTAATAAAATTGTAATTCTGTTCAGAAATAGGTAGTAAAGAAAATAAAAAAATTAAATTAGACCAATGAAAGGAAAAAGTGCACACTCTGTAGGTAAGACCACAGAACATAGAAGTAGGTTTTTCTTTGTTCTGTGGATAAGACAGAACTCAAAAGAAAATTATGTTTACTCTGTGGAAAACGCTGTTGGTGGCAAAATTGCCTGACGCATAAAATGTTACTTATACGAAAAAAAAACAAGTTCTTTGTTGAAATTACATATTCTAGGTAAGGATTTTATTAAAATACGTAGTTAGTAGTTAATAGTACCTACTCTAGGAAATTTATTACAATAAATTGCGTTAAATGTAGGTGGTGTCACGGCGTTTCTGCGACACATTGAGCCATTTGAAACACTTTCTTATTGAGCGATAGAACTGTGGGAATCCCTTAAAATATTCGATATTATCCTTAAATACCTGTTTAAATAAATAAACAATAAATCAAAGACGTGCGTTACAGATTTAACACTAAAATGTTGGAGTTTTTAAATCATTATCTATTTATGTATTAGGAAAATCTAATTTTAGTTTGTATACGACTTGTTACAAAAATACCCCTAATGTCGAATATGGTAGATAGGGACATTAGGGACCATCAAACTGAACAACTTTTACTATGGGACCAACTCTGAAATAAAAAAAAAATCTGCTCTTTCATAAAAAAAATAACGAAAATATCAAAATGTATGAAACAGCTGATTTTTTCGCTATTTCAGAGTTGGTCCCATAGTAAAAGTTGTTCAGATTGATGGTCCCTATCTACCATATTTGGTTTTAAGGTTTTTTTAGATAACACGTTGTATAAACTCCTCACTTCTTATGATCTCCTGGTACTAATGATTCTAAGAACCTATCAAACTTCAGTTTCGCATAAAAATAAAGTTTTCTAAATCCACAGAATAATTTTATAATATTCATTCTTAGTATGATATTAAAAAGGTTTATTATAGATTGTGGTCGTTTCGCAAAAGTTGGATATACTTAATAGGTCATTAAATTATGTGGTTTTGTTACCTGAGCTGAATTCCAAATTCGAGGAAGATTTAGAGGAAGGGTTGACAAAAGTATTAATAGCGATAAATTTTTTCCTTAGATGCTTAGAGCTAGGGTTGACACCAGTATTTGCGATATTTTTTACTTTAAAGAAAAACTCGTTTTCGATTATATACCTATAATAGGCATAGAATAAATAATATAGGTAAGTACCTAAAGGGTTTCTGGATTTTTATAGGAAAATATTTTAATATTTATTGTTTTTAACCATAATTTCTTTACACTTACAATGCTATATATTAATATTTGAAAAATTACTTAATTGAAAATTCTGTGATGTTGGAGAAAATATCAATATATTTGGCTTTCTGTAACAAAAATGTTTTTTATATCTCCCATATATGCCCATATATACTACCTTAGCTAACAAACCTATATTTAAAAGGTGTTACCATTTAGCCAAATGCCAAATTTAGCCAAATGTTACCATTTAGCACAAAAAATGCAGGAAAGGAAGCCTATTGGATTCTTTTTAAAGCAACCGCGCCGAATATTTCGCCGCTGACGCGTACGGTGGCACATTGAGCGCGCATACTAGTTTCGCGACCGGTTTTACGTCATGCGCTCTTGAACTTGACTGCGGCTGCGCGTCGACCGCAAGCTGCATACAACGCTATATTCAATATCCTTATCAAAACGTATCGTGTTATACACCGTGTTACAAAAATACCTCTAATGCGGAATATGGTAAATAGGGACCATCAAATTGAATAACTTTCACTATTGGACCAACTCTGAAATCGTGAAAAAATAGAAGTACCTCAGAAATGTGTAAACTAGGTATTAGGTAATCTGTAATAGGACTGTATGAGGCTTATAAACCTTTGAAAATGTTGAAAGTCAAGGTATTGTGATCCCAGCTGGAGACTGATGAACTCGTTACAGAACGAGTTTGCGCGCGACACACATGGATGGCAGACGAGTTCGATGTTAGCGCCGCTCAGCGCTACGGATAGGGTTGCCACACCGAAAGGATAACGTACAACAACTATGTAATAGCACAGAATAGATATAAATAAGTACTACGTACAGAAAGGACGTTCCTTGTCCAGCCCTGAATTACCTTATACCTGGGGTTATACCTGGGGCGGGGTGGGGACCGCGCGTGTTCGTAGAGTTCCTATGCCAAATCGTATGCCCGTTTAGTCGTGTTTGTCAAATATCAACTTGTTTTGATATACCAAGCGATGCGTCGTAACTTTTTAGTCGTGTTTGTCAACTGTCAACTTATTTCGATATTCAAAGCAATGCGTATACGTAACTTTATTTACTTAAAAGTTCGAATTATAAATTGAACGCCGCTCATACAGTACTAACTGCACGGTAGCCCTAGACTTACTCACACAGTTGCGCGTGTACAAAAACGTCAACTGACGTCATCTGTTTATAATAGCGCGTTTGTATGGAGTGTCCGGGGTGTGGTAATAGTTTAATTAAACATTTGGAAAATAAATACATAGCTGTGGTAAAAAGAGATTCGTTTGGGGTATGTCTTAATTGTATTTGCTGACAAAAACAGGGTCTAGTTAAAATTTTTAAAGGTTTTTTTTCTCATCTAGACAATAGATTCGTCCGAACAGACGAAACAAATCTAAGTGGCGATTTGGATTCGTATTCGAATTCATTCGTGTGTCGATTTCTGGGCGTATGACAACATGACAACCCTTTTTTTTTAATGCCGAAGGAAAATGCTTTTATGCGCTTCCCCCCCTGTAGGTTAGCAGGGAGGGGGTATGTGGGACTCGCCAGGAGGGGACCGCAACATTCAAACTTGCGGCTCCCTCCACGACAGCCTCCCGTGATCCCACCCAGCCTCGGTGGGATCTTGGGAGGAGGGAATACGCACTAAAAACCTCCGGCACTTGCCCTGTCGCCGCCGGTTGGCCCTGAGGGACCCTTGTAGGATTCTACCTCATTAGACCCGGCGGCGACAACGTGACAACCCTGACCAAGGTAGATTCCAAACGTATTGGTTTTTATGTTTGCACTTTTTTTATCTACGTGAGAGAACAACCAAGGTCGCAGGTAACTATAGAAAAAAATAGTTGTGTTTAAAAAAACGAATTACTTAACTCAAATATTTTTTTCGGAAGTAACGGATAATTAGGAACTTATTAACATAATAAAAAATTGATGCTTACTTAGTATTAATTTGTAACATAACAAATGGGAAATGGTTTTAATTGATAGGTTAAAACTTAAGAAAAATAGTTATTGATTTTTTAGGGTTCCGTACCAAAATGGTAAAAAAGGAACCCTTATGGTGTGACTCAGTCTGTCTGTCTGTCTGTCACAGCTGGATATCTCGAGAACTACTAATGGTATCAACTTAAAGTTTGGAATAGTTTAAGATGACATTTGCCCAACTATTTTGCAAATAAGAAATAAATAAAAAAATAAATATCTTTTTTACAGCAGGGCCTGAAAAGGGGTCTTAAAAATTTGAAGTGGGGCTACTAAGGCATGTGGGGTATCATATGAAAGAACGCCGTTTGCACGTTTTCAATCATTTTTTATTTTTTTTCTAGACGGCATAGTTTTTGACTTATGATGAAAAATGTAAAAAAAAATAACGTTCCCCCCCCCTTATCTCTGAAGTTTGCAAAGAAAAAAATCTGAAATAATTCTGTGTGATAGCAATTTATATAAAGATTACAGGAAAAATAAAACGATGTCTCAATATAGCATACTTTTTTAGAAATCATCAAATTTCTAAAACAGTTAACATTAGTTCCACTATCGGTCAAGAGATGGCGCTGACCTAAAACTGCAATACTAATTTTATTATTCTACTCTGCAGTATGGTTTAAGGGTGCAATTATGATGGTACGGAACCCTCGGTGCGCGAGTCCGACTCGCTCTTGGCCGGTTTTATTTATTTTAGGCATTTATTTTTTATTTTTATTTTATTATACATATGGACAACAAAACAGATTACAATCGAAAAATAAATAACGACATGCTAAAATATTTCAGTTGTATGCTAGATCGTAACCCTAACTATGTTGATACATCATTTTCACAGTGTTGAGCAAGTAAGATCTACTCTTCAAAAATAAATAGATTTAAATACTTAATAAATGAATTAAATTAAATCTTATCTAAATATAGTAAAAATTAATTGACTTAACCATGTAATATGTAATAAATACTTGAGCGATATGGGCATGTACAAATTTAGGAAAGAGTTAGTTGTTTAACCGACTTTATAAATATTCTGGGTCTTGGATTAAAAAGATCCATGCACGGATTCTTCACAGATATCTCGTTGTAAAGCCGACACATTCTTACAAGGGGGTTACAAAATGACTTGTTATTTTGATACGTTTGTAAGTAAAATGTTTTGTTAGGTATTCGGGGATTTCGCCTTGTAGATATGTTTAGTTTGCCTAGGAGGTAAGGAGAATCGATACAGCTATGTAGAATATATGTAAGTATATAAGGTCCTGTTCTGGCTTACAGCGTGAACGTAAAAAGTACCAGAAAGTTTCGCCGCTCCCACTTGCGACTCGAGGGAACATGCATAAGTCACCGATTTTGACAAATTTGAGCTTGATCGCTGCGGACACGTATAAAAACATGATGGAACAGAAAAATAATAAATAAAATGTATTACTTTAGTTTTATCACACAAGGAAAAATAACGGTTTTTTTTTTGTTTTCGGATATAATGCACTTAACAGTCGGATAGAACATCAAATAAGAAATAATATTTTGTATGACACATATGTACTTAAACGCAATATTTAGGGAGATATTTGAAAATTCTTGGCTAACTCCATACTAATGCACTGAAACGTGACATGAGTGACGTCACAAATGTTGACCTTTTTGTATTGAGCGTTTTCGGCGGGTGCTGCTGCGTGCCAACTTCAAGTAACTATATCACGAGAAAAAAACGCAAGAGAAAAGTTTTAATATTACAGTTGATTTTCTCACGCATTATACTTTTGAATTTGATACAAAAAAAATTGATGCATGTTCCCTGGTGCGGGTTTGAGTCCCGTCAGAGGTAATACGGTTGAGTCGATTTTTTCTACATGTTTTTCTAATACCTATATTAATTATCTTAATATAGTTGTGATGTACTTTTTACAAGAAATCATTACAGTTTATGGAAAAATCACCAGTTTGACTTATGAAATTGACTTCGTAGTCAAGGCAAGGCAACAGCAGTCACCCTTGATCTTGACCGCTCTAACCGCGCAATATTTAGTTGCAAACTAGTTAATTAAAATAAGTTATTATACTTTTTTATTATAAAGTGTTGAGTTCTCATAGTTTTAATGAGATGTTAAATTGCTGAAATTATTCGAAATGTTCTTAATTAATGTGGTTATATAATTTGACGACTTTACGGTCTAGTGCGTATGATTAATTTGTGTCGGGATCAAATCCCGATAGGGACATGAAACATTATTTTTTGTTTAGCTTTTTCGATATTCATTACATAACTTAATAGTTAATAGGGGTTGTCCATCAGCCATTTTGATGTCCTAACTGCTGGGGCACAGGCCTCCCTTATGGGTAGGTAAGGAGCTAGGTTGGGCCATAACCCACCACCTGGGCCCAATATTAAAATTGAATTTTCCATTTTTCGGTTTTTTACATAGGTATGTAAAATCGAAGATATAGGTATATCTCGGAAACTATGCATTCTAGCGACATGAATTTTTTTCAAAATGAAAGCTGATTTAATTTGCTACATGTTTTATAGGGCGGAGACTTTTGATATGTTCACCTCCTAACTAGTCCAAACAAAGTTATGAAGTCAAAAATTGTGTTCCAAACTTCCAAGCATTTCTATACAGGGTCATTTTGTATTCACCATCCAAATTTTGAGGATGTGTTCAGTCTATGAAACTGAACAACTTTCTCCAAGGAACACATGGTCAAATATGTAAAATAAAAATCGACTTTCCATACAAATCAAAGAGATCACGTGATCAATTTAGTATGGGATGACCAACATTTTATGGCGAAATTTGACACAATATGTTTCTTAGAGAAAGTTGTTTAGTTTCATGGACTGGACATATCTTTAAAATTTGGATGGTAAGTTCAAAATGACCCCACATATTTTATTGAACTTTCTTTGCCTGAACGTTAGAGCGTTGAGTGTAACCAAGAACCGAACCTGTGACACAACACTGTCTTATTCATGGTCGCCACACCAAAGTGATTTTGTGAATCTCTAATTGTCATAACTAGGCTTAGAATAAAAACTAGGTAAAAAAACTTGTAACAAGACTGATATCGTCTCGTCAGTAAAAAATATGTCACTAAATCAATTATCAATTATCGATTGTCTTTGATAATACTATTTTCGAAATCTACTCGTTTTCAATTTAATTTAAGTTTATTTAAAAATGCTTATTTCAATACCTATTTTAATGTCCCCACTGCTGGGGCACAAGCCTTCCTTACAAATGGAGAAGGATCATGGGCCGTAAACTACCACATGGGCCTAATGCGGATTGGTGGTTTCACAGTTCTAAAAACGTAATGGACATGTTTAAAAAAACCGCGAAAATAGCATGAAAATGTATGGAAATCCTCAAACAGAGAACTCTGACCCATTACGTTTTTAGAATGCTGATCAGATCAGTTGGGTGTGTATAGCGATCTGAATCTAATCCATTCACTCCCTGGATGGCCATCATCAGATCACAGCACGGTACATCCCTGGCAGAAAACCAAGGCTTCAAAGTTACCTCGTTTGTATGAAAATAACACCTGTATCCCTAGACAAAGTTGATGTGTATAGTAAGGTGAAAATTAATACATTACTAATGAGACTAAAATTTTATAAGAAAAAATATAAACATACGTTTGTCTCAATAGAGAATTAATAACTGCCACTGTGACCTTGACTTTTAAGTTTTTTTATCAACAAAAAAGGTTTGAACTGTGAGTGATCTTAGATCATATTTAGATATGAGAATTATTGTAATCAAAACTCATTGTAATTGTTATGTAATGCGTAATGAAGAGCATACGATTTTAAAAAATATAAAAATTAATGTTTTTGAATTAAGGGTGTAGATATCTCATCACGTTTCATTTTACAAGATCAAAACAACTCTGCGCGAGCTGTAATGAGGGCGAACTTTAAAAATTCCTATTGAATTATTAAATAGATATACTTAAGTATATACAAAAGACGCAATACATTAGACAAATACCTCATTTATGCCTATAAAAAATAAATTATGACTTTAGAATCTTTAAATACCAGTAAAAAACATGTTAAGTGTACCGAAAAAATATTTTTTTAAATTTTCTCTCTATAGTGCTCTCCTTGACAATACATACAATAAGTGAAAAAATAAATATGAGTCGTATTCTTATTTGTTACAGCTGAAACTTTTGTAAAAATTACCTGACAAGCAAATTTGAAATTCCACTTGAACAGATTGTCTTCGTTTTAAAATACCTGACAATTAATTATGTTTTCCTCTCTATACGACACTAAATTAAGAATTTTGCTTCCTAAAATTAAAGTTTACATCATTAGTAATGCTTTCATTCTTTAGAGAAGATCTTTGGAAAAACACTAATATCTTTGAAATCCGGATATTTGGGAATATTTTGTGCCAATTTATGAATTTACAATGCCTTATTATTTCATTTGTTTTTTTTTAATTGAGCAAGAATTTGTTTTAAGAAGGTTCTGTTTTTGGAATAAAGTGGTTAAAAAAAGATTGTATCCATATATATTTTTTTATTATTTCTTAAACGTAGTTTATACAGACTTAATAATTAAGGTTATCACGAACTTAAATGAGTTCCTACGAATTGCTTTCCACAATACAGTTCGATTAAATTGACAATAAACAGCAATTATCAAACTTCACTCGAGAATGTATGACAAAATGACAATTATACAGATTAAAATACGTCGTTTTGTACCGTAAGCGATCTTAAAGTTGTCATTTCTGTTGTATTATTATTAAATTAATAACATTTTACTGTAACCAAAACGTTTAACCTGTGTGAACTTGCTTTACTTTTATTCAACTGAGCGTTAAATTCTTACATCATGTATTTTGATTACGTCATAACTTGAATAGAGATGTAACTTTTCCTCTTTTAATTACTTACGTCTCCAAGAAAAGGAAAGTATTTTGAATAAACAGGGTTTTCACAACATTGTTTTAATTGTTTATTGTTTATGATGTCACGACGAGTCACATATTAAACTAATATACAACAACAATATAGAATATGGTAGATAACAATCAAACTGAACAACTTTTACTATGGGACCAACTTTGAAATCGCGGAAAAAAACAGCTGTTTTGCAATATGAAAATGTATGACAGCTGATTTTTTTTCGCGATTTCAGAGTTGGGCCCATAGTAAAAGTTGTTTTGTTTGATGGTCCCTATTGGTTTAGCCACGTTTAATACATGATTCTTTTTTTAAACACTTGTTGACTGTTGTTATTTAAGTAAACTTTTAAGGACTAAAAGGTCTATTTCAATACTAGTATATTACAATGCTATTTAAAAATAGCATTGTAAATGCAAAAATCTCAAATTTAAAAAATAAAAAAATACTAGTATAGTATTATATTACCTGTGATTTCAATGAAACTTTTCATTGAATTACAATATTTAAAAAAAAACACCTTTCAAGTCAGCATTTTTTAATTATCTTTTTTATGACAATCTAAAACAAAAAACGTATCAAAATTGACAAAATACCTTAAAAAAACATAACGTCGCTTATATTAAAACACCGCGAATATGCGATTTCCTAACTTTACAGTCGAGAAACAAAAACAATTATATTTTCTGCGTAACAATGAAATAAAATAAATTTTATATCAATAGTTTTATAGTCATTTATTAGTCATTCTATAAATAATTAAATGCAAAAACTAACGTTATCCCTACTTATTAAATAAAATAGTCACATAGGCGGTTTCACTCTTTTAAAAAATGCATATTCGCGGAGTTGTAATATAAGCGACTTAAATATATTCTAAAAAGTGGCATAGCTAAGCTACTCCTGGCTCTATATTATAAAAAAGTCATGACTGGCCACCAATATCGATTCAAATCGAACCGAGCTACGTTTTCCGCGATCCAACAATAGGTTTTCCGTTAACCTTTCACTAAACGCCCTCCAAAATAAAAGTTAAAACATTTGAACTCATAGATTTAAGTAGCAGATACGATAAAAGAGTATTGTTGTAAAAATGACAGATTGATTTTTAAACAGAAATTTTGGCGCGGAAGTCCGCCATTTTGATTTGCCTATTGTAAACTGTTGCGACAACTTTAATAAGTTCGTTACCTTGTACGTAACCTCTGTGTATTCTTGTGTCAACTGTGTATTGTTATCGCTAATTAATTGCATATTTTATAAGCTTCCTCTTCGTAAATTTAGATTTCATTTACTTTGCTTATGTGGCCGGAAAATAGTACCAAATATACAACGTGTTACAAAAAGCCCTATTGCCGAATATGGTAGATAGGGACCATCAAACTGAACAACTTTTACTATGGACCAACTCTAAAACCGCAAAAAAAAACTGTTTCTTAATATTTCCGTTATTCATTTTTGAACGAAACAACTGTTTTTTCCGACAAAATCGATTTTTTATTTGAAGCAATTAAATAAGTTTTCACTCCTCTTGCTCAAAAAGTCCGTCATAGTAACGTACAAGAGCCGAGATAAAATAGCATAATAACTCCTAGGGGATAAAGTTTTTTCTTTTTTAATGTTTGTCTATTACCAATGAGCCTACTAAAAAGAAAAAGTCTTTATTCATAGATAGAATAATCACGAATAAAGACTCGCTCGACTGTTTCTCATTTTTATTTTTGAAAATGGAACTAAAAGCGGCGATCTCTTCGGTAAAATCATTGACTTATTTATACTCTGTGACTTTAAGTAGAATGCGTGCATTGTGTTTCTTAGCTACTACCTTAGAGTAAGACGCGCTTCTGTCCCAGAAAGAGAAGCCATACGAAGCTTTCCCCTCTGCCGAAGTACAAGCCCAAATGGGCATATGCAGTTGATAAAACCAGTTGCGCCCGGATTTCTTTCTAGACCGAGTCCAGTCGTGCATGTGAACGCTGCAGTGTTTAAAATGCCGAATTGATGAGTTTTTTACTGTTAAAAGAGGTCTGGAACATCAAAGTTTACAAAAAGTCGGTGTTACATTTCACATGAAAGTAATTTTTTGTCGTATTATTGCTATTTGTTTACATTTAAACATTAAATTCGTATATTTTATTCTTCAATAGTTGTCAAATTTATTCAGTGACATCGGGTCTGCTCGTCCATGGCTCCTCCGTACAAATTTCAGATCTGTCGCTAGATAAATCCGAGTTCTCGCCGATGAGCAACTTAGTGATGTTACCGTATCACAATGTTTGTCGATAAAGGATATGGCCTGGTCCTGCTCCAGACATTCTCATAAATGTGATATACCTAAAAATTCTTAAATATTTATTAATTCTTTTTAACTTCTGACAGACTCAATTTGGTCTTTGCAGTTTTGCACTGTTACATTCTGCGTCAAAGAGTAAAATAAAATCACAGCATAAATTAATTGGTTCTCTCACAGAATAAATAATCTTTTTGATACATCTTATATTATTATATAAAAATGAATGGAATAAGATCATTTATAATAGAAAAACGTCATAAAATGCTCTTAATACGGATATGAGACTTGACAATGTCATCATTGGTGATGAATTAGGGATAAATTGCTCCCAATTCACCTCCAGTGGTCAGATGAGAAATTCATTTCTCAACTGACCACTGGTGATGAGATTTAGTGGTCAGTTGGTCCAAAAGGTTTTTGCTTGTTGGGCTTTGTTGTTATTCACCCCATGTAAAATGTTTGAGTTTGTTACCTTTATTCCTTTTTCCGTATCGATATTGCTGCAACGACAATTGAGCCCAGCCCTTTATGTCAAAAACGTGTCATATTTTGATGTGTGACTCATCCGTACACAAATTTTAGCTGTTTTGTTTTATTTTTTATGTGTTGGTGTCGTCTTTACAGTGTTGTTTTTGTATGTGAGTATGCGGCACTGCACTTGTGTGCACTTTCCCCCCCCGCAAAAAATGCCAGAAAAAATTGAATAGAGTAATAATCGCTAAGGCTGCTCCCTTCCGCGATGCTCTAAGGCTACTACAGTATGGCGCGAAATCTTTAGAATTTTTCTTAAATTGCAAACTGATTGAATTGTGTGACTGTAATAGGAAAGAAATAATTTTAATCTTTTGCCGTCAAGCATTAATCATACTGTATGAAAAGTTTATGAAGTGAAGGATAGAAAAACGAGTGGATTCGTTTACGGAAGTATAAACTAGGTATTTATTATTGTATTTTATTTTCTCGCACTCGTAGTGAAAAGTAGAGTGTAACACACGACGCTAAAACCCATTGTAACTCGGTTTCTATTTATTCCCTCGCTAAAGCTCGGGAATAAAACTACCTCGTATGCAATGGGTCATTTTAGCGTCTTGTATAACAATCTACTATTGTATTTTTTTCTGAGCTATGTTATCATTTTAATTGCCTAAAAGCGTACGATATAAAGTCTTAATGGTGTGTGCCACACAAATTAAATTATATGAGTAATTTTAAATGTAACGACTTAATTACCACTTGGCGTCATGAAATTTGTTTTTTGTCAGCTTAACCCTGAAACTTTAAAGTTGTCTTAAATTCCATTTATATTTGAGAAACTCTTAAATGTGAAATAATATTTGAGAAACTTTTAAATGTGAAATAAATATGTATGTAAGAACAAGGCAAATCGATATGTAAGAACCCCAATGATAGAAATGGCTCTAATGAGGGTTTTTCAAAGTGTCATTTAAAAATGAAAATAGTAACTATTTGTCTTAATAGATGGCGTTGATGGAAAGAGAAGTGTCAAAATTGGCTTTTAAAAATAAACGACCAAAGAAGCAAATAAGCGCTCGCAAGCTGACATCTGCCCAGGTGTTTAGGGTTACATCTGCCTGCCTACCTGAGTACTCTTCGAACTAAAGTAAAAAATATCACATTGACACATACATTTTCATCAACGCCATCTATCGAGCCTGCAGTTTTTTGTCATTGCGAAAAGCCCTCATTGGATTTCAAAATATCCCGGGTAGTTTTAATATTACAGTTTAAAAGAGTTTTAAACCCCATTGTACTGTGGTCAGAGCTTCTGCCTAACATACATACTTTATATTTTGTGGTTTCACTTAATGTTTTTAAGTATTCGCCATATTTTTTAAGTTTAATTATAGAACACGAGCGTCAATATTTAATCAATCAATGTATGTGTAATGATGTAACGGAGGACATACTGTTATCGTCACAGATTATAAAATTTAAAGACAAAAAAGTTTGAATACATTTGAAACTTAAATAATAAATGAGCAACATGTCAAGACAAGTTTCTATTGTAGGTAACATTATTATATAAATTAATAATGTCTCAAAGCAATAGGTACTAACCTATTAAGATATTACTAATACAGTTCTAAAGTACATTTTTAATTTGTTCGAAAGGGTTTGATTTTCATTTATTTCATTTTTTACGCGACTGCCCAAAAACGAGTGTATATGTGTTTAGGGTTTCTGTTTGCATTATTTATTCTTATTTTTTCACTGAAAAAATCTTAAGATAAAATGCTCAAGCGAAAAAGCGCCAGATAATAACCCTTAATCAAACAGAATACTTTTTTATGAGATAAATTAAAACTAAGAATGGTTTTTAGGTAAGTTGGGTGCGTAGATTCAGAAAAAAAATATAAAAATTAGATAGGGGGTGGGGAAAGGGTGTTTTTGCGGTGGGAAATAATTTCCCATTATCCGTTACTGCATAGCAAAATTTTATGGAAGTGGGAAATTGTTTCCCATTGTCCGATACGGTTACGGACTTTTATTTTTTTTAGTAAGTGGTTGTGGTTTTCGTATTTTTTTCTTATTCATTTTTCTTTTGCTGGAAATAAATAATAAAAATCTGAAGAAAAACAATATCGGATACGGATAATTTTTTTGTGCACGAGACAGACGGCCAGAAGTTGTATATATATATTACGGGAACAAAGAAAATTTTAAGTGCAGGAACGAACAATGGGAAATAATTTCCCACTTACTAAAACCTAAAAATTTCTAGTAAATCGTACTGTTTCCGCAGTTCTTTTCAAGCCAAATATGCAGAAAATAAGTCTAGTTTATAATAGTGTTTACTATATGCACTTACCAGATTTTTTTTTCAATTTAACCTCAAAACACTGACGAGAACTGGTTTTTTGGCAAAAAAATCGTGACCTCTGACTTTCTCTTTGAAATTTGGTGACATATGGCGGCCATTAAAAAAATGTTGCCATTTTTCAAATTTTAAATATTATCAAGATTTTAAATTTCCATAGATGACATTCCTGGGTGTTGTCATTAAAAAAATAAAAAATATTTTGTGAATTAGGAGGAAGTGGGAAATAATTTCCCAATGTTTGATTAAGGGACTTAAAACAGTAATAAAGACAAAAACGATGCATTTTTTGCATCGTTTTTATCTTAAAAACTTGCGTTCGAATCTATATGCGAAGATCTAAATTGTAAAATAAATGTAATGTAAAAGATTTTAACGCGTTAAAAAAAATGCACCAAATCTTCTCGGTAGCCTCGTCAGAAGTTTGAATTTTTTTAAGCATGATCTTAAAATTGAGTACATGCCTTTTGTATGTAGTGTGTATTCCCTCATAGTCCGTGAGCCCGCGACAGTATTGCCTACGTCATATGACATCACGATGAAATGCATGGCTCACGGTCGGAAAAGTTGTGCTGAGCGAGGATCAAAAATTGGCCGGAAGCTTGAGAAAATCTTCCACTTCCGGTCAAAATTTTAAGATTATATTTACGTCATGTGACATCAGTCAGAGACCCGTGTCATCATTTAGTTTTCAATCGTAGAGAGAGTAAACAATAAGTCTGTCAGTTCTGAAATGGCCAAAATACCTTAAACTTAAAATTTTTGTTTTTTAGTCATTTCAGAACTGACAGACTTATGTTTACTCTCTCTACGACTAAAAACTAAATGATGACACGGGTCTCTTACTGATGTCACATGACTTAAATACTTGGATGAATTAACCACTGGATGCGAAATGACAGCCATATTCGCCTTTACCCCTCTGCCACTTACTGTGACCGATAGCCTCAGTAAACGATATCGCGTTGTCAGTGTGCTGCTAGAGCTCGTGGCGAAACATTGGTACAAAAAAAGGCAAAATGCTTCGTATTGTTCAGCAAAAAAAATAGCGGGCAATCAAGAAATGTTTCTTTTCACGCGTAAGCACAATTTCAACCTCTTATAGTAGCTATTTTTCGCAAAATAAATAAAATTTGGTATGTAAACAAAGTAGGGTGACTTAGCCGGTTTGCCGGCCCCCTTTGGTTTTCGGCCATTACGGAAAATGTAAGAATGTATGAAAGAAATTTTTTAGTGAAATTTCTTTTTCGCGGTGTTATTAAAAGTTGCCAATACACTTATTTATTACGTATACAAAATATAATTAGAAACAAATTACGTGACGTACTGCCCCCAGGAGCTGACGTTTTCGAAAAACTTTCTAAATATTAATATTTTCATAATATAATTTTAAACAAAATATATCACATTTTTTTATAATTAATATTATAAAGAGATACTTATACACAAAAGCCAATAATAATCAACAAAAAGCAACATTTTTCTTACAAAACGTTTTCAAAATCATGTTTGACTTCCGTAAATTTTCGTCTTGAAAATCATTTCGCGCGAGGAACTGCTGTTAACACTGGTAATAGAGCCGGCATTATCAAACTGCTTGAAAACAAGCTGCAACGTCCTCTTCAATGGCTAATATGTCAACTGCACGCAAATGAGTGAAGTTTAAGACAACTTTTTGAATACTTAGACGGAAGTACTACAGGACTGAAAAGCTTTAGTGGTCCGATAGGGAAGGCACTTAATAATTTTGAATGTCTTCCAGTCAAATCATTTACTGCCGTAAGCTATTGTTTGCACAGATATAACGAAGAGCCGTGATGATTTAAGTACAGACCAACTGTATATTTTAGAAATGTGTCCAGCAGTCAGCAAGGGCGAGTGTGATGAAAGATTGGCAACTCAAGGTCTTGAGTTACCTATACAAGAGGGTGTTCGGCTATTACCCATTTCTGTTTATCTTAAAGTAAGTTAACTATGTTAGTTATGTAATTGGGCGCCTCCCGTTAACTAATAATAATAATAAATAAATAATAAGGGGCCCCAATGCGGATTGGTGGGGTGTTAACGACTGAAAATACAGCCAAAAACAATGATATATCATAGGCCATAAATAACGGCTTAGCGTGCCTCCCAAGTCACGGAGGAGCTTGAGGTCATTTTTGGTCACCCATCCCATGACCAAACCTTTGGAAAAGTTGCTTAACTGTCGCAATCACTGGGTGATGCGCTTACTTACTGCGCTATCTAGCTGGTCCGTCGTGATTATTACCTAATATTTTTTGAAAATATACCTTCAGCTACGTAAAATATTAACGCTTGAAAAAAATAATGCAGTTTTTTATGTTAGTCACCGATCACAGAGGTCCCATTTTTTTTTGTTATATACATAAAAGGTACTTAAACCTGAGATAGATTTAATTTGCGCCGGGGCTCGGGTAATTTTGTATGTAGCCTGCGCATTCACCTTTGATGGCCTGGTAACTAAATGTGTTTTTGGGAGGTCATTTGCTTTTCGGCCGCCTGGCCGAAAACTAATGTATGAGTTTCACAATCCATAATATTTGGCCGGCAATTATGGCTGAAAACCGGCTAAATCACCCTATAACATTGACGTTATTTGACAAGTGTAATCCCCTCTCACCCCGCAAAAATTGGTTGATCGTGATTTCATACATTTTTCTTACGTTACGTATCCAGTGGTTAATTCATCCAAGCTTAAATATAATCTTAAAATTTTGACCGGAGGTGGAAGATTTTCTCAAGCTTCCGGCCAATTTTATTTGCGATAATCTTCTGATCCTCGCTCAGCACAACTTTTCCGACCGTGAGCCATGCATTTCATCGTAATGTCATATGACGTAGGCAATACTGTCGCGGGCTCACGGACTATCACGTCTGACCACAAAATGACCGCAAACATAAATCTTATATAAAATACTTATATCGTAGATTAATTATGTGATCAGTATTTTATATTTGCTCGTTATAAATGTGCGAACCAATTAAATATTAGAAATAAAAAACTGGCCAAGTGCGTGTCGGGCCACGCGCCATAGGGTTCCGTAGTTACCTTATACCATACCATATTTAATACCACCTATCATTTTTCGTTTGCAAAAATAACTTTGTTTTTCACAGTGTCGGTATGAATGACAAAGTTATATTTGGGGTTTTGGAAAATGTGCTATATCTCAAAAACTGATTACTATATCTCGTTCAAACTAATTTTGGTTGAAAGTTTTTATTAAGATCTACAGCATATATTTTTTTTAGATTTTTCACTTTCTTATTTCAAAAGTTAAAGGGGGGGGGGGACACACATTTTACCACTTTGGCGGTGAATATCTTTCAAACGGTTGACTTTGAGAAAAAGTTGTCTTAAAAACCTCAATATCATTTTTAAAGACCTATCTATAGACACCCAACACGTGTTGGTTTGAAGAAAAAATTTTTTTCAGTTTCAGTTCCATGTATGGGGAGCCCCCCCCTTTATCTTTTATTTTTCTTATTTTTGTATTAAATTCGTTAAGCGGTTAACAGAATACATCTACCTACCAAGTTTCAACTGTGTAGTCTTAATACTTTCGGAATAAAGTGGCTGTGACATACGGACAGACAGACAGACATGACGAATCTATAAGGGTTCCGTTTTTTGCCATTTAGGCTACGGAACCCTAAAAATAAAAATGAAACTCTACTAGTTTGGAATACGTTTCAAAGTTCAAAAGTTTATTATTTTGTGCATTTTGTATGCATTTTTAGTCCAATATTTTGGTTTCTTAAGACGTTATTTTGAGGATCATCTTTTTTTTGATAAAAAATTTAACTTGAACAAAGTAATTGGATGAGTGTTACCATCTTGTGTAATCATCATCCAAAGCATTGCAAATATTGTATTAATCGAAGTAATTTCATGATTGTGACAGTTCAGCATTTAGCAAAATTAAAAAAAAACGCTTTTATTAAAACTTGAAAAAAAAATTTTTTTCGTTATTGAAAGTAAAAATCGTCGTAAAACCTGCCTTTCTATTGTCTAATTTAAAAATCTACCGCAATCGCTTTCAGGATGTAACACATTGAAGCTCCTTTTTGGGACAAATAAAAACTTACCAAAGAAATGCAGCAATGTGTCACATCCATCTGTCAAACGAAAGCGATTGCGATAGATTTTTTGAATTAGACAATTAGCCCCCTGGTCCTGTAAATACATACACCATTCCTATTTCGGATACTTTAATGTACTTCACTTACTTCATACATGATGCATTTGAAATCACTCTCCAAATTTTAAGGATGTGTTCAGTCCATGAAACTGAACAACTTTCTCCATGAAACATGTGTCGAAATACGCCAAAAAATTTTGGTCATTCCATACTAAACTGATCACGTGATCTCTTTGTTTTGTATGAAAAGTCATTTTTTTTACATATTTGACCATGTGTTCCTTAGAGAAAGTTGTTCAGTTTCATAGACTGAACACATCCTTAAAATTTGGAGAGTGATTACAAATGCACCCTGTATAGGGTGCCCTTTGCATCGCATAATTTCGATTGTCCTAAAGTCACTTGGCATAACTTGATTGGCATAATAATCACAAAGCATACTATTTATTTAGCATAAATTTCGATACGCATAACCATCGAATTGCATAACTTTTAAAAAGCATAATATTTCAAAGCATAATAGTTACAATTCCTAATTTCAATTGGCATATTGTCAGTAAGCATATTTTGAAAGGCATAATTTTGTTATGTCTAATATACATAACTACTAATGTTATATAGCATAATATAAAAGGAAACATAACTAATTTGAATACTTATTTATAAAAAAAAACTTTAATGGTGACCACCATTGGTGGGTTAGGTTAGGTCAGTGTTTAGAGTTTAGACCACTCTTAGCTAAGCAGGTGGAGCTTAATAATGCTTGTATGCATGTTGCACGCTGCATGCTTGCTTGCATGCTGTGCCTCCTTGCATGCATGCATGTTTGCTTGCAAAATGCTTGCCGGGGGGTGCAGGGGGGCTGGCCCCCCTGCTCGGGGGGGTCGGGGGGCCTGAGGCCCCCCGCTATAAAGAAAAACTTTTTGTGTACTAGGTAGGTTAGGTTAGGTTAGTGTTTTGACCACTTGCAGCGGAGCGAGCGAAGCGAGCGGAGCTCTATAGTGCTTGTATGCATGCTGCATTTTGCATGCTTTCCTGCATGCTGCATGCTTGCCTGCATGCTGCATGCTTGCCTGCATGCTGCATGCTTGCCTGCTGCATGCTTGCGTGCATGCTGCATGCTTGCCTGCATGCTGCATGCTTGCCTGCATGCTGCATGCTTGCCTGCATGCTTGCCTGCATGCTTGCTTGCATATTGCCTGCATTTGCGTGCATGCTGCATGCTTGCCTGTATGCTGCATGCTTGCCTGCATGCTTGCCTGCATGCTTGCTTGCATATTACCTGCATATTGCCTGCTTGTCTGCATGCTTGCTTGCGTGTTGGGTGCTTGCTCGCACGGATGCTGCAGGCTAGGTTTTTGCTTGCAGAGTGCTAGCCGGGAGGTGCAGGGAGCAGAAGTGCTCATATTTTTAATGATTACTTATTCATAAAATAATTATGAGTTTTAAAAAATATGCGTAAAGAAATTAGGTCTCTTATTACAATGCGTAATAAGATTATGTCTTTTGATGATTATGCTTTTTAGACAATATGCCAATTAAAAAATATGCGTTTTGATATTTATGCTTTTTGAAAATATGCCATTGAATATTTATGCTTAACAAAATTAAGCCTTATGATATTATGCGTTTTGAAATTGTGCTATAAAATATTATGCTAAATGATGATTATGCCATTTAATAGTATGCGTTTCATGTTTAGGACAAATAAAGTTATGCGTTCCATTAGGTAATCCCCTGTATACAGTGGCGGTTACATAATTAAAGACACCGGTCAATTTTCATACAAACGTGGTAACTTTGAAGTCGTGATTATCCGCCAAGGCTGTACCTGGCTGTGATCTGATGAAGGCCATCCAGGGAGTGAATGGAGGGGATTCAGATCGCTATACACACCCAACTGATCTGATCAGCATTCTAAGAGATATTAGGATCAGAGTTTTCAGATCACAGCTAGGTCAGTCCTTGGCGGCGAACCAAGGCACTCAAGCAAGGCCTCGTTTGTATGAAAATCAACTGGTGTCTTTTATTATGTGACCGCCACTGTACAAATCGTATGGTTATTTTTTTTTTAATGCAACTGAGTTTCTGTGAAGTTAAAGAGTTAATCGTAACTTTACCGGAACTGTCGCTTAAGTTAACCTGGAAAACTATGAACAATGAAGTTGTGACTTATGAACGACTTAATTTAGTATTTGACACAACCTTGCGTCAAACTGTGGTTCCGCGACACAGAACAATCGGTACCGCGCGGAACTGTAACACGGAATTATAAAAAAAAACATCGTGAGATTAAAATCGTGATAAATCGAGTGAGTTTACGTTACGGTTGAATTAGATAGATCCCGGGTTCGATTCCTGTCCGTAGCATGACGACTAAAGCTTAACCTGTTACTATACAAATCATCATAATTTTATATTAAGGTGTTAAAAGTCTTGTTTTATTTTAAATTTAAATTAATATCTAAACTAAAGTGTAATAGCTAATCTCTCCATAGTATATAAGTTCATAATTAAGACATTGTAATGTATTTCATGGTCACATCACGAGGAGGAGGGTACTGGTGCACTGAGACACAAGCCTTGCTTAGTTCAGGTACCAGTGGCCCTACCATGAGTTGATGCAAACGGTTTACGTTACAGTAAACTATCGGATATACTGCTCACAGTGAATGTGTGTGAAAGAGAGAAAACGTCAGTTTACGGTAACGTAAACAGTTTGCAACAACTCATGGTAGGGCTACAGTTCTCTCGCAATCTTATGTCAATAACTTTTTAGCTGTTAACTATTAGAATTTAAGTTCAAATTGTAGATTGTTGGAGAAAAATAAATAAATATTAATATTTTTATTATTATTATAAAATAATTATTTTGGTGTGTTACGTTTGTATCGATATCTCAAACGTTATTTGAAAAAATAGGTTATATTTTTTACACGTTTTATTACGTGTCGCTTTCTTGTTTGTTTGTTTGTTAATTTAGCAAACGATTTTGTACTATCTTTCCGATGAGTTAGAGACTTGAAACTTTAAACAAAGGTCAGAACTAGAAGGCAATGCAATATTATGGTGTCATTGAGCAGATCTGATGATGGAGCCGGAAGAAGGCCACAGGAACTCTGTATTAAAACCATGCAACCCCATCGAACTTGGGCTCGTTTGATTTGTATTGACAAGTACTCTAGTATGTTTATTAAATATTTTTTATATTGAAACTGATAGCCAGAAAATCCAAACTGATATTATAAATGCAAAATTGAGTTTCATTGTTTGTTACGCTTTCCCTTTGTGAGGCTTTTTGTACCCTTTGTCTTTTTCGGTACCCCTGACAACGTGTATGCAAACATGATGATCGATTGAGTAGTGAAGACGTGAAGGCGTAACAAACAGACAAACCAACTTTCGCATTTTAAATATACAACATTATTTTTTGTATATACGAAAGCCGAAACACTGGTCACATATTTTTATTTTCAGAATCAGTATAAAAAATACGATAATAACAACAAACTCACGAAGTTACGAGCTTTTTGTGTTGTCCCGTTTTTGTGCGTTAATTATGGTTTCGTAAATATTATTTAGTCAAAATATAACATGATAAAAAAAATTGCAATCGATTCTACACTGGCCTGCAAAAGTAAGTACTACAGAGGCCTATTTTCATACAAACGAGGTAACTTTGATGCTTTGGTTCTCCGTCCAGGATTAAACGGGGTGTGATTTGATAATAGCCACATTCAAAGAGTAAATGGAGGAGGCCCAGATCGCTAAAGAAACCCAACGGATTAGAAGAGTCGTTTACACCAGAGACCGAACGGACTTTTTAGTGTTACATTTTCCATACTTTTGATGTAATTTTAACTTGTAATTTTTTTAAGTTCAACCCTGACCTAAACGACTCTTCTAATCCGTTGGGTTTCTTTAGCGATCTGGGCCTCCTCCATATACTCTTTGAATGACCATTATCAAATCACACCCCGTTCAATCCAGGACGGAGAACCAAAGCATCAAAGTTACCTCGTTTGTATGAAAATAGGCCTCTGTAGAACTTACTTTTGCAGGCCAATGTATTACTGATTCTGAACAAATAGTTTTCTGGTTTCGTATATACTAAAATTAACCTTATATACTTACTAATCAGAAGAAAATAGGGGGCCATGATTATGATCTTTCCATACCAAGCAATTTCCTGAAAGGTTTTTAAATTGAATTCATTCTAATATTATTTGAATTTGACATTATTTGAAAGTTTTAATAGTCAATTTGTAAACTTTACACTGTTGAATTTACTGTATAATTTCTCCTATTTGGTCGTGTGTAAGTTTGAATAAAAAAAAAAATTTCGCGTGATTTGTATTGTATGAACCTTTAATTTCTTTTATTCTAACTGACACACGGTGAATAGGAGAAATTATGCAGTAAAATACACAAATTGGCTATTACACCTGTAACGTGGCCGTGCGACCTCTTTTTCCCTGAGTAAAAACTTATTTCTCAATTTTAAATTCGAAACTATGTCAAATTTTCATTTGGTTCCGAAAAATAATAATTTAAATGTGATGTATTCGCTGTCTTTAGACGTTTTTTACTCTCTGTACGTTAGTCAACGTAACCAGTGATTTTACATTCTCTTTGCGTTAGGCCGCGAATACACCTGCAAGAACTTCTGCGAGAACTTACATTGACAGCCTATCACACAGTAGCTTGTAAATGCGTGACAAACTGTCGCCAGTGCATTTTGTTATTATTTAACACTTATAAGCTACTGTCTGACAGGCTGTCAGTGTAAGTTCTTGCAGAAGTTCTTGAAAGTGGAAACCCGGCTTTAGTCCAGAAAAGAGCGTCGTCGATCGAAATAATGTGATTAATAAATTGTGTTAAAATTATATAAATCAACAGTATTCCTACAGTTTCTATCAGTTTGTACTAGTTCTGCTCAGTGAGACTTTTAACTAATGTGATTGACGAAAAATATTAATAAATGATGTAAGCTTTTGGCAAAACCGTGTAACAAAGAACTCTCGCAGGTTCTGTATTTTCGAAAATACATTGGATTACACTGTGGAATCCTCCTGTTTATTGCTGCACGTGACACATTTTCAAACAATTTTAAATTCAAATAAAATGAGATTGAGTTTACATAAAAAAACCTTTCGGAAATAAGTTCGTTTGTATGGAAAACCATTATAGTGGCCAGCGAACTAAAATCTATGGAATAAGCATTCTGCTTAAAAAATGGCACCACATGAAAAGTACAACTACTTAGATAGAGCTAAAAATGCTGGCATTTAATTATGCAGCACAAAGCGTCTGAACAATGGTTGCTTATTAGCGACCATAATTTGTATACTCATAGGTATTTTCTATACTTAAACGAAAAAATAAGATATGTTTTTTCTGCATCTTTTTACTGCCTCCATTGCATTTTTTACACCATTTGACTATAAAGGACGTCATTTCTAATAAACTCTCTCTTTCTATCTTTTCTCTACAATACAAACTTCAATTTATTGAAAAGAACACTAACGTCAGTCACCGGATGCGTGGCTGGCCCGACTAAAGCTGAGCGGGTTGTACTTTTTCGGCCCCGTAGTGCCATGTTTTAAGCAATATTTGTTTGCAATTAATTACACTTCCATAGATTTTAATTCGCTGACAGTGGCCCCTATTTTTTTTATAGTTTTGGCTTCGTAGTTAACAACATCACCATAGGGGAGCGACAATGATGCACCGAATTAATGAATCGGAAATATTCCACCACATCGGCATCATTTAAATATGAATTTAACGTAAACACCATGTTTTTCCTTGTTATTCGTAGAAACGTCCAAACGGTAATTTGCGTAAATTATAAGGGTTTATTGATTTTACTTCATAATTCGCCAACAAAATTGCAAATATATCCTTTTAGCATAATTTGTTATAAATTATGCAAATTCTGTAAGATTTGACATATACAAAAAGAAAATAAAGTCTACAGTTTATTACACAAAATTTCTTGTTTATCTGATGACGTATAAAATGTATATAAACCGTGATGATTTTAATGATTTGTCATTTCCAAGAATGATATCAGAATTTCCGTAAAATTAATAACATTTCATGAAATAAAACATGTGGTAAAAACGGTTTATAATCTAGCTCCTACCCGTAACTTCTTATCTAAACCATTTTTAGGGTTCTGTACCCAAAGGGTAAAAACGGGACCCTATTACTAAGACTCCGCTGTCCGTCTGTCTGTCTGTCTGTCTGTCTGTCACCAGGCTGTATCTCATGAACCGTGATAGCTAGAAAGTTGAAATTTTCACAGATGATGTATTTCTGTTGCCGCTATAACAACAAATACTAAAAACAGAATAAAATTAATATTCAAGGGGGCTCCCATACAACAAACGCAAATTTTTGCCGTATTTTGGTACGGAACCCTTCGTGCGCGAGTCCGACTCGCTCTTGGCCGGTTTTTTTAAGTATGGTTTAATATGATGGTATAAATTCGAAATTGAAATCAAACTATTTCATTTTTCACTACCGTTATCGAACATAATGTTTTCGGTTATTATTGCGTTAAATATGAAATTAGGCTCGTATAATAAAATTGAGGTATTGCTTCGCGTTTTAATAATCACCACGTAAATAAACTGCTCACAGTTTATTCAATGTTCAAAAATGTTAAGGTTTATTACAACTCACTGTAATAAACCTCGCGTCTTTGACATTTTTGAACATTTTTCAAAATGGCTGACATCTTAAAACTTCGGAAAAATGAATCGACAAAAAAAAACTATATAGGATTGTTTGTAAAACACCAACAACCTCGCAGGAGTAGATCACTAACATCATAAACAACAACATTTGCTCTATAATTTTCCAAAAACAGACAAAAAAATCTTTTTTTGTACAAAACTCGATCAGCTGTTCGGACGTTTGTTTGGAAAGTCGATTTTTTCGTCTATTATCAGAATAATTGTAGAACAAATGTTGTTGTTGATGTGAGTAATCTACTCTTCTAATCAAGGAGCTGTGGTTTAGCGCCTGGCCCAGCGATTGCGAAGGTTAAGCAACTTTCGCAAGGGTCAGTCATGGGATGGGTGACCAAAAAAATGTTATCTCGAGCTCCTCCGTGCTTCGGAAGGCATGATAAACAGTTGGTCTCGGCTGCATTTGCAGTCGTTTACACCCACCAATCCGCATTGCGCCCGCGTGGTGGTTATGGCCCGTCCTTCTTATCCGCCCATAAGGAAGGCCTGTGCCCCAGCAGTGGGGACATTAAAAATAGACGATGATGGTTAATCTAGTTCTTCAAGGTTGTTGATGTTTTACAAATAACCCAGTATAATTATTGAACCTGCTCACAAAATTTCACGAGAATCGGTTGAGAAATAACCTGTAGAGGAGAACAGACGGACAACCGGACAGACATACGAAATCACTTTTGCTTAAGCTAAAACGGAGCCGCTTCGGCTCGCTTGGTTAATAAAAACAAAAAAGTCGTTAATGGTTTTATAGTCAGGCTTTTCATAGAAGTTGATAAACTTTTGTTAACAAACATTTTAGGCATAATGTGGTTATTGGCTAACAATATTATTGTATGCTTTTAAAATAAGCAGGCAAATAATTACTTATTAACCAGACCAAATGTTTTTGTGGTGAGTAAGTGCGAGAAAATAACAAGTTTAGATATACGTTACGTAGTTTCTGTATATAGGATACTTTATTTTCAGTATAGGAAAATACCGTTTACTCTGTTTTTATGATGTTTAAATTGAACTCAATTATTTTAAGATAATTACTACCTATACTAGAAAAAAATCGACTCATCCTTACTGCCATTTATATATATAATAATATGCTATAATGCCGTAATCTGCAAAAATGGCATTTCGAGATATTCGCATTTTAAATAAAAATAGTTGCCGTTTTAAAACTATGTAACCGACTTCAAATGTGTATATATAATTTAATAGGTAATTTAAAGAACTTTTAGGTAAACTAATTTTTAAATCTTTATGTAGAGCTATACTTAATATTGATTTAAAAGGAAACTTGATTAAATAAACAGTTAAATTTGAACCGCATTAAAGTTTGGTAGAATTAATTAACGGAATTTAAAGTTATAACTTAATTGTATGACGGGATAGGTCTAGTGTACAATTATGTTATAAAATATTAACTGCGCTATGAAATCATTATTAGCGGCATAAAAGCATTGTCTTGAACTTGAAGTTCATCAATTAACGGTGTTTTTCGTGTCGCTATCTCAGGAAATTAAAAGGATAGAGAAAAACGAAAAACGTGCATTTAATCCTGTGTCATATGGTATTAAAAGGTCAAATTTGGCTTCAGGTGGGTTAACTGCATTATAGCTTATGCACGCAGAACCCGCACCCTTGGGATTCCAGTTCGCACGAGCCGCTAATGAGATCGGGCGATTTTTTTACGTTTTCGCTGTATGCCATCGTTGTTTCATCGATATGAGGAAAAACCCTCGACATTCTAACATCTTTACAGATGTCCGACAATCGATTATGATGAAATGGCTATAAACTTAATTATTGAATTTTTAAATTTTAAGCATTCACCATTTTATATTTACATAATTAAAGAGAGAATCTGTTAATATGCCTAATAAACAAACAAAACCAAATTTCATCTGCGTGGACACATTTTTTCTATCCCTCGGGAACAGTACCCTGTTTTTCTTGATGAAAGGTCCCCCTATGTCTTATTCTGTACCCTTGACAACGTATATGCAAAGTTTCATGATGATCGGTTCAGTAGTTAAGACTCGAAAGGGTAACAAACAAACCAATAAACATACTTTCGGATTTATAAAATAAAAAAAAGTAAGTACTTAGTATTCAACTTTTTAACTTCTTAATTATTAAGGTAGGTAACTTCTTAATTTAGGTTTAATAGTAGTAATTTAATAGTTTTATTTAGTAGTAGTAATTTAGGTAGGTAGGGTTTTAACTTCTTAATTATTATTAGTAAGGTAATGTTTCTCTTTCTTAATAATAAGTTTTAATATTTTTCTAGTTATTAAAGAAAGTTATTTCGTCAATTTAATATTTCTTTTGTTTTGAAAGCAATTTTAATTACATTTACAAACTCAAATAATAAAAGTTATATTGGCCAACTGTTTTAATCGTATTCGTTCGTACAATTAGTAACACTCTTAAATTAAACTGCCTTTTTAGTAGGTAACAGTCTTAAACGAATAGCCTTAATTGAAAAACGTTGTACACTTAATTTACTTTTTTTAACAAGAAAATAAAAATAAAACTATACCAGATCTAGGAATCCAATGTTCTCGCTTGCTTCCTTTCTTTTTGAACTTGCGCGCATCTTGAACGCTTTGCCTGTGTGGTCCACAAATCTCTTCGCTTGCCCCTTCATCACTTACAAATTAACAAAAACTTCGAAAAATAAATTAATTAAAAAAGGTGAACTGTTAGCGATTTCCGCGCGCTTTCGCACTATATAACACAATTGGGTTCTTTTTAGTGTCGCGACTGAACGTGCGCGCGGTTCGCGTTCTATCGTTATACTGGGACGGCGCGGACACGAGCCTGCATAAAATACTCAGTTGAACCCACTGCAAAAACCAGTATGAGGAAAAAAACCAATCAATTTGACGTTCAAAGCTGGTTTGTGTCTATTAGTATTTTCCGATTTTATGCGAACTACGCGATGAATATCAAATGAGGTTTTTTACCGTTTTGTTTTAGTTGGTGGTGAGTATGCTGGCTGGGAAACCCTTGTAGTGCGTAAGCTTTCTATCCATTCACATGTTTGCTCGCTCCGACGTCATACATCTGCAGATTTCGGTGTAACTCTGTTTATATGCAAATGAACCGTTGGCCGCGTCTGCGATGGGCACCGGCCGGCTGCGGCTGGTCTAACAGGAAAACGTTCCAAATTCGAATTTATTGATGACATGTTTTACCGAATTGTAGTTTTAGGGAGTTTTAATTTTTATTTTTTTGTTAGTCTTTTACCTAGAAGTCTAACTTCGATTGACGTTGATATCTCGAGAATAAACTTCTTACAATATTTAACAAAAATAAGGATATCAATATCATGTATGATATGCCATACATTTAGGTTCATTTTTGATTTCACAAATGCTTATTTCAGACCACATTGTTAATATTAATGACTGTGAAAAAAGATCTTTCTGCTAGAACACAAAATTAATTAATCTTAAAGTTACTTCTTTATAACATGTCTATGTGTAATTGAAATTTTCAAAACCAGCTTTTAATTTATGTACCATCAACATTCGAATCAATTCAATTAATATGTAATTCTACTATTTCAAAAAAGCCTAAGCTCTACAATAAAGCTCAAGGGTTTTTCAAGAATATTATTAAATAAATTACTTCTTACCTAACTAAAGTTGTATTCAGTTAATTAAAATAAGTTGTTAATAATCAACAAAAAAATATATATTTCTACGATAGCTTTTAATTTTTTCTGATTTTATAAAAAGTCTAACAATTATTATTATCATAATAATTGATCGAGCGAGCGTGGAGCACGAGCGAAGCGTCTCCGCTTCAGTTTGGGCAAAAAAAACAGTTTCAAAAATAAATAAATGGCTCTAAAAAGCAGGAAATAAAATATTGAAATCTGCATAATAATTAACTCGAAAGTTTGTATGCATATCTTATATTAAACATCGCCTTTTGAAGTCGGGTGGGGGGGGGGGGGGGGAACGAAGGATATTTTTTATCTTAACTAATATATCTAAATTTTAATCATGGGTTTTAAACCCCCCCGACTTCATAAGACGTTGTTTAATATAAGATATGCATACAAACTTTCGAGTTAATTATTATGCAGATTTCCATATTTTATTTCTTGCTTTTTAGAGCCATTTATTTATTTTTGAAACTGTTTTTTGTTAGATTATTTTCAAGTTTTTTGAAGGAGGTTTTGTTTTTATTAAAAACTTTTTTATTTTAAACTTTTTTGTGGTAAGTATATTTGGTGATGATATTATCTAAGTTACAATAGCCTTATTTCAATGGCTCATCACCTTTTACATAGTACTGCTTTTTATTGTTGAGGGGCGTTTATTGTTGAGGAGTTCTCCTGGTACTTCACTATCAGCTCCACTTCACCATATGAATTATGATGAGCATAAATAGCCTAGCAACCATATTAAAGTAATCGTATCGTACCAGTGAACTACTTAGTATTGAATAGTTCCGATGATCATCTATGCTGGTCTTCATCATCAGTTCTACTTCACCAAAATGGTACTTTTCGAAAGCAAATGCACAAGTTACTTAAGAAAATACTAAAATCACTATAGATGTGCCTTTAATATTCGAAGAGTTCCCTCGATTTCTCCAGGATTTCATCATCAGATCCTGATTTCATTACAATGGGACCAACTTGGAAGTATATACTTTCAAACAAAAAAATAATTTTTCAAATCGGTCCAGCCGTCTTCGAGTAATCGAGTAACATACATAAAAAAAAAAAGATTCCGACGAATTGAGAACCTCCTCCTTTTTTTGAAGTCGGTTAAAAATGCTTTCATATGTTTGTTCCGTTGTCCAGTTGTCCTGTCCGGCTGTCCGTTTGTTCTCCTCTTCAGGTCGCATTTCTCAACCGATTCTCGTGAAATTTTGTGAACAATTAAGTTATAGAATTTATTATAGATTCAGTTTTTGAAATTTTTCAAAATGGTGGAAATATTATGGGGAATATTTTATTTTAGCCATTTTGAAAAATGATCAAAAATATCACACAAACGCGAGGTCTACAGTACCCTTAGCACGAATATATCTATAAAGAAAAATAAAACCGGTCAAGAGCGAGTCGGACTCGCGCACCGAGGGTTCCGTACAATCATAAATATATTTGGATATGTTACTTTAGTACAGTCTCTAAAAAAGTAGGATAAACGGCAGACAGGTGGAAGGGCGAACAGGCGGACAGTTAATTTACAAATCTTAACCACAGCTGCTGCTGCTTATGGTGACTGAAAAACGTTTCAGCCACTCCACTTTGCAAACTGTTTATATTACTAAGTAGGAACTTATTCTTCGTTTATTACGGCAAATAGTAGGTAATTATATTAGAAGCAGCCACCAATTATTATTAAAGTATTAGGTTGCGCCATCTCTTGACCGATAGTAGAACTATTTTTTTTCTTAGGTCAGCATTCTTAGGACAGCGCCATCTGTTGACTGGTAGTGAAACTAAAGGATTTTTGTTTGTTTTTTTAATTTCTAAAAAAGTGTGTTATATTGAGGCATCGTTTAATTTTTCCTGTAATCTTTACATAAATAACTATCACATAGAATTATTTCAGATTTTTCTCTTTGCAAACTTCGGAGATAAGGGGGGGGGGGGCGGTATTTTTTTTTAACATTTTTCATCATAAGTTGAAAACTATGCGGCCTAAGAAAAAAGAAAAAAATGTTTTAAAATATGCAGACAGCGCTCTTTCATATGATACCCCACATGCCCTAGTCACCTCACTTCAAATTTTTAAGACCCCTTTTCAGTCCCTGTTGTAAAAAAAATATTAATTTTTTTTATTTCTTTCTTATTTGCAAAATAGTTGGGCAAATGTCATCTTAAACAGCTATTCCAAATTTCAAGTTGATACCATCAGTAGTTCTCGAGATATCCAGCTGTGACAGACAGACTGAGTCACACCATAAGGGTTCCTTTTTTACCATTTTGGTACGGAACCCTAAAAACGTAAAAGTAAACGTAAAAAGTCTCGCGGAAAATTTCATTATGCTATTCGGTAGATGGCGCTGTACAAATTACCCATAAAAATACTATCGGATGTTTTTACGCGCGTTATTTTTTCGATAGCTGTTCGTGCTAAGGGTACATTTCTACAGAGCTACTAGTATTATAATAGTAGTTTATGAAACTGATGCATAATGAGGGGTATTAAAACATGAGTATGTGTTTAAAAACCGAGCCGCAGGCGAGGTTTTTAATAGTATCACACGAGTGTTTTAATACCTAGTTATGTACAGTTTCATACACAACTTTATCTACTCTCATACAATTTGTGATTGAACCTACAAAATAAAATATCAATAATAAAAAGAGTAAGTAGTTTCTCGACTTTGATATAGGTAGGTTACTTACCTATGTAAAGTAAGACGTTTTTCCGTCACAGCATCTAAAATATCGGGGAGTCTTTCTTTACACTCACTACTATCAGACATTTTTAAGCAAAAGTAAAAATTAAAATTAAAAAATGGCGCGTATTCTATTAGAAAAAAATAATGAAATGAGTGAATTCCAGCAGACTAATCTTTACGCTAAGCCATCGATCACCATAGAGTCCATTTTGATCATGGAAAGTATATGGGAATATCATTGTTTTTTTTAATATCGCGGCACTGCCTCCTTCTTGGATTTGCCCTGTATCGTAATGAGAAAAAATAGTAGTTTATGAAACTGATGCATAATGAGGGGTATTAAAACATGAGTGTGTGTTTAAAAACCGAGCCGTAGGCGAGGTTTTTAATAGTATCACACGAGTGTTTTAATACCTAGTTATGTACAGTTTCATACACTACTTTATCTACTCTCATACAATTTGTGATTGAACCGATTGAACCTACAAAATAAAATATCAATGATAAAAAAGAGTTCGGTAGGTCGGCAGTACTTACCAAGGTTAAGTAAGACGTTTTTTCCGTCGCCGCATCTAAAATATCGGGTGGAGTCAAATTTTCACTCACTACACTCACTACTATGATATTTTAAGCAAAAGTAAAAATTAAAATTTAAAAATGGCGCGTCTTCTATTAGAAAAAAAAATAATTAAATAAGTGCATTCCAGTAGACTAATCGTTACGCTTAGTCATCGATCACCATAGAGTACGTTTTAATCATGGAAAGTATATGGGAATATCATTGTTTTATTTTTTTGCAATATTTGAGCAACTTCATGGGAAATAGTATCCATCTTGGGTATTCCTTTTTTTATTTGAACTGTTGAAGTGTGTTTTCTCCATCATATCGATAGCGAATTTACCCACATTTCCTGAATTGACTCCTTTTATTTTATGGCGGCGCAAGCAATAACGCTTTAAGCGTTTCATTATGGTAACTGTTATGTTATCAAACAATTATTAATTGAAAGCTCACTAATGTACTTTCAATATATATCAACATTTACACAATAAAACGCTAGCAATAGCAGGTGGCTAAGTCTAAACATATTTTCGAAGAATTGCGATTTTTCCGACGTCGAGTGTATAACAGAAAAACCGGCCAAGTGCGTGTCGGGCCACGCGCCATAGGGTTCCGTAGTTACCTTATACCATACCATATTTAATACCACCTACAATTTTTCGTCTGTAAAAATAACTTTGTTTTTCACAGTTTTGGTATGAATGACTAAGTTATATTTGCGGTTTTGGAAAATGTGCTATATTTCGAAAACTAATTACTATATCTCGTACAAACTAATTTTGGTTGAAAGTGTTTATTAAGATCTACAGCATATAGTTTTTTTAGATTTTTCACTATCTTATTTCAAAAGTTAAAGGGGGGGGACACACATTTTACCACTTTGGCGGTGAATATCTTTCAAACGGTTGACTTTGGGAAAAAGTTGTCTTAGGAACCTTAATGTCATTTTTAAAGACCTATCTATAGACATTCAACACGTGTTGGTTTGAAGAAAAAAATTTTTTTCAGGATCAGTTCCATGTATTGGGAGCCCCCCCTTAATCTTTTATTTTTCTTATTTTTGTATTAAATTCGTTAAGCGGTTAACAGAATACATCAACCTACCAAGTTTCAACTGTGTAGTCTTAATACTTTCGGAATAAAGTGGCTGTGACATACGGACAGACAGACAGACAGACATGACGAATCTATAAGGGTTCCGTTTTTTGCCATTTAGGCTACGGAACCCTAAAAAGGAGTTTGTACTAATTTTCTACATGTTTATAAGTCATATTTAATAAGCAGCCAGTTGGTAACAACAACATGCAACAACATTTTGGTCATTCGCCCACCTCTGCGGTCGGTGACGGCTCGCGCGTCAAACAGACCCGATAGTAAAGCCCCCGACTGACTCAGCCCTACTTACAATTACAAACACACGACAAATGTGTGACGCACTTTATGTTTTACCGTTAACCTTGAGGTAATTAAAAAGCTGTTAACAAAAAAACCGGATACCCTAATCCAATTATTTCATTCAAAATTAAGCAAAGGTACTTAAGTACTTACTTAGGTGGTAATTAATTCACAACCATAACTAGAGTACAATACTTTATATTAATTACCGATGAGCAGGATTCAATGTGGGTTTTGTCCCTAACGAGGGTCCAAATTTAGTAGACGAAAAAAACCATAAATTAATTACATAATATAATTTACTTTTTTCAAATCATCGCTGAAAGTTTTTTAGGATCTTAAAATAGTAACAGTAAAAGAACCTAACTGAAAGGAAAATTCACATACCATTTATTGACATGTTTTTAGGGGTTTTTTTTTGGCACTAATTTGTCGAGTTCGGTTCGGTGACTATTTTAATTATTCGCAAATTGATTCATAGTGGATATTGTGTCTTAAAATTGGTTCAGTTTTACAAGTGTCTACGATAGTGATCTTGGTTGTGTGAAGCTGAGACTTTTATTGTAGTGGTGGCTACCTCGGCAGAACTTACCGAGTAAACTGGCTTGATATACTTGGTGCCAAATGCTCCAAGCAGCATTGAAATGCGATGCACCCGCATTTTAATGTAAACTGAAGCAATCTACCACTGAACTATTTCAACACTTGACAGTGGCAAAATTTACTCCCAAAAGAGGAGAGCAGATTGCCAAACTAAAAGTAGAAGGAGAAGACATGTTTTCATAAAAATAAAATAATTTCTAGGTAATCTGTGTTCACTTGCGTTTAACCCAGAACCCACAACAAACCCAGAATTTTAAGTTTTGTGACGTGTTCCAAGAAGTTCAAACCTTCAATTTTTTGCCCAAAAAATACATACCTTGGCATTGTTTTATATTATAACGTAGTAGACTAAATTTTTTTGTATTTTTCTAACAACGTAAATTAATAAATACGCATTATTTTTTATTATTCTTGCGTTGTGAGTCCAAACTAATCTTTTTCACACAGTTAATATCAAGTGTCGATTTTTTTAGGCATAAGTTTTATATAATGAGCCGTTTTCAAAAGGCAGTTTAAGAAAAAAAAGTAGTACATAAAAAAGAACTAGATATCGTTGAGGTAGCTTTTTATGAAAAATATGAAATGTAATTACTTTTTTTGTTAGGGTTCTGTAACCAAAAGGTACAAACGGGACCCTATTACTAAGACTCCGCTGTCCGTCTGCCTGTCTGTCACCAGGCTGTATCTCATGAACTGTGACAGCTAGATAGTTGAAATTTTCACACATAATGTATTTCTGTTGCCGCTATAACAACAAATACTAAAAATATAATAAAATAAATATTTAGGGGGGGCTCCCATGCAACAAACGTATTTTTTTTGCCGTTTTTAGGGTTCCGTACCCAAAGGGTAAAAACGGGACCCTATTAAGACTCCCTATTAGACAGTTAAAATTTTCACAGATGATGTATTTTTGTTGCCGCTATAACAATACTGAAAACAGAATAAAATTAATATTTAAGGGGGGTTCCCATACAACAAACGTAATTTTTTTGCCGTTTTTTGGTACGGAACCCTTCGTGCGCGAGTCCGACTCGCACTTGGCCGGTTTTTTTATTCTTAAATCCCCACCCGACTAAAATAGACGTTATAATGCGTATCTAATGATTTGAATATTATTTCTTGCTTTTTAGAGGCAGGTTTTTTTTGAAGTCGGTTTTTTTGTTTTTTAAACAATTTTTTATTTGTTTATGTTTAGTGACAGTACCTTCTGTATGAGATAGTGTAGGTAAGTATACTATTTAGGTAGAAAAATCGGCTCAGCCAAAAGTGAGTTAATCGCGAAAAAAAACATACTATATACAGGTCAAACCGAGAACCTTATTTTTTTTGTAGTCGGTTAAAATGACTACACTAAAGGTATCCCCTTTCCAACACAAAAAACTTCATCTAATTCGGTTCATAAATAACAAAGATCAAGGTAGTTGATGCAAAATCATAGTAGTTTCAGGATTACTTGAAAACTACTTGACCGATTTGAAAAAAAATTAAATGGGACCATCTTGCAAGCAAACTCAATCGAACAAAAAAAGAATCATCAAAATCGGTCCATTAATGTCGAAGATATGCGTGAACAACGAAAAAAAAAAACATACAATCGAATTGAGAACCTCCTCCTTTTGTTGAAGTCGGTTAAAAAACAAAATAAAAAAAATAAAATAAATATTTAAGGGCGGCTCCCATACAACAAACGTGTTTTTTTGCCGTTTTTGGTACGGAACCCTTCTTGCGCGAGTCCGACTTGCACTTGGCCAGTTTTTAGTATACGTTTGTTGAGTATGTGGTTTGTTGCGTTGTGCGTTGGTTGTCCGTTGGCGTGTTACGAAGAACTTTTCTATGACCAATATGACCATTTTATTATTATTATTAAGCTTTATTTTTGTCCCTTACAAGGATATTTACATCTTATTATTATTATTTTATATATCTGTGTACTTATTTATTTGTTAGATATGTTAGTTTTTGTGCTTAAAATAACGTTAGCATTTGTTAGGTGTAGGGTGGGTAGGCTTGTGCGGTGAAAGCCTCCTCCAAACCATTCCAGGTGTCTCTGTCTATTGCCAGTCTGGGCCTTAGGTTTCCTGCTGTCATTACTATGTCGTCACTCCATCTTTTAAATGGTCTACCTTTCCTTCTTTTTTAGGGTTCCGTACCAAAATGGTAAAAAAGGAACCCTTATGGTGTGACTAAGTCTGTCTGTCTGTCTGTCACAGCTGGATATCTCGAGAACTACTAATGGTATCAACTTGAAATTTGAAATAGTTTAAGATGACATTTGCCCAACTATTTTGCAAATAAGAAATAAATAAAAAAATAAATATCTTTTTTACAACAGGGACTCAAAAGGGGTCTTAAAAATTTGAAGTGGGGCTACTAGAGCATGTGGGGTATCATATGAAAGAACGTCGTTTGCACGTTTTTAATAATTTTTTATTTTTGTTTTAAGCCGCATGGTTTTTGACTTATGATGAAAAATATAAAAAAAAATACCGTTTCCCCCCTTATCTCCGAAGTTTGCAAAGAAAAAAAATCTTAAATAATTTTATGTGATAGCAGTTTATATAAAGATTACACGAAAAATAAAACGATGTCTCAATATAGCACACTTTTTTATAAATTATCAAATTTCTAAAAAGGTTAATATTAGTTCCACTATCGGTCAAGAGATGGCGCTGACCTAAAACTGCAATACTAATTTTATTATTCTATTCTGTAGTGTGGTTTGATGGTGCAATTATGATGGTACGGAACCCTCGGTGCGCGAGTCCGACTTGCTCTTGACCGGTTTTTTCATATATTGGCTTGCCCATTTCCATTTCATTGTCAGTACTCTTTTGACCGCATCTCTCACCTTTGTTTTTAGGGTTCCGTACCAAAATGGTAAAAAAGGAACCCTTATGGTGTGACTAAGTCTGTCTGTCTGTCTGTCACAGCTGGATATCTCGAGAACTACTAATGGTATCAACTTGAAATTTGGAATAGTTTAAGATGACATTTGCCCAACTATTTTAATTTAATATTTTAAATTAATATTTTTTTTACAACAGGGACTGAAAAGGGGTCTTAAAAATTTGAAGTGATGTGATTAGGGCATGTGGGGTATCATATGAAAGAGCCCTATTTGCACATTTTAAAACATTTTTTCCTTTTTTCTTAGGCCGCATAGTTTTCGACTTATGATTAAAAATGTAAAAAAAATACCGTTCCCCCCCCTTATCTCCGAAGTTTGCAAAGAGAAAAATCTGAAATAATTGTATGTGATAGTAATTTATGTAAAGATTACAGGAAAAATAAAACGATGTCTCAATATAACACACTTTTTAAGAAATTCAAAAAACAAACAAAAATTCTTTAGTTTCACTACCAGTCAACAGATGGCGCTGTCCTAAGAATGCTAACCTAAGGGGGGAAAATAGTTCCACTATCGGTCAAGAGATGGCGCAACCTATTACTACAATAATAAACTGGTGGCTGGTTTTAATATAATTACCTACTATTTGCCGTACGAATAAACGAAGAATAAGTTCACACTTAGTAATATAAACAGTTTGCAATGTGGAGTGGCTGAAACGTTTTTCAGTCACCATAAGCAGCTGTGGTTAAGATTTGTAAATTAACTGTCCGCCTGTTCGCCCTTCCACCTGTCTGCCGTTTATCCTACTTTTTTAAAGACTGTACTAAAGTAACATATCCAAATATATTTATGATTGTATGGAACCCTCGGTGCGCGAGTCCGACTCGCTCTTGACCGGTTTTATTTCCCTTATCAGTGAACTTTTGACTCTATCTTTCAGTTTGATATTCATAAGACTTCGTTCCATTCGTCTTTGACAGCTTTTTATTTTATTTCAGAGAGTTTTTTTGAGAGCCCAGGTTTGGCATGCGTAGGTGAGAACCGGTGTTAGGCATATGTTCATTGCTTTTGTTTTTGTTTATTATATGCCCATTAGTGGGAAATAATATTTACCTAGTTGAAGTAGTGTCATCTATCGACATAAAATTATACTAAAATTCTCTGCTGTCAGAAAACCGCTCATTCTCGAGTGATAAAATGTTACTTGCAATAACTCTGTAACAGTAGGTACAGGTAGCGAGGAAAACAGTATGTGGTCGGTAGTCACCGGTGGTTTAGTGGTCAGTGAGACAACTGCGGTTTGTTGTTGTTGACTAACCGGGGATTTGTACACAGTTCTGTTGGGAAAACTCCACTGAAAAATAAACACAAATAAATAGGCTTTTTTATGCACAACGGGATAGGTGCTTCCATCCCCCTGCCTCGCGGCCAGTAATGGGCCGTGGCCGTGGCAGTGGCCGTGGCCGTGACCGTGGCCATGGCTGTGGCTATGGCTATCGCTTTGAGTTACGTGGTCAAAATGCCGCATCGCGCGTTCACTACCAATCAACAGATGGCGCTGTCCTAAGAATGCTGACCTAAGAAAATGTACAAAAAAACTTTGAACCAAGTAGTGGGGTAAGTATATCCCATAAAGTTAATATACCTGAGGTAATATTAACAACAGCGGTGAAGATAGGAGTCAAACTCGACGAAGGTGATCTATACTATGTGTCGCGAGCCGGGAACCGCGCTAAGACTGACCAAAAAGACAAGGATCCCTTTCCAAGGCCCTTGGTGGTGTCCTTTACTCGAAGAACAAAACGAGAAGAGTTCTTAAGACAAGCCAAGGCTCGCCGATCCTTGGAGAGCAGGGAAGTTGTAGGGAGTGGTCCAGAACGAAGAATCTTCGTGAACGAAAGACTCCCCCACGAAAAGCGGCGGTTATTTCGGAGCTCTCGTATATGGACCAAAGAAAACGGATACAAACACTGCTGGATTCGAAACGGAACCATTTATATCCGAAAAGGAGAGGGCCGCGATGGGAACCCCCCAATTCAAATACGATCCCAAGAAGACCTGCAGAAGATATCCGAGTCAAAGAGAATTCTGTCGTAACACAAATAAGTACTTTCCTGCGAGACTCTCAATTTATCTTGAATTCATAATCTCACTGTACTTTTATTTTGTTTTTCTTAGCATGTTTCTCATATTTTTGCTTGATCATTTTCAAAACAGTAAGAAAGAACTTAAGGCGCTAACATTTTTCATACACTTTTTCACTTTACGCATAGATGTTTCAACCTTTGCATTTACAGTACACAAACTTAATTTAACAGAAAATACACTATTCATATTGATAGTCAATACCGATATAATAAACATAGCGCTTCATAAAAACTGGCATATTAATGGCAATATAGCAATAATTCCTCCTTTTCTTCATAATCTCTTAAAATGACTACTTTAGACCTACTAACTGATATCGATCAGAGTATGAATATAGAATACCACACCATTGCCATCCCAGAGGAGTGCAGCAAAATAATATCAAAGTTTTCTTTAAAAAATTTGCATGTAAATATTAGAAGCATGAATTGCAATTTTGACAACTTCTTGGTAATGCTTGGCAGATTGGGCATGGATTTTGACGTTATAGTAATGAGTGAGTGTTGGATAAGCACATCTTCTGTTATAAAACAAATAGATGGTTACCATTCTCTTAATACTGCTAAATTCATAAACAGAGCTGGAGGAGTGATAGCTTATGTAAATGACAAATGGTCCCCCAATGTCTTTGAACCAGATATAAATGAAGCAAACTGTCTAATTGTGGAGGTACCAAATTGCTTCACCGTCGTAGGCATATACCGCTCGCCATCTTTTACCAGCTCTGCAAATTTTATAGCCGATTTGGATCGTTCCCTAAACACTCTAACACGAAGTCCTTGTCTGATACTAACGGGAGACTTAAATATGGACTTACTCGATACTTCCTCAAATGAAAACCTCTCAACATACCTAAATACTCTCTCCGAGCATGGATTAATCCCTTCCATAAAGGTACCTACCCATAATGATAAAACGTGTATAGATCATCTGTTTGTTCCCGTAAATGTTACCGCAAAGTCAATAGTATGTCCTGCAGACTTAACAAATCACAGCATGGTCATGGTGGGAATAACAACTAAAACTAAGGAACCTTTAAAGAGAACCAGATTAAAAATAAATTACCAGGATATTAAATCAGAATTAGATACAGTAAACTGGAGCAATATCATTAAACGCCTTTTGAAGTCGGGTGGGGGGGGGGAACAAAGGATATTTTTTATCTAAACTAATATATCTAAACTTTAATCATGGGTTTAAACCCCACCCGACTTCATAAGACGTTGTTTAGTATAAGATATACATACAAACTTTCGAGTTAGTTATTATGCAGATTTCAATATTTTATTTCTTGCTTTTTAAAGCCATTAATTTATTTTTGAAGCTGTTTTTTGTTAGATTATTTTCAGGTTTTTCAAGGAGGTTTTGTTTTTATTAAAAACTTTTTTATCTTAAACTTTTTTGTAGTAAGTATATTTGGTGATGATATTATCTAAGTTACAATAGCCTTATGTCAAAGGTTCATCACCTTTTACATAGTACTGTTTTTCCCGACGCAGGGGCGTTTATTGTTGAGGAGTTCTCCTGGTACTTCAATATCAGCTCCACTTCACCATATGAATTATGATGAGCATAAATAGCCTAGCAACCATATTAAAGTAATCGTATTGTACCAGTGAACTACTTAGTATTGAATAGTTCCGATGATCATCTATGCTGGTCTTCATCATCAGTTCCACTTCACCAAAATGGTACTTTTCGAAAGCAAATGCACAAGTTACTTAAGAAAATACTAAAATCGCTATAGATGTGCCTATAATATTTGAAGAGTTCCCTCGATTTCTCCAGGATCCCATCATCAGATCCTGATTTTATGACAATGGGACCAACTTGGAAGTATATACTTTCAAACAAAAAAAGACTTTTTCAAATCGGTCCAGCCGTCTTCGAGTAATCGAGTAACATACATAAAAAAAAAAAAGATTCCGACGAACTGAGAACCTCCTCCTTTTTTTGAAGTCCGTTAAAAATGGGTGTATTCCAACAGGACCCTTTGGTTGTGTGAAGCCGAGACTTTTATTGTAGTGGTGGCTACCTCGGCTGACCTTACCGAGTAAACTGTCTTGATTATACTTGGTGCCAAATGCTCCAAGCAACATTGGAATGCGATGCACCCGCATTTTAATGTAAACTGAATCAATCTACCACTGAACTATTCAACACTTGACACTGGCAAAAATTACTTCCAAGAAGAAAGTAGATTGCCAAAACAAAAATAAGAAGAAGAAGACCCCCTGTCATACAGCGTGACATACCGCCATGTTGCGAAAATATTTAGAGCCAAATTTATTACTTTTTAATTTTATTTTTAAAAGTAATTAACTATAACAATATTTGAAAGGATCTGAATAATTAATAATAATAAATATTGATATTTTAAAAGAATTAGTGGCGCGATTAATCCAAAAGTAATTAGAAGTTAAACTATGACCGCGCATACCGTTGTTTCACCAAGATGATTAATAATTACGTATTTTAATGACCATATTTTATTATGATTTAATTACAAATATACAGTTTTCAGATTTATTCCTGTAAGTGTAGTATAAGACGCTATTACCTGCCAAATTTCATAGTTCTAGGTCAACGGGAAGTACCCTATGAATTTTGATTCCTTTGAGAGTATCGAAAATGCGTTTTTTGCGCCCTAAGCGGCAGTATCTTTTTTTTACGTTAACTTAGAAGTTTGATTTTTTTACAGCTTCAAGGGCCCGTAGACCTTAGTATATGGTTTAAATTTCAACTCGATACCTCCACGCGTTCCCGAGGTAAAGGGTCTTGACAGACAGACGGACGGACGGACGGACAGACAGACGGACAACAAAGTGATCCTATAAGGGTTCCGTTTTTTCCTTTTGAGGTACGGAACCCTAAAAATCGAGTTTTTAACCGTAAATTAATCAAGTTCGTTTATTAAACTACAACATATATTTTTATCTGCTCAAAATAAATAATATTTCATTGTTTACCATTGAATCAAAAATAGGTTAATTTTAGATATACTGGCCTTAAGACGGTTGTATGACCGAAAGTGGCGCCCTCAGAGGTTTTTATTTAATAAGTTGTTAATAGAAAAAGATTTTGATAATGTTTATCGTGGAGATTTTAGGGCCCATGGTCTAGTATTTTTAGAAGGTACCACTACATGCCCTTGTAGTCATTCGTAGAAGTAGATAGAAAATGTGTCAAAAACGGCCACTTTTAGCAGTTTTTCTATCTACTTCTAGCAGTGACTACTAGTGAATGTAACGATACCGTCTAAAAATACTAGACTGTAGGTCCTAAAATCTCCACGATAAACATTATTAAAATTGTGTATTAGAATTATAATATTAAATAAAATTCACCGCGGCGCCACTTTCGCTCAGGGTACCACCTTAAGATGAGGGTGCCACGTAAGGGTGGTACTCGACTTAATATACTGTTTAGTTTTCTGATTGAAACTGACAGATATAGAAGTTACATTGCCGCTTTAAGTAACGTAGTTGCCACATTGATTCTTACTAAAGCAGCAATTTTCTCTTATCGTATGAGGATTAGTGGCCACCTCTGGTGTTAGAGTTTATCAAGCCGCCTGTAAGGCCTCTGATTTGGCTTAACGACTGTTATCAGATGACAACAGCCGGGACCGACGGTTAAACGTGCCTTCCGAAGCACGGAAGCGCTCAGTTGTAATGCCACTTAACGGTCACCCATCCGACACCTGGCCGGACCGAGCGTTGCTTAACAAACGTGATTGAGTACGATTAGTCAAGTTCCGCTATGAGCGCTTCGATGAATGAGCGCATGAGCGCTTCGCCATGAAAGCAGCAATGTAACTGATTTCTTTCAGTTTTAATCAGAAATTGATTGCAATGGGGATGGCAACGCAAAGCTAATTGTAGATGTCAGAGTAAAGATTGAGACAGTTGACTGCCTATATTCCATGACACTGTGGTCTGACTGTTATTTTCATAAGTTATGCATAATACTTAAGCAGTATACGAATTTGCAGCCTTGAGATAGCTCTTGTACCGACCTCGAAATTCATACAACTAACGTGGCGTGCTGACTCGGCATGTTCCATGACACTGCGGTCTGTCTGACTGCCGTCTTATTAGGGTTCCGTACCATAATAGTAAAAAAGGAACCCTTATGGTGTGACTCAGTCTGTCTGTCTGTCTGTCACATCTGGATATCTCGAGAACTACTAATGTCGCTTCGTATATGCTCTATGGCGCCTTACTAAACTGACTAATAAACAAACGGCCCTTAAGGCGTATCATGGGTATGTTGGGTCGAATTTGAGATACGGACTTTTACTATGGGGCAATTCAGTAAAAATTAATCGAGCTTTTATAGCCCAAAAGCAATGTGTTCGAGCAATCTGTGATGTGCCGCCAATGACTCCTTGCAAACCTCTTTTTATCGAATTAAAATTATTGAGTCTTCCAAGTTTATATATTTTTGAGGTTTCAACTTTTGTTAAAACTCATATGAGCCTATTCTTGACAAAAAAAGAGGTTTGCAACTTTAACACAAGATTCCCACATAGATTGGTATTGCAAAACTGTGGAACCGATATAGGCAGAAGAAATTCTTACGCTTTGTGTGTTAAAATTTTTAACAACCTGCCCATAAGTATGCAAAATCTGCCTGTCACAAAATTTAAGCGCAGTTTACATGAATGGCTTCAGAAAAAGTGTTTCTACAGCGTCAAAGAATTTTTAGATGAGCGACATAATTGATTTCATTATTTACTGTCATTTTTAAACATATTGGTATTTATTTTGACATTTTCATTGTACTTATTATAAACAATTTGACATTTTGTGCTTATTGTAATTTTTTTTTTTTTTTTTTTGATGTAAGTGACATAATTTGTGATCTATTTACTGACATTATGACATATATTGCGTGTTTTTTTTCGGCATTTTTAATTTATTGTAGTATTAATTTTGACATTTTGTGCTCATTTCGATTTATATTAATATTATTCTAAGCAACTATGTTCTTTTCGATTCAATTCCATTTATTAATTATTAGGTTAGCTTAATGTGCACCTTGTTTAAAGTTGATGACTGTGATATTGATTAGAAGTGACGGTTAATTTTATGTACTTACTTATTACCTATACTCATTTTAACTACACTACTTTTTACTAATTTTATAAACTCGTAGCTTCATTTATAAACATCTCTAAAAATTTGCATGCTAGATGTAGCGAAATGTGTACGATCTTTTAATATAACACCACATGTATTTATACCGCATTTCAAGCAAATAAAATATCTTTATCTTTATCTTTATCTTTAAAAAAATGGTATCAACTTGAAATTTGGAATAGTTTAAGATGACATTTGCCCAACTATTTTGCAAATAAGAAAGAACAAAAAAAAATATTTTTTTTACAACATGGACTGAAAAGGGGTCTTAAAAATTTGAAGTGAGGTGACTAAGGCATGTGGGGTATCATATATGAAAGAACGCTGTTTGCACATTTTAAAACATTTTTTTCTTTTTTCTTAGGCCGCATAGTTTTCGAATTATGATGAAAAATGTAAAAAAAAATACCGTTCACCCCCTTATATCCGAAGTTTGCAAAGAGAAAAATCTGAAATAATTCTTTGTGATAGTAGTTTTCGTAAAGATTACTGATTACAGGAAAATAAAACGATGTCTTAATATAACACACTTTTTAGAAATTCAAAAAACATACAAAAATTCTTTAGTTTCACTACCAGTCAACAGATGGCGCTGACCTAAGAAAAAAAATGGTTCCACTATCGGTCAAGAGATGGCGCAACCTAATACTACAATAATAATTGGTGGCTTATTCTAATATAATTAATTTGCCGTACGAACAAACGAAGAATAAGTTCCTACTTAGTAATATAAACAGTTTGCAACGTGGAGTGGCTGAAACGTTTTTCATTCACCATAAGCAGCTGTGGTTAAGATTTGCAAATTAACTGTCCGCCTGTTCGCCCCTCCACCCGTCTGCCGTTTATCCTACTTTTTAGGGTTCCGTAGCCTAAATGGCAAAAAACGGAACCCTTATAGATTCGTCATGTCTGTCTGTCTGTCTGTCTGTCTGTTTGTCTGTCTGTCTGCCTGTCTGTCTGTCTGTCCGTATGTCACAGTCACTTTATTCCGAAAGTATTAAGACTACACAGTTGAAACTTGGTGGGTAGATGTATTCTGTTAACCGCTTAACGAATTTAATACAAAAATAAGAAAAATAAAAGATTAAGGGGGGGCTCTCCATACATGGAACTGAAACTGAAAAAAAATTTTTTCTTCAAACCAACACGTGTTGGGTGTCTATAGATAGGTCTTCAAAAATGACATTAAGGTTTCTAAGACAACTTTTTCTCAAAGTCAACCGTTTGAAAGATATTCACCGCCAAAGTGGTAAAATGTGTGTCCCCCCCCCTTTAACTTTTGAAATAAGAGAGTGAAAAATCTAAAAAAAATATATGCTGTAGATCTTAATAAACACTTTCAACCAGAATTGGTTTGAACGAGATGTAGTAATTAGTTTTTGAGATATAGCACATTTTCCAAAACCGCAAATATAACTTTGTCATTCATACCAACACTGTGAAAAACAATGTTATTTTGGAAGACGAAAAATGATAGGTGGTGTTAAATATGGTATGGTATAAGGTAACTACGGAACCCTATGGCGCGTGGCCCGACACGCACTTGGCCGGTTTTTTAAAGACTGTACTAAAGTAACATATCCAAATATATTTATGATTGTTCGGAACCCCCGGTGCGCGAGTCCGACTCTCTCTTGACCGGTTTTTTTTGTGCTATTCTCTACCATTCTGCCAACCACGGGCAATAAAGGAAAGAACCTTGAGATAACTCTTGTAGAGCATGTCGAAATGCTACATGTTTAGAAACGTGCTGACGCCAGGTGTTCCACTTCCTGGCGCTGGGAGTAGGTAGGTGCTGTGCTGACTCATGATCCTAAACACTCTAACTTTATCATATTGGTAGAAGGACTATGAGATACCCAAGTAACAAATTTTGGTACTATAAAAGTCCTGAGAACGCTTTAGGACGTGCTAATTAGTTTCATGATAAGCACTATAATGGTATTGTAAACCTTTACAGAACCCCAAATAGGCCCTAGTTTTATCACTGATTAATTCTATAAACATTACATAAAGCCTCTCACGGTAATAAATCAGCTCTATACTTGAAAACCAAAACATGTTTATAATGCTATTTTGATCTTTTTATCACACTATTGTTCGCCATTTTGTTCGTGCTGTGCTCAAGTGTTCCCCAAGAAAACAAAATGTCATTCGCTATTACAATTTGTAATACAAAGGACATTCTACAAAACATTACCTTTGATCCACCATTGACCGTAACTCCACTGTAACTTGCACTTGCGAAAATAATTGTATCGATAAAATCACTATGCTGATTTCAAATTTGACAATGCGCCCTCATAATTTTCGTGAATTTCGTGATTTTAATTAAATTTAAATTAATAAAATAAGGACTCGTCCCGACTATGGCTGCTATAGTACACATTGGCTCCAGCCGTGCTACTAATGTGCTATCATGGCATAAACAGCAGCCATTTTTCATCGAAAACGGATTATAGTCCATTTATTATTCATTTTAGTGCTTTTATCTCACGCTTTAGTCAGGTAGCAGTAACAGAAAAAGTTTAAGTTATTTAGCAACTGCACCAGAAGTCGCTATGATACCATTTAGTACCATAAAAGAGTATTCATAACTTTTACAGAACTAGCCCCATAGCGATGTTGAGGGAGCATTTAAGAAGCTAAACCGTGACATAATGGTTGTGCAAGGTACTTTTATAGTGCAGATTGATTCTGTAATAATGTTTTCGATACTGCTACAATACTAGTACTGTAAAAGTTATTTTGACGCAATATTAGTGCAAAATAGATACATAAAAGTGACAGTAAAGTCGTCTTTAGTACTAAATAGTACTATAATCGCTTTGTTCATATCTATTAAAGTGCAACACTTTAAAGATTCTTTTGTATGTCCTGTAAGTGTTCTAAGAGCTGCACCATAGAACTTAAATGCTCTTTAATATTATAGAACCAAAACGCTCTGTGGAAAACCTTTAGAGCACAAGCAGTCACAACGGTTACCACTAAAGGCCTACTATATCACTGTTTGGTGATAAAACTCCTTGGTTATAGAAACTTTTGTTACTTGGGTAACTTTCGACCGCTCTGTTTATAATTATTTATTTCTATTCTATTAGTACCATATATCTCGGAGTGAAGATGGAACTGCGAGAGTAAAACCATACCGTGATACAGTATACAGCTAGCGCCATCTAGTATCAGGTGGCGGAGTAATGGTAAAGATGTTACAAACTAATTATGATTTCAACTGACTTGTAATTAAGATTTATTTATATAATGCAACGCTTATGAATTGCCATGTTAAATAATAATTATGGTAAGTAAATAAATAAATGAAATGAAATCAAACGCACCCTAGATTTCGCTAGTAGTCCCAAAATTTACGTTTTGTAAATTTATTATAACTTTTATGTATGAACCGATTTAGATGATTATTTTCTTCTTGAAATGGAATGTTACAATGTCCCAGTCATAGCCTTCTTTAATTCCAAGCCCTGAAGTGAGCAGAACGACAACATCGCATGTGGTCAAGCAATGGTGTCATAATATTATAATTATTATTTCTTTTTCCCATATTATCTATGTTTAAACTACCTAGTTGTAAATTGTGATGTAAGATTATTTCAATAAAGATTTTATATTTTATTATAATTAGGTATTATACATAAGGTTTGGGCCAAATTGATAGATCAACACCCATAGACAATTAACCATTTTTATACTTTAATAATCTTTTACTCCAAAAGTATTAACAATTGATATAATAGTACATTATGATATAAGTGCGGTAAGTTGAAAATTACAGCCGAGGCGATATTGCTAGCCCGAGCCGTAGGCGAGGGTTACAAGAAAGCAGAGGCTGTAATTATCAAAGCGCACGTATGTCATACGACGTTTTATAACATATTTGCGAGGAAATAAATAAAACTCGGACTTTGCACCTTTGCTTGTCTTCCATATTAAATGATGAAATTTTGATACGCTTGTGAGTATCTATCGGTAGAGGCTTAGAGTCGCCTTTTTCAAATAAAAACAATAAAGCAAAAAAAGCGCGTGGAATAATTTTTACTTGTTTAAATTAGCTATGCGCGCGCTCATCGGCGCTTTTTTTAAGGCAAAGGCATAAAAAACAGCCAGTATTACTAATAAAGTAAATTAATATTTTAGTGTTTTTGTTACAGATAAATAATTGTAATTTATTGTTAAAATTAATTAAATTAAATAATTAAATGTTTATTTATTATATTTTATCTCCCAAAGTTAATTTTATTCATAAAATGTTGACCTCTTTTCTGACATAAAAACTCTTTGCTAAGATTTAAAAAAGTACCGTTCGTTTTAGACGAAGCATCAAACCGTGCGGTAATGTAAAGCATAGATAATACGATGTAAAGTAAAACGCACGGTTTATCAAGGAAACCGTGCGTTTTACTTTACATTACCGCACAAGTTCGTAATGAGATGCAATACGATATTGAAATTGGTGTAATAAGAGACCCTTTACGAGCAAATATGTTATAAAGTAAATTAACAGCGAATATTTGTCTCTAAAAGACCTTGTGTGTAACATTAATGACCTATTTCTATCTATTGTTAGTATTAATAACAATAGATAGAAATAACGTTTGCAGCAAATATTTGTTATATAAAAACCTTTTTAATGATAAATCATTTATTGCTAGAGGGCGTCTCAATTAACTCCCTGCTGAACAAAATCAACAAAAAAGATGATATCTTTGGCAGTCATTTTTTCCTGGTTAACATTGATATTTTTCTTATTGTTTAATATATAAGTAAAGCATTTCAATAAAATAACTAAATTATTTTCATATTTTCAACCCCACACGATTACTACGAAATAAAATATCGACCTTTTATAATTGAAATATTCCCATACATTTAGCATGAAGACTGACTGACGACATGACCAAGTTTTTTTACATTCTCTTTGGTTGGACATGACCACGAACTGACAGTATCAGACGTTGCCAAACTTATTTTCATGGCTTGCAAATAGAGAAGGCTATGTCCTAGTCCAATTTCATTGACCTTGAACTTCGAAGATACACAAATTATAGACCAAAAAGAAAATAATTCTTTGAACAAACAATTTGTTTTAACAACCGATAGATGGCGCTGTATTCCCAACATGTGATTTTACTTGATTGTAGGTAATTCGAACAAGTTTTTTGAGATAAAAATTAACTTTTCAAATTAAAAAATTGTGTTTCTGTATTGGGTCGTCGTCACATACCGTATTTTCAGTTTTTATATTTTCCAGTTTTCTTTACCCGAGTGTACACTAGATGGCGTTAGAAGTTCCGAAATGGCAGATGATAAATATCAGCTTCTTGATCATAGCCGAACCAAAAATTACCGATCACAAACTGAAAATAATAAACATAAATTACAATAAAATGGAATCATATTTATTCAAATATACTTACAATAAAGCACAATTAAACCATTGAATATTTACTAGGTCCTACTCGACCAAAAAATTAAAATAAAAACAAAAAAATAAATGTTATACAAACCACACACACTTAAATGTTAACCTAAACTCTTATAAATAAATATTGAAAGCAAAATAATTAAAAGTTAAATAAAATCAAATATATTAAGTCGGAGCGTAAACCTGTATAACATTCAACGAATACTGTTTGGATATTCTGAAAATAAGGTACGCCACCCTGGCCGACACACTTCCGATGGTAATCACGTTGTTGGCAAGGGACTACTTGTGGACGATGAACCCGACAGCTCCTAGGGACTGTTGGTCGTCCTCCCGGTAGTACAGCAAGTTACCGGAAATGAGGATTATCGAGTGCTCTCCCTCTCTTCGGACTTCAGAAACCCAATGATGTCCCAATGTAACTTTCTAATAAATTCATCCAACTCGGTTAACTTCGTGTCGGTTTTCAGTGTGCGCGTGTTGCAGGTTGCCAGGTGCAGTTTTCGTGGTTAATGGTAGCCGAGCCGTACCCGGCGATTCTTATCACCCCCTGCTTTGACTTGATCTTTCACATAATTATAATAGTTTCTCGATGATTTTTAATATCAGCCAGCAGAGTTTTTAAGAACATTAATAGAGCATTCATTTTCACCGCGCATCATCACACTGCACTGCAACTTGCAGACAAATTGTAATGTGATTTGATAGGATGGCAATATGGCTATTCTACAATAGGGAATTACACCATTTTTTGAAAACAGTTTTAAATTAATCCTGAGGTCGAAATAAGCCAGCAGAATTTTTAATTTAATTTTATAAAACCATTAAATGCCCTAAAACACGTTTTTAATTTATGATTTTGAATTTTCGCGCGGAAACACTAGCCGCCATGCTGTTTAGGCTCGTGACGTCACTCCGTTAGTAAACAAACAATAGTGCGAAAGACCAAGTATAAAGTAACAAGAATTAATGAGTTATAAAATGTAAATCTTTGGTGTCTTGTGCCTGAATCCAATAATACAAGTGTAAAAACGCCACAAAATTGTGGATTCAAGTGCCAAGTGATAATAAAATGAGAAACACTAAACTGGCAAGAGAGATAATTAGTATCCAAATTCATTGTCCCCAAAAACTAGACTAGAATGTATTTCTGTGAAGACCACTTTGATGTAAGTACCTATGCGCTAGAAATGGTAAATTAACCATGGAATAAACAAAATAAATCATCATGTTAGTATTACAAAACAATCGTCATATTTTGTGACCTATGTATTTATAGGTTATGTTTTGCTATATTGTGATTTGAAAATTTCATAAATACTTATTATATTCTATATTTTAGCTATAAAAAATGGTGTGAAGAATTATACACAGTATAAGGTAGTGGGTTCTGCTTAACTCAGATGAAACCAAACTGCGTACCATCCAGATTTGATTGCCAAGCTATAGGAAACACAAGTCCACTCCAAGTGAACATCCGCATGCCTTTATTGAAAGGCAAAGAATGTCTACAATACAATTAAGGAGATTGAAGAGACCATACAAAATGAAAATTATGGTAATCAAAGTACCATCTTGTAATCAAGGTAATTTATTTTTTAGTATTTTATGCAGTTGTAATAAATTATTAACATTATCACTAGGCTAGGACAGGTATTATACTAATCATATTGTACTATTCTAGATTTTTTGACACCTGAATTTAAGAAGTGTGATGGATGATAGAGCGGTCCGAGTAGTACAAAGCTGAGTGCGGCAGGCGGCAGACGAAACAAATGCCAGTTTTATAGAGGGTCATTCGAATATTGAGAGAGTTTGCCATGTTTTAAAGATGCATTCAGTGATCTGGTGACTTATTTTAAGTAAAAATTGTGTTTCTTTTTGTTGATATTTTTAAATGTGTGTGTGTGTGTACGCCTGCAAAGTTAGAAACTAGTGATACCTCTATTTGTAATTAACAAGATCCATTTTTGTAACCTTGTTTCTATGCACAATAAAGCATACTTACCTACTCACCTGCCTCGCTCGGCCTAGACCAGCTACCACCACCACACACATTATAGTCAAAATATCAAAACATTGATTGATTGATTTTATAAAATGTAGTTATTATTAATATAGCGGTCAAATAAATATATCAAATATTATGTACAGTTTTTTTTATTTCCATTGCGCACTGTATAAAATATGATGTTGGTGAACACATAGCCGAGTTGATTTAAAGAATGTAATAGATGTGTATTTATCTCATGTACATGAGTGCAAAATATGTGTAAAAGTACCTACATAATATGCATTATCTTTACTATACATAAGGTAGGGTAGGATACTCAGAAGCAAAACTCATTTCTTTGATCTGTGGTAGGATAGGAGTAGAGTAGGTAGGCTTAAATTATAAAAAAAAACTGTTATTTTTATAACATGAAAAGTGTATTTTCAGTAGTTTACAAACTTTAAAGTTGGAAAAATAGTCCTGTGCTTTTTTTTCACTAGACGGACACTTAATTTCAAAAGTAGGGTTGTTATTAATTTGTAATTGTTAATGCCTCAGAAATAATATATAGACTGCATTTTTCTATCTTCATTCCATTTTCTTTTCCACTGTTTTCCTGACTTCCTCCAGTTTCTTACCTCTTGATATTGCTGAAGTTCCTGGAATTTTTGCACAAAAATCATAGTGACCCTCTAGTCGCATCTGGTACCGTCCACTGTTTTGCACTGGCTCACTAGCATTTCGAGGCTGTGATTCTGTCATAATTTTAGTTAATGCCACAAATAAAAGCCACTTTTATTGTTGATCTCTAGTTTTAATTTCTAGGAATGATTGGTTTTTTGATTGAAATGATGGGAGATCTTACTTATAAAACATCAGTCTTCATCATTATTTTAATTATTAGGTGATACAGCGCTAAAGTTGACTTTCTCCGTCCTCCCAGGACCTGATAACAAAAAAATAGGTTATGTTAGATTGTTATAGATAACACAGGGTATCATCGTGTTGTATTGTTATTGTGATTATTGTTAGACAAAACTTGATATATGCTAAGTACTTACATTGCTGTTTTAACATTTCTCAACTCTGCAGAACAGAAATCGGGATTGGATTGGTTGGACGCAAAAAATTTCGCCACCATGAATGAATGTATTTATCCTTGGTAGATTTGTACTTTCTGCTTTAACAAAACTGTATTTCATGATGCTATTTAATAAAATAAAGGATAATAGTCCACAGATGTAGTAATCACTTTTAAGATTTCAAAATAAATCGATGAAAATCTAATTTGTTTAATATCACAATCACAGAGAGAAGAGAGCTGTCATGTTTGTTTACTATCGGAGTGACGTCACATCGTAATCCAATATGGCGAAGGGCGTTTTTAACATTTGATGAATAGATTAAAAAAGACGATTTTTAAAATTGAATTATAAAATTTATATTGCATTTTTATGAATAAATATCGACGTTTCTCGTTTAATATTTATGAAATCTATCTTAAATATGCATTTTTATACTTTATTTTACATGGTGTAAAATAGCCTATTCGCAGTCCGATCCGACTCTCCAAAGGCCGCCCTTTTTTTTATATGCCGAGGAAAAACGCATTTACGCGCTTCCCCTCCCGCAGGTGAGCGAGAGGGGGGTATGTGGGACTCGCCAGGAGGGGACCGCAACTTCGGCGTTGCAGCTCCCTCCACGACTGCCTCCCGTAATTCCACCAAGTCAAAGCTCGGTGGAATCCCAGGAGGAGGGAATACCCACTAAAAAACCCCGGCACCTGCCCACTCGCCGCCAAATGTCGACAGCCGTAGGGCTGTATGAGGGTCCGTGGGGACAATCTCCTCAACGACAGACGGCCTGCCCGCATCCGGGCCTCCTCCGCTGGGAAATGGCCGGGCAAGTTTGGCCATTTCCCCCATCTCATCAGGACCGTGCAAGGCGGGCAGTGGTTCACCTCCCACTGCCCGCTTGGCCCTGCCTTCGAGCGGCCACCTCCGAAGATACTTTCGCTCCCCTCGCGCGTACTGTCTAAATGGTTTCCGCCTCCATGTTAAACATAGAAGCATACTCCCTCTTAGACCTCCGCAATTGTTCGAAAGGGTTCTAGGGGATTTTTTTTTTTTTTTTTTAATTATAATGGGTTTGCTCTTGACCCTAGTCTAGCCCGAAAGTATAGACGGGGTCTACGATGGAGCGAGCTTGCCCAGAAGGTGCCTATTCACTCTGGCCTTGAAAAGAGTCAGGTTGTATGTGCTCGGAAACACAGACGCCGGCAGGGAATTCCATTCCTTGGCTGTGCGCATTATAAACGATGATGAGTAGCGTTTAGTACGCACAGGAGGTATATCAACCAAGAACGGATGGTAGCCTGCAGTGCGTCTGGATGTCCGGTGGAAGTAAGGAGAAGGTGGAATGAGCTCATGCAGCTCTTGAGCACACTCGCCGAAGTACAATCTATAGAAGACCGATAGGCAAGCAACGTTACGGCGGTGAGCCAAGCTGTGAAGCTTAGCTGATACCAGTTTTCCGTCATGCGTCCAGGGATGCGCCACTCGCGCTTTCTCCTAGTCCCCAAGACGTGCAACCAGATAAGGCTTTCCGTCTTCGACACGCTAGCCTGTAAGGCCCACGGTCTGCGAGCAATCATCTCCGAAGATACGTTCGCTCTCGTCTCGCGCGTACTATCTGAAAGATTTCCGTCTCCATGTTAGGCCGGCCACACACAGACGTAATCACGTAACGGAATCTCGCAACGGAATCCCGATTCGGAATTCCGAACGCAGCAATTGCATACAAAATCGATGTCTGCCACACACAGACGTCAACGTTCCGTACGTTATTTTTTTCCGTGCGGAATTCCACATGAGGGCTCGTGCATTCGGAATCACGCACGGAAAAAAGTCATTCCGAACGCAAGCCTCCCATAGATTTTGTATTGGTCGCCACACACAACCGTTATTCCGTACGTACGGAATGCTAACTTTTTTATTACAGCTCTGGATACCAGACTTTTGGCCTACTTTTTAATTATTTTGCTAAGAGCGGGTCCATAGCGCATGTTTTGCTCTACACAATCAACAAAAACATCTACACAAAACATTGTTTCGCGAAAAATGTTGCTCTACACACGCCGTCCACAGCGATTGCGTGGCTTGAGTAGACAAAACTTCAGTGTTGCCAATTTAGCATTTTATGTTAGCCTATTACTTATCATGACTCGAAAATGTATGAAATTTTAAAAGTGACCAAAGTTTTAGGTATATCTGAAAATGTAACTATCAAGGTCAGTTTGAGAGTGTCATTTTTTTGTTTCCATTGAGATTAATAATCGAACTGTAATACCGCCTCCAAACGTTATAGTTCATTGATGTTTTTGGAAAGGTCCTCTTTGACATATTTGTTACAAAACTGGCAATGTACGCCACCGGCTTTAAAAAACACCCCAAAAAACGTATTCCATATAATGCATCAATGAGCGGTTTTCAAAAGGCAGTTTAAAAAAAAGTAGTACATAAAAAAGAACTAGATGTCGTTGAACTAAGTAGGTAGCTTTTATGAAAAATATGAGATGTAATTACTTTTTTATTATACGTTTGTTGAGTATGTGGTTTATTGCGTTGTGCGTTGGCAGTCTGTTGGCGTGTTACGATGAACTTTTCTATGACCAATGTGACCATTAATGGGAAATTATATTTTAAAAATCTACCTACTTGAAGTAGCGCTATCTATCGACATAAAATTATACTAAAATTCTCTGCTGTCAGAAAACCGCTCATTAAAATATTCGGTCAGGTCGGATCGATGACCTAGCGGCTTGTCTGGCAGAATGCGCCCATATTATGACCACAGACTGAGGCTAACCGTACACACGCCATATTATTGGCAATAATTTGCATATTGACAATAATATTGTGTGTTTGCGGGCGGTATGACAATTATGTCAGTATTAAATCGTATTGTTCAATATTATTATTGCCAATATTATTGCGGGTATGCGGCTGGCCTTAGGCCAGCCACACACATGCAATATTATTGGCAATAATTTGCATATAGACAATAATATTGTGTGTTTGCGATATTGAGGATTATGTCAGGCCAGCCGCACACACGCAATAATATTGACAATAATAATATTGAACAATATGATTTAATTCTGACATAATCGTCAATACTGCCCACAAACACACAACATTATTGTCAATATGCAAATTATTGCCAAAAATACTGCGTGTGTGCGGTTAGCCTCAGTGTTAAATCATATTGTTCAATATTATTGTTGCCAATATTATTGCGTGTGTGCGGCTGGCCTATGACAATACCCTGCCCCTCGACCCGCGCAAAATGTTTTGTGTACGTGTTTTCCACCAGGCATGGAAAGCAGAAACATTGAGCTACACAAAAATGTTTCGCGAAACAATGTTTTGTGTAGATCTTTTTGTTGATTGTGTAGAGTGTATTTTAGTATTTAGTAGTAATCAACTTTATTAGAGTTGATTATATTTTGTTTCTGTGCCTAATAAATAAATAAATAAATAGAGCAAAACACGAGCTATGGACCCGGCTTAAGTTATTAGTTCTATTTTACGAAAAAAAAAACAGAAAACAATTGAATTGACCTAAGCGTAATATAAATAATAAATAGTCTATAATTATTCATCTTCAATTATTCATTAAGGCCGGCCACACACAGACGTAATCACGTAACGGAATTCCGAACGTAATTTCGACAATGTATGAAGATTCCGTACGGAAAAAACACGTTTGTGTGTGGCAGCCCATAGATTTTGTATGCAGCTGCTGCGTTCGGAATCACGTACGTACGGAATTCCGTTGCGTGATTCCGTCTGTGTGTGGCCGGCCTAAAAGTCAAAATAATTCACCTTCGCTCAATGTTTACTCATCAAAGTCTGGCGCCTGACTGAGCCGTGATTCCGAACGAAAAAAAACGTCTGTGTGTGGTGGTACGTACGGAATCACGTTGCGTGATTCCGTTGCGAGATTCCGTTGCGTGATTACGTCTGTGTGTGGCCGGCCTTAAACATAGACACGTAGTCTCTCTTAGACCTCCGCAGTCGTTCGAACGAGGTTCAGGGTAAGCGCCACCTGCGCTCATCCCTGGTCCCTCGGTGTCGGATTATTAGCCGCCAGCTGTAAAAGAAGCTCAAAAGAGTCTTTTACAGAGACGCCCAGGGTGCACCGGCCCTCCCATTGTCTTTCCCAGTCCACGGATGCACTGGGACAAACAGTAGTCGGGCACACGAGGAGGTTATCCGACCACGCACCCCAGACTTGACCCCCTGGTGTGGTCCCATAAAAAAATTACAGAGATCTGGGGAGTTATTTTTTCATAATCCTGAAAAATATCAATTATTTAGCTTACCATCGCACGTCGCGAGTTGTACCGGTCGCAAAGGTTTCATGCAATTGGTTCTTGATCAATAGCGTTAGATTCGCAATTAGGAAATGATGTGCAAAATATATATTTTTTTTCTAATTGGTCCTTGCCCGTTGGGTGTCACTGCGCAGGCAGCTAATGGGCGTGGCTTACTATTTATTGGATAGACGACAGTAGCGGTGGATCAGTGGGCGGTGCCTATTTTCTTTTGTAATAACAGTTCCGCAACTGGTGAGCACATAGAAATAGAATGTCAAAGAACAACAAAGTCAATAAACAGGTGATCCGAAAACGAATCAATACATTTTATATGAGATACGTAAAATATGACTTAGATTCATAAAATATGACTATATTATGGCAAAGGAAATTAATAAACTATGTTCCATACTATTTTCTTTGTCGATAAACGAATAAATGTAGCGAAATTTGGTTTTAGAGAAATGTGTGGCAATATCTTATTTACCTTTGAAAAGTGTGATTACTTGGATTGTTTCTTTTAGTCACATCACAATTACTTAGAGCACAAGACACCATAGCACCACGATACCTTTATTTTAAATTCTAATTAAGATTAAAAAATATTTTAAACAAATTGTGATTGCTCATTTGCTAAGCGGGACGCTAGGGGCTCTTCCTGTAAAAAATGTTGGCACATGTCACTTGATCCTTTGTCTCTTTTTTACATAGACCGTGTCCGTATGATGTTAACTTCTCTTTTCCACGCTTTGTTGGTCTTCTTGAGCGCAGCGAAAATTTTTCTGTCTATGGGTGAGCAAGTGTATAGTGGCGCACTTACCACCACTCTGAACGTCGAGTTGCACAGTGTAGCACAGTTCTTGTGTTATGCACTCCTAGTACCACTCGACTTATTTTTTGATAGAAATCTGTAAACGCGTCTATTCGCGAGCGAGGTCCGAGGGGAAGCAACATTCCGGAGCTCATCATATTTCAACGATTGGTTATACAAATACATAGATGAGAGTACCTTTAAGTATGATTTAAAACTTGGTTTTCAATGTGTCCTTGGCAATAACTGGAATAATTATCTAAGCCTCATTATTATTTTAGTCTAAAGTAGTACTCTATTTTGTTTTTATCATATCTATGGTAATAGTTAATTATGAAGTGGATTTTATAACTTTTGGTGCCAACTGCTGCTCCCATTGTTTCTTAACTGATTTGATTTATAAAATGTTAATTACTTGCCACTTTTATAAAATAATTAACTTAATTAATTCTAAGGGAGGAATAAATCTGTTATACGTGACAAATCTTACCACTACACAAATGATCATCTCTTTTGTTGGCTAACCTATTGTTCTAATTGCAGACCGTGTGCTTATTATCTTTACTATGTAGGTACTATTAATCACACCACACCAGGGAAATTATTTTTGGCTGGTGGGATATGTTCGGTGTACACCATTTCTACTTTTTGCTTATGTTGTAATATACTCTGTCGCTGCCACTATTTTCACTATATATTAGTATCAATATATAAAAATAATTTTCTAGGACATATATTCTGCATACATATTTTGCTGCTCATGAGGAAACATACACCTCGGTTTACTGTATTAACAACCTATCTCATTGAATTGGCACCTGCTGTACTGAATAGACACAGTAGTATCATGCTGCTATGTTTGTCTTACATCATATTGACTAATTATATGTTTAAGATATTCATCTTTAGATTGATACATCAAACGAGCCTGGTCTCATTTATTGAAAATTTTACAATGGAATATAATTATTGCTCTCTTTGTCTTAAAACCATTAAACATCCATCTCTTTTTAGTAATGCTCCCTAACAAGCACTTCAAGGTTGGCATCTATAATCCAGGCTCTTTAGGAAAAAACCATGAAGAATTCATAGTGGCAGTAACACAGCGTTCTATTGATGTCCTAGCGGTTAACGAGACATGGCTTCGTCCGGGTGAACAAGGTAAAGCTCCACGTATTCCTGGCTATGTTCTTCGCAGCGTCCCGCGTCCTGCTCATTTGCGTAGAGGCTGTGGCGGCGGTGTCGCATTCTATATTCGTAAGGGTATTTTTGCGCGTAACTGTGTTCACCCTGAGGCACCGCAAGTTGAACAAATGTGGGTACGGGTTGATGTAAATGGCATAAAAATTTTAATTGGGACAGCATATCGTCCTTAATGGGTAAATGTGGATCATTTCTTGAATGCTATTACGGATTCGATTAATTCTTTTTCATATTCTGATAAAGTTATTTTGTTAGGTGACTTTAATATTAATCTCCTCTCGGACTGTGCAGAGAGATGCAAATTATTGGAGTTTATTGAGTTAATTTGGAACAGGTTGTGGATTCTCCAACCTATTTTACAGAAACTAGTGAATCTTTAATCGACATCATTTGCACCGATGCTAAAGTCAGGAATGTGTCTGTAGATGTTTTAAGTAGCAAATTATCTTTACATGCTCTTGTGACTTGTACTTTTAATTTTAGAAAACATAAATCACCTCCTTATTACATAACTTACCGTCCTTTAAAAGATATAGACCCTGTAGAATTCAATGCTGATCTGACAGCTATTCCATGGGATGCTATAATAGCGTTGGAAGATACGAATGCTAAGGTAGTTGCATTTAGTAAATACTAACTATACTTATTTGATAAACATGCACCTGTTAAGAAAGTTTTAATCAAACAACAGTTTTACCCGTGGATAACTGAAAATGTAAAGTTAATGATAAGGCTTAGAAATGAAGCTCATGTTAAATGTTTGAAAACAAAAAAGAAAGAACATTGTCTATATTATAAAGAATTTAAAAGAGTTGTAATTACAGCAATACATAATGAAAAGGGGGCGTATTTCAGATATCACATCAATAGTAAAATCAATGATCCTACAACCTTGTGGAAGAACCTTAAAGATCATGTTTTGCCATCTAAAAAGAATACTGAACTCCCTCCTGGTCTTCCATGTCCTGACGAAATTAATAAACAGTTTTTAGGTTTACCCAATAATGAAAAAAATGAATTGTCGACGCTAACCTACTTCGAATGGCATCGTTTGGGCGACTTTACTTTTAAGTTCGAACAAATCAGTAATTCTGATATACTTAGGGCTATTAAGAGCTTGAAATCAAACGCCCTTGGAGTAGATAAGATATCATTAGACATGTTATTGCTAACTATTCCTCATACGCTAGATACCATAACTTCTATCATTAACACATCTTTACTTTTTTATACGTTTCCAGATTTCTGGAAAACTGCCATTACCCGACCAATTCCAAAAAATAATAACCCTACAAGTTGTAAAGACCTCAGACCTATTAGTCTTCTTCCCTGTCTCGCTAAAATTTTAGAAAAAATTGCTTGCATACAGGTTACTGAATACCTTGAACACAATAATATTCTTCCTTCAGCACAATCGGGATTTAGAAAGAAACTACCGCCAAATCCTCCACTATGACAGTTAATAGAGGTGTCCCACAGGGATCTATACTTGGGCCTTTGCTTTTTATACTTTATGTTACGGATGTAATTGAACATATAAAAAACTGTAAATTCCACATATACGCAGACGACCTGCAAATTTATATATCTTGCAAACCTAATCAATTAGGTTCAACTCTAGCTTTGTTAAATGAAGATTTGCAAAGAATAAGTGAAAGGTCTCATCGTAACTCACTAATGCTCAATCCTGCTAAATCAAAGTATATGATATTTGGCTCCAAAAAACAGGTAGCTCAAGTTAAACTATTCGCTCCTCAAGTAATGCTTAATGGTTCACCTGTGGAATATGTGACGAAAGCTCGAAACCTCGGTTTGCTTTTTGATGATGAGCTTCGTTTTCACTCACACATAGTCGGGATCGCCCGAAATTGTTTTTATCGGCTTAAAATTCTATATTCAATAAGGCAATATTTGAGTGTTGATTTACGTATCCCTTTGGTTGAATCTCTCATTTTATCAAAGTTCAATTACGCTGACTCAGTTTATGGCCCACGTTTGTTGGCAAAAACAAAAATGTTGATTCAGCGAGTGCAGAATGCGTGTTCTAGATTTTGCTTCCAAATTCCCCCTCGGAGCCATGTCTCACCCTATATAAATAGTAATAATATTCTAAACATGTCATCTAGACGTTACATCCACTTGGCAATTGGCATCTCTCTTGTTTGGTATCATTACAACTCGTAAACCAATCTACTTGTGGTACAAGTTGACTTGGTCTGCTCAGAGTCGCCTTGGTCGACTTAATATACAAAGCCACAAAACAACAGCTTTTAAAGGATGTTTTAAATACGCAGCAGCCAAGATATGGAATGACCTTCCTCCACCTTTTCGTAAGTTGAGTAGTGTGGTAGTGTTTCGTAAACGACTTAAAGAACTAATTCTGTCACAACAAAAAGACGGCTGCAGTACATTCCTATGATTTATAAATAAGTAATTTATATGTATTTTTTAATTCAAAATATATTATCTTTATGTCTTTCATTATCAATCTCTAGGTATCTATATCATTACACATTTTTTATCTATCAACACTCGTACAATCACCGTTTTTAGGGTTCCGTAGCCTAAATGGCAAAAAACGGAACCCTTATAGATTCGTCATATCTGTCTGTCTGTCTGTCCGTATGTCACAGCCACTTTATTCCGAAAGTATTAAGACTACACAGTTGAAACTTGGTAGGTAGATGTATTCTGTTAACCGCTTAACGAATTTAAAACAAAAATAAGAAAAATAAAAGATTAAGGGGAGGCTCCCCATACATGGAACTGAACCTGAAAAAAATTTTTTTCTTCAAACCAACACGTGTTGGGTGTCTATAGATAGGTCTTTAAAAATGACATTAAGATTCCAAAGACAACTTTTTCTCAAAGTCAACCGTTTGAAAGATATTCACCGCCAAAGTGGTAAAATGTGTGTCCCCCCCCCCCCCCCTTTAACTTTTGAAATAAGAGAGTGAAAAATCTTAAAAAAATATATGCTGTAGATCTTAATAAACACTTTCAACCAAAATTAGTTTTAACGAGATATAGTATTTAGTTTTTAAGATATAGCACATTTTCCAAAACCGCAAATATAACTTTGTCATTCATACCAACACTGTGAAAAACAAAGTTATTTTTACAGACGAAAAATTATAGGTGGTATTAAATATGGTATGGTATAAGGTAACTACGGAACCCTATGGCGCGTGGCCCGACACGCACTTGGCCGGTTTTTTTACGTTTTATGCATGCAAAAGTATGTGTTACTATAAAACCACCGTTTTTAGGGTTTTGTCATTCCTTTTTGTGTACCTCTGTTTTAGGCCCAGCTGAAAATCAGCGTCGTGACCCTGACAGGTCATGATATTGTTAGCTGAGCTGGTTGCCTTTTTGGTTACCATAACATAACTATACTTAAGTAATTTAGAAATTAAGTGTTTTATAAGTGAATGTTTTTGTAACATTTTTGTGTGTAAGTAACCAAATAAAGTATTATTCATTCATTCATTCATTCACATTGTTGTTGAATATCATTATTCTCTTTATGAAACATGGTTATTTCGACAATTTTTTTTGTAAATATTATATTTGACTAGAAAAATTGAATATTCAAAAAAAATTTATGGGACGATATCTAACATGTTCCATAAGTACCAAGTCTTGGCAGATCTTAACTTAAAATTTTGTAGGGTTAATCCATAGATTAACTCTACGATATATAGCGCAGCACACCCATAGGTGTTTATATATAGCGCCACATACATAGCATTGTCCCGGACTGCCCCGTTTTTCAGATATATGAAGCTAAACTTAGGTACTTTTAATAATTTTTCTTATGGATGATTTTACATTGACATTTACATTGACATTATGAACTGTATAATAATTTAATTTATTTGTAAAACAGACTATTACATCAGGTGACGTCATAAAACAAAATTAAATATAAATAAAAAACCGGCCAAGTGCGTGTCGGGCCACGCGCCATAGGGTTCCGTAGTTACCTTATACCATACCATATTTAATACCACCTATCATTTTTCGTCTGCAAAAATAACTTTGTTTTTCACAGTGTTGGTATGAATGACAAAGTTATATTTGCGGTTTTGGAAAATGTGCTATATCTGGAAAACTAATTACTACATCTCTTTCAAACCAATTTTGGTTGAAAGTGTTTATTAAGATCTACAGCATATATTTTTTTTAGATTTTGCACTCTCTTATTTCAAAAGTTAAAGGGGGGGGACACACATTTTACCACTTTGGCGGTGAATATCTTTCAAACGGTTGACTTTGAGAAAAAGTTGTCTTAGGAACCTTAATGTCATTTTTAAAGACCTATCTATAGACAGCCAACACGTATTGGTTTGAAGAAAAAAATTTTTTTAGTTTCAGTTCCATGTATGGAGAGCCCCCCCTTAATCTTTTATTTTTCTTATTTTTGTATTAAATTCGTTAAGCGGTTAACAGAATACATTTACCTACCAAGTTTCAACTGTGTAGTCTTAAAACTTTCGGAATAAAGTGGCTGTGACATACGGACAGACAGACAGACAGACATGACGAATCTATAAGGGTTCCGTTTTTTGCCATTTAGGCTACGGAACCCTAAAAATGAACACAAATATAAAAATTGAGTCTTTAATTTACAAAATTGGTTTGTTTTATTCTAGCTTATTGAATTGTTCTGTGTCGCCAATTATATTGCTTTAATCTGTAAATTCAGCCCCACTAGCAGACCACCGAAACGTGATTATTTTGTAGTGATTTATCACGATTAACTGTCAAAAGACAGTGAATTTCGACATTTGAGTGTCGATAAAATCCTATATCACGCGTTATGTACTTATCGTGTTTCGGACGTCATGCTAGGGTTAGGTTAGGTTTAATAATATCTGGAGTAGTAAAAAGATTCCGAGCTTCAGGAGAGAGTCATCCTCTTGAGTTTGGCCATTCTTGGTCGTAATATAAGTTTAGGGTCAGATGACAAATAAAAAGAAGAATATGCAATAAAAAAAACCGGCCAAGTGCAAGTCGGACTCGCGCACGAAGGGTTCCGTACCAAAAAACGGCAAAAAAAAATACGTTTGTTGTATGGGAGCCCCCCTTAAATATTAATTTTATTCTGTTTTTAGTATTTTTAGGGTTCCGTAGCAAAAATGGCAAAAAACGGAACCCTTATAGATTCGTCATGTCTGTCTGTCTGTCTGTCTGTCTGTCTGTCTGTCTGTCTGTCCGTCCGTATTTCACAGCCACTTTATTCCAAAAGTATTAGGACTACATAGTTGAAACTTAGTAAGTAGGTGTATTCTGTGAACCGCTTTACGATTTTTATACAAAAATAAAAAAAAATAAAAGATTAAGGGGGTGCTCCCCATACATGGAACTGAAACTGAAAATATTTTTTTTCATCAAACCAATACTTGTGGGGTGTCTATAGATAGGTCTTTAAAAATGACATTGAGGTTCCTAAGACAATTTTTTTTTAAGTCAACCGTTTGAAAAATATATGCCGCCAAAGTGGTAAAATGTGTGTCCCCCCCCCCCTTTAACTTTTAAAGTAAGAGGGTGAAAAATCTAAAAAAAATATTAACTATAGATCTTAATAAACACTTTCAACGAAAATTGTTTTGAACGAGATACAGTAATTAGTTTTCGAGATATAGTACATTTTCCAAAACCGCAAATATAACTTTGTCATTCATACAAACACTGTGAAAAACAAAGTTATTTTTCAGACGAAAAATGATAGCGGTATTAAAATATGGTATGGTATAATGTACCTACGGAACCCTACTGCGCGTGGCCCGACACGCACTTGGCCGGTTTTTTTTTGTTATAGTGGCAACAAAAATACATTATCTGTGAAAATTTCAACTGTCTACCTGTTGTTGTTATTAATATCGAGCAAAAAAACAGCAAAAAAATCACGTTTATTGTATGGGAGCCCCCCTTAAATATTAACTTTATTCTGTTTTTAGTTTTTTGTTATAGCGGCAACAGAAATATATCATCTGTGAAAATTTCAACTGTCTAGCTATCACGGTTCATGAGATACAGCCTGGTGACAGACAGACAGACAAACAGACAGACTGACAGCGGAGTCTTAGTAAAAGGGTCCCGTTTTTACCCTTTGGGTACGGAACCCTAAAAAACATATACACACATAAGGTTCCCCAACCTACATGTACCTACATTTTATTTTTAATGTTTTCTTTTCTTCATTATTTTTATTGTTAGCCTTAAGTAAATATGTTTATGGTTTTTAGACTAATAAATATCTTCTATTCTATTCTATTCTATATATTTATAACTATTTGGAGTTTAGTACTTAAAATCATCCAGAACAAAAATTAGAAAAGGTACCTAAGTTAAACTTCATATATCTGGGAAACGGGGCAGTCCAGGACAATGCTATGTATGTTGCAATATACATAAACACCTATAGATTAACCCTACAAAATATCAAGCTGAGATCTGGCAAGACTTGGTACTTATAAACATGTTAAATATCAGATAAATTTGAAAAAGTGCCTAAGTTCAGCATCATATATGTGGAAAACGGGGCAGTCCGGGACAATACTATGTATGTGGCGCTATATATAAACACCCATAAATTAACCCTACAAAATTTTAAGCTGAGATCTGCCAAGACTTGGTACTTATGGAACATGTTAGATATCGTCCAATACAATTTTTTGAATATTCAATTTTTCTCGTTTATGGGACACTAAAAGTTTTGCACTTCTGGCAACACACAAACATTTGAATATAGAATGTTATGTTTTTTTAAACCTAAAAACTCATTCATGAAATCAAAACAAAAATTGCCCGTAAGTTGCGAGTCATTTGTTTTTTATCACAATACGAAGGTTGTCGCCTGTAGCAAAAATGAAATTTACGCGAAAAGATTTTAGGGTGAAATTTTTTTATGATTTCGAAACTTAGCTTTCTTCGCAAGTTTTCACTGCTTCACTTCTAAATGGATTAAGAATAGAAAGCCCCTTATTTAAGTATCGTAAAACATTGGTAGCTGTATCTCATGAACCGCGACAGCTAAAAAGTTGAAATTTTCAAAAATGATGCATATCTATTGCCGCTTTAACAACAAATACTAAAAACAGAATAAAATTAATATTTAAGGGGGGCTCCCATACAACAAACGTAATTTTTCGCCGTTTTTTGGTACGGAACCCTTCGTGCGCAAGTCCGACTCGCACTTGGCCGGTTTTTTTTTATCACGGATGAAAAGACCTCCCTCGTCCGCTCGCGAAGTTTGGTTTTCGGGCGGATGGTGTTTTATTATTATTATTGGTATTTTTAACCGACTTCAAAAAAAGGAGGAGGTTCTCAGTTCGGCTGAATTTTTTTTTTTTACTATTTTTTTTATGTTTGTTACCTCATAACTTTGTCAATCATAGACCGATTTCAGAAATTATTTTTTTGTTTGAAAGTATATAGTTATAGATTGGTCCCATTGTCATAAGATCACGATCTCACTATGAGATCCTGGAGAAATCAAGGGAACTCTTCAAATATTATAGGCACACCTATAGCGATTTTGGTATTTTCTTAAGTAACTCGTGCATTTGCTTTCGAAAAGTACCATTTTGATGAAGTGGAACTGATTATGAAGACCATAGATGATCATCGGAACTATTCAATAGGTACTAAGAATTTCATTGGTAGGATAAGATTACTTTAATATAGTTGCTAGGCTATTAATGTTCGTCATAATGCATATGGTGAAGTGGAGCTGATAGTGAAGAACCAGGAGAACTCCTCAAGAACTTACGCCCCTGCGTCGGGAAAAGCAGTATTTTGCAAAAGTTGATCAGCCATTGACATAAGAATATTGTAACTTAGATGATATCGTCTTTGGTAAAGTGGAACTGATGATGAAGACCATAGGTGATCATCGGAACTATTCAATAGGTACTTGGTATTTTGCTGGTGCGATACGATTACTTTTATATTGTTGCAAGGCTCTTTATGTTCGTCATAATGCATATGCTGAAGTAAAGCTGATAGTGAAGTACCAGGAGGACTCCTCAACAATTAACGCCCCTGCATCGGGAAAAGCCGTATTTTGTAAAAGGTGATGAGGCACTGACATAAAACTATTGTAACTTAGATAATATCGTTGCTAAATATACCAAAAAAGAGTTTAAGTAAAAAAACTTAAGACCCATGTTTTATCTACATAGATAATATACCTACTAGTTAAGATAATATAAATAAACTAAAGTAATTATCTACGTAATAAAGAAGGTACTTATTTACACTAAAAATAAAAAAATTATAAATGTTTTAAAAAACAAAAAACCGACTTCAAAAAACCAGAAAATAAAAATAATAAAGCTTTAAAATTAAATACCTCTAAAAAGCAAGAAATAATATTCAAACGAGATACGCATATCATTGTTATAAAACACGTCTAATGAAGTCGGGTGGGGCTTTTAACCGACTTCAAAAAAAGGAGGAGGTTCTCAATTCGTCGGAATCTTTTTTTTTTTTTTTTTTTTTTTTATGTATGTTACTCGATTACTCGAAGACGGCTGGACCGATTTGAAAAATTCTTTTTTTGTTTGAAAGTATATACTTCCAAGTTGGTCCCATTGTCATGAAATCAGGATCTGATGATGGGATCCTGGAGAAATCGAGGAAACTCTTCAAATATTAAAGGCACATCTATAGCGATTTTAGTATTTTCTTAAGTAACTTGTGCATTTGCTTTCGAAAACTACCATTTCGGTGAAGTAGAACTGATGATGAAGACCAGCATAGATGATCATCGGAACTATTAAATACTAAGTAGTTCACTGGTACGATACGATTACTTTAATATGGTTGCTAGGCTATTTATGCTCATCATAATTCATATGGTGAAGTGGAGCTGATAGTGAAGTACCAGAGGAACTCCTCAACAATAAACGCCCCTCAACAATAAAAAGCAGTACTATGTAAAAGGTGATGAGCCGTTGACATAAGGCTATTGTAACTTAGATAATATCATCACCAAATATACTTACCACAAAAAAGTTTAAAATAAAAAAGTTTTTAATAAAAACCTCCTTCAAAAACCTTGAAAATAATCTAACAAAAAACAGTTTCAAAAATAAATTAATGGCTCTAAAAAGCAAGAAATAAAATATTAAAATCTGCATAATAACTAACTCGAAAGTTTGTATGCATATCTTATATTAAACAACGTCTTATGAAGTCGGGTGGGGTTTAAACCCATGATTAAAGTATAGATTTATTAGTTAAGATAAAAAATATCGTTCGTCCCCCCCCCACCCGACTTCAAAAGGCGTTGTTTAATATAAGATATGCATACAAACTTTCGAGTTAGTTATTATGCAGATTTCAATATTTTATTTCTTGCTTTTTAGAGCCATTAATTTATTTTTGAAACTGTTTTTTGTTAGATTATTTTCAAGGTTTTTGAAGGAGGTTTTGTTTTTAGAATAAAAAAAAAGTTGTCCTTCAGCCGCACCCGACTTCAATAGACGTGTTTTATAACAATGATATGCGTATCTCGTTTGAATATTATTTCTTGCTTTTTAGAGGTATTTAATTTTAAAGCTTTATTATTTTTATTTTCTGGTTTTTTGAAGTCGGTTTTTTGTTTTTTAAAACATTTTTTTTTTTTATTATTTACATATTATATTATTATAAAGCATTTAACATTTATCTTTAAAATTATAGACTTTATAGGAACATTAAAATTTTATGTCAATACCTAGACGCGTTAATTACCTTTATAATGACTGTTAATGTCAGAAGGGTGTTTTTCAACCGTCTCCTTTGGATTTACACTACTGGTATCTATCCTAACAACATCCCAAAAATGCAGAACCTTGCAATTTTTTGCGACCTAGAATGTTTAAGATGACTGGGGTAGAAGTCCAAGGTTAGATTCGGCTGAAGCGGAGCATACGAGAGTCGTGGGCAAAGCCCAGTGTTGAACCGGGCATCAATCTTTGTACAATTACTGAAAATGAAATAATCGGTCGCCTCGGTCTTCCAAGGAGGTGGGGAGGTCGACAAATTTAGATCGGGACCACAGAATACACTAGTGGCTCCGTGAGCTGTAGAGCTCGCGTTAAAAATTAGCTCAAATGGTATGCTATGTTTCAATAAAAAAGTTTAAAAAAAAACAAAACCTCCTTCAAAAACCTTGAAAATAATCTAACAAAAAACAGCTTCAAAAATAAATTAATGGCTCTAAAAAGCAAGAAATGAAGGATATTTTTTATCTAAACTAATATATCTAAACTTTAATCATGGGTTTAAACCCCACCCGAATTCATAAGACGTTGTTTAATATAAGATATGCATACAAACTTTCGAATTAGTTATTATGCAGATTTCAATATTTTATTTCTTGCTTTTTAGAGCCATTAATTTATTTTTGAAGCTGTTTTTTGTTAGATTCTTTTCAAGGTTTTTGAACGAGGTTTTGTTTTTATTAAAAACTTTTTTATTTTAAACTTTTTTGTGGTAAGTATTATATTTGGTGATGATATTATCTAAGTTACAATAACCTTATGTCAACGGCTCATCACCTTTTACATATTACTGCTTTTCCCGACCAGGGGCGTTTATTGTTTAGGAGTTCACCTGGTACTTCACTATCAGCTCCACTCACCATATGAATTATGATGAGCATAAATAGCCTAGCAACCATATTAAAGTAATCGTATCGTACCAGTGAACTACTTAGTATTGAATAGTTCCGATGATCATCTATGCTGGTCTTCATCATCAGTTCCACTTCAACGAAATGGTACTTTTCGAAAGCAAATGCACAAGTTACTTAAGAAAATACCAAAATAGCTATAGATGTGCCTATAATATTTGAAGAGTTTCCACGATTTCTCCAGGATTCCATCATCAGATCCTGATTTTATGACAATGGAACCAACTTGGAAGTACCTATATATACTTTCAAACAAAAAAAGAATTCTTCAAATCGGTCTAGCCGTCTTCGAGTAATCGAGTAACATACATAAAAAAAAGGTTCCGACGAACTGAGAACCTCCTGCTTTTTTTTGAAGTCGGTTAAAAATTATGTACCACAATATTATTCATGCAAGTTAAACAGTCACTAACTTTTGTGATTCATTAACCTTAAATTTATAGTATACCTATCTACATAAAATAAATAAAAATAAGTACTTTAGATAATAAGTAGTAATTAAGATATGTCTGTACTCTTGCATTTTAACAGCAGGAGGTGTCTACTTGTAAGTGGTTTGACTAAAATAAGATATTTAAGTATTAAATGATGTAATTAGTGCATAAATTGAAATAAAAAAAATTAGGTAGGTAATTTGATAATCGCTCGTTTTCTTAATCTAAACTAGTTTTTTTATCATGGATGAAAAGACCTCCCACAGTTTTGACGAGGCCACATCTCGTCCGCTCGCGAAGTTTGTTTTTCGGGCGGATAGTGTTTTATTATTATTATTATTGGTATTCTTATTATTTGAGCATTTAACATTTCATCATTAAAATTATAATCTTTAATTACAGGAACATTAAAATTTTATGTCAATACCTAGACGCGTTAATAACCTTTATAATGACTGTTAAAGTCATAAGGGTGTTGAAAAGGAGCGGAATCTAGCAGCGAGAGATCTGCGATCTATACACATAACAGAGTGAGAAAAGCAATATTTAGGGTTACCTAAATATAATGTGATGGTGCTGCACGTAGTAAAGGAACATGATATCGCAGTCCAAAATGCGGACAAGGCAGAACTGAGCGGGGAGGGATTAGTTGAAACCCACTTAAAGTGCCTTCGCTACAATATCTGATAATGTTAAATATTTAATCACCTCTAATGAGGGTTGTAGGTTACGAAGGAGCCAGAGGTCTCCTGGATTTGATTCCTAGGGAAGGGTGTACAGCAAGGACACGGGTTGGTTTGGTGGTAAGACTATTTCAAGTCTTCCACCATCTTACCTAGATATCCTGTCAAATATAAATTGACACAATTCGGCTGTACAGGTAGATACCCAGTCCCCTCTGTGGATGAAGACTCCAGGTTTGTATAGTTCGCTATATTGCCTTCAGTCCACTTTCTACTTTAAGGCGATGAAATAAGGCGGCAAGTGCAGAAGTTCTGCACTTGCCTGCTTCTGCCTAAGTTATAAACTACACATCCGGGGTCTTCATATGAACTAAAGATGGTTAGTACCTTCTTTAGTTCTTTTTAATTTTCAAGAACATGAACGTTCTTTTTTTTTGAACGCTATTATAATCATATAAGACACGAACGTTCTTTTTTACGAACTCTATAACCAGCTACATGAACATTCTTTTTACCTATACGAACATTCTTTTCACGAAATGGATTTTAAAGGGTAATTTGTGTAAATCCGAGTTGTTAGTAGTGTAACGAACGATATTTTTAGTTTCTTCTAATTCTTCTTACTAACTTAGTGGCTCCGTGAGCTGTAGACCCCGCGTTAAAGAGTAGCTCAAATGTATTTCAAAAACAAAATAACACAAAGTAAACTTCGTTTTTTCAACAACTGTGCACATAATACAGGTGGATTTTTGAAATGTACATTAAATTAAAAAATTCAAAATTCAAAAATAATTTATTCAGTCTAGGCTTGTGAATGTCATAGAAGCTACGCCATCGGTTCGCAAACCCTAAGCGGGAGACCTTGTAACGAGAAGAACCGGCAAGAAACTCGTCAAGGGCTGGAACTGGGCATTAAGCACAGGCCCCTATATGTACGGTCTCAAAAATCCACCCTGTATACGCAGTCCTGGGTTCTGTCACAACTTTATTTATTCAAATATTGCCCAGAAATGTTTTGATTGATGAACTTTGAAATATGAATATAATATTCTTGATGAACTTTTGAGTCCACTAAAAATAAAAACCAGCCAAGTGCACGCACGAACTGTTCCGTACCGAAAACGGCATAACAATCACGTTTTTTGTATGGGAGCCTCACTGAAATATTATTTTAATATGTTTTTAGTATTTGTTGTTATAGCGGCAACATAAATACATCATTTGTGAAATTTTCAACTGTCTTAGCTATCACGGTTCATGAGATACAGCCTGGTGACAGACAGTCTTAGTAATAGAGGGTCCCGTTTTTAGGGTTCCGTACCCAAAGGGTAAAAACGGGACCCTATTACTAAGAATCCGATGTCCGTCTGTCTGTCTGTCACCAGGCTGTATCTCATGAACCGTAATAGCTTGGACAGTTGAAATTTTCACAGATGAATTATTTCTGTTTCCGCTTAACAACAAATACTAAAAACATAGTGAAAATAATATTTGAGTGAGGCTCCCACACAACAAACGTGATTTTTTTGCCGTTTTTTGCTCGATATTAATAACGACAACAGGTAGACAGTTGAAATTTTCAAAAATGATGCATTTCTATTGCCGCTTTAACAACAAATACTAAAAACAAAATAAAATAAATTTTTAACCTCGATAGCACCGCGGGTTACGCAGTTCCCGGGAACCCGCGCGTCATATACACCGTCAAGCACCGCGGGTTCCCCCGGGAACCCAGAGATGCAGACAATATGTTGCCTTATTGTAAATGAACTTTGGCTTGGATTTGAATGTAATGTTCTGTGACATTGGGCCTTGACGGATATTCTTTTCAATTACGTATAACCCGTCCAAATTAAATGAACAAAAGTATTACAAGTTGTCAATTTAAGTTTTTTCAAGTGTTTTTTTTGTTTTTTTTTCGTGACATCGATCCACTTTTGCCAACTCGTACTTGGCCGGTTTTTACCCTTTGGGTACGGACGGAACCCTAAAAACATGCTTTACACCCCTAACAAAAAAGTTGTGATACATTTTTGATCATTTTTCGATCATCATTTCGAAAAATTTCAAATAACTGATTTGACTGAAAAATCCTTACTAATATTATAAATGCGAAAGTCCGTTTGTTTGTTTGTTTGTTTGTTTATTTGTTTGTTACGCCTTCACGTCCTAACTACTGAACCGATCATCATGAAATTTTGCATACACGTTGTCAGGGGTACAGAGACGGACATAGGGTACCGTTCATCCCGAAAAAAAGTATTGTTCCCGAGGGATAGCAAAAAAACTTTCCACGCAGACGAAGTCGCGGGCGGCCGCTAGTTATATATAATTAATTATCGAACCTGCTCACAAAATTAGAGAATCGGTTGAGAAATGAGACCTGTAGACGAGAATAAACAGCTGGAAGGACATCCGGACGGAAGGGCATATGAAATATGTCAAATACAACAATATTTTTTCTACCTTTCAAGATGAGTGGATTCTTATAATTATGCGACAAAACTTTATAATGTTTTCATTGACGCTACGTTTTACAGGTTCTTAAGACCAGACCCCGAATTACGTAAGGCTGTTGCTGTTGCTTAATTAAAAACGATTGGAATCGCAGTTGCATTGCTGCTTTAAGTAAGATAGTTGTCACATTGGTTCTTACTAAAGCAGCAATGTCACTGCGATTTCTGTCAAAGTTGATTGCAACAAAGTTAGACAATCAGCCTACAGATAAAATCCAACCATTTTCATCAGGTCTTAAATCTGCGTATGGCTACTTTTTATAGTCTTATTACTTTTATCTGTGGCAATCAAACCAAGCTGTAGAACACGACAATAGCTAAACTATGTGGTAAACCTCGAAATATAAAAAAAATAAAAATATGAATTTTGGAGATATATAAATATAGGTTACGGCGGGTTGCGATCTGTAAAACTTGGGTTAAAGTATCTATAATTTCGTATTAATTAACTATATCACAACGGCAAATGGTAACCTTTTTGGTGATTTAAATGTTCTACGCGCTACTGTACTATTAGTGAATATGAAAAGAAATGCATAACAGTGTCTTTATAGGTATTAACAATGATTTCTATAAAAAACGTTTTAGCGGGTTTTGATAGTAAACCCCTCATATGCTCTCGAAACACAGGTCAAACAAAATAACGTTAATATAAACTCCTGTGAGCGTCTCCAAGGTTGTAATTATAAACAATTAGTTTTAGGACTTGTAAATAATTTTCAAGTACTCAATATGACATGATAGCACAGCTTTAACCTTTTTAAGTCCTTCATAGAACCTAAAGGCATTTTTTACAACCTAGGCCCCAATGAAATGTTACTTGGGTACTGAGTGCACTAACCACCTGCGCCATCGACCTACAATGCAACTACAGGTTGTAGTCGTATTGTAGGTCGATAGCGCATCCGACCCCCGAGTATAGAGCCGCGGCGAATCGCCTTAGGCGCGAACTTAGCTCTCGACTTTCAGACCTGAGGAACGACCGTTTTGGCGACCTCATGGCTGAAATCTCTCCCTCCCACCAGGCCTACTACAAAGTGGCCAAAGCCCTCCGTAGCGATGCTACTACTCATATTCCCCCCCTCCTCCGTCCCGATGGCTCTATGGCCTTCGACGACGACGAGAAGGCGGAATGCTTCGCTGACAGTATTGCCTCACAATGCTCAGTCAGCACACAGGAATGTGATCCGACCCATATCAGGGCAGTCGAGGAGGAGCTGAGCACTCTGAACTCCACTCCTTTGACCCCCGATACTGACCCCATTTCGATTTCTACTGACGAAATCAAATCTTTTATTAAAGAGCTCAAAGTCAAAAAGGCGCCCGGCGCCGATCGTATCTCAAACATGGCCCTTAAGTACTTCCCCGTGGAAGTACTGACCTTTCTCTCCCTTATTTTTAATGCCTGTTTCGATTTATGCTACTTTCCAGCCGCCTGGAAGGAAGCAATCGTAATAGGCATCCCTAAGCCGGGTAAGCCCATTAATAACCCCACCAGTCACCGCCCCATAAGCCTCCTCAAGGCGTTAGCTAAGCTTCTCGAAAAGTGCATACTCACTCGTATGAGAGAGCACTTATTCGGTGAAGAAGATTTAATAATTCCCCACCAATTCGGCTTTAGAGCCAAACACTCATGTCCCCAACAGGTCCACCGCATAGTCGAGTACATCTCGAGCGGTTTCTATCCGCGTAAAGATAAGACTGTAGCAGTCTTTTTTGATGTAGCCAAAGCTTTCGATAAAGTTTGGCACACCGGACTAATCGTCAAACTGTACAGGCTCGAACTGTCAGTTCGGTTGGTCCGGCTGGTAGCATCATTCCTTCATGATCGTACTTTTCGTTTTAAACACGAAGGTACGCTTTCTTCCCCCCGATCAATCACAGCGGGCGTGCCGCAGGGCTCAGTCCTCGCTCCATTGCTGTACCTAGCGTACACCAATGATATCCCAGTTCCAACCAACGGGGTTGAACTGTCCCTTTTCGCTGACGATACGGCTCTATACTTAAAAGGCCGGTCGCTTGGCCGCACCATCCTTCCGAGGCTCCAAGCCTCCATCAATGCATTAGGTGAATGGTTCCGCAAGTGGCGCATCGAAGTTAACCCGGAAAAATCTTCCGCGGTTTACTTCGATACAAAGCGCCACTCCCTACCCCCTAAAGAACGCCCCCCCTATTTGCTAGGTAAATCCATCCCCTGGCAAAAAACCGCCAAATACCTCGGTGTCACCCTGGACCAGAGGCTCACCTTTGAGCCTCACGTCAAAAGGGTGTCCCGCAATGCGCGTTTTTATATGGGCCGCCTCAACGCTATGTTGGGGCGGCACAGTAGAATGTCCCTTCGCAACAAGCGAACGCTCTACAAGGTTTGCGTGCGGCCGGTGTTGGCGTACGCGTCCCCGGTGTTCGCTCACGCCCCACCCAAAGTCCTTCACAAATTGCAAGTCGTGCAAAATCTTTTCTGCCGCAGAGCGGTCAATGCCCCATATTACGTCCGCAACGCGGACTTGCACAGGGATCTCGAACTCCAAACACTACAACAATTTTTCCTTTCGATCTCTGAGCGATTCTTTGAATCAGCCGAGAATCACTCCAATCCGTTAATCCGAAGCGCGGCGGGGTATGACCCCCCCGCTTCCACTTCCAACCAACTTTCCCGGAAACCCAAATCCGTCCTAACGGACCCCCCCAACCAACTCTCGGCCGATCTGGACCTCCTATTGGAGGCCCAGAAGGCTGTACCCGCCCCTTCACCCCCGACCCCTCTGGTCACACCCGGCCCCTCAGGCCAGCCCGTCTCTGCGACTGACCGCCCATCCGGTAATCAGTCGTGTTAGTCAGAATATTTCATATTCAATTAGTATTTGCTAAACGGCCGTTGACCCCTCTGGTTGGCGGTCGTCCTCTAAGCGTATGCTCACCTAGGTGAGTGACGCGCCGCGCCACCCTCCCCTCGGGGGGTGGTCGCTTTCGATGAAGGTTTTTATGGCTTACAATAGCTACGGTCGAAACCAATATGCGGCGGTTTTAGTCAGTCGAGTCTGACATAACCAGCATAGCATCGGCGGCTATGTGGTATCCAATGAGGATTTCCGCCCCCTTCCCCTCGGTGTCCGGGAAGGTGCTCCGAGCCCCTCAGGCTGAGAGTGAAAAAAAAAAAAAAAAAAAAAAAGATGAAAAATTGGGTTGAAAATATCTACAATAGCCACACAGAAAAGACGTAAGCAGGTACAGTCATCGACAACATATTAAGAAGTGCAGACAACACTATTTCACTCACACGTTTGCACTTCATTTTTCGGATCACCTGTTTATTGACATCACTGACCTGAATTTTTTTTTGTGTAAATATACACATCAACTTTGTCTAGGGATACAGGTGCTATTTTCATACAAACGAGGTAACTTTGCAGCCTTGGTTTTCTGCCAGGGATGTACCGTGCTGTAATCTGATGATGGCCATCCAGGGAGTGAATGGAGTAGATCAGATCGCTATACACACCCGACTGATCTGATCAGCATTCTAAAAGATTAATGGGTCGGAGTTCGCAGTTTGAGGATTTCCATACATTTTCATGCTATTTTCGCGGTTTTTTTAAACATGTCCATTACGTTTTTAGAATGCTGGTCAGATCAGTTGGGTGTGTATAGCGATCTGAATCTCCTCCATTCACTCCCTGGATAACCGTCATCAGATCACAGCACAGTACATCCCTGGCAGGAAACCAAGGCTTCAAAGTTACCTCGTTTGTATGAAAATAGCACCTGAGTGCTTAGTGCGAGTTTTCTTACTTATTCGATCGCGTTAAAGTAAACGCGATTTAGTATGGAATCGGAACAACGCCATCTTGTGACGAAAGGCTGTACTAGAAATCGTGAGTGTGAGTTTTTTACGCGGTCGATAGCGAGCAACGACAATCGAAAAGTGAAAACACCACGTGACCAAGTGAGAACGTTCTTGCTTGTGATTGGTTGTTTGTTATATTTCGCGAGTGCGAGTCGCATTTTGACATTTCGAATGGTTAACTTCAGTGAAAAATACGTGAAATTGAGTGAGAAGATACCGTAACTTGTCACCTACTTTTATTCAGTGAAAAGCATAATATTTTGTAGTGAGAACATGAAAATGTGCTTTTTTAATTGTTGGAAGATGCTGGTTGCCGCAGGAGGCTCAATATAATCGGAATTTCATCTATGCCAGTCGTGCAAGATCTCGAGTTTCATTAAACAAACAATAATACGGAATGACGAATTTAGAGGTTATCATAAGGTGTTTTAAGATTCTTTGCAAAGAATTGGAAGACAAAAACCAATTTAAAAGCATCCTAAAGAGCATTAATTTTGAATTAATGGTATGTATACGTCTTCTTTCTCAACACTTTGTACACAGCTGATAACCTAACCTAATAACTTGGTGTTTGACTGTTGACTCAACACATTCTTTTTAATTTTAGGTGATGGACGGGTCCTTCTCTACCAGTGTTGAAAAACATGTGTCGCAAAAATGTGCAGTGTATATCTACATAAATGAAGTTAATGAAGTTCTATGGAAGTCTTGACACCTAAAGATATTATAAACCTATAAACAACTACCTCTCCTGCTGCCAGCCTGGCTGTCAACGGTTAGTATCAGATATTCTAGTAAAGTACCTAGCAAAAAATAAAAGCCTATATTCTGGCTTGGTACTTAATAACATCAAAACGTTTAACTTGTAATTCAATTGTCATTGTTTATTTGTTACAGAAAGTATGGGATACCGAGCAACGTCATTGTCAAATAGTTGTTTCATTATTAAAGAAGAACATCTTTTTTTTTTTTTAGCAAAAAACATTATTATTCGATGAAGGTGCAAGTGGTTAATATTAATACCTACATTTATAAATAATTTTGAACTGAATTGAAGTCTTTTATTTTAATAATTTCAGGTTTAAAGAACCTACCTAGCTAGGTACTATTATGTCTACAACAATCACTAATTTATAAGGTTAATAGGTACCTATATTCTAGTGCATAAATTTGTGGCATCAGACAAAAGTTTGTAGTATAATGAACATTTTGCTAACGTAAAGTTAGGTACGTATCTATATAGGTAGTTAGGAATCATAATTTTAATAAAATAAAACAAGTGCTTAAGAAATTATGGAGTTTTAATAAAGTTAAAAAATACAAAGGTACTTGATCTTATTGTAACCACCTTAAATTAGTTTAGTAAATGCTATAATCAATTAATCAGTCTTAAATTTTATTATGTCACTAGTTACCGCTTACTTATATAGTAATAATCTTTGGCATAATAACTATTTGATAACTAACAATATTCATTAAAAAAATCTACCTATTGCATAGCAATCAAATTGTAGTAATGAGAAACAATATAAGTACTTACCTACCTAGGTACCTAAGTAGAAACTTTATATAGTACCTACATAGTATCAAAGAATAATTAATTTGAATTTTATAAAATTATTGTGTACTTACCAACTCTACACCTAAAGTAGGTGGGCAAGTAAAATATTGAAACTAAAATGTAAATACCAATATAGTTCTTAATGATTACAATATTTATCAACTAATTTCTCCATTAATTCCAAACCTTAATACTAATTGTTGCCAGTCTCTTTGGGTTTGTAGTTCCATTTCTCTTATTCTATTTTTCTTTCTTCTCTTCTATAATATATAGTCCTCATGTTGCCTGTGTCTGATTCTTCTCCATTCCTCATCGGCCTGGAGAAATATTAGACAGGTTTGTTCAGTTTTTGTGAGCCTCACCAGTCTTCGATGTGAACATATATTTAATTCAGAACCACTTTAATCTTGAAACACTTCAAAACACCTTTTTTTTCACAATACTTTTTAGGTACGTTCTTCGGTTCTTCGGTGAAGTGTACAATATAAAATCAAATCACCGTCGTCGTTTAGTTAATTTGATTCTTCAAGTGTCCTATTTCGCCCATCTCAACATTTTAGGCGATAAGCTTAATTTTATTTACAAAAGATTAGAAAGATTTAGGTTAGGACCGGCCTTGCGCCAACTTATTTGAAGTTTGACTGAATTAAAAAGTAAACATTCCTAGAACCCTACCAAATTTAAAAGTAGCAGTTTTCCTTTGGCTAGATAGAAAGATACCCCTTTTAGAATCGGTTGGATTATATCACGACGTAAACTTAGTACCAACATAAGAAGACAATTAAACGCTATTCACGGTGAGTAAACGTGGAACGAGCGGTAACATGTAACTTCATCTCACACTCGCTCGTTGTCGATTTACGCCGCGTTTAACGTTTACTCGATTAACGCGATAGTAAAGTAATTCGCATGAATTTAAGAAACTCGCACTAAGCACTCTGAGTGCTTAGTGCGAGTTTTCTTACTTATTCGATCGCGTTAAAGTAAACGCGATTTAGTATGGAATCGGAACAACGCCATCTCGTGACGAAAGGCTGTACTAGAAATCGTGAGTGTGAGTTTTTTACGCGGTCGATAGCGAGCAACGACAATCGAAAAGTGAAAACACCACGTGACCAAGTGAGAACGTTCTTGCTTGTGATTGGTTGTTTGTTATATTTCGCGAGTGCGAGTCGCATTTTTGACATTTCGAATGGTTAACTTCAGTGAAAAAAATAAAAAAACCGGTCAAGAGCGAGTCGGACTCGCGCACCGAGGGTTCCGTACAATCATAAATATATTTGGATATGTTATTTTAGGACAGTCTTTAAAAATGTAGGATAAACGGCAGACAGGTGGAAGGGCGAACAGGCGGACAGTTAATTTACAAATGCTGCTTATGGTGACTGAAAAACGTTTCAGCCACTCCACATTGCAAAATGTTTATATTACTAGTCCATCAGCCATTTTAATGTCCCCACTGCTGGGGCACAGGCCTTCCTTATGGGTGGATAAGGAGGACGGTCAATAACCCACCACGCGGTCCCAATGCGGATTGGTGGGTGTTAACGACTGCAAATGCAGCCGGGACCAACGGCTTAACGTGCCTTCCGAAGCACGGTGGAGCTCGAGATAATACATTTTTGGTCACCCATCCCATGACCGAACCTTGCGAAAGTTGCTTAACATCTGCAATCGCTGGTCCAGGCGCTAAACCACTGCGCCACCGAGCTCCTCGTTATTATTATATTACTATATAGTAATATATATAATTACTTAGTAAAGTATGAACTTATTCTTCGTTTATTCGTACGGCAAATAGTAGGTAATTATAATTGAACCAGCCATCAATTTATTATTGTAGTGTTAGGTTGCGCCATCTCTTGACCCATAGTGGAACTACTTTTTAGGGTTCCGTAGCCAAAATGGCAAAAAACGGAACCCTTATAGATTCGTCATGTCTGTCTGTCTGTCTGTCTGTCTGTCTGTCTGTCCGTATGTCACAGCCACTTTATTCCGAAAGTAATAAGACTACACAGTTGAAACTTGGTAGGTAGATGTATTCTGTTAACCGCTTAACGAATTTAATACAAAAATAAGAAAAATAAAAGATTAAGGGGGGGCTCTCCATACATGGAACTGAAACTGAAAAAAAAAATTTTTCTTCAAACCAACACGTGTTGGGTGTCTATAGATAGGTCTTTAAAAATGACATTAAGGTTTCTAAGACAACTTTTTCTCAAAGTCAACCGTTTGAAAGATATTTACCGCCAAAGTGGTAAAATGTGTGTCCCCCCCCCTTTAACTTTTGAAATAAGAGAGTGAAAAATCTAAAAAAAATAGATGCGGTAGATCTTAACAAACACTTTTAACCAAAATTGGTTTACACGAGATATAGTAATTAGTTTTTGAGATATAGCACATTTTCCAAAACCGCAAATATAACTTTGTCATTCATACCAACACTGTGAAAAACAAAGTTATTTTTACAGACGAAAAATTATAGGTGGTATTAAATATGGTATGGTATAAGGTAACTACGGAACCCTATGGCGCGTGGCCCGACATGCACTTGGCCGGTTTTTTTGCCCTTAGGTTAGCAAGCTTAGGACAGCGCCATCTGTTGACTGGTAGTGAAACTAAAAAAAAATTGTTTGTTTTTTGAATTTCTAAAAAAAGTGTGTTATATTGAGACATCGTTTTATTTTTTTTCCTGTAATCTTTACATAAACTACTATCACATAGAATTATTTCAGATTTTTCTCTTTGCAAACTTCGGAGATAAGGGGGGGGAACGGTATTTTTTTTTACATTTTTCATCATAAGTCGAAAACTATGCGGCCTAAGAAAAAAAAAAATTGTTTTGAAATGTGCAAACAGCGCTCTTTCATATGATACCCCACATGCCCTAATCACCTCACTTAAAATTTTTAAGACCCCTTTTCAGTCCCTGTTGTAAAAAAAATATTAATTTTATTATTTCTTTCTTATTTGCAAAATAGTTGGGCAAATGTCATCTAAAACTATTCCAAATTTCAAGTTGATACCATTAGTAGTTCTCGAGATATCCAGCTGTGACAGACAGACAGACTGAGTCTCACCATAAGGGTTCCTTTTTTACCATTTTGGTACGGAACCCTAAAAACGTGAAATTGAGTGAGAAGATACCGTAACTTGTCACCTACTTTTATTCAGTGAAAAGCATAATATTTTGTAGTGAGAACATGGAAATGTGCTTTTTTAATTGTTGGAAGATGCTGGTTGCCGCAGGAGGCTCAATGTAATCGGAATTTCATCTATGCCAGTCGTGCAAGATCTCGAGTTTCATTAAACAAACAATAATACGGGATGCGGGATGACGAATTTAGAGGTTATCATAAGGTGTTTTAAGATTCTTTGCAAAGAATTGGAAGACAAAAACCAATTTAAAAGCATCCTAAAGAGCATTAATTTTGAATTAATGGTATGTATACGTCTCCTTTCTCAACACTTTGTACACAGCTGATAACCTAACCTAATAACTTGGTGTTTGACTCAACACATTCTTTTTAATTTTAGGTGATGGACGGGTCCTTCTCTACCAGTGTTGAAAAACATGTGTCGCAAAAATGTGCAGTGTATATATTCATAAATGAAGTTAATGAAATTCTATGGAAGTCTTGACACCTAAAGATATTATAAACCTATAAACAACTACCTCTCCTGCTGCCAGCCTGGCTGTCAACGGTTAGTATCAGATATTCTAGTAAAGTACCTAGCAAAAAATAAAAGCCTATATTCTGGCTTGGTACTTAATAACATCAAAACGTTTAACTTGTAATTCAATTGTTATTGTTTATTTGTTACAGAAAGTATGGGATACCGAGCAAGGTCATTGTCAAATAGTTGTTTCATTATTAAAGAAGAACATCTATTCTTTTCAGCAAGAAACATTATTATTCGATGAAGGTGCAAGTGGTTAATATTAATACCTACATTTATAAATAATTTTGAACTGAATTGAAGTCTTTTATTTTAATAATTTCAGGTTTAAAGAACCTACCTAGCTAGGTACTATTATGTCTACAACAATCACTAATTTATAAGGTTAATAGAGGTACCTATATTCTAGTGCATAAATTTGTGGCATCAGACAAAAGTGACTGCACCTTAAGACCTTCATATTGTAGTATAATGAACATTTTGCTAACGTTAAGCTAGGTACGTATCTATATAGGTAGTTAGGGATCATAATTTTAATAAAATAAAACAAGTGCTTAAGAAATTATGGAGTTTTAATAAAGTTAAAAAATACAAAGGTACTTGATCTTATTGTAACCTCCTTAAATTAATTAGATAAATGCTATAATCAATTAATCAGTCTTAAATTTTATTATGTCACTAGTTACCGCTTACTTATATAGTAATAATCTTTGGCATAATAACTATTTGATAACTAACAATATTCATTAAAAAAATCTACCTATTGCATAGCAATCAAATTGTAGTAATGAGAAACAATATAAGTACTTACCTACCTAGGTACCTAAGTAGAAACTTTATATAGTACCTACATAGTATCAAAGAATAATTAATTTGAATTTTATAAAATTATTGTGTACTTACCAACTCTACACCTAAAGTAGGTGGGCAAGTAAAATATTAAAACTAAAATGTAAATACCAATATAGTTCTTAATGATTACAATATTTATCAACTAATTTCTCCATTAATTCCAAGCCTTAATACCAATTGTTGCCAGTCTCTTTGGGTTTGTAGTTCCATTTCTCTTATTCTATTTTTCTTTCTTCTCTTCTATAATATATAGTGCTCATGTTGCCTGTGTCTGATTCTTCTCCATTCCTCATCGGCCTGGAGAAATATTAGACAGGTTTGTTCAGTTTTTGTGAGCCTCACCAGTCTTCGAGGTGAACATATATTTAATTCAGAACCACTTTAATCTTGAAACACTTCAAAACACCTTTTTTTTCACAATACTTTTTAGGTACGTTCTTCGGAGTGCTTAGTGCGAGTTTTCTTACTTATTCGATCGCGTTAAAGTAAACGCGATTTAGTATGGAATCGGAACAACGCCATCTCGTGTCGAAAGGCTGTACTAAAAATTGTGAGTGTGAGTTTTTTACGCGGTCGATACCGAGCAACGACAATCGAAAAGTGAGAAGACCACGTGACCAAGTGAGAACGTTCTTGCTTGTGATTGGTTGTTTGTTATATTTCGCGAGTGCGAGTCGCATTTTTGACATTTCGAATGGTTAACTTCAGTGAAAAAAACGTGAAATTTAGTGAGAAGATACCGTAACTTTGTCACCTACTTTTATTCAGTGAAAAGCATAATATTTTGAAGTGAGAACATGGAAATGTGCTTTTTTAATTGTTGGAAGATGCTGGTTGCCGCAGAGGTTCAATATAATCGGAATTTCATCTATGCCAGTCGTGCAAGATCTCGAGTTTCATTAAACAAACAATAATACGGGATGACGAATTTAGAGGTTATCATAAGGTGTTTTAAGATTCTTTGCAAAGAATTGGAAGACAAAAACCAATTAAAGGCATTAGAGCATTAATTTTGAATTAATGGTATGTACGTCTCCCTCCTCAACATTTGGTACACAGCTGATAACCTAACCTAATAACTTGGTGTTTGACTCAACTCATTTTATTTTAGGTGATGGACGGGTCCTTCCCTACCAAAATTAGTGTTGAAAAACATGTATCTATGTGTCGCAAAAATGTGCAGTGTGTACCTAGAAGTTAATGAAGTAATATGGAAGTCTTGACACTTAAATATATTATAAACCTATAAACAACTAAGTACCTCTCCTGCTGCCAGCCTAGTTGTTAGTCAACGGTTAGTAGGTATCAGATATTCTAGTAAAGTAGCAAAAAATAAGAGCCTATACGTTTAACTTGTAATTAAATTGTCATTGTTTATTTGTTACAGAAAGTATGGGATACCGAGCAAGGTCATTGCCAAAATAGTTGTTCTATTACTAAAGAAGAACATCTATTCTTTTCAGCAAGAAACATTATTATTCGCTGAAGGTGCAAATGGTTAATATTAATATACTTATTTATAAATCGTTTTGAATTGAAGTCAAGTCTTTTATTTTAATAATTTCAGGTTTAAAGAACCTACCTAGGTACTATATGTCTATAACAATCACTAATTTATAAGGTTAATAGGTACCCACATTCTAGTGCATAAATTTGTGGCATCAGACAAATGTGACTACACCTTATAAGACCTACATATGGTAGTATAATGAACGATACGTATCTATTTAGGTGGTTTAGGGATCATAATTTTAGTAAAATAAAACAAGTGCTTAAGAAAGAAGTACCTAGTTTTAATAAAGTTAAAAAAATACAAAGGAACTCGATCTTGTCTTGTTGTAACCTCCTTAAATTAATTGGATAAATGCTACAATTCTTCAATTTTATAATGTCACTAGTTACCGGTTACTTATATTAAAATTTATAGTAGTAATCTTTGGCATAATAACTATTTGATAACTTACAATATTCATTAAAAAATTCTACGGACTGCATAGCAATCAAATTGTAGTAGGTAATGAGAAACAATAAAAGTACTTACCTAAGTAGAAACTTTATTAAGTACATAGTATTAAGAATAAATAATTTGAACTTTATAAAATTATTGTGTACCTACCAACTCTTCTCCTAAAGTAGGTAGGTAAGTAAAATATTAAAACTAAAATGTAAATCCTATATAGTTCTTAAGAGGCATATTACGTTTCGACTGTGATTTTTGCGTAAAATGGCCAATTTTGGGGTTCTCGATCTCAGAAACAACAATACATTAACAGTTTTGACTTATTGAATAGTGTAGAACAGCTATTGGAAAAGAACATAGCGGCCTCGCTTTTTTGAAAATTTGCTTAACTTTATAATTAAACCCGAAATTGCAGAGCAAGATTTTCATAAAATGCGCTAAGGCACTTTTTTGGGGTCATGGATTGAACTACTGTGCTAAACAAATGAAATAAAAAAAATTGAATATTATTTCTTATATAGTCGAATAGATCATAGCGGCCTCGAAATTTTGAAATTATGTATGGAATATGTGAAAAAAAATCCCAATCAAAAACCATAAAACTACTAAAAACGCTCAGAATTAACTGTAAATTTCTCCTAGATACATAATTATTATTACGTAAAATTTATATTAGAATAATCTTTACTTCATATGAAAATCAAATTTCACACTTTTATTTGTTATTTGTACTTGTTTTTCTTTCTGTGTATGTTCAAAGTTGACTCTAAGAAATCGTTCACCAACTTTAATTTTCCTTTCTAACCCTTTAACTTTCCAGTGTATCATCATATTACTTTTTGTCGCGAACACATATAAATGTATTTAGTAGACCCAAAGGTTTCTCTAGGTTGTAGCGCTAAAATCCGTCAAAATCCAAATTTCGACGAAAAAATGTGATAGGGCCCTTAATGATTACAATATTTATCAACTAATTTCTTCATTAATTCCAAGCCTCTTAACTTAATACCTACTAATTGTTGCCAGTCTCTTTGAGTTTGTAGTTCCATTTCTCTTATTCTATTTTTCTCTCTTCTCTGCTCTATACAGTTCTCATGTTGCTTGTGTCTGATTCTTCTCCATTCCTCATCGGCCTGGAGAAATATTTGACTGGTTTGTTCAGTTTGAGTGAGCCTCAGTCAGGTGAACATATATTTCTCCTGGCCCACCTGCCACGTTGAGTAGGAGTGTGGCCAACGGAAGAAGGCTGAGGTTGTACCGGACTGGAGATTGAGGTGGAGAAACAGCCCAGGTTGGAGTTACATTGACACCTGAAAATATCAATATTGTTAATAAGTTGAGACAGAGTTGTTATTGGTAGCATTAATTCATTGTGATAATAGTGCCTAAATCACTTAATGTTAACTTTCTTACCTTCCACTTCCTTTTCTCTAATGGTTAACACTGGAGAAGGCACAGGTCACACATGAGACAATTCATCTTGAGGATCTAATTCTGAAACATGACAAATAAATACCTTTTTAGAGAGATACCTATGTAGGTATTGATTTTTTGCTAAATTTTAACTACATATTATTTTTTATGATTTTTATTTCTTATAAAGAAAATATGTATTACCTTCTGTTAGTTCTATAACAATAGGTATTGGAGATTCTGATTGGTTCAGTGAAGCAAAGTGACTCCGTCTAGACCTCATACAAAATTTTAAAAGAACTATAAAAACGTTAAAAGACTTTTTCTTAAGTTTTAAATAGATCTACATAGACACTCTTAGAGGAACTAAATGATTTTTTTTTCCTTTAGGCAGATAATGGATTGCAGTATCAAACTACTTAAATACTAAGTAGGTAACTATAATTAATTGGATATGTAGTTTACTTACTTTTTCCATTTCTCAGCAGTTTTAGTGTCACCACTTCCATCACTACTATTTAATAGTTCTGCAAGTTCTTCCCACAACCTTAGATGTAAAACCCTGCCTCTTACATTTGATGAGGGTTTGCTGATATCTCCATGTCTATAAAACAATGACATCGTAAATAACACAAATTATAATAAAGGAAAGAATTGCTAAGTATTTTTAAAATAATGTTTGTTACTCACTGTTCCATAAATGAAACCATAATTTCGAATTGAGACGTGCTCGTTCTCATTTTTTCGTAGTTTCGTACGTTCACAAATGACGAAATGACCAAATCAACAGTAAATATGAGCATTTTGTTCCCACAATAATTCAGAATCACTTTAATCTTAAAACACTTCAAAACACCTTTTTTTCACAATACTTTTGAGGTACGTTCTTCGGTTCTTCGGTGAAGTGTACAATACAAAACCAAATCCCCGTCGTCGATTAGTTAATTTTACTCTTCAAGTGTCCTATTTCGCCCATCTCAACATTTTAGGCGATAAGCATAATTTTATTTACAATAGTTTAGAAAGATTTAGGACCAGCCTGGCGCCAGCTTATTTGGATGAAGTTTGACTGAAAAAAAAACTTTTTTAACAAAAAAGAAAAACCTCCTTCAAAAAACCTGAAACAAAAACAGCTTCAAAATAATATTCAAATCATTAGTTTACATTATTAATAAAACACGTCTATTGAAGTCGGGTTGGGCTGGAAGACAAGTAATTTTTTTTATATTTCTGAAAGCCCCACCCGACTTCATTAGACGTGTTTTATTAATAATGTAAACTAATGATTTGAATATTATTTTGAAGCTGTTTTTGTTTCAGGTTTTTTGAAGGAGGTTTTTCTTTTTTGTTAAAAAAGTTTTTTTATTTTCAACTTTTTAGTGGCAGGTATGTAAGCATGTAAATATTTTTTAACTTTATAAAATATTTTCAATGGTAAAATGCCCACAACTCAAATTCCCAATTTACGCTGTTTGTTTTTGAGGAGTTCCATTGTGTCTTCGTAGTCCAAGTCTAGTCCAGAACCTTGCGTTGCAGACCATGGTTTGGTTTGTTTTGGATTGTCATAAACCTACCAAAATCCAAATCACTTTACATATACTATTTGAATTTGAGGAGTTCCCTTGTGTATCTTCGAAGTTCAAAGTCCAATACCGATAAAATTAAAATGTGACCACTCTTGAAGTATACCCTTTCAAACAAAAAAAGAATCATCTAAATCGGTACATAAACAAAGATGTTATGTTCAAAAATCCGTAAAAACACGTGTGATGGCAAGCTAAATAATTGACATTTTTCAGGATAATGAAAAAACTACCAGCCAGATCTCTGTAATTTTTTTATGGGACCACACACGAACTATGTTCTTTAAGATAAAAAAAGAATTGTATAAATCGGTTAACAACTGACGAAGTTATGGTAAAACATACATAAAAAAAAAATACCGACGACTTGAGAACCTCCTCCTTTTTTTGAAGTCGGTTAAAAAGTAAACAAAGACATTCCTATAACCCTACCAAATTCAAAAGTAGCAGTTTTCCTTTGGCTACATAGAAATATATCACTTATAGAATCGGTTGGATTATATCACGACGTAAACGTACTGCCAACATAAGAAGATAATTAAACGCTATTCACGGTGAGTAAACGTGGATCGAGCGGTAACATGTAACTTCATCTCACACTCGCTCGTTGTCGATTTACGCCGCGTTTGGCGTTTTTTCGATTAACGCGATAGTAAAGTAATTCGCATGAACCTAAGAAACTCGCACTAAGCACTCGGTTCTTCAGTGAAGTGTACAATACAAAATCAAATCACCGTCGTCGTTTAGTTAATTTGATTCTAAAGTGTCCTATTTCGCCCATCTCAACATTTTAGGCGATAAGCTTAATTTTATTTACAAAAGATTAGAAAGATTTAGGTTAGGACCGGCCTTGCGCCAACTTATTTGAAGTTTGACTGAATTAAAAAGTAAACATTCCTAGAACCCTACCAAATTTAAAAGTAGCAGTTTTCCTTTGGCTAGATAGAAAGATACCCCTTTTAGAATCGGTTGGATTATCAGGCGCGGTCGCAGCCTGAAATTTTGGGGGGGGTCACTAATAATAATAATTGCTTTTCTGTAAATTTTTAGAACCTTTTTCTATGTGACGTGTACGATTTTGGGGGGGGTCATGTCCCCTGTGACCCCCCCCCTCGGACCGCGCCTGTGGATTATATCACGACGTAAACTTAGTACCAACATAAGAAGACAATTAAACGCTATTCACGGTGAGTAAACGTGGATCGAGCGGTAACATGTAACTTCATCTCACACTCGCTCGTTGTCGATTTACGCCGCGTTTGACGTTTACTCGATTAACGCGATAGTAAAGTAATTCGCATGAATTTAAGAAACTCGCACTAAGCACTCTCTGTATCCCTAGACAAAGTTGATGTGTGTATATTATGCAGGTCAATGATTGACATTGTTGTTGTTTGGCATTCTATTTTTATGACCTAAATAGATTGTATTCGAAAATGTTCTCGCGTGTTCCTCAGTGGCCGGACCACATTTTAGTACTCAGATGGTTTAGTTCCACATAGTTGCTACCTGAAGTCTACTTTCACAGGAATATATCATGATTAATAGTACCTCAACAGATAAGGAAATATTTAACAAATAAAGTGGTCCGGCCGCAGAGCAATGCTCTCTGGCCGCACCAACTCAAATTTTAAAAAGTGTGATACATTTTCAAGAAATTTATATCGCAGTAAAACCTACCTAAATAGTACCTTCCACACGACAAGTTTCGTAAAATAAAACTCTTTGGCTTAGAAGTTACAAGCCGTAGTTTGTGGTCCGGCTGGGAAGCATTCTCTGCAGCAGGTCAATATCGTAAGTGTGATACATTTTCAAGAAAGTGACATCCCAATGAAAGCTACCTAAATAGTACCTTCCACACGACAAGTTTCGTAAAATAAAACTCATTGGCTTAGAAGTTACAAGCCGTAGTTCGTGGTCCGGGTGGGAAGCATTCTCTGCAGCAGGTCAATATCGTAAGTGTGATACATTTTCAAGAATGTGATATCCCAATAAAAGCTACCTAAATAGTATCTTTCACACGACAAGTTTCGTAAAATAAAATTCATTGGCTTAGAAGTTACTAGCCGTAATTTGTGGTCCGGCTGGAGAGCATTCTCTGCAGCAGGTCAATATCGTAAGTGTGATACATTTTCAAGAAAGTGATATCCCAATAAAAGCTACCTAAATAGTACCTTCCACACGACAAGTTTCGTAAAACAAAACTCATTGGCTTAGAAGATACAAGCCCTCATTTGTGCTCCGGCTAGAGAATATTGCTCTTTTATTTCATCAAACTATTAATTTGTATAATTAAGCTCAAAGTATTTTATCCGGCTAGGAAGGACTACTTTTCAGCGAATGGAAGCCACTTTCGCAAGGGTCGGTCTTGGGATGGGTGACCAAAAAACTGTGCTTCGGAAGGAACGTTAAGCTGTTGGTCCTGGCTGCATTTGCATCCTTAGGAAACCTTTAATCAGGATAAAAAGTATTATATGTTTTTCAACACACTTGCTCGTAAAGTGAGCCCTAACACATCGCTTTTAAGGCCATAAACCGAGCTATAACAAACGCGTGCAATCTATATATATAAAAGCGTAAATCACTCACTGACTCATCACGAAATCTCAGAAACTACAAGTGCTAGAAGTCTCAAATTTTGCATGGGGGTCCCTTTTAGGGTGTAGGTGCTCACTAAGACGGGATTTTGCGAAATTCAATCCCTAAGAGGGTGAAACAGGGTGGCAAAGTTTGTATGGGAGAACGCGATTCCTTGGCCCGATTGACTTGAAATTTGGCATAGACATTCTTTTACAAAATTAATTGAACACATGTTTCGTATTTTTTTGAAATGTATCCCTTAACAGGGTTGAAAAGGGGTAGAAAGCTATTTTTAGGGTGGTTGACTTCGAAATCGGAATCAAAACTTCTTAGTGCTTTTGAATGATTAAGAAAAATAAATGTCAGTTGTCACTGCACGGGCTGACGTTTAATCTCTAATTTTCCCGATTTTCAAGACAAGCTTTGATTCTTATAATGTTGTATAAGGTTTATCCCTATTTTCACTACTTTACGAAATATTAGTCAAATAAAACGGCAACATCTGGCAAATATCAGATAACGTGACAAGGAATGTGGTATTTAGAGAAGTGTTTCGATGGAGAGCCTGATAATAATGCACAACATTAGTTGCACCATCTTACATAAATCTTTGCCCGGCATGCGTTGCAATGTCACGTTTTTTTTAGCCAGAAACCTTTTCAGTAGTAAGCAGAACAATTCATCAAACATTCACCAAAGTTTCATCATAATCCGATGTGGTTGAATGGTTTAGGAGTGCAAAGGAAACAAATACACATACATCAATTTTTATTTATAAAGAAGATAACTATTAAGCAAAGATATTAGAATTTTTAACTAAAAGGTAAGTATTCAATGTAACATAATATTATTATACTTATTTTGTTAAATTACTGCTAATAAATATTATTAAGTACCTACCTAACTAATACAGAACGTTAACAGGGCGTCGATTCTGTAACCAAACTCGAACCCCACTTCGAATCTCACTTCACTGCACGGGAATTTTAAATCATAAATAAGATAATGATAAGACATTTTTTTTATCACAAAAGATAGCTACGCAGGCTTCCTAAATTTTTTGCAATCAGTAAAATAGCTCATTTAGTAAACAAATGTCTAATAACAAATTCACGCGAAGTGAAGTGAGATGCGAGTTTGGTTACAGAATCGAAAGACTGCGCGGGTAAAACCGCGGGGTGCAGCTATTACCTATATAATCACAAAATTGTATAAATGTGAAAGTTTTGATGTTTGGATGTTGTTCATGATTTGTTACCTACTCAATCATATTATACTCAATCACGTCTGAACGGATTTAGGAGAAATTTGGCACAGATTTAGATTAAAGTCTGGAATACTTAACACAGGCTTCTTTTCATCCCGATCATTGGTTTCCAAGGGAAGACTTACAACGATTACCGACTCCCACGCGGGCGGAGCCACGGGCAAAAGCTATACCTACATAGTATAAAACAAAGTCGCTTCTCGCCGTCTGTACGCTTCTCTTAAACTATGCATAAAAACCGCATTAAAATCGATCCATAAGTTTGGGAGCTAGGTTGCCTCAGATAGACACACACACGTCAATTATATTATAACACCTCTTGCGTATGTACGTGGTATAGGTTTATGTCGTCCTCCTAGGTATATGTATCCTGTAGTATAATAATCTGATATTACACTGACACCACATTAGCACAGTTTTACATTTAGTAACTACATTGCACCCGTGCGAAGCCGGGGCGGGCCGCTAGTAATATATAAAATACTAGGTTGTTATAGAATTATCCCTACAAAGTTAAATTAGTACCTTACTGCAAGTTCTATGCGAGTAAACAGAGCATTCCCAATTTAACTGGGTTATACAGTTATTTTTTTTAGTAACAACAAAGGGGTTTTATGCCGCTGAAAGTTCATATTAATTTTTGAAATAAATAAATGTGTAAGTCTTTAATTAAGTCAAACAAATATTTATTATTATAAAATTATTCATAATTCATAATATTTTGTCATAAAATATTAAAATATTTGCATTTTATCACTCAAAATAAAGTTTTGAAGTAGGCTGTATGGTCTACTCACCCCTTTGTTCGCAAAATATTCTTGCATTGGGCGTGTGAAAAAAACAAAAAAAAAACATACGCGCCTTTTCCCTTAATTGTCATATTTTGTTTTTGTCGTATTTGTTGCTGTGTGGTAAATTACTTTGTATTTTCCTCGCAAATGTGTTGAAAAACGTCGTATGAAACTCGTGAGCTTTTACTCATTGCACACTCGGCTGAGTTACGCCCTCGCCTGCGGCTCGGGCTGCAACCCGCAGCCTTGTGTGCAATGACCAACCTAAGCTAACTTGTCTCATAATGTACTATAAATGTCCCGCCTCGAAAGGCAGCGCGCACAGTGTGGACGTTTAAACATAGAATACTTCTTTTCCTAGCTAATGGTTCCCTAAAGATTTTCTTGAACGTCCACACTGTGCGCGCTGCCTTGCGAGGCAGGACATTAAAACATATAATACTTTTTATCCTAATTAAAGGTTTCCAAAGGATTTTCTCGAATGTCCACGCGAATGAAGTCCCCAGTGCTGTAAAGAACTGTAAAGAAGATGGGCCATAACCCACCATGCGGGCCCTATGCGGATTGGTGTGTGTTATCGACTGCAAATGCAGCCAGGACCAACAGTTTAACGTTCCTTCCGAAGCACAGTTTTTTGGTCACCCATCCCATGACCGACCCTTGCGAAAGTTGCTTCCATTCGCTGAAAAGTAGTCCTTCCTAGCCGGATTAAAAACTTTGAGCTTAATTATACAAATTAATAGTTTGATGAAATAAAAGAGCAATATTCTCTAGCCTGAGCACAAACTAGGGCTTGTATCTTCTAAGCCAATGAGTTTTATTTTACGAAACTTGTCGTGTGGAAGGTACTATTTAGGTAGCTTTTATTGGGATATCACTTTCTTGAAAATGTATCACACTTACGATATTGACCTGCTGCAGAGAATGCTCTCCAGCCGGACCACAAATTATGGCTAGTAACTTCTAAGCCAATGAGTTTTATTTTACGAAACTTGTCGTGTGAAAGGTACTATTTAGGTAGCTTTTATTGGGATATCACTTTCTTGAAAATGTATCACACTTACGATATTGACCTGCTGCAGAGAATGCTTCCCAGCCGGACCACGAACTACGGCTTGTAACTTCTAAGCCAATGAGTTTTATTTTACGAAACTTGTCGTGTGGAAGGTACTATTTAGGTAGCTTTCATTGGGATATCACTTTCTTGAAAATGTATCACACTTACGATATTGACCTGCTGCAGAGAATGCTTCCCAGCCGGACCACAAACTACGGCTTGTAACTTCTAAGCCAATGAGTTTTATTTTACGAAACTTGTCGTGTGGAAGGTACTATTTAGGTAGGTTTTACTGCGATATAAATTTCTTGAAAATGTATCACACTTTTTAAAATTTGAGTTGGTGCGGCCAGAGAGCATTGCTCTGCGGCCGGACCACTTTATTTGTTAAATATTTCCTTATCTGTTGAGGTACTATTAATTATGACATATTCCTGTGAAGGTAGACTTCAGGTAGCAACTATGTGGAACTAAACCATCTGAGTACTAAAATGTGGTCCGGCCACTGAGGAACACGCAATGTTCTCAGTTAAATATATATGACTTGAAGATGCTCGAACTTTAGTTTTTGGCATAATGTAAATGCCGCCATCTAGCGACGTGCTTATTTTTTAGTAATGTCCATACTACGCTTACACAGAGGTTTTGACTAAACCGAAATAGATTTTAATTAAAGTTTTTAATTGAAGTACGTTGCGTTGATGTAACTTGATGATGCTAGTTATTATAATACGTTTATACCTTGCACATTCCAGCTGCAAGCCGGCCACCAAACTAGCGCCATCTAGCGACAACTATTATCTTCATCTCCTGCACCTTCTGCGTGCGAAGAGCAATACTTGGAAACATTTTGTATGATTGGTGCGAAGGTATAAAGGTACCTTCCCACCGGTGCGTCTTGAGACGCACGAGAGCGCACCAGACCGAACCGACACACCGTGGGAAACGACCGTGCGCCGCGGTGCGTCGTCGTGCGTACGATCCATTGAGCGTCGGTAACTTCAAAGGATCGGTGCGTAGCGCTGTGCCAGGCATCCGTCACTCGCCCATACCTACCGCGATAAGTACCTACAGCGCGCGACAACTCGGAGTTGCAAAATCAGTCAGGGTTGCCGCCGCGCTTGTGAGTACACGCGTGCGTTATTCTGTGCCTCTATGATGACGGTTAATCGATCATTATTTATTGCTCCCAGCTCTGTACCGTACACTATTATAATTTACAAATAAATACTTAATGGAGAATCGTAATACTAATAATTGTTGCGTGGACGGCTGTCGCAATAAACAGAAGGATTCAATGTTTTTATTTTTCACTTTACCGAAAGAATCTATAAGATTAAAAAAAAATGTTTATTTTACTCGTACTTTTTATGAGTAGGTACTTACCTATTTTTGATAGGTAGTTATAACAACTACCTATCTACTTATATGTAGGAAAGCATGTAGTTATAGGTACTTATAAGTATTCAGAGGTTCATGAGTATTTTTTCTCGATCAATTTCCTAAGTAGGTACCTACCTAATTCTTTTTTTAGTGAATTATACCTACTGAACTAAATACCTACATTTCTGGATTTAAGTTCCGTAACCGGTTCAGGGGCCCTATTTTTGAATCTCTCGACTCCAGTCGAGCGCTCGTTTCTACTGATTTTCGTTCGACATCTCATTGTTTTGAGTCATATGTCGAACGAAAATCAGTAGAAACGAGCGCTCGACTGAAGTCGAGCAATTCAAAAATAGGGCCCCAGTTCCGCAACAGTATGGTGGCGGTGGCATAAAAACTGCCTTAAATTCAACATATAGTCTAAGGTGGCGTTAACTGTACCTACATCTAGCCTAGGTTTATTTGAAACGTCATTTTTTTTTCATTTAAGTAGGTACACATTATAACAACAAAACTTGTAAGGAAGTATTTAATCCTTCAAGCACAGAAAATGAGACAATATTATTTTCCATTGTTGTGTTGTGCGGCCCGATGGGGCCGCTCGAGCGTTGAAGTATTAGAAGAAGACAACCCTAAAGTTGTAAGAAGAGGTAAAAGCTACGCGATAGAAAGAGAGGCAACCTGTAGGTGAATATAACTGTAGGCAAGGAAGCGGTGTGCGACCTAAATTGCACTATATTGTGTCTGAGCAAGAGTCGCTATTTATTTAAATGACTACGCGGAGTGAATTTTCTGTACTTTGTACTGTTATGTATTCTGTGGCTGTGCGTCCGCGTTCGTGGCGGCTCGTCGCCTTTGTCAATATGCCGCGCGTCATGTATGATATCTATCAGTAGTCAATTGACCCTGGCCTTTAAATAATTACCTACAGTATTTTAATTTCATCTAAGTACTTTCGTATCTTTCTAGTTTTGTGATTGTACGTATTACGCAAGAACCTTATATTCATATTCATATATAAGGTTCTTGGTATTACGTAAATTGCTTTTTAGCAATAAGGCCGCTTTTTTGTGTGCTTTGTTGTTTTTCTTTGTATATGTCCTGTCTTAGTGTGCAATTAAGTGTTTTTATTATTATTATTATTAATAATAATATTTTAGAATCAATATTATATAGGGTCTACCTTCAATGCGAAATACTTTCTAAGCAATAAAATACCTAGGTTAGCAAATTACAAAACTAATAGTGAAAACAAAAAACAAAAAATTGCTTAAAACCTATGTAGGGTTTTTAGTTAACCTAATAAAGCCGAATATGGTAGATAGGGACCATCAAACTGAACAACTTTTACTATGGGACCAACTCTGAAATGCGAAAAAAATCAGCCATTTTCTGATTAAGTAAGTAAGTAGAGGGCAATTTAATTTACTTACTTATGGATGTGTAAATCAGCCTTTAATTCACCGTTTGGACGCAACTTGCCATTTTCCGATTAAGTAAGTAGGCAAGTAGACCTTAAAGGGACAGTTGAGCTTACTTACTTACGTATGGATGTGTAAATCGGTATTAAGTAGGTATACTTTGCCATAGTAAGTACAGGTATTTCAATGAATAAAATTACTTGTAAAAAATCTTTTTAAAAACAATGCTCTAGCTCATCGGGAAGCTGGTATAAAATCGTTCGCAAACTTTGAAGAGAAACAAACAAACGAGAAAGCAACCTAATAAAAAAAAAACGTGTTAAAAAGATCATAAATTTATCGTTCGTCACTGCGGCGCGGCGCATTCGCGACTGTCTGTATACCTACCTACCGAGTTCAGTCAGACTAAACTCGAGGCGCGCGTAGGTATGGCTCGCTTTTCGACTATTTGTACTGTGCCATCATCACTCGTGCGTCGTTGCACGGACGCGGGCGCACCGTGGGAACGGTACATCGGGCCGTGCGCCGAACATGGCCGAACGACGCACGGCCCGTGCCAGCGTTTCCCACGGTGCGCCCGTGCTCGCCCTCGTGCGGCTCGGTGCGGTGCGTGGTAGCACGCACCGTGGGAAGGCACCTTAATATTCGATCGCAGCGCTCATGGTGGCAAAAAGTAGAAATAATGAAGACTCGTCGCATTTCTCAATTTCGCAATTTTGTGAGCAGGTTCGATAATTATATAAAAACTCATTTTAGCCGTTTCGAAAAATGTTCAAAAATGTAACAAAACTTTTTGTTAGGGCTGCGCAGAATGCACACTAGCGCCGCACTTAAAAAAAATCATAGTGCTTAAGGCGGTTGTATGACCGAAAGTGGCGCCCTCAGAGGTTTTTATTTAATAAGTTATTAATAGATAAAGATTTTAATAATGTTTATCGTGGAGATTTTAGGGCCCATGGTCTAGTATTTTTAGAAGGTATCACTACATGCCCTCGTAGTCATTCGGAGAAGTAGATAGCAAATGTGTCAAAAACGGCCACTTTTAGCAGTTTTTCTATCTACTTCTAGCAGTGACTACTAGGGAATGTAACGATACCGTCTAAAAATACTAGACTGTGGGCCCTAAAATCTCCACGATACACATTATTAAAATTGTGTATTAGAATTGTAATATTAAATAAAATTCCCCGCGGCGCCACTTTCGCTCAGGGTACCACCTTAAATAAAGACAAATTTGTAAATTATCTCACTGGAGTGCACTCCGAACAAGCTTTGTGGTACTTTTTATCACTAAAGTAATATTTTCTAGCCTGTCGTTTAGTTTAATTGACTTTTATTGTTAAAAGTGGCCACTTTTCGCAATAAAAGTCCATATAACTAAACAACAGTCTAGAAAATATTGCTTAACTGATAAAAAGTACCGCAAAGCTTGTTCGGAGTGCACTCCAGAGAGATAATTCATAATTTATTTTTTATTTAAGCACTATGATTTTATTTCCAATGGCGGCGCTAGTGAGCAGACTGCACGCTCTTAGCAGTGTTAGCGTCCCCGCTGACTGGCGATTAATCGCTTGTCGCTGAGAATAGAACATACGGAGTTCTACACGTAAACCCCCACGAGCTACTTTTTGTAGCTGCGATAAACGCAGCGATAATCGGCGATTATCGAATCGCAGCGCTTTTTTGTCGCTGCTAAGTAAAACCTTTTAACGCCGCGATTATCGCAGCTACAAAAAGTCACTCGTGAGCGGTGACGCTAAAGCTTGTTTTCAGGGTTCCGTACCAAAATGGTAAAAAAAGAACCCTTAAGCCCGATTTACACATTCATAAGTAAGTAAGTTCAACTGTCATTCTACTTAACTACTTAATCGGAAAATGGACAGTTGCGTCCAAAAGGTGAATTGACTTCGGCAAGTAAGTAAGTTCATAAGTCGACCGCGCGCGTCGGATGACGACGACATTGCTACCCTCTTTATAAATAATTTTATTTACATAGCGGCCAACCATGGATTGGATGAATGAATTTTTAGGTTATTTAAAGACTATTTCAAGGTGTCACTCATAATATGGTCTTTTTACATATTTTTAAGTAGGTACTTAATGTTTTTTTAGGTGAGCTATAATTACATTATAAGAGGGTAATTCGCGAATTGTTAACAGATGTCGGCCATTTGTTGCAAGATCTATTCCTTTATACCAAAAAAACTTATACCAATGGTAGTAAATTTGTTTATTGTCGTAATAAATTTTCTATTCCTAACTAATACCAAATTTTAATTATTATTTATTAATCTTAAGAAGACCAACATCTAGTAACAAACAAATAGCACTCGTAATAACAGTACGAAGTCATTTACAGGTCCTCGCATATACAATATGTTTGATTAGCGATGTCGGAGCTTTTAAAGATAGATAATATGATCAATTTTATCGACAAAACCTCCCACATGTTGAGGTCTATCCCCTCTCCTGTTGGAACGACAGGCATTTTAAATTTAACTTTTTATTTTAGGTGGCCCTGCAGAAAAATATTAATTTCTCTGGATTTAAAAGTCCTACAGTTATAATAAATACTTTTCGCAAGCTTATAATATCACCTATCAAGCAAAAAATTAATTTTGTCAACTTTTGACTTTAATATGTCATTAAAAATTACTGAATAATTTTGAATCCGAAATTAGTCTGCTTTTTGTTAGTTTTTCTCACAAATCTCAAAAACTAGGATATTAACATGCAATTGTTTTGCATTTTTATAATACACAGGAAAATTATCTACAAAATAACATCAAAATCATTGCTCTGAATTGACAACATTTCATTTTGAGAAAGTACTAAAATTAGAAAACCATTTCGAGATTTTAGTGTTCTAGGCTCATATATTTTTTTTCAGAATTTTTAGATCAGTATTTTGTACGTAAATTAAAAAAATCTGAAATCTAGTCTATATAGGGAGTTTGAGTTGAGTCTCTTTGCCTTCTATTTAAAAAAAAACAGTGGTGCCAGCTTAGGGTAATTTACCCTAGATTTAGGGTTAAAAATATCCGGCACTAAGAGACGACACATAGCCCGTTCGAGTAATTTTAAATCCCGAAATTGAAATTACAGCATACCCAATTACCCGATTAGTATAATTAAATACAAGAAAAATATTTCGCTCCACTACCTATTTCTTTCTTTATAAATCAACAAACAATTCTTCCATGTACATGTAAGGTGGGGCGGAGAGTGTCCTTTCTGTACGGTAGTACTTATTAATTATTATTTATTTATATTATATCTATTCTGTGATCTAGGGTAAATTTAGACCCAGCCTAGAGTAGTGTGAAAATCTGATCTGGCAACACTGAAAAAATCAATTGTCATAAATGTCATAATAATGACTGAATGTCTTTCGAGTGTATTTCTATTTTCAGTAAAATTAAGATATTTTTAAAGTATTCTTGTAAGAAAATCAAAAGAAAGTCGTAGCATCGTTTGTGATACTTAAGCGTTACCTGTGACATTATGTTTTGTGTGATTGAGGGCTGTAAATCACACACAGGAACATAAGAAAATAATCAATAGATATTATCATTTAATCGGTGAGTTCATATTGTTTTCATTTTTTATGTTATGTAAATAGCCTGAAACTATTATAATATAGTAATAATTTGTGCAAATAGTAGTTTGTGTCCAGTTATTTGTCGATTTTTGCAAATATCAGATCTGTTTATTGAGGTGTGTTTTTCGCATAGTGATGTGCATTTTTCTATATCGATATGTTTTATTGTACTTTCTTCGGTACTTTATATTTGATGGTAACAAAAAGTAGAAAACCATCACATGGCTTGGCTAGCCTGGCACATCTTTCTTAATAAATGATAATCAAGTTATTTAATTCAATTTAACTCAAATCAGTTATAACTTAATGTTCTGTATGTAGATACTTATTACTACAAGCTCAACTTCTTTATTTTAGGAGCCGATATCCAACATACCACAAAAATGTAATGAGCCTGCGTGATGTCGACGACATGAAGCAATGATTACTAGTTTGCAGCGACAACCAAAAAGAGATAAAAAAGTCTTCAAATAATAAACACTGTCATTTTTATTACCTGTTCTTTTATTTCCTTGTCTTGTCTGCATGGACATTCGAGAAAGTTCTTAGGGATACCAGCCCTACTTCTCAAATGGCCAACTTTCTATTCGTTTGAACGCTACGCTTACTTTTAAAGCTTAAATATGAGCAATAGATGATTAAATCACATGTCGCAAACTTATGTAAATCACAAACTTCGATGTATGTATGGAACTGTCAAGCTTACGGCACGTAATTTTATAGTTTACTGCTTATTTTAAAGTTTTAATAGTAAGCGTAGCGTTCAAACGAATAGAATGTTGGCCATTTGACTAGGGGGGCAGTTACCAGAGGTCGTACTCTGAGCTCTTATAGCAAACTCAAAGTGATGTTGTTTTGTTATAGAGACAGAGCTATACATTGCGTATAGCGCACTTTTCAATCACAACATCGCTTCGATATTACTTTTGAAAGTCTTTGTATGGGGGCTTTTAGTTGAAACTGTTTTTAGAAAGCGACATTGAAAGAAAAATGACCCACCTCTTCTTAGAAAATTACTCATACCCCTTAAAAGGTACTACGATAATTTACATAGTTGTTATTGGGGTTACTATAGTTGTTATTATGTTTCTTATTTATTATGAAACATGAAACCAAAATACCATTATTATCGATATAAAATACTAGCGTGCCTACATCTCTATAGACATCACAATTCGCATCAAAGACAGTTTTTTTTTTAATTGACGTTTTAAGAGGCAAGGCAAAGGCATCGCTTATATTTTACCTATATCTTGTACTTACGTCCTTTTAGAATAAACCGTTTTTTATTAATTAATATCTCAGTAATGTATGAAAATAAATGGAAAAGAAAAAATACGTGTTGCCTATAAAACGATAAATTTTCATTATATCCATAAAAACATGTACCTAAAAATTTTGAAATGTTGTCAATTGCATATTTCGAGAGTTATTCTTGTTTGAATATGACCCTTACGTAACAAATAAAATAAAAGAAATCGAAAATGATAAATTTTATAAACATTTTTATGTTTTTTAATTAATTTGATAATTTTATCTAAAACTAAATGTCATTGAACCATAAAAGAAAGTATTTACAAGTTTTGAATTTTGACCATTTGCGAAAATTAACATTTAATGCTTGTAAGGGTCATATTCCAGCAACAATAACTCTCGAAATATACAACTCAGAGCAATGATTTTGATGTCATTTTGTAGGTAATATTCCTGTGTATTGTAAAAATAAAAAATGCACATTAATGTCCTAGTTTTTGAGATCTATGAGAAAAACTAAAAAAACACACTAATTTCTGATTAAAATTTATTTTAGTCATTTTTTATGACATATTAAAGTTAAAAGGTGACATAATTAATTCTTTACTTGATAGATGATATTATTAGCTTGCGAAAAGTATTTTTTTTTACACGGTAGGACTTTTAAATCCGGAGTAATTAATATTTTTCTGCAGGGCCATCAAAATTTTTAATAAAGCTCAAAATCTATTTATTTAACTTGTTTTAGGATTTGTTTATGAATGGTATTCGATCGGAATAGAAGATTAATTACGATAATAATCAAATACCATTGGCATTCGTTTTTGGTATTAGAACGGATTAGATCATTTCGCTGCGACAGATGTCAACTTATGAACTTACTTACTTGCCTGCGGACAGTGCCGTTTACACGGCAGCAAGTAAGTTGGCGAGGAGCGGGAGACGAAGCGGGAGGGGGGTGCGCGCTACTTGCCTGTCCAAAAAATAGAACCCGATCCTATCCTGCGGCAAGTTACTACTTACTTACTTGCTTACTTGCCGGACGGTGTCCACACGCGGTTTCTACTTACTTACTTACTTACTTACTTACTTACTTATGGATGTGTAAACCGGGCTTTATGGTGTGACTCAGTCTGTCTGTCGCAGCTGGATATCTCGAAAACTACTAATGGTATCAACTTAATATTTGGAATAGTTTAAGATCACATTTGTCCAGCTATTTTGCAAATAAGAAATAAATTAAAAAAAATATCTTTTTTACAACAGGGTCTGGAAAGGGGTCTTAAAAATTTGAAGTAGGGCTACTAGGGCATGTGGGGTTATATGAAAGAACGCCGTTTGCACGTGTTTAGTCATTTTTTACTTTTTTTTAGGCCGCATAGTTTTCGACTTATGAAAAATGTAAAAAAAAATACTGTTCCCCCTTATCTCCGAAGTTTGCCAAGTGAAAAATCTGAAATAATTCTATGTGATAGCAGTTTATATAAAGATTACAGGAAAAATAAAACGATGTCTCAATATAACACACTTTTTTAGAAATACAAAAAACAAACAATAAATCAATAGTTAAACTACCAGTCAACAGATGGCACTGATTAAATTAGTTCCACTATCGGCAAAGAGATGGCGCTGACCTAATAGTATAATAAATAATAATAATTGGTGGCTGGTTCTAATATAATTACCTACTATTTACTGTACCAATAAACGAAGAATAAGTTCCAACTTAGTAATATAAACAGTTTGCAATGTGGAGTGGCTGAAACGTTTTTTCAGTCACCGTAAGCAGCTGCAGTTATAATTTGTAAATTAACTGTCCGTCTGTTCGCCCTTCCACCTGTCCGCCGTTTATCCTACTTTTTAAAAAACTGTACTAAGTTAACATATCCAAATATATTTATGACTGTATGGAACCCTCGGTGCGCGAGTCCGACTCGCTCTTGACCGGTTTTTTTATTCTGAGAAGACTCAAATTTCTAGCCAATATTCGAAATTTGAAAATACTCGTATTACAGGGTTGTAACTTTCTGATAGAACTTAGGACAGCGTATATTATTTGCACAGTATATCCTTATTAGTTGAAAAAACGAAAACCTATCTATTCTGTGTTTTTTGTTATTGAAAAACATACTATTTGAGCTACTCAAAGACAAAACTCACAATCGTTTAAACTCGGGTGTAAAGGGTTAGGTACTATAAATATCAATAAATATTATCTATGGAAAATTTCATTTCGCCTGTCAGCGGTAGATGGCGCTGTACAATTACTCTATCAATTTTTTTGTTCGTGCTAAGGGTTCAGAGAAGGACATAGGGTACCTTTCATCCAGAAAAACTTAGGGTTCCCGAGGGAGCTAAAAATTTGACCACGCAGACGAAGTCGTGGGCGGCCACAAGTTTATGATATTTTAACGGGGTGTTCGTCGGAGGGCGCTGCAGTAGTAGAGTAGCGAGTAAAAATCGCAGAATAATTCCTGTATAAAATAAATATCTCAGGGTGTAGATGAAAATGTGAGAGTAAAACCATACCGTGATACAGTATACAGCTAGCGCCATCTAGTATCAGGGGGCGGAGTTATGGTAGTGGTGTTACAATAAATTATGATTATTATCAGGTTGCTTTCTCGTTTGTTTGTTTGTTTGTCCGTAAAGTTTGGGAACGATTTCAAACTAGCTTCTCGATGAGCTAGCTAGAGACTTGAAACTTTGAACATAGGTCAGAACTGGAAGGCAATGCAATATTATAGTGTCATTGAGCGGATAGTAGGTATGAACGATTATACAAAAAAAAAATGGGAGTTACAAGGCGTGATAAAGTTTCGCCGCATGATGGAAACTGGGGGTCTATTACGAAAAGTTTAATGCGATACACGCAGCTGCGTCCGTGCTTCGTTTTGATTATTTCCTATTACAAATCACTTTATACAAAAAATATCGGACTAAAAATATTAAAACGGACTAGTAAAAACAAACTAAAAAGTAAAAAATCTTTTTTAATAACACGTTTTAAAACAGACTAAATTATTACAACAAAAAATCGGACTAAAACACTACATCGGGCTGGTAAAAACAGACTAAAAAGTAAAAAATAAATTCTTCTGTAAATATTTATAACAACATAAGGCAACATTATAACATGCAGTCGGAGGCATGCATAAAGAAAGTGACATTATGAATGATTTGAGTTATATCCATCTTTTTAGTTGACTTGTCTTTTTATGCAGGCGGGTTTTTAAATTTTTTTAATTTATTTTTTATTAATTTCTTTTAGTTGTTATTTATATGATATACCTTTTAGCATTCTCAAAAAAAATTTCCACTACCCATAATAGCACCGTACAGCCGCCATGTTGGTTTTTTTATAACGCCACCTTCTTAAGGTGGTACCCTGAGCGAAGGTGGCGCCGCGGTGAATTTTATTTAATATTATAATTCTAATACACAATTTTAATAATGTTTATCGTGGAGATTTTAGGACCCACAATCTAGTATTTTTAGACGGTATCGTTACATTCCCTAGTAGTCGCTGCTAGAAGTAAACTGCTAAAAGTGGCCCTTTTTGACACATTTGCTATCTTCTTCTACGAATGACTACGAGGGCATGTCGTGATACCTTCTAAAAATACTAGACCATAGGCCCTAAAATCTCCACGATGAACATTATTAAAATCTTTTTCTATTAAAAACCTCTGAGGGCGCCACTTTCGGTCACACAACCGCCTTAAGAACACTTGGGCTGACGAGACAAATCTAACGATATGTTAATCATGGAAATCCGTTCAGCCGTTTGAAGGATATGAGGTAATAAAGAATATTACATAAAAACAAACAAACATACATACCAGATACGCGCGAAAAACATAACCCTCTTGCAGTCGGGTAAAAAGTATAATTTGAAAGAATTGCGTAAAAAAAAAAGCTATCGATAAGAGTTCCGCTATACTCACATAGATGTCCGTTATGTCCGTAAAATTGACCGATAAGATACTTACAAGCGTATCAAAATTTAATCATATGGAAAACAAGCAAAGGTGCAAAGTCCGAGTTTTATTTATTTCCTCGCAAATATGTTATAAAACGTCGTATGACATACGTGCGCTTTTATAATTACAGCCTCTGCTTTCTTCTAACCCTCGCCTACGGCTCGGGCTAGCAATATCGCCTCGGCTGTAATTTTCAACTTACCGCACTTATATCATAATGTACTATTACAATTCAAGCATTTAAAACTCCTTAGTGAACCAATCTCTTTTCTTCTATTATAAACTGACGAAACTTTTGGCTGAAAAAAAAATACAATGAAAATGGTGGCATTTCATTTCAGCTAGTTCAAGCTAGGGGTACGTATGCAAAATTCCGCAATGCAAAAACAGCTGATGCTGCCCTACTATAATGTCCATACTACGCTTACACAGAGGTTTTGAATAAACCGAAATAGATTTTAATAAAAGTTTTTAATTGAAGTACGTTGCGTTGACGTAACTTGATGATGCTAGTTATTATAATACGTTTATACCTTGCACATTCCAGCTGCAAGCCGGCCACTCAACTAGCGCCATCTAGCGACAACTATTATCTTCATCTCCTGCACCTGCGTGCTAAATTAAATTAAAATAATTTGATTTCAGGCACAGGGACCCATTATTTTTTTTTTTTCAAAACATTGTAAATTGTCAACACATAAAATAAGAGCGACTTTGAAACATTTTGTATGACAAAGTCGTATGTATTGATTAGGTTTATTTGTTATTGATTACCATAACAATGATTAGAAATTATATAAAAAAAACATTCTAACAATGATGAGCGAGCGCAAACATAGCGCGAGCGAAGCGTCTCCGTATCAGTGGTATCAGTTTGAGCAATAATATTTCAGTCCGCCGACTAACTGTCCGTCTGTTCTCCTCTAGGTCGCATAATTCTCAACCGATTCTTGTGAAATTTTGTGAGCAGGTTCTATAAAGATTAATAGATTTTATTGTGTTGATTCAGTTTATGGGTAACTTTCAAAATGGCAGAGATATGGGGGAAGATCATAATAAGATATTCCAGCCATTTCGAAAAATGTTACAAACGCGAGGTCTACAGCTTTACAAGGCCACTAGTTCCTAAAATAAATGCTTTTACTGTCTTTTATTGTGTAAAATTATCTCTTCACATTAACAAAACAAAAAGTAGGTACTTAAGCGGACCTCTTTAGTCCCATTTAATTGTTGTAGTGTAGGTACGTAACGGTAATGACGCCTGGCAGTAATGTCATAGCAATAAACGTAATTCTACTTCGAAAACATAATTATTCGAGCAGGTTAAATATTCTTTTTGACTTATTAGAATGTTATCTGCGTGTAACCCCTCGTTTTCACCAAGGTATAATACATGTTTTGTTGATTTTTGTTCTCATTCATATACATGTATAAAACATGTTGTATACAAAACTTGTTATGTACTTGTAATTGCCTACTTTCATCTCGTTCAAACACACACACGTTCGTATACAGTGTGAACGAGAAGAATGTTTGAGATTGTTGCAATACATGTATAAAACAAATACTTGTTTACAACAAGTATTCTACAAGTTTTGTATGATACTAGTATTTAACATGTTTCTTGGTGAAAACGAGGGGTTAGAATACTAATAAACAGCTCTATAATAAGGAAGATTTTATGGGTTCTTAATCTGCTTAACAAGTATTTAATGCATTAGGTATCTGATATTAAACATGTCGTAAGGCGGTTTACAGAATAATTCTACCTACTAAGTTTCAACTGTGTGTTTCTAATAGTTTCAGAATAAAGTGCCTGTGACATACGGACGGATGGACGGACGGACGGACGGACGGACGGATAGATAGATAGATAGATAGACAGACATGACGAATCTACAAGGGTTCCGTTTTATGCCAATACCTAGGCTACGGAATCCTAAAAACGTTGAATCCTTAATAATATCACATCACATCACATTATACAATGCGACTAAAGTCAAGATTTTTACCGTGGTAGTTTTGTTTTTTTTTTTTTCTAATTGTACTGAACGGGTGTGCGTAGTCTGCACACTAGCGCCTCAAATTAAGAAAAAACATTATAACGAAAAAAAAATGTTTAATAAAATTTTGAAAAAATATATTAACACTATTTTTGTATGCGTTATTTTCCTGGTTTAAATGTGTTTATGTAGTTAAAACCTGGATTAACGCCCAAAATGCCACTTTGGGCGTTAATCCAGGTTAATTAATGCAAATTTTATTTTACATCGTTATTTCGTTGTAATGATGACACATTTAAATTAAGATTTAACGCATACAAAAATGGCTTTAGTTATACTAAAACCATTATTTATATCAGCCATACTCAACCTGCGGCCCTCGGGCCATCAGAAAAACTGTGGGCGCTCTGAGTAAATAAATTAAGTACTAGCTCGATAGCCTTACCGCGGTGCAATTTTTATCTTTTTCAATAAACACATCGCCAATTTTGAATTATGTTTTTTCTTTATTTATATTGTTCAGATTTTTGTTAAACACAGTTATTTCATTGTAATGATTTTTTCTTGATTGGCGGCGCTAGTGGACGCGCGATGCACCCTTAAATAAAGACTAAATTGTGAATTATCTCTCTATTAATAGTGCTGTACTCTGATTAGAAAACACAAGAGCCCATAACCAAACTATACGAGATCGACATACCGAAACCTTAAAAAAAATATTCAACTCGGTGGGCCGCTTCATTTGATATCAAAAATCGAAGGTCTGAAATATCTGATGAAGAAATAATAAACTAATAATAATGATAAAGAATTATTATTATTATTATTATAGGTAGGTTATGTATGTAGTACAGTGATGTTAAACATTATTGATACCTATAAGTACCCAAGTGCTAATTTATTTATTACAACTACACCTGACTGAATATACTTAAGTTAGAAGAAGAAAAACAAGAGTAAAAAAATTGCTTAAATATTTATTTATTTACCATAATAATAAAATTTATACGGGCACTTACACATAATTATCATAACTCAAATATTAAGTACCTACCTAGGTAATAATCTGCAGTCCGATATAATCACAAATTTGATAAATAAGCCATTTGACCGGATCGATGATGGTGTGATTTCTACTTTATGTGTGTATTATTCATCATCACAGCCATTTTAATGTCCCCACTGCTGGGGCACAGGCCTTCCTTATGGGTGGGTAAGGAGGACGGGCCATTAACCCACGACGCGGGCCCAATGCGGATTGGTGGGTGTTAACGACTGCAAATGCAGCCGGGACCAACGGCTTAACGTGCCTTCCGAAGCACGGAGGAGCTCGAGATGATAAATTTTTGGTCACCCATCCCATGACCGACCCTTGCGAAAGTTGCTTAACCTCCGCAATCGCAGGGCCAGGCGCTAAACCACTGCGCCACCGAGCTTCCCGTGTGTATTATTAATGAATATATAATATAAAATATTATGTACTGTAGTCTGTATTGTACACTTCTACCCTACCTACCTAACTACTTAATTAGTTAGTTAAGTAGGTAGGTAGGTAGGTACTTCTTGTGTTAAACTTTGTTATTGAAATTACTTTATGTTTTTTTCAGGCACACACCAGGCTTATTTTAAAAATCAGGACAACGATCAAGCGGTTCATATACCTATCACAACATGTGAGTACTTTGGCAACCTTTTTTGTATAATTATTATGTCTTATAGAACATTTGTAATTCAATATTATATTAAATGATGTACCCATCTTATATAATAAATATAGAATTGAAATAAAAATAACATTTTTGTATTTTATGTAGGTGATCATATTGAAGAAAAAGCCAACATCACGCGGTCACCCATCCAAGTACTGACAGTGCTTGCTTGCGGACGAGAACCGGTGCAGGTCATCATCATCAAAAAATAACTATCACAAGTGAGTACTTTGGCAATGTATTTTTTTTTATAGTCCATTTATCCTTTACAAACGTTTCAAAATTTATTTGATAAACATTTTTCACCCAACAACTTTATTGAAAATTATGTACCTAATAATAACTTATAATATGATGTCCCAGGCCCAGTAAAATTCTACATTTAAAACGCAAAACGCGATGTAAAGCTGCATTTTTGGTATGTTGTTTGGACCTCTTAAGGGAGTGAAGAACTGCATTTTTTTCAGTTTTTGCAGTGTTATTAAAAAACTATGGACATTTGACATTAGTTGCCAATATTATTTTGAAAATGAATTAAATTTCAAATAATTAAAGCTAACTCACAGCTCCGTATGTCTAATAGTTTTTGAGATATGATGCTTGAAACATTGACACTCATCGGCATATCTAATCGCCTACACCGCAGTGGCGTGCCTAGGCCTACATAGTAGTAGGGCAAGCCCGAACCCTCAAATCAAGAATTTTTTTTTATCAGCTCAATACAAGCATAAAACAAATGCATCCCACAATTTCTCGTTACTAATTTAAGATATTTTTTTATACGATGATCTTTACTAAAATATCGATGCGACACCGCCCAGCGCCATCTAAACTAATTTATAGATAACTCGCAAAAAGCACCAAAAGCACAACCCTTAAGCATACTTTAATTATTCATATTAGTTCGACGCAAATTGCTAGATGGCGTGACTTTATCAAATTTAATTATTGTGTAATCAAAACTAAATTTCTCGTTTAAAATATTTCACACATAATAAATATCTAAATCATTTCACAAAATAATAGCGTCCCTGCTAGACAATTCCAATCCTATCCCCTGCATTTCAAACAAACATTTATATATTGTCGTTCAAATGAAAGACGCAAAACTAACCTTACTTATTTATTTTTATGAGAACAACGTAAACAACAATGTAAAGAGTCCACTACAATTAGGGTTGCCAACTTTTTTTACATTAAATATAGTATTTTCAAGATTATTACGTGAAAAAATATAGTAGATGGCGAAAATGTCCAAAAAATATAGTAGGTCGCCGTTTGTATGGAGGATTTTAAAGAAGTTGTGTTTTTCATACTTACTAAACATTTTCATAATTTATTCAACAACAATAAACACAAAAAATTTTATGCAATTACTTAGGTATGTGCATATAATTTTTTGCTGCATTTGTTTAATTTTTTCACTTGAAAAAATATAGTAGTTTTGCCTACTATATATTTTTTCAAAAAATATAGTAGGCGAGCCCGCAATATAGTAGGATACTATATTATATAGTAGGGTTGGCAACCCTAACTACAATACAATATTACGATACATTGAAGAATATCATATTTCTTTGCAAAATACTCAAATGAAAAGGATTATTACTTACGTTATTATGTATTTCTCTTGGAATCGACTCGACTCGTAGGTACACTTTCACAATAAACATTTCAATCCATCACAAGAGACCATTATCAATCATTAAACTGAAGTTTTAACTAATTTTTAACATAAAAACACTAATAATGGCAAAACACATTATTGCTGTTTCAAAACAGCTGTCGTCACAGATTGAAGCCATTTGAAGCAATTTCACACTGCTCAGCGCGTAGCGCCTACGTGCACTCTAGCAAACTGCGTTTAACTTCAGACGCATGCAGGCTTTTGGTCGGCTTCGGTATTTCTCATAGAATCTATAGTACCTACAGCAGTATGCATATGATGCGGTAGCAGTTTTGTTAAAGTAAGAAGAGAGCGGATATATACAGATCGCAAAGCCCGGTTGCAACCCAACGAGTGCGAGGGAGATGAAATGCATTGTAGGGTTTATTGAGGAAAGTAACGCAGTTTAGCGACTGGTCTATCGATCAGTTGTTGTAAAAAATGTAATTATGTCACCGCACGAGCTGACATTTCATGTTGTATAAGATTTTATCCTATTTTACATATAATAAGTCTATGTATTTTACGAAATATAATAATGCACAACATAAGTTGCACCCGACATAATTTGCAATGTCACGTTATTTTAGCCAGGAACCAGGAACAAATAAAAATACATAGATTTTTATTTAAAAAGAAGATACCTACCAAACTATTAAGTATGAGTTTTAAATGTTGCATAATATTATTATACTTATTTTGTTATATTACTGCTAAGAAATTTTATTAAGTACCTACCTACCTACCTAATACAAAATCGTGAACAGTAGGGGGTCCGTTCTGTAACCAAACTCGAACCCCATTTCGAATCTCACTTCACTGCACGGGACGGGAACTTTAAATCATAAATAAGATAATGATAAGATTTTTTTTCATCACAAAATATTTTAGATAGCTACCTAAATTTATTGTAATCGGTAAAATTGCTCATTTAGTTAGCTAATTTCTAATAACAATTCACGCGAAGTGAAGTGAGGTTCGAAGTGAGATGCGAGTTTGGTTACAGAATCAACAGATTGCGCAGGTAAAACCGCGGGGTGCAGCTATTACCTACATATCACAAAATTGTAAAAATGTGAAATTTTTGATGTTTGGATGTTGTTCATTTTGTTACTCAATCACGTCTGAACGGGTGAACGGATTTTGACGAAATTTGGCACAGGGATAGATTATAGTCTGGAATACTTAACACTGTAGGGTTTTAAGTAAGAAAGATGGTCCACTACATGTGTTTGTGTGCGACACAGTTATGAAGCGACAATAGTAACGGTAAATATTCGTAGCCGTAGTGGCTGTAGCGGAGCATCGTAGCCTACCTATAAAATCAGTGGACTTTACTGTTGACAGAGCAGTCCATAGGCAGTTGTCGGTCAATCGTGAATAGTCAATATAGAGTCGCATACACGCGTGCCTACCGGATATTTGTAATAACTTTTAAGATAGTCTCTTTTATTTTGTAGATTCTATATGCATAGTGAATTATACGGAGTAGTGAACGATAAAAGTATTTAATTTATAATCCTTCTGATAACATAGTGTAGTGGACCATCTTTCTTACTTAAAACCCTACAAACACAGGCTTCTTTTCATGCCGATCATTGGTTTCCAAGAGAAGACTTACAACGATTACCGACTCCCACACGGGCGGAGCCACGGGCAAAAGTTAAACATAGTATAAAACAAAGTCGCTTCCCGCCGTCTGTAAGCTTCTCTTAAACTATACATAAAAATCGCAATAAAATCGATCTTTTAGTTTGGGAGCTAGGTGGCCTCAGACAGACACACACACACTTCAATTATATTTTAACACCCCTTGCGTACATCGTATATATGTAGATATCCTGTAGTATAATCAAATAACTTCACACTGACACCACATTAGCACAGTTTTACATTAGTAACTACATTGCACTGCACCCGTGCGAAGCCGGGGCGGGCCGCTAGTGCCTAGATAAACATAGTTTGTTATCGCACATATTCAAAGGATGATGAAGTCAGCGCGAGACTGCATTTGATTTTAATTAGATTTTTTTATTAGGTATCTTTTGTAGAAATTCTAAGATGTTTTAGTTATAGTACTTACATAGGTATATTTAATAATAATAAAAAATGTTTACGAATAAATTTTGTTTTAGGTAATTAATTAAATTAATTTTCAATGTACCAGAACGTCGTGAAAGGCACGAGATCTGTGAATTTTTTTGTTTTAATATTTTTAGTCCGATTTTTTTTGTAATGATTTAGTCCGTTTTAAAAACGTGTTTTTAAATAATATTTTTTTCAATAAATTTTTCATTTTATTTGTGTAATAAACCGAACGATATTAAAAGTAAAACATATTATTATCGCTTGCTGTGGTGCGGTTCAATTTTGTGTTATAATAACCTATCTGTTGCATTTCATTTTGCTCAGTGTGTTGTGTGGAACGTTTATTAATTGCGATATGCCGCAGTTGTTCACAGCATACGCTTAAATGCGTCGTTCGCGAGTAGCGAGCTGCCTGAGCTAGCTACCTACCTACGTGCTGGCTGCTCGTGGTGCTGCCATCTTGGCGACGGCGGGCGGCATCCGAGCACTCTGGTCGTGCTTCGCTTCGGCCTGAGCGACCGCCTAACCGGTATGATCTTGATATAACCGTCAATTAATTGTTAGACACTCATTATAGCATGTGATTGACTCGTCGCCGCCCGGAAAACGAGATACAATAGATTCTCTATTGTCGTCCGGACGCCGGCGGCCGACCGCTCGGCGCTCGGGCGTTGATGAATTAATGAATGACAATGGACGATTAACTATTATTGCCAATGGTATTAGGTACCCACATTTTACTTTTAGGTACATGCATACATTATACAACGTACTTGTAAGCGGTGTGTGTTTTTTTTTTTTTTTTTTTTTTTTTTTTTTTTTTTTTTTTTTTTTTTTCTCTTTTTCTAAGTACATGCATAAGCACCTCAATACCGACAGACAATCGTTCGTGTTATAACGTGAGCCACATTCTCGCAGTCAATCGTGTTTCAGCATTGTATCGAGCGAGTTGTGAAGGGGTCGACGGTCTATACGGAGAGGCGCGCTCTATTCGGACGGCCAGTCAGTCGGCGGCGGACGGCAGTTGCGCGCGCACGCACGCAGTGTCTCTTTCAAACTTGTAGATTGTCGAAAAATTGTACACGTGCCGTTCTAAGCGGGGCGGCGCGGCGTATGATATTTTAACAACTTCGATGCGAGCACACACGATCACGGTTAGTGAATGAATTAATTTTTTGTGTGAATAACATTGTTAAGGATCGACGGATACATTTATTTTTGTAGGTGTTCGTAAAAACGGTCTGTTTCAGTCGGGCAAGAGACGAGATCGTGTGACAACTTGTCGCCGGCTCGTGCCCACTTTGAATGTTTTCGTTCAAAGAATTTTATAAACATAAACGGTGGACCCTCTCTAGTACCGGGTTCGATATCGTTTATGTTTTAAGCTTTGTCCAGACTTGTATCATTTTGTCCTGTCCGATACGCGGTGATCTGATACACCAAAATGGTCTAGTCTGGACAAAGCTTTACGTTCATTGTTAAAATAACTATACAAGCGTGAATAATGTCTCTATGCGAACGTTCAGTGTGAGAGCGCTCAGGCGCTTGTGGTACGGACGAAATGACGTCGTGTTTTTAATAAAAAAAAAGACATGCTCGTTTATTGTTCTGTCCTGCCACCGATACCACCACACACACACGCCACACACACGTGTATTCATATCACCGAGGAGAGTGTTTAATTTCATACATCACTCGCACTCAGTGGTGTTACTCGTGTTGTTTGTTTGTGCAGCCATGGAAGTCACTCCTCGTCTCGGACGGTTAAACGTCCGGCGGGGACGCTGATTTGCGTTCTCTCTCTCTCTCTCTCTCGCCCGTGCGAGAAGGAAAGAGAGCACGCAAATCAATCGAAAGACGAATGAAAGCTCCCTGGTTGATCCTGCCAGTAGTTATATGCTTGTCTCAAAGATTAAGCCATGCATGTCTCAGTGCAAGCCGTATTAAGGCGATACCGCGAATGGCTCAATATATCAGTTTTGGTTCCTTAGATCTTACTCAGTTACTTGGATAACTGTGGTAATTCTAGAGCTAATACATGCAATCAGAACTCTGACCAGTGATGGGATGAGTGCTTTTATTAGATCAAAACCAATCGACGGAGGGCCTCGCGTCCGAAGTCGTTAATTTTGATGAATCTGGATAACTTTTGCCGATCGCACGGTCCAGCACCGGCGACGTATCTTTCAAATGTCTGCCTTATCAACTTTCGATGGTAGTTTCTGCGACTACCATGGTTGTCACGGGTAACGGGGAATCAGGGTTCGATTCCGGAGAGGGAGCCTGAGAAACGGCTACCACATCCAAGGAAGGCAGCAGGCGCGCAAATTACCCACTCCCGGCACGGGGAGGTAGTGACGAAAAATAACGATACGGGACTCTTACGAGGCCTCGTAATCGGAATGAGTACACTTTAAATATTTTAACGAGGAACAATTGGAGGGCAAGTCTGGTGCCAGCAGCCGCGATAATTCCAGCTCCAATAGCGTATACTAAAATTGTTGCGGTTAAAAAGCTCGTAGTTGCATTTGTGCGCCGCGCTGTCGGTGCACCGCATCCGCGGTGATACTGACACGTTTGCGGAGCATATCGTCGGTGAGCCGACGGTAACACGTCGGTTCAATATCAAAATCCTATCGCGGTGCTCTTCAGTGAGTGTCGAGATGGGCCGACAATTTTACTTTGAACAAATTAGAGTGCTCAAAGCGGGCTAAAAATGCTGCTTGAATATTTCGTGCATGGAATAATAGAATATGATCTCGGTTCTATTTTGTTGGTTTTCAGAACTCCGAGGTAATGATTAATAGGGATAACTGGGGGCATTCGTATTGCGACGTTAGAGGTGAAATTCTTGGATCGTCGCAAGACGAACATCAGCGAAAGCATTTGCCAAAGGTGTTTTCATCAATCAAGAACGAAAGTTAGAGGTTCGAAGGCGATTAGATACCGCCCTAGTTCTAACCGTAAATATGTCATCTAGCGATCCGCCGACGTTACTACAATGGCTCGGCGGGCAGCTTCCGGGAAACCAAAGATTTTGGACTCCGGGGGGAGTATGGTTGCAAAGCTGAAACTTAAAGGAATTGACGGAAGGGCACCACCAGGAGTGGAGCCTGCGGCTTAATTTGACTCAACACGGGAAATCTCACCAGGCCCGGACACCGGAAGGATTGACAGATTAACAGCTCTTTCTTGATTCGGTGGGTGGTGGTGCATGGCCGTTCTTAGTTGGTGGAGCGATTTGTCTGGTTAATTCCGGTAACGAACGAGACTCTAGCCTGCTAAATAGGCGTCGTCATTTAGGTGTGCGTGGCTCTGTCACGCAACTCACTGGCGACGTATTAAAATTCTTCTTAGAGGGACCGGCGGCTTCGAGCCGCACGAGATTGAGCAATAACAGGTCTGTGATGCCCTTAGATGTCCTGGGCCGCACGCGCGCTACACTGAAGGAATCAGCATGTTCTCCCTGGCCTAGAGGCCCGGGCAACCCGTTGAAACTCCTTCGTGCTGGGGATTGGGGTTTGCAATTATCCCCCATAAACGAGGAATTCCTAG